>CP137670.1:29379533-29486793 GCA_037976565.1 Mesocentrotus franciscanus | reverse complement strand
AGGATTGGTAATTCTTGATATCAAAAATAGGAATACATGTTAAAACGGCTTGCCATAACTACGCAGCAATACGCAAGACAAATACGCAAAGGTGTGACTGAGGCCAGTGGCGGATCCGGGGGGCGGGGGCCGGGCCCTCCCTAGAAAAAACAGCCTTTTTGAAAAAAGAAGATGGGCCCCTCCTGGCGCAAGGGGGTGTGGTTGGAAAAAAATCCCCTTCCCGTAGGGTAAAATGTTTGTGGGTGCCCAAAAAAATTGGTGCTCAATATCCCCTGAGCGAAAAATCGACCGGCACGATTTTCAAATTTTCAGGTGCCAAAAAAATTGGTGCTCACTACCCCTGAGCGAAAAATCGACCGACACGATTTTCAAATTTTCGGGTGCAAAAAAAAATGGTGCTCACTACTCCCGCCCCCACTGAGCGAAAAATCGAAACCGGCACGTTTTTCAAATTTTCGGGTTCCAAAAAAAAAAAAAATATTGTGCTCACTACCCCCCACTGAGCGAAAAATCGGAGTTTCAAATTTTCGCAAGAAGTGGGCCCCTTTTTAGGCCCCCTCCCTTGCCGCCGGCTGGATCCGCCCCTGACTGAGGCATAGGCTATTCAGTATAGGCAGGGGCGACTTCTATCCTCTCATCCTCAGAGAACCCTTTCCATTGTATGCTGATGAAGTCTCCTCCCAATGGACACTTTACAATGGCTGCATTAAGATAGAACAGTGTATGTCATGAATATTCAATAACATGAATATCCTAATGAACATTTAATTAATATTCATAAATATGAAACACAATATGAAGAGTACATATATATATATTTTTTTGTCTCGGAAATTGGAAAATTATACCAACCGATATTTGGTTCAGTGGGGGTAAGGTCATTTTTTTTCTCACCCTTTAGCACCAAAAAAGTCTTTTTTATTTATTTATTTATTTTTTTTTTACACTTTAAAAAAAAATCGAGGGAGGGGCTTTCTGCAGAAACACACACATAAACAAAATTTGAGGGGGTTTACTCCCCTCCCATTCTGCGTACGCGCCTGGACTCAATGATCTCAATCTTTCCGAAAATCGCATACAGAGAAATGCGCTGCACGCAGATATGGGTGTATTAGAATACGCAAACAGGTGGCATCATATAATCAGGTGCAAAGCAATAATACTATGATATTATGTTTAACCCTAAAAGAGCCGGGGGATGGGTCAGACTCTATTCCTCGAGCAGCGATATGTTCGAGGAATTGTTATTTTGTGCAGCGAACTTTCATGACGTATAGAGCCTTATGCATCTTTCGATACCATATTTATAAAAATTTTGACCAAAAGGTATTGCGCAGCGTCAAAAAACACTGCGCCCAAATGAGCATTTCTTCATAAAGTATTGTAGACAATGGAGAATTATATTATTGATATGTGAATAGTTAATTAGCAATAATTAAAAACGATTTTTTTTTTTTTTTTTTTTTTTTTTTTTTTGATGTAGATACCACTCTTCATTGGCTTATTCTTTATGGACACTCTTTCTGTATGCCAAATCTCAACCCCTGCAAAGGCTCATATCTATATAAAACACTATTTCCTTTAGATATGAACTTCATGGGTTTATTCTTTATGGACACTCTATTTGCATATATGCCAGCTAGGTCTCAGAATGCACCAAAATAACCTGATCTTTTTAGGATAAAGCTTTAATTTTTAATCTGGTCCAAACTAATCTTTCAAGGTATTACTAGTAATTATTTGAAAAGGCGAGTGCATGTTTAAAAGAACAATCCCTTTCATTTCATTTGACAATGCTGCTATGATATAGTCAATGAAAAAAACTAACATAAGGATTCTTCACTTTCACCAGAACTGAAAAATCTACTTTTAAAAACAAAATTCAAATGGCACTGAATAATGCACTAACCTGATTGGTAGACATAGCCTACATAATATAGAGGCACAGACTGTGGTGTGAGTTGCTCCACTGTCTATTTCCAAGCATGTTCCTCTCCCATTGGCAAATTTGCAAAGTGACTGGTTAAGGAAACGAATCTCCATTGCTGGTATTTACTGAAGGTTAACGTTAGTCCGGGTCAAACCCTTAACTAAAGCTTCGTTTACACATGATGTTGTAAACTGCCTCAAAAATCCACCATGGCAAACTAAACCGACTCAAGTATGAATGTGCTTCATATTTCTGTGTCCCGTAATGTAGAAATAACATAAGGATGGATGCATAAGAAACTTGACTGGCTGCCAGAAAGTAGTCTCAAAACTCCCCTCCCTGCAAAGGCTCATATCTGTATAAAACACTATTTCCTTTAGATATGAACTTCATGGGTTTATTCTTTATGGACACTCTATTTGCATATATGCCAGCTAGGTCTCAGAATGCACCAAAATAACCTGATCTTTTTAGGATAAAGCTTTAAAAAGAGGTCTTAAAAACTAAAACGCAGTTCTGGTGAAAGAGAAAGGATTATAACACCATTTTCACAGAATCACACATCTGCTAGAGTACCGGTAAATCTGAAAAGAACTCCGGCGAACGAAAGAAGAATTTTTAATCTGGTCCAAACTAATCTTTCAAGGTATTACTAATTGCAAAGTGACTGGTTAAGGAAACGAATCTTCATTGTTGGTATTTACTGAAGGTTAACTTTAGTCCGGGTCAAACCCTTACCTAAAGCTTCGTTTACACATGATGTTGTAAACTGCCTCAAAAATCCACCATGGCAAATTAAACCGACTCAAGTATGAATGTGCTTCATATTTCTGTGTCCCGAATGTAGAAATAACATAACGATGGATGCATAAGAAACTTGACTGGCTGCCAGAAAGTAGTTAGACGATCAAAATGTATTGTCTGACGGGTTCGGGAAGGGGTGATTTCGAACCCATTTTAGGTTTTGTTTATATACTTGCCTCTTCACCCAGGGTTATGGGTGCCAATTAAGGCTAGGTGATCGATAGCAATATCATATTTCATATCGCCACCTAGTCCAAAAGGAATCAACTCCGTTTTGATTATCAATTACATCGCTACTTCATGCAGATGGTACACGTTCTATCTAAATTACAATATTATTTTAATAAGTAAATTATTTCCGACTGAAGCATTTATGTGTTATTCATGCATTACAATGTACATGCAATATCCTGTCAGAATTAAACAGTTTCAAGATGGTCGCTCGGAAGGACCTGTCTATAAAGACCACCTTTTAGCGTTTCACTTGAGCGGTCTTTATAAACAGGTTTGACTGTATTTACATATTGTGTTAATTTTTGTTGATTTCTTTCATCTGTATTATTTCTTTCGTCAGTTTTATTTAATAAGTAACATTATACGTTCTTCTTTTTTAGTTTATTTCTATCTAATTCAAAGAACATACAATCATGGAAAACACTATTAAACATGCAACAAACTCATACAGAGCCATATATAGACTTCATGTAGTGGTTACGAGCTTTTGTTTATGTCTTGGGGACATGCTACAATCGCCTACGTCACATTATTTTGGGCGTTTTATTGGTTTTATTTGGCCGGCGAGAAAATGAATGATGACAAATTCGTGTTTTTTTTAATAGTTTTTACGACTTAATTAAGTATTTTAAACAATCTGAAATAATTTTTTCCAAATTCCTGAGGTCATAAACTTTTCATTGAATGATATATAGTTAAATTCTTATATAATACATGGCTCCTTTAAACATAAAACTATCGGGTACTTTAACAAAATCCGCCGAGAGGTTTTTCATTGGTTTTCGTTCTTTTTTGTGTCCCACAGTACTTGACGAAGTAATGAAACCTGTTTATCAGTGTTCAAAATTCTGTACCGCTAGATCGCAGTGCTTCATTGTATGTTTCTTTTTACCGGGCAAATTGCATGAAAATGAGTTGTTGGGGGAAAATGCACCCCCAAAATCTCTTTGCTCCCTCGCATCTAACGTAGATTTATATATGAACTACAATATTTGGAATCCAGTCTGCATACATTATATTTGTTGTTAGTTCGGGCAAGCCTCGATCGGGTTAATTTTGGGTTGTCAAGAACAACCCTTCTTTAAACAGTGTGCATAACAATTTGATTGTGTTACTGGTTAATTGATCTATTGTAAAGCAGTAACATTTTGTTAAAATCGTGGCGGTTAACAATTCGGTCAATTACAAATTATATATTAATGATAATATCAATTTCAAATCTTCTCAGAACTTTATTGATTCATATAGATTGGTCAGTAAAATTTGATCAATAAAGTCCTAGCTGAGGAGATATAAACTTCATCTGTCAAGAGTAGGTCATAATTATGTCACAATCATTTTCATGCAAAAATGCCTTTGTAAGAAATGTTTGATCTCACTTTTTGGCAGGCGGGCCGGAAGCAGTTTTGAATTGGGAGGGCAAACATTCCAGGGGCTCACCTTTCAGGGGCAGTGGCGTAATGAGCAAAAGGTCAAAGGCGGAGCCCCGGAAGCTCAGGGTTTTAGGCATTAAATTACGGTCAGATAAGCATATTTAGATGGCTTATTTGTGACACTGGCACGTCATATTGGCGTGGGGTCCAGGGGGCTGAGCCGGGGTTTTAGGCATTAAATTACGGTCAGATAAGCATACAGAGGCCCACCTTAAGTCCCTTGGTGGGGTCCAGGGGACAGAGCGCCCGGAAGCTCAGGGAATTTAGGTATTTAATTACGGTCAGATGAGCATCCAAGGGTCCCGCCATACGGCCCTTAGTGAGGTCCAGGGAGCCCCCTAATTGTGACACTGGCAGGTCACTATTCTTTCTTTCTTTCTCTCTTTAACATGCTTTTTCAAAAAGTGAGGGGGGGGGCTAGAGCCCCCAAGCCCCGCCGTTCTGCAGGCCCTGACATGAAGGCTTCTTAGTAAGCATATTTTTTGCCTGACTGTAAATTTGGGAATGTGTAATTTTCTAACAAACGCATAAAAAATATAATTTACCAAAAAAATGGGAAAAATCCCGGAAAATCATGTCATTTCAGCAACATTTGTAAACCACTGGAGGTATCGAATTAGAAATAAACCACGTTTGAATTTTATGGGGGCAACTGCCCCAAGCCCCCTCCCATCAGTACGCCAGGGTTCAGGGGCTCATGTCTTCTCACCCCTTTCCACGATATGCGCGTATCGCTATTATCAACTCCTCCATTGATAAATATGGGGGTATGCACAATGTTTAGGAAATTGAATTCCTGTTTACTCTCCCTTACTTTGAATGGAATATTTTGTTGGGATTCAATTCAGGTTTTATTATTTTTACTGTCTTTTTGGTTTAAAAAAAATACAAACCATTTTTACTCCTTTACTGCTGATTTTTAATTTTTGGTGGGGGGCAAAAGTACAAAAGAAAAAAAATACTAGGGGAGAAAATTGTGTAATTTTCATTCGGACCACATTAAAATCTGTTTAATTCTGACAGGATATTGTATGTAGGGCATACAGTGTAATGCATGAATAACATGCACATAAGCAGGGCGGCGATTTCTTTTCATGACCGGGGGAGGGGCGTACGGGGCGAAATGCGAGGGACGAAGGAGCATAGTGAACGAGAGGGGCGAAGGACTGGTGACGGAATTAAGTGACTACCCCTGTATTCATTTTTGTAGCACTGATCTATTTCTATAACTCTTAATCTTGTAAACATACAGTGTAAACTGTGCTTACGTGATACCAATTATGGAATACAGATTTTCTACAGTATTGACTTGTACAGATTTAAAGGTTATTATGCGAGGGAGCGTATCGACCGAGCGAGAATTTTTTTGCATTTTTGACAGTCTAAGCGCTACACTCTTGGGCCCTCAAGAGCCTAAAAGTGTGTTGAAGTCTTCAGTCAGTATTTGCTTTACATTGGGGGCACTTTCAATCCCCGGGATCGCCGCCCCTGCACACAAGTATTTCGGTCTTTAAACAGAAATAATTTACTTTTTAACTTACAGTAGATGGGACTGTACCCTCTGAAGTGATGGTGTAATTGATAATCAAAACGGGGGTTAATTCCTTCTGGGCTAGGTTATAATAATTATGAAATATGATATTGATATCGATCACTTAGCTACGGAGGCCAATTAGGTCCACCATGTAAATTAAAATTTAAGAGGAATTAACTGGCGGCTGCCACTAAATTATCTGACAATTAACAGAGTACAGGAGCGGTGCCTTTTAGGTTCTAGGACAATTACCCCTGGGCAAGCACCCCCGGCAAATTACCAGCGGGACATGTAACCCCAAGGAAAACCACCCCCGAGGACATACCCCCGGAAAATTACCCCTTATAGACAACCACCCAGTGGCGGATCCAGGATGGGGGCCAGGGAGGCACGGCCGCGGGCCCCACCCCTGGCAAAAAGAAAAAAACAATCGACCCCCCGAAAATTACCCCCTGTTCATTAAAGGGGAGTCTACCCTGGTAATAATTTAGTATTATTAATAGCAGATTTTTTTTTCTGGGGGTAATTGTTCTCGGGGTTGTCTTCGGGGGTAATTGTCCATGGGGGGTAATTGTACAAGGGGGTAATTTTCCAGGGGTTATTATTGTGCTTGATGGGTAATTGTCCCGCTGGTGATCGGGGGTTGTTTGTTTGTTTGTTTATTTTATTTTAGCACGGTAATTGTCCTAGAACATAAAAGGATATATACCTGTATTGCTCATGGGGGGTGTTTCACTAAACCCTAAAATCGATCTTTATTTTAAGGGCCTAAAATTGATTTCGATTTTAGGAGCTGTTTCATGTAATAAATAAAATCGATTTTAAGTTAGAGTGTGATCCATATCAGTTTTAATATCAATTTTAATCTTATTCATTCCATTATTGATATGCCATGTTCAGCATCCATTGGCTGTACAGGCGTAAGTGTGGGCTAACTTTAATTTGATCATGCATCGGGAAATGGAGAATTCTGTTTTTTTTTTTTTTTTTTTTTTGGGGGAACAAATCTTTGTTTATAAGTTAGATAACCAATTTTAATCATCATATTTAATACCAGCTAGGCATGATCAACACCAAATTTGACACTCCATGTAGAGGGGGCACAATGGCCCATTGGCCCTGATTTATCCTTAAAGTACCCTTCTACATCTGATTAACATTCCTTTTTATTTATTACAAGTGCACTTTTCCTTCATGTTATTTGTCCTGTTTCACTTTGTTTTTTAACTCCTCTTGTTATTTCTGATAACTGCTTATGTTTTCTTCTTAAAAATGCCCCTTTTTTATATTTTCCTTACCATATGTGCTTACAATTATGTGCCCTTGTTCCGTTCATATACTCTCTCATTATTACATAAAACGACAGTCCCATCACAACGCTTTGCTTGCCGCCCCTGTCAAAGTGATTTCGTTCCTTCATGAATGCCCCCTTCCCCCACAAAAAATAAATAAAGTACAAAATAAATAAATAAACACTAACTTATAAAAAAAAGCATTGCTAGGATAATTGAATACTCACCATCAAACAAACACACCATCATTGAATCACATCATTGTCCTTTATCATCATTTCATAATTACCACCATGCGCTAGTGTACAATCTCATCCATTAATTTTTTTGCTCCCCGCCTTTATCTTGTTAAAAGAAAGAAAAAATATACAATATATAATTAACACATTTTTGTATGTCTAATCAATATGCTTTTGCTTTAATGAATGAAATCTACATTTTGTAAATGATGAGCATAGCAAATACATTCAAAGAATACAATAAGAATATTTGAAATAACACAAATAAAAGTGCTCTGTTAAAGTATCAGCCAGTTGTTAAAACTATTGCAGCTGATATCTGTCTATTCGAGGTACCTTTATGGAGATTAAAAGAGCAATACTTGACACAAGGATTGCTGTTACGCATATGGTTGTTAATGTAAAGGTGATATATATTGTCATGTAAGGTCATGCAGTCGGTGAGAATGTGATTTTCTTGATTCAATAGTTTGTCCATATGAAATTAATCATCAATTCTTTTCTATCAGCTTTGAATTTTTTAAGTACAACATAAGTCAGAGTTAATATATTTCCTGCAGGACAAATCTGTTTTCAGTGCAATCACGATGTTCTGTTGTTTCTTTTGTATTTGTTATTGTGCAATTGCTACAATAGCACTTTAAGCATCAACAGGTAATTATCGATACATAGTCATGCAAGAAGTGCCTCTAGGAAGGGTTCTAAATAGGTCTTCAAATTGGTTCACAGCTGCTCAGATGAATTGCTACTTTGAAATTTCCAATTCTATATTTTAAGATTTATTGCCATGAACAGAATTATCTATGTAATGTGAGTAAAAAATTGGTAAAAATTACCTCCACGACAGAATCACAGCTTTTTAGCAACAACACTTAAAATGCAATTTCTCGAAAGTGCAGACCTAAATTACAGAGCTAACTTAATATTGATTATGAGTTTGGTTTTATCCTCCAACAGTAACTATAGTTCTTTTCTTTTCTTCTGCAAGATTCTAAAATTCTGTTTAAAATACAAGAAATCTTGGAAGTATCATTGAAAATTTTACTTCCTTCCATGTATTTTTTATGTTAACATTTCATCAAACCAAAAATCTCATACTCGATGGCAAATTATTTGGCGGTCGGCACTCAATTATCTGGCGACCGCCAGCTATTGAGACGAGAGGATGAAAGTCGCCCATGCGTAGAGAATTGCTTCTAAGGTAAGGGCTCTTTCTTTATCCAATTACAAAATGGCAGATCCTTTAGAGACAACTTTTGATAGGCTCCTCCCTCCGAGTTCTCCGATATAACTACAATGATAACAACATACATGTAGGCATATTTTACTGGTATTCAAATACTTTTGCTTTATTTACAGAAAATATCTTTAAAAGACTTGTAATCATCTTGCAATTTATATCTGATTTATATTAATGTCATACATGCACAGTTAACTACAAAACTAGCCACACCCTTACCAAGTTCTGTAATTTTGTAAGTATGTGAACAAATTGATTTGACCCGATTTACGTTTCTTGATAATGTGACATATTAAAACTTACATCTAAAAGTATTCAACAAATGCCCTTGTTCAACAATCCACTTTTCATTGTTGACTTATGAAAAACACACAAACATGACATTTACAAGTGGTAAGAATAATTCTAATTGTTGATTGTATGTTGTAAATTTGAAAAATGATACAATTGGAGCATATCAACACTTCATACCCAAACAAATATAGGAAAAAAATGTCCATTTTAAATACACGTTGTGATGTTTTTAATGATACATTATTGCATATCTTTGACTTCATGTTGTAGGCGCCAATTTTTTTAAATGTCACATTTGCTTCTTGATGAACAGGTAACTGAAAGTCACAGTAACATTTTTGATGTTGTCACTACGTGTTGTGCAGTGAAGATAATATATATACACTGTACTTTTAGCATGTAGGCTATATACAAGGAACTTTCTTTGAAATTACTTTTTCATTTCGTTCTAAAAGTAACATTCTGTTTCCTGCGCTTTATTAGAAACATATTAAAGAATAGAATTTACTTTATATTTGTTAATGTTCAAATTAATTACCATTTACATATAAAATAGTCAATTTCAAATCCTTCAACATAATGTTACCTTGTACAGACACAAAAAAGATTGTTTTAAAGTCACATAGTAGTCAATGTTCATGTGTATTGTATCATAATTCGCTGAGACCAGATTCAGTCGAATTACCAATTAATGTCTCGGTGAAGCAGCGAACTTGTGGTCAGACCAGAAAATACTTGAACTTGCCTATATATCTCGAGGGTGAGGGAAATTTGATATATATGATTCGAATTCCATACGGCGGTAGGTTAGAACACTAGAGCAGTACCCAAGACCTGTATGTCGAGTGAAGTCCACTCTTGGTGACTGACAATATTAACTGTTATTGGGTAAACACCAGGATGGTGTCAAATTCCCCATGAAAACCCACTCCAATGCGTCATTGAGGCTGTTCATACCGCAAGGGGGGACCGTGGGCGGACAGTGGATCGCGCTATCGTAGCGCGACCCACGGTCCGCCCATTGGCATTCGCCGGATTCACACCGCAGTGAGATAGCGCGGTCTATCGTAGCACCCCCTTTTTTGAGAGGTCCTGTTGCCATGACGCGTGACGTCATGAGGTCAGAGCGGTCAAAGATTTCGCGCGCTATTACGAATTAGGAGTGTTGAGTTGTACCGATTATGATTCAGATCGCACCAAAATAGAATGAGTATAAAATTCCCCGCCTGTAGAACGATGACTTCCGGTGTGCTATCGTAGCTCGGGTTCACACCGGCAGAGATAGCGCGGTCTAGCGCGCGCTAGACCACGCTCGTGGACCACCCCCAAGAGGTGGTCCAGTGGCACGCCGTTTTGGCTCGCCGTGGCTCGCTGTTGGGCGGACCGAAACGACGTTGTACCTTCCACACCGCAGAGATAGCGCGGCCTCGCGCGCGCTAGACCGCGCTATCTCTGCCGGTGTGAACAGCCTCTTAGAGGCTGTTCACACCACAAGGGGGACCGTGGGCGGACCGCGTGGATCGCGCTATCGTAGCGCGACCCACGGTCCGCCCATTGGCATTCGCCGGATTCACACCGCATTGAGATAGCGCGGTCTATCGTAGCACCCCTTTTTTGAGAGGTCCTGTTGCCATGACGCGTGACGTCATGAGGTCAGAGCGGTCAAAGATTTCGCGCGCTATTACGAATTAGGAGTGTTGAGTTGTATACCGATTCAGATTCAGATCGCACCAAAATAGAATGAGTATAAAATTCCCCGCCTGTAGAACGATGAGTTCCGGCGTGCTATCGTAGCTCGGGTTCACACCGGCAGAGATAGCGCGGTCTAGCGCGCGCTAGACCGCGCTATCTCTCGCGGACCACGCCCAAGAGGTGGTCCAGTGGCACGCCGTTTTGGCTCGCCGTGGCTCGCTGTTGGGCGGACCGAAACGACGTTGTACCTTCCACACCGCAGAGATAGCGCGGTCTAGCTCTGCCGGTGTGAACAGCCTCTTTAATGCAAAGGTACATGCATATTAATACAAGTACATTTTGAGAACTCCTCTCCTGGTAGAAGACAGAGAAGCCGAGTTCTCATGGATTAATTGACCATTTTTATTAGCTAATCTTTAAATCTAAATACATTCACCCTTCAAATAAATAATAATAATAATAATAAATTGTTTCTTTTATAGCGCTATATCCAATTTAGAACTGATCAAAGCGCTTTACACAACAAATAAATCAATCATCAATTAATTAAAACTCAACAATACATATTATAGAAAATATAATGCAATTAATTACAATGTAAATAGGTATGTTTTGAGATGCTTCTTAAATGATTCAACTGACATACTACAGCGTAATTCACAAGGTAATCTATTCCATGTAACCGGACCACTGTAATGAAAACTTCGCTCACCTATCTTCGATTTTATTCTAGGCACATGGAGAGCCGTTGTGTCTGTAGTTGAGCGAAGATTATATGTGGAGTGACGAGAAGATTGTAACAAGGAGGACAAATATTCAGGGGCAACATTATGTGTACATTTATAGACAAACAGTGCAGTTTTGTAAATTATTCTTTTTTCGACCGGTAGCCGATGAAGTTGTCTAAGTAGGGGTGATGCGTGATCCTGTCTCCTAGCTCGAAGAACAACACGAGCAGCACGGTTTTGGATGCGCTGAAGTCTTTGAATTTCTGTTACTGGGGCATTAATGAGGAGGGAATTGGCATAGTCCAGCCGACTAAGGACAAGCGAACGGACAGCGTGATGACACACTTCTTCTGTCAAAAATCTCCTCACCCTTGAAATGTTGTAAAGGTGAAAATTCAGAGATTGGCTCAATTAATGCAGTAACTTGTTTGGATGTGGACAACGAAGAATCAAATATCACCCCTAAGTTACGAACATAATCTGATGTCTCAACTTGAGAGTTACATACAGATAGAGAAATATTTTCTGGAAGATGGTGTCTGAGTTTAGGAGATACAACAACCATCATCTCTGTCTTACTTTCATTAAGTTGTAATCTATTGTGTGACATCCATCCACTTAGTTCAACAATACAATCATGAAGAACACCCATTACTTCCATGAGACTACTAGGTCTTTTAGGATCGAAACTACAATACAACTGGGTATCATCAGCATAAACATGGTACTGAATACCATATCGCCTAATTATTTCTCCTAGTGGTTTAACGTACAACGTGAACAACACAGGTCCCAGGACAGAACCTTGTGGAATACCATATTTCAGAGGATGTAAAGAACCCAGGACCGATGTTTACAAATGAAAGTATAAGCTCATCAAGCAGGGTAATCTAACTAGTAAATATAAGGTGCGGAGGAAAAACGGATAGAGACATAGATTCAATTATAATTAGGTTTAATACATTTCAAACATGCCGAACTAAACAAATAGTTAAAAGCATGACTCAGAAATAAATGACTTAAGGAGATAAAGAAAATAGTTACAATGGTAATTTAATTTAAAAGTTTGTAAGTTTTGGAGGTCAAATGATAAGTCATTTATTATTTTGGTATCGTTGATCGACATGATTTGTATCATCTCTTTGGTAGCTATGGCTCTAGAACGATCAATTAAGCAGAAATTATCAGAGATTGTTTTAAGAGCAGACAAAATATTAACATATAACTATTATTTAAAAAATATATATATATATATAACATGATTCAGTACCTGCTATTAATTAATATTTTCTTAATTCTAAATTAAAAAAAAAAAAATTACATGCTCTTTATTCCCTTATGTGATTATAAGTTGGTTGCAAAGGACATGACCTATATTCATGCAACTGAATTAGAGTCAAGTCTATCGGAAGTATATATCCTTGGCCATGAGTTTACTACAGCTTTGTGAAAGTATTCTTGTTAAACGGGAATAACGCTGTTGAGGGCCCTATTAGCTCTCATGCTCTTCTCAAACTGAGCCCAGAAGAGTTCCTGGCCATCTTCATCGTCCGTCCACAACATGTAAGGTTTGTTCTTACTTAGGAATAACCGAACCAGGTACGGGAGGTCTTCATCCTGGATGTCCTCAATGAAAATCAGTATTACCTTGTCCAGTCTGGTGTCGTTGAGATGCTCTAGAGCTATGCGCAGCTTGGTCAAGAACCAGGCATCATCTACGGAGTTGTAGCTTATCAACAAGACAGTCTTGAAGCTGTTCTCAGTGGCGTAGTGGAGAGCATTGATGTAGAACATCCCGATGTTGAGGTCGTTGTCGCCGAAGACCACTTTCTGCAGATGTGGAAACCTCTCCTGCAGCATTGGCTTCATGATCCGGTCCACCCATTCCTCATCACCTTCATTGCACATGATGTTCAGCTGGTACTCGTAGTCCTGGGCGTCAAAATCCTGGTTGATTTCCTCGTAGCCAAAGATTGCTAACTTGAGGAGGAAGAGTTTGTAGTTTAACCACCATCGCTTCCTGTAAGCCACCAAGCAAATCACCACGACAAGAAAGACTGCAAAGGATACACCTGTGATCAACACAATGTCAGTGCTACAGTATTGGTCAGGGTTGAATGAAAATATAGATGAATTGACCTCTTCTTCGATGGACGTTAGCGAGCAGAAAGTCTTCTCTCGATTCCTGAGTTTAACATTGTCAGAATGGAGCCACTTCACAAACCAACTCAAGCGGCACGTACAGGAAAACGGGTTTCCAAAAGCATCCAGTTCCAGTTTTGTATTTGTTGGGAACATCGTATTTGGTTCTATGGTAGTAATTTTGTTTTGTTGGATGTACAAACTGTGCAAAGAGGTGGTTTCCTTGAAAAGTGTCCGTGGAATGGTCTCAAGTCTATTGTTGCTTAGAAATAGAACTGCAAGATGGTGTTGCGTTTGAAGCAGACATTCGGATATCTTCGTGATCTCATTGTTGTGAAGGTCCAATGTCGTGAGAGCAGTCAGGCTGTCAAAGACATCACGGCTCAGAACTGTTATAGACGAATGCGACAGGTCAAGTATCTTGAGTTTCTTTAGCGGGTTGAAAGTACCTGGTGCTAACATATCAAGCTTATTCTGTCTTAGATCCAGGCTCTCCAAAGAGTCTAGGCCCCGGAACAGAGAGCGTTTAGTCTTGACGTGGTACATATCTGTACTCCTCAGACTGTTCTCACGCATAATCAGCCTGGTGAGGGATGAGGTATTTGTGAATTGACTTATGGTGGTTAATTTCAATGGGGCAAATGACAAATCCAAGACGCGTAGAGTCCCTAGGTAGCGAAAAGCCTCATTGAGGTTCTGGAAATGCTCATTGGTAAGATACAACTCTTGAGAAGCCTCAAGTTTATGAACGACTTGGGAGAATATTGATTGGAGATGTCATTGTTTGAGACGTTTAGAATTTTCAGATTAGTGAAACCCCCCATTAATAACATCCTGATCGATGTGAATTTGTTAAAAGACAGATCAATGTACTCTACTGAGGAAATGTTACATTGTTGCTATTGCTTTCGATATCCTTGATATTATTGTGCGCCAAGTCGAGTTGATAGAGTAAGGATAGGCCCGATTCTACGCCGATGGATAGCCTTGCAATCTCATTCCCTTTAAGCTTCAGTTCCTGTAATATGTTATTGCACGAAAACATATCTAAGCTTAAGGTTGCCAGGCGATTGTATGACAGATCCAACTGAATTAAGTGGTCTAACCCACAAAAGATCTATTTGATAAACTAGCAATCTTGCTCCCATGAAGTGAAAGAATTTTTGTCTGATTGAAACCCCAAAATGCAAAGTCAGGGACGTAACTTATTAAATTTGATGTGAGACTTAGTTTAGAGATGTTGCCCCATCCCCTAGAGACATGTGACTTGTTCAATGGAATTATTTCATGTATCTTGCATGAATCAAAGAAAAGTTTTGTGATGACAGTGCTTCCTAAAACCATGGAGATGTGAAATTTTTAAAATTGTTTCTCGAAAGACCCAAGATTCTTACTGTGCTCAAATATGAGAAAATATTAACAGGAAGACTACTTAAACCATTACTTTCTAACCACAGCCTTTCCAGTGAACAATTTTGAAGAGGTTTTAAGTCACGGGAATCAATAAGGGAGATAGTATTGCCACTTAAGTCAAGTTTCTTGATACTGTCAGACCATGGCAGAGCATCACTAGGAAAAGAAAATAATCTGTTTGTACGTAGAATGAGTGTGGAAAGGAATTGATTAGTGCAAAACAGACCTGATGGAAGAGAAACTAGTCTGTTGTTGCTTAGACTTAATTCCCTGAGATGAGCCAGAGGCTTAAAGGTACCATTTTCTATTTTTGAGATGACATTGCTTGCAAGCCCTAAGGTAATGATGTCGGGAATATAGACAAAAGAACTGTTGAACAGGGTTTTGATCTTGTTGAAGGTGAGCTGAAGCATTACCGTGTTGCTTGGAAGATCCTGAGGAACAGACTTGAGATCTCGGTGAGTACAGTTGGCTTTTGGTCCGAGGCTGGTGTTCCTAAGCTGGCAACCTTTGGTTGACTCAGGGCTGAGACTTCCTGAAACATTCTTCTTAAGCGATCGTGCAGAGAGCAGGGACATGGCACACAGCACCCACAAGCAGAAGAAAAACCTTGAGCCTGCATGAGAAGTCGTTATCTTCAGCATGATTATAATATCTAGGGTGTCACCACTGCAGAAACAAAATGTCCTGTTTGCTTCAGAATGGCCACAGCTAATTGCTACGTCTCCCTACCTTTGTTAAGAATCGTCTTTAGTGGGGCGTGACCACTGCCAAAAAACCTAAGTGTTCCTCTTTGCTTTAGAATGGTCACATTTAGCTGCAACGTCTGTTCAGCCTTAAGAATTGTGAAGTTCTTAATAGGTTTGTAACCACTGTAGAAAGAAAGTTCCCTGGTTGCTTCAGAACAGCCACAGCTAAGTGCTACACCTCCCTAGCCTCATTAAGAATGGTCTTTAATGGGGTGTTACCACTGCCAAAACAAACTAGGTGTCCTATTTGCTTTGGAACGACCACGGATAACTGCAACGTTTGTTCGGCCTTCAGAATTGTGGAGTTCTTAATAGGTTGTAACCACCGTAGAAACAAAAATGTCCTTTTTGCTTCAGAATGGCCGCGGCTTAGTGCAACTTTTTGTTAGTTTTGTTAAGAATTGTCTTTCGAAATGTTTTCTACAAATTCTTGAAAGGTTTGTCTATAGGAAATATTTTTCTGTCCTTTGATGACGTAATAATTTACCTGTATGTAAAGGAAGTTTTGTATTCACCCTTTCGCAACGATCATTCCACATATTGTGGTGTGGCTCAATAATTTTTGTTTCAGAGCCCTTAACAATTTGTCAGATGCCTACGTAGAAAGAGCAATTTTTTACACACACTGCATCAATGTTTGTTTCATGACTATATTGTGTTTGATGCAAGGAATTTTATATTGGGAAAATTTGCTTTTAAATCCTTAAATTGGCAACGCAGTGAGAGATTTAAAGATAAATTAAGTTGAGTTCTAGTCATGCGATTGCATGGTGAAAGAAACGGTGTGGAATCGATCAGAAAAGGTTGATCATCTAGCATATAAGTATTGGTGTGTACTGCAAAAGACTGGAATCATCAAAATGATAAGAAATTTGGCCCAGTCTTGGTAAAGTTACAGGCACTGTACACCGAAAGATGTATATGGGACTACACGAACATGTGGAATAAAAATCCGTCCCTATTGTTATGCTGTTACATGCCATATTTAGAATATTAAGGCATTTGAAGAGCCATGTTTTTCAGGGAGCATTTCTTTATCTGATGCTCTTCCACACTTGCATTATAACAATGATAACGCTCACAAATTATTTTTCACCTCTTCCCAGAACTCAACCTTCTCTTTAAAATCATGGATTTCATTCAAAATTGGAAAATTTTCAAACTTGTCATCAGAATTCTCGCCCACGTATATTGTTTTCAGAAAAATTACATTTTATTTAAACAATTTAGCAAAAATAAAAAATAGTATTGATTCCAACATGAAGAACAGTACGTGATCAAATAAGTCCTTAGTATATATCCTGTCCCGAAAGGGTTTATAGATCTTCAGATAATCTACCACCGAAGTTACTGTCCGCATGTCCTAAGATAGAATGTCATGAATGACATCATCAATAATCAGAAAGAAATCCTCGGCTCTTCAGCAGATCCCTGGACAAGAACAATTCAAGTTTTCATGGTCATTTACAGTAAACTTCAAAAATCAACAAAATCCTGGCTAATGGCTTAAGCATCACGATTGCAGTAGGTCGCAAAATACAAGTTTTGGTGCTCATTTATAACAAATTCACAAAATCGACAACAGAATCCTGTCTAATCACTTGAGTATCACAATGTCAGATAGTGGCCGATATTTCAGTTTTGGTGGTCATTTACAGTGTACTTCACAAAAGCAGGGAAATTCTTGCTAATCATTTCAGTTTTACTATCGCAGACAGTGGCCGATATGCAAGTTTACAGTAGATTTCACAAAACAACATCCTGACTAATCGATTGAGCGTCACGATTGCAGAAGGTTGCAACATTCAACTGTTCAAAACTATAATGTATCTAATTCCTAAATGTCATTTCCTTCCTCTTTATGACTTGAAGTACATTTGAAAAACCTCTGAAGCAAAGTTTCTTGAAGGATCTGAAAGAAATGAATTAAAAACTGTAATGTATCTGATTCCTGAATGTCCATTACTTCTACTATATACGACTTGAAATACAGTTGAAACCCTCTGAAGCAAAGTTTCTCGAAGAATCTTAAAGAGATGACTTCAAAACTGCAAAGTATATCTAATTCCTAAATGTCCATTACTTGTCTCAAAGTTCAGTTGAAAACCTCCTTGGCAAAGTTTCTCGACGAGTCTCGAAGATGATTTAAAAACTATGAAGTGTCTGATTCCTTAATGTCAATTCCTTCTACTATAAAATTTGAAGTACAGTTGAAAACCTCTGAAGCAAAGTTTATCGAAGAATCTCAAAGAGATGGATTCAAAACTATAATGTGTCTAATTCCTTAAGTCCATTCCTTCGTCTATATGTCTTGAAGTACAGTTTAAAAACATCTAAAGATGTTGAATTGCAAAATCAAAATGAATCGAAGTTACAGCTTTTTCACTTCATGCTTTGAAGACAACGATGCTAACCAAAGTTTACATGACTTCAACCAACTTTTAGTTTTGATTAGTTTTGATCATCTTGAAATTGATTGTCTTTTATCCACAATTACGAATCCAATTACGGGCTCTGAAGAGAGGGAATATGTTTAGAGGATAAAAGACCAGAATTGTATATACAACTTATTTTTGCCAAGCTGTTAAACATGTTTCACTTTCATAAAACCCAGAATTTTCTAAGTGCTCAAGAAAAGAGCTGCTTTTCCTGTTTGTTTTTCTTTACTTAATCTTCATCTATCTTTCTTTCTTTTCTCTCTCTCTCTCTCTCTCTTTAAATTAAGGTGACTCGAAACATTGTTGAAGGTTGATGAAAAAACCGCGAATTTTTTGTATGAAATGTTACTTATTATATTGCTTCTACTGTACTTACCCTCTAACATGCAAAAAATCCTGAAAACAATTCTCAAACCACAAAGATATTTATGGTTTTCTTTGAAGGCGTCATTGTGCAACACCCTCTAACAGTAAATTCTTCCAACCATTTTTGAATTTTCCCAACCGTTTTTCCATGAAAATAAGACATAAGACAGGCTTTAAAAAAAATTCACCACTTAAATGTCTGGAATGGTATAATTCATTGCTTTGTGACGATTTATATTCACCTTTAAAAAAATTGTAATAATATATTTGGGAGAATTAAGGAATCGATCAGATCAGTTTTTACCAATTTTTATGACTAATAAAGGTTTGTTTTCACTCAAACTTTCAGATGATCTTGGATTGTATATCTAGCATTGAAGTTACTACCTTAGCACCATTTTCTCGCATCTGCACAAAGTTACCTAGTCCCTTTAAATGATGCTTCGATAAGCATGATACTAGAACATGTAAACAAACAAAAAAAGGAAAAAAAAAGTACAAAAACAACTGCAGGTGATGGAATTATATGTCATCAGATAAATGGAGGGACTCAGTAGGAGAGGGTGGTGGTCTCGTAACCGGGAGGTCGTGGGTTTGAAACCAATCCGATGTACTTGAGCTCATTGGTAAGGCATTAATCCTCATTACCGAGTCCCTCAGAGAGGACTTAAAGCCATCGGTCCCCTGGTTGCATATTTATATAAAGCATACTCATCTTTTCTTAGCAGTCAGGTAAAACGAACAAACAATTAGACAAGCCATCAAGAGGCAGATTATCTTGAAGAAGAAGAAGAAGAAATACTAACCAATTTAGCCTGCACAAAATTCCTGTCATTAAAGGAACCAAAACCTTCATCCTAAGTTACCTTTATTGTAATGTTTAAACGATTTGAATAAGATTAGTGAAAAATTGAACAAAATCAGGCAAGGTATAAGGAAGTTAAAGCTAAAGAAATAACTTGTCACCAGAGGGCGATATTTAATTTGATGGCGTCATTTGTGGACAACTCTCCATGCATTCTGATCATGGAATTTTTTCATTTTCTTCGTATTCATTTGTATTCAATATCCGACTTCATTAAATGTGAAGTAGAATATCATTCTGCATTCTATATTTTTTTTTCAGGGGAGTAGATTATCTCAATCACAAGAAAGAAGGAAAAACATGAAATTCGATGATCAGAAGGCATGGAGAGTTGTCCACAAATGATGCCATCAAATTAAATACCGCCCTCTGGTGACAAGTTATTTCTTTGGCTTTAACTTCCTTTTACCTTTCCTGATTTTGTTCAATTGTTCACTAATCTTATTCAAATCGTTTAAACATTACAATAAAGGTAACTTAGGATGAAGGTTTTTGTCCCTTTAACACTTTGGTAGCTTTCTTTGTCTCTCTGGCCATCATTTGTGGCTCTGGGTACTTTGATCACACTGACCCATCACTTGTGGCTCTGGGTACTTTGATCACACTGACCCATCACTTGTGGCTCTGGGTACTTTGATCACACTGACCCATCACTTGTGGCTCTGGGTACTTTGATCACACTGACCCATCATTTGTGGCTCTGGGTACTTTGATCACACTGACCCATCATTTGTGGCTCTGGGTACTTTGATCACACTGACCCATCACTTGTGGCTCTGGGTACTTTGATCACACTGACCCATCACTTGTGGCTCTGGGTACTTTGATCACACTGACCCATCACTTGTGGCTCTGGGTACTTTGATCACACTGACCCATCACTTGTGGCTCTGGGTACTTTGATCACACTGACCCATCATTTGTGGCTCTGGGTACTTTGATCACACTGACCCATCATTTATGGCTCTGGGTACTTTGATCACACTGACCCATCATTTGTGGCTCTGGGTACTTTGATCACACTGACCCGTCATTTGTGGCTCTGGGTACTTTGATCACACTGACCCATCACTTGTGGCTCTGGGTACTTTGATCACACTGACCCATTATTTTTCAGATTGAGAACTTTGAAAGTTACTGATATTCATTTTATGCGAATTGCAGTGTTCATGTACCGACTTAATAAAAAAGAACTGCCTTTATCATTTTGTAACGATTTTACTCTAAATAGAGACATTCATAACTATCCAACCAGACATTCTTCTGATTTCCAATTGTTTACGCCAAGGAGTGTCTTATGCCTGAGTCACACCTTTGCGTATATGGCTTGCGTATTGCTGCGTTTCTATGGCAAGCCTTTTTAACATTTATTTCCATTTCTTGATATCAAGAAATCGAATTCCTGATATCAAGACATAGGAATAAATGTTAAAACGGCTTGCCATAAATACACAGCAATACGCAAGCCACATACGCAAAGGTGTGACTCAGGCATTAGCCCACAGATCGATTAGATATGTAGGTCCTGACATTCGGAATGCTTTGCCACCGGCAATAATAACTTGTAATAGCGTTTTGTTATTTAAAAAGATACTGAAGGAATTATTTCTCTCAAAATATGTTTGTTAACTTTTGAGGTACATATTTTATTTTATAGTGCTATTTTTGTCAAGAAGAGGTAATGTGTATTTCCGTGTTTTTGCTTGTTATTCAAATACGTTAAGGGGTATGATTTTGATTTAAAGAGAGTGGATCGTCAGTTTCCATGTGCAGAAGGCCATAATTCGCTGACACCAGACTTGGTGGAAATAACATTAATGGGAGTACAAATGTGCACACAGCAAACCCGTAGGCCAGTCAAGAATTACCCCCTAATCTCTCGGAGAGTCAATCTTCGGATCCCGCTTCGGATCGGGTGAGGGAAAAGCAAACCATTACATAAGGTCGAATGGTCATAAAACTGAAGGCTAACCCTGGTGATTGACAACACCTGTTATTGGGTAAACACCCGAACGGTGTCGAATTCCCCGTGAGAGCTGACTTTTATGTGTCTTTAAGCATTCATTTTGTATTTTGTTTTATTTTTGTAATTACAGAATGTCTTAATTTTAAGCCATGTTCTATCTAACTTAATAATTATCAACTATGTTATCTTAGGGACGTTGCGCTTCAAACATTTTTTGTTTATGCACTGTTCCTACTATGTATTATATCTCGATGTAACCCACTGAATGTTATTATCTGTAAACAATTATTTTACATGGTGAATAAATAAAACAAACAAACAAACAAACAAACTTGCATAAAACAATAAACTCCAATGGACGGAAGGATTGCTGTGTGCAACATAATGGCCTTGCATATTAACCTATTTTTGCTCTTGATTAGCTCCATGACAACCCTCTTTACACAGGTATATAATTAATCTTGCAATGGAAACAGTTAAATAATCTTGAAGCCTTTGGTTTACCTATCCCATGAGAAAATAAATATTGTCACAGGGAGATTGTACATGTATACTGTGTGACATATAAAGAGTTGAACTAGCTATCAAAACATCTAGAAGGACTGACAAATTTAGCCTGCACACAATTTCTGTCATTCATGAGTACCAGTCACCATCCATGTCACTTGATATCAGATTGCTTTCAATTAGTTATATAATTGTTTTCATGGGTTATAGAAAGCAGTAATTAAGTGTACCCTACATCCTTTCTCCGTTACAGAGGTTAAAAGTGCCATGAGCGTCCATACTTAGCGGATACTTGCGCTTTATAAATAACCACTATTATTAGGTGGGCTGTAATTATTATAATATTATTATTATAATTCTAAGTATCATTATAAGTATCACTATTAGTGTAATTATAATTATTATTATCATTATTAGTATTATTATTATATAAAAACTTGGAATATTTTATCCCTAGATTTTTTTATTTACTGTAATGTTCTTTCATGGATAGATTTTTAACTGAAATGTGAACCAATGGCATTCCATTGGTTAAGGAGAACTAACCCCAAGTGTATGAGAAAGGCATAAAGCAAGAATAAAGTACAGTTTCTCAGCAAGACATGGGCATCGCCATTTTTCTTGATTGCATGACGTACTATGAGGAGTCGTTTATCAACTAAATGTATTCAAATTTATGGATGCTTCCTTCTCAGACTCAGGTGTTTGTTGTGTTGAATCTTTTCATTCACCTTTGTACTCCCATTGCGAGAACGCAATTTGCATAAATAAGTTGGTCTTGTTCTGGGGTGAAGGTTTTGCATAAGTGAAATAGATTTATGCTCGAATTACCAGTAAGCTCAACAATAATTATATGGACAGGACATGTGTTGCTTGTTCAGACATGTTAATGATGATAATGATGATAATGATGATAATGATAATAATTCCTGGAGAAGAAGATGGTACAGGATGAGATTTGAGAATAAAACAAACAAGGAAGCTCACAAATTAAATTTTACTTGTGCCACAACTCGATCAGCCTTCTTTTTACAGGGAGAGAGTTGTTACAATGTTAGTTTTCATGTGCAGAAGGCCATAATTCGCTGAAACCAGAATTGGTGAAAATACCATTCATGGGTGAAAAAGTCTGCACATAGCGAACCCGTTGTCCTATTAAAAAAATACACCCTGGTCTCTCGGAGAGTCATCGGGTGAAGATTATGACTTTACCATTTGGGGGAATGGTTGGAAATGCGAAGCATTACAGAAGGCGTGTTGGTCATAAAACTGGATGCTAATCTGGTGATTGACAACCCCTGTTATTTGGTAAACACCCGCATGATGTCGAATTCCCCATGATAGCCAAATACGTACTATGTCTATAAATGAATGAACCATTTTTTAAATTATTTATTTCTAGGTTTTTTTTCCAGGGGCGGCGATTTCTTTTCATGACCGGGGGGCGAAATGCGAGGAACGAGGAGCAGTGGTGTAATATGAGCAAAAACGTTGGGGGGGGGGCAGAAGAAAAAATCTGCATTACCACAACTCTAACATCTTACATGCAGGCCCCGCGTAAAATTGCTTTCTCCTACCCCCTCCAAGAGTAGGGATCTTTTGCAATTTGAGAACCACATTTGGCGCATTAATTATTTTTGTGTGTGGCTATTTTGAACCCCCGTAAGTGATGTTTTCCTGACATCTACTAACACAATGGAGACCGTAAAAAGTAAAAAAGCAGTGCATGATAACGTATTTTTTGCTAAGGGGGTGACTCAATGACGATGCAGAGCGTCGACCAGCCGCATAGCGGCGAGCCGATTTTTTTTTTTTTTTTTTTGGGGAGAGGGCTATTTTGAACCCCGTAAGTGATGTTTTCCTGTCATCTACTAAGGCAATGGAGACCATAAAAGCAGTGCATGATAACGTATTTTTGCTTAGGAGGGGGGGCGGGGGCGGGGGTGACCCAATGGCGATGCGGATACTGTGTGGGTCTGGAAACATGATGGCGTTTTTCTATGCACATTACATTTTCACTTGGCAGCCCAAGGGGAAGGGGTTAAAACCTGTAACCCCCGTAGATCCGCCACTGCTTGTTAAATTCATTTGCATGAATAGAAATAGATGCTTTGTGTCAATTAGATGGAAGATCTTTTTAAAATATTATTCTTAATTACAGCACGTATAGACTCAAGTATGTTTTCATTTCAGAGTTATGGTGAGACACAGTTAGAGATCTGTTATATCTTAATTTCCTTCCAGACGTTTTTATCAATTTACACTCTGAGGGGGAAATGTCTGGTCGGAGGTCTACCAACATATTAATATGATTGCAGCTGAAATCCACTTCTTCCCGAACATATTTCCGTAATTTCCAGCCAGCATATATTATTCATCCCTAATGTGCCAGCTTGGAGAAAGTGGATAAATGAAATCAAACCCTACAAATGCTGTAAACATAGAAATTAAATATGAAAGATGAACAAAAATAGTGATTATAATTATGCTTTTTATTTGCAAAAACACCAGGTTCCACAAAGTGAAGATATCACAACAAACATAGATATGTCCCACATAACATCATGTTTTTTTGCTTTTTTGCATAAGCATGTGAGGAGTGAGAGTGTTTGCACGAGTAGAAATCTGTCAACATGGATAATATGTAAATGATTATATGCCCAAGAGATCCACAACTATGTGAACAAATCACAGGAAAAGATGCTCTGTTCATGAAAATGTCATGCAATTTGTATATCATTTTCACTAAAAAGATAAAGAATGAAATAGATATAAATATTTTGCATGTGCAAAATATTTGTTTCCACCCCGGCCTTTTCACGGACCTTTCACAGATCCTTACGATTTGGCCACTTTTAAGACCGATTTAAGAGTTGTTTTTAACGATTTTTTTTTACGATTTTTAACCAAAAAATAACAATTGAAAATGAATTGTTCGAATTTGCAGTTTTTATAGCCTTCCCCAAATCGTAAACAATACGTAAGAATACGTAAAGTATACGTATCGATCTATTCGTAAAGTACTCGTAACTACATGTTAAGTGCTCGTAATAACTCGTAACAATCCGTAAAGCCATCGTAACACGACCCAAATGAAATCGTAAGCAACACGTAATAATCCGTAAACAAATCGTAAACTAACCGTAACAAGTCATTACAAATAATTGTTATGAGTCATTTACGGATTCTTGTGAGCAGTTTGCGGATGGTTTACGTGTTGTTGCGAGCGGTTTACGATACTTACGGATTGTTACGTGCTATTTACGAGTTATTTACGGAAAATCAATCCGTGGACAATCTTAAGAAGATTTTTGACATGTCCAAAAATTTGCCTCTGCCTTTCACGGACCCTTTAGAGGGTCTGTGAGCTGTTGCGAGTTGTGACGAGTTGTTTACGGATACCAGTGAGTTAATAACGGATGCTTGCGATTGACTACGATCCGTAAGGACTCGTAAGAAAAATCCTTATATGTGAAGGGGGTACATAGAAATAGCTCATTGACCTGGTTTTGAATCCTATACCTCCTTGCTATGAGTCCACTACTATACCACTGAGCCATCACACCTTTTCATGTTAAAAAGACTCCCAAAATGTTGTCTGTATACAACTCAGTGGTATTAAAGTAAAATTATGTTTAAATTTCTGATATGTTTGTTTTTGTTTTTTGTTTTTGTTTATTCTGAAGGTATTGAAATAAGTGTAAGTATGTACAATAGGCTTGTTGAGAGGTTTAAAAAAAAAATGTGATGATGATGATGATAATGATGATGATATACAGTAGGCTTGCGGTTGCACCATGTGAGAGAGAGGAAGGATTGGGGAGTCCTGAAAAGGACTCTCGGTAATCTTTCTTTCTTGAGTGTGTGTATAGTCCTGAAAAGGACTGTTGGTGATGATAGTTGTTGATAAAGATGATGACAGCGATGATGATCATGATGTTGATGACGATGATGGTGGTGCATGATGATGATTATGGTGAAAATGTGATGAGGAGGAGGATTGTGGTGATAATTTATGATGATGAAGATGATGATCATGTTCTTGATGATGATGGTGGTGATGGTGATGATGATGATGATGATTAGATCTACAGGATCTAATTAAGGTAAGGGCTCATTGTGTTTGCTGATCCTCATTTTGTAATTGCTTTATGCAAGGTAGATTAAGATAGGGGAAGCATCTTTACCAGTAATGAATATTTCAGGATGGCCAAGTTTAGCCTTCAAGTGTCAATGACAAAAAGGGCAGATCTTTTAGAGACAACTTCTGATAAGCTCTTCCCTCCGGGTTCTCTGATAGAACCACAATGATAACAATATACATGTAGGCATATTTTTACTGGTATTCAAATACTTTTGCTTTATTTACAGAAAATATCTTTAAAAGACGTTTAATCATCTTGCAATTTATCTCTGATTTATAGTAATGTTATACATGTACAGTTAATTACAAAACTGGCCATACCCTTACCAAGTTCTGTAATTTTGTAAGTATGTGAAGAAAAAAATGATTTGGCCCGATTTACGTTTCTTGATAATGTGACGTATTAAAGCTTACATCTAAAAGTATATTCAACAATCCACCTTTCATTCTTGAGTTATGAAAGACACACAAACATATTTACAAGTGGTAAGAATAATTTAGTTGTTAATTGTATGTTGTACATTTGAAAAATAATATACAATTGGAGCATATCATCAATACATCATACCAAGACATATACAAGAAAATATGTTCGTTCTAAATTGATTTGATTTGATTTATTTATTTCTGTTTGATTTTCTTTTTCTTTTACAGTTTTACAAATATATAACAAACAAATCATTGAACATTTTTATACATGACAAAAGAGTATATGTAAAACATAGTAAGGTTGGCTGTAACTAATCGAAAACATATAACAGGAGATGTATTAAGCGCTATATAAAAGCTGAATATTATTATTATTGAAAATAATATCACTAGTGATATTCGTTTGTCTCGTAATGTGGTCAATAAGGAATCTAAAAGATCTCGACGTTACATTATTTTTTATCACCTGACGAAGTGTTGCAGCGGCGCACGAAACGTCGAGATCTTTTAGATTCCTTATTGACCACATTGCGAGACAAACGAATATCACTAGCGATATTATTTTCGATACTACATCCGCAATGAGTAATATATTTAGCATTATTATTATTATTGACAAAGTAAGCAAAGCTTGATAACATGACTTCCCTCAATGGGTACATAATAATACAAATATGGAGAAAACAAATATTGGTAAAAAGGGAAAAAAGGGAGAGAGAAAAAAGAAAAACAGAAGGAGGGGGTGTACATCAAGATTAACATATTTATGTGGTAGATGGATTTCAATTTGATATATGAGTGATGCTCTTAATGATACATTATATCATAGCTTTGACTTTAAGTTGTAGGCGCCAATTCTTTTTAAATGTCACATTTGCTTCTTGATGAACAGGTAACTGAAAGTCACTGTAACATTTTTGATTTTGTCACTACGTGTTGTGCAGTTCAGATATATACACTGTACTTTTAGCATGTATATACAAGGAACTTTCTTTGAAATTCCTTTTTCATTTCTTTTTATATGTAACATTCTGAGCTTCATTTCATTAGAAACATTATTAAAGAAAAGAGTTTACTTTATTTGTTTAAATGTTGAAATTAATGACCATTTACAGCAACTCTTTCTTTAAATTACGTCGTTCTGCAATGTACATTGTATTACTGTAACAGATGAAATATAAAAATAGTCAATTTCAAATCCTTCAACATAATGTTACCTTGTAGAGACACAAAGAAAAGATTTGTTTTAAAGCCACATAAGTCAGTGTACATGTGCATTGCAACATAATTCGCTGAGACTAGATTTGGTTGAATTACCAATTCATGTCTCTGAAGCAGCGAACCCGTGGTCCCACCAGAAAATACTCCAATTAATTTGCCTTTATATCTCGAATGTGAGAGAAATTTGATATTTATGATTATAATTCCATACGGTGGTAGGCTATAAGGCACAGCGCATTACCCAAGACCTGTATGTCGTAAGAGTGAAGTCCACTCTTGGTGGCTGACAACACCTGTATGGTGTCAAATTCCCCATGAAAACCCACTACTATGCTTCGTTAATGAAAAGGTACATGTATATTTATACAAAATACTTTTTGAGAACTCCTCTCCTGGTAGAAGACCGAGAAGCTGAGTTTTCATGGATTAATTGACCCTTTTTACTAATTAATCTTTATTGTAAAGAAATTCACCCTTCAAATAAAGAATGAACTTAAATAACACAGGAAAGATGGTTTACAAATGTGGGTATAAGTTCCTCAGGCAGGGTAACATAACTAGTAGTGCTAGTACATAATAATGTGTGGAGGAAGAAAAAAACGGGTACAGACATAAGTAGATTCAATTATAATTAGGTTTAATACATTTCAAACATGCCGAATAAAACAAATAGTTAAAAGCACGACTCGGAAATAAATGAGTTAAGGAGATCAAGAAAATAGTTAGAACGGTAACCGGATATGAAGATATGTAAGTTTTGGAGTTTAAATGATATAATGATAAGTCATTGATTATTTAGGTATTGTGGATCGACATGTGTGTCATCCCTTTGGTAGCTATATGGCTCTAGAATGATCTATTAAGCAGAAATTATCAAGGATTGTTGTGAGGGCGGGCAAAATAAAATCATATTAACATAATTATAAACAAATATGTGACGTGTAGTCAGCACCCGCTATTATAGTTATATCGACTGCTACGAGAGGACTAGCTGTTTCTATACGCTCAAGGGATAGTTGAATCCCCTGCTATCACCCCGAGGCGCGCCTGGGTGGGCGGCGCGCCGAGGGGTATAGCAGGCCAGGGGATTCAACTATCCCGCGAGCCAGTATAGAAACAGCTAGTCCTCGAGTATTAAAGCAGTGGATATGACTTTTATATGCCGAATTAAAACAAAAATCTACCAAGAATTCTTACCTTAGCCTTTTAGTGAGTAAAAATTTGTTAAAACATCACAGAAAATCTGAAACACTGTCCGTTAATCTTTGCTTGAAAAATGAGTGAAAGTTTCAATCATTTGGGAATCGCAGACAAAGAGCACTGTATGGCGTCCGCGCTCGCACAAAGACAATTTTAACATGCAAACCAATGGGGATCGCAGGATAATGAGGATGAGGGTAGAAACTTTTAACTAGGCCCTGTGGGCTATTGCTATGCCCTGTGAGTGGGGCATGGCTTGAAATCACGACTCCAATTTCGACCAATCAGATGGCTAGATTCCTAAAGTGAGGTATATAAAAATTAATATTGTCTAAATTCTAATATCTCGATTAAATTTACAGTAGGCTTGCGGGTGCACCATGTGAGAGAGAAGGAGGATTGAGGAGTTCTGAAAATAACTCTCGGTAATCTTTCTTGAGGGTGTGTAGTCCTGAAAAGGACTGTTGGTGTAGTCTTGAAAAGACTGTTGGTTATCTTTCTTAGCTTATAGTTCTAAGGAGAACTTTAGCGCTTGGAGAGGATGAGTTAAGAAAGATAACCAACAGTCTTTTTCAACACAACACTACACACCCTCAGAAAGATTACCGAGAGCTCCTCAATCCTCTCTCACATGTGTATATCTACATCACCATGCAAGCCGATACTTACAAGCAGCATCTAGATTAAATTTGTTTGCAAACTCTTTATTTCCTTAAGTGGGTTGTAAAGGACATGACCTGTGCGACACAATTAGGGTCAAGTCTTTAAAAATCTCCTAGGACCTGTACCTAATCAAATTGCTTAATGCATTTTTGTGAATGGTTATGATCCTTTTCTTTTCTCACAAGAACATTATAAATGATTACTTTTTTTGTAAAGATATCTCAATATTTTTTAAATAAATTATTTATCATTGGCCATAAGACATTTCTAAGATTATTTTCTTCAATACTCTGTTAAATACTGTTTTTACTGCTTCGTGCTTGTGAGGTAAATAGGAATAACTCTATTGAAAAGTGAATAGTGTAGATGATTTTGGATGGTAACCTTGCGTCTTAAAGATATTCGGCATAATCAGAGATCCCTAATTTTCTTTACTAGTTGTGGAAATATTCTTGTTAAATGGGAATAACGCTGTTGAAGGCCCTATTGGCTCTCATGCTCTTCTCAAACTGGGCCCAGAAGAGTTCCTGGCCATCTTCATCGTCCGTCCACAACATGTAAGGTTTGTTCTTACTCAGGAATAACCGAACCAGGTACGGGAGGTCCTCATCCTGGATGTCCTCAATGAAAATCAGTATTACCTTGTCCAGTCTGGTGTCGTTGAGGTGCTCTAGGGCTATGCGCAGCTTGGTCAAGAACCAGGCATCATCCACAGAGCTGTAACTTATCAACAAGACAGTCTTGAAGCTGATCTCGGTGGCGTAGTGGAGAGCATTAATGTAGAACATCCCGATGTTGAGGTCGTTGTCACCGAAGACCACGTTCCGCAGATGTGGAAACCTCTCCTGCAGCATTGGCTTCATGATCCGGTCCACCCATTCCTCGTCACCTTCACTGTACATGATGTTTAGCTGGTACTCGTAGTCCTGGGCGTCAAAGTCCTGGTTGATTTCCTCGTAGCCAAAGATAGCTAGCTTGAGGAGGAAGAGTTTGTGGTTAAGCCACCATCGCTTCCTGTAAGCCCCCAAGCAAATCATCACGATCAGAACAACTGAAAAGGATACACCGGTGATCATTACAGTGTCAGTGCCACAGTATTGGTCAGGGTTGAATGAAAGTATAGGTGAATTGACCTCTTTTTTGATGGACGTTAGCGAGCAGAAAGTCTTCTCTCGATCCCCGAGTTCAACATTGCCAGAACGGAGCAACTTGACGAACCACCTCAAGTCGCACGTACAGGAAAACGGGTTTCCAGAAGCATATAGTTTCAGTGTCGTCTTTGTTGGGAACATCGTCTTTGGTTCTATGGTAGTAATTTCGTTTCGTTGGATGTACAAACTGTGCAGAGAGGTGGTTTCGTTGAATAGTGTCCTTGGAATAGTGTCAAGTTTATTGTTGCTTAAAAATAGAGCAGCAAGATGGTGTTGCGTTTGAAGCATACATTTAGGTATCTTCTTGATCTCATTGTTGCGAAGGTCCAATGTCGTGAGGGCAGTCAGGCTGCCAAAGACACCACGGCTCAGAACTGTTATAGAAGACTGCGACAGGTAAAGTATCCTGAGTTTCTTCAGCGGGTTGAAAGTACCTGGTGCTAACATATCAAGCTTATTCTGTCTTAGATCCAGTCTCTCCAAAGAGTCTAGGCCCCGAAACAGAGAGCTTTTAGTCTCGACGTTGTACATATCTGTACTCCTTAGACTGTTCTCACGCATAATCAGCCTGATGAGGGATGAGGTATTTGTGAATTGACTTATGGAGGTTAATTTCAATGGGGCAAATGACAAATCCAAGACGCGTACAGATCCTAGGTAGCGAAAAGCCTCATTGATGTTCTGGAAATGCTCATTGGTAAGATACAACTCTTGGAGAAGCCTCAAGTTTATGAACGACTTGGGAGAATATTGATTGGAGATGTCATTGTTTGAGATGTTCAGAATTTTCAGATTAGTGAAACCCCCCATTAATAACCTCTTGATCGCTGTGAATTTGTTAAAAGACAGATCAATGTACTCTACTGAGGGAAATGTTACATTGTTTCTATTGCTTTCGATATCCTCTATATTATTGTGCGCCAAGTCGAGGTGATAGAGTAAGGATAGGCCCGATTCTACGCCGATGGATACCCTTGTAATCTTATTCCCAGTAAGCTTCAGTTGCTGTAACATTTTATTGCAAGAGAACATATCTAAGCTTAAGGTTGCGAGGCGATTGTAAGACAGATCCAACTGAATTAAATGGTCTAACCCACAAAAAGATCTATTTGATAAACTGGCAACCTGGCTTCTGTGAAGTGAAATAATTTTTGTCTGATTGAAACCCCAAAATGCAAAGTCAGGGACGTAACTTATTATATTTGCTGTAAGACTTAGTCTAAAGATGTTGCCCCATTCCCCTAGAGAGACATGTGACTTGTTCAATGGAATTATTTCATGTATATTGCATGAATCAATGTAAAGGTTTGTGATGACAGTACTTCCCAAAACCATGGAGGGGTGAAATTTAGAAAAATTACTTTTTGAAAGAAACAAGCTCCTCACTGTGCTCAAATATGCGAAAACGTTAAGAGAAAGACTACTTAAGGCATTACCTCCTAACCGCAGCCTTTCCAGTGAACAATTCTGAAGAGGTTTTAAGTCACGGGAATCAATGAAGGAGATATTATTGCCACTTAAGTCAAGTTTCTTGATACTGTTAGACCATGGCAGTGCATCACTAGGAAAAGAAGACAATCTGTTTTGACTTAGAATGAGTATGGAAAGGAAATGATTTGTATAAAACAGACCTGGTGGAAGAGAAGCTAATCTGTTTTGACATAGATGTAATTCCCTGAGATGAGCCAGAGGCTTAAATGCACCATTCTCTATCTTTGAGAGGACATTGAATGTAAGCTCTAAGGTAGTGATGTCAGGAAGATAGGTAAACGAACTGTTGACCAGGGTTTTGATCTTGTTGAAGGAGAGATCAAGCATTGCCGTGTTGCTTGGAAGATTTTGAGGAACAGACTTGAGATCTAGGTGAGAACAGCTGGCTTTTGGTCCGAGGCTGGTGTTATTAAACCGGCAACCTCTGGTTGACTCTGGTTGACTCTGGCTGAGACTTCCTGAAACATCCTTCACAAGCGACAGCAGGGACATGGCACAAAGCACCCTTAAGCAGAAGGAAAACCTTGATGGTGTGTGAGAAGTCGTTATGTTCAGCATGATTATAATCTCTAGGGTGTCACCACTGCAGAAAGAAAATTTCTTGTTTGCTTCAGAATGAGCACAGCTTATTGTTATGTCTCCCTACCTTTGTTAATGATTGTCTTTAATGGGTTTGTCGAATAGTCTCAAAGAGATGACTTCAAAACTGTATTGTGTCTAATTCCTAAATGTCCATTCCTTCTACTATACAATTTGTAGTACAGTTGAAAACCTCTGAAGCAAAGTTTGTCGAAGAATCTCAAAGAGATGGATTCAAAACTGTAATGGATCTAATTCCTAAAGTCAATTCCTTCTACTAGATGACTTGAAGTACAGTTGAGAAACCTCTGAAGCTGTTGAATTGCAAAATAAAAATGAATCAAAGTTACAGCTTTTTCACTCCATGCTTTGAAGACAACGATGTTACCCAAAGTTTTGATGACTTCAAACAACTTTTAATGTTAGTTTTGATTAGTTTTTATGCTATCTTCAACTGCCCTATAGTTAATATTAATAAGTGAGTAGTTTTTATGGAATGAGATAACCCACACATAATGGCTTTTGACCTACATTCATTGCTTCAACCCACCTTAGTCCTAGAGGATTTTGACATACTTTTTGAAAAGCCTGCTGCTCAGTCATCCGTGGCAGCACAATTATGAATATGGATTCATTAGACAGGGTATCAGTTACCCTTTAACATGAAATATGAATCTAGGTCACATAGGTTATAACGTTCTAATTAGAAGCTACCAAAGTTGAAAAACCTCTGAAGATGTTGAATTGCAAAATTAAAAATGAATCGAAGTTACAGCTTTTTCAATCCATGCTCTGAAGACAACGATGTTACTCAAAGTTTTGATGACTTCAAACAACTTTCAATGTTAGTTTTGATTAGTTTTTATCCTCTTGAAATTAATTTTTTTTTTATTATATCCACAATTACATTACAAAACCGATTCCAGGATCTGAATAGAGAAAATATGTTAGAGGATAAAAGTTAAATTATGCCTCGTGCTTCTGTGCTTCATTGTTTAAAATGATGCAATGTATCTAGGCTTTCACAGAACGTTTCAATCCCTAGGATAAGCTTTAATTATTTTGAACAGCCTACTAACTTCTTGTTTCTTGAAATCTAACCTCTCTCCGCTCACTAACTTGTCCGCTGCGTCATTTCACACGCGTAAGGAGCATAAGGTTTATATCAAATAGCGCCAACGAAAATCAAAAGGTTACTAAACCCGAATAAGGGTAAGAACACATGCGATGATAAGTATCAAGAAATTGACAGTAGACTTTCATAAAGAAGATAATGTCCCAATTTTTGTTATCCATTTTGTATCACTCAATGAGAATGGTTACCTTAAACAAGGGATGCGAATGAATTCAAGATTGTAATTATCATAACGAAGAGAATATCAAAAATTTTGTTTTTTAATAAGGATTTCCTTGAGCTTGAGTTGATATTGACACGCTTTATCTTCAACTGCCTTATAGTTAATCTTAATAATGGAATGAGATAACCCACACATAAAGGGTGGCATTCTCGAAAGCGGACTATTAACTTTAGTCCATGGTTTAATCCTCCGACTAAGTATGGAATGCCAAGTGTCCATATGAATATATTTTGGAATAATTTGATATGTCCCTAAATTACCAATGTAACATAATTATTTCAATGTTATATTGTTGTTTATTAATACACCAGTTAACGGTTACAACAGTGCGCATGAACAGACATGGGCGCCATTTTAATTTACGAGTAAACAAAGCTGTTTACCCCCACTGACCTCTAGAGGTCAGTGGTTTACGCGTAAATTAAGATAGCGCCCATGCAAATATGATGTGAGCGCACAGCCCATAGGCGCTAGGCCCAGGCAGTGACGCTACAATACATGCGCATCTGAAAACATTGATAACGCAATGTTTACGCTCATATTAGAATGGCGGCCTTAACCGTAAAAGGGTGTATTATGTTATTACATTTTATTTTGATTTAGTGACAGATTCAATTATTCAAAAACACATTCATATGGACACTTGGCATTCCATACTTAGTCAGAGGATTAAACCATGGACTAAAGTTAGTCCGCTTTCGAGAATACCACCCAGTGGCTTTTGACCCACATTCATTGCTCCAACGTTTTGATGACTTCAACCAACTTTTAATGTTAGTTTTGATTAGTAACTGTTTTTATCCTCTTGAAATTAATTTTATTATATCCACAATCACAAAACAAATTACAGGATCTGAATAGAGGAAATATGAATTATGTTAGATGATAATCACATGCTTTTTTATTTTAAAGACTAGAATTTTATATAAAACTTGTTTATGCCAGGCTGTGATGTATGTTTCACTTTCATGAAACCCGGAATTTCCTAAGTCTGTGCTCAAAGTAGATAAAATAGAACTTGTTTTGTTGTTGTTCATCTTCATCTATCTTTCTTTCTTTTCTCTCTCCCTCTCTTTTAAATTAAAGGATGCTTTGGCAAGCATGATAAATAGAACATTAACAAATATTTAATATCACAAAGGAAAAGAAAGTACTAAAACAGCTGTATATAGTTGATGGAATTATATGTCATCAGATAAAAGGAGGGGCGATGACTCAGTGGGAGAGCGGTGGTCTTGCTAGGAGGTCGTGGGTTTGAAACCAATTTGATGTGCTAGAGCCCATTGGTAAGGCATTAATCCTCGTTAATACCGAGTCCCTCAGAGAAGACTTAAAGCCATCGGTCCCCTGGTTGCTTACTTATAAGCATACATATCTTTTCTTAGCAGTCAGTTAAAACGAACAAACCATTACACAAGCCATCGAGAAAGACTAACCAATTAAGCCTGCATGAAATGCCTGTTATTAACACTTTGGATGCTTTCGTTGCCTCTCTGAGCAGTCACTTGTTTGCTACACATGCAGTTTTGCATAAAACATTAAACACCAATGGGCGGAAGGATTGCTTTCGGTGCAACATAATGGCCTTGCATATAATGACCTATTTTCGCTCCCGATCGGCGCTCGGAACAACCTGTCTATAAAGATGGGGTCTGCATGCATGCTCGCTATATTCATAAGGAATGCTATTCATAACGCGTAACTTCCAATATCTGAAGGACCGCTATTCATAAAATGAAAAGGGGGTCACTATTCATAAAGAAATAAGGACCGTTACTCATTTGGACCTCTATTCATAATACGAAATCGGGGTCGCTATTCATAAACATGAAGAAGAGGTGCTATTCATAATTTACATTTGGGGTCACTACTCGTAAGGACCGCTATTCATAATATGAAATGAGGGTCGCTATTCATAATACGAGAAGAGGGTTGCTATTCATAACACGGAACGAGGGTCGCTATTCATAATACGGAATGAGGGTTGCTATTCATAAAAATTAAATAAGCAATAAACAAAATGCTAATAACAAAGGGAAATATTGGATGGGGGACACCCCCACGGCTGTGGCGTAGCTGCGGGGGACACATGGCCCCGACTATTTGTCTTTTAAAAAAGTATATTTTACCTTTTATCTTTGATAATTATATAGAGACACCCCCCGCTTCTGCCGGTGACGAAAAAATGAAGTAAAACATAACACACATAATAATCCTATCGTAATTTGTCCTCCTTGTGGGAAATCTTGCCCCATCACCCTGCCCCCGACTGATCCGGTCCTACCCCGCTATATAATTTGTAGGTCCATCAGTCCTACTAAAAGCTACTTTCTACAAAAACATTGTTGTCGTATAAACAATTACTAGTTTCTAAAATAGCAAACTAAGTCCTTATATGGCTACGATAATGGGCCTGCTTGTTCTACTTAATGTCTCAGTGGCGTAGGCTGGATGAGCTCAGTCGGGGGCAGGGTGATGGGGCAAGATTTTCCACATGGGGGACAAATTACGATAGGATTATATGTGTGCTATGTTTTCCTTTTTTTTGTCACCACAGGAGCGGGAGAAACATATTAGCTAGATTATGGGAATGTCTCTATATAATTATCAAAGCTAAAAAGTAAAATATACTTTTAAAAAGACATAATACAGGGGATGCCTCCGTTGGCATAAAGCCTTACGGTCACAAAATCGTATCTTATTTGGCTTAAAAACTTGAGAATTTAACTTCCTTCGTTATATGGAAAATATATCGTGCAATATTGTATTTACGAAAAGCTTGAATATGGTATATAACTTAAGTCCCTACAACCCCCTCTCTGTCGCTTCCTTCCTTTGCTGAGGGTTAGGGACATGATAGATTAGCCCCTTGATGGCAACGCTGCTACCCCCCCTTCCGCCCCCCCCCCCCCGGGCCCCCGTGAAACACACACAGGCTACGCCATCTATGAACTACTTGGACGAAAATTGTCGGTAATATGTACTTGTTCCAAGGGAATACTGCGGGGAGGGTGGGCCGAATGGCGCAGCGTGGTCGGACTGATTGGGGGCCCGGGATGATGGGTCGCGTACATTATTGGGGCACGCCTTTTTTCTTTATTTGTTCAGAATTCGGGGTTATTGATGTGTACAAAAGCTCATATCCTTCCCTGATATCCTTTACAGCTCATTTTTTATGTATGTTATTACCAAAGAAAAAAAAAGTTAAGAACAACCCTTCTTTAAACAGTGTGCATAACAATTTGCTTATGTTAGTTAACTGATCTATTGTAAAGCAGTATTATTGTTGTTAAAATCGTTGCGGGAAACCGCAATTAAGTCAATTACAAACCCTTTTCTCGACATTTACAGGGTAGGTTTAAAATTACCCGAAGCCTTGAAAATTACACCGTTGCCCCTAAAGTTGGAATGAATTTTTCTTACCTCTTTTCATGATATGATCGTGGCAATAATTCATGATAATATAAAATTCATATCTTCTCAGAACTTTACTTTGTAGAGGCATAGGCCTACAATTGAGCTCTGGAAAACGGGTAGTCAGTGTAGGTGGTCGGGTTGTTTTAGGCCGACTGTGCCGATGGTCGAATTGTCTATGGCCTCTGCCGATGTCGGATTCATGCATATTCATGAACGAGGGTCCGCTTTGTTTTCATTCATTCATTGATTCCCAACAATGTGATTTTTCAAAAGGTATGGTAAGATTACAATTTTAATGTTAATTTGGAGGCCATGTTTCCGAATCATGTATTCTAAATGCCTTTAATGTAGAGACCTACTATTTTTAGTATTAATAACAGTATGAGACGCGAGAATGAGTAGACTTCTACCGCCTTTTTTTTACCGGTATTTAATTTATTTTGACATTTGTAACGTGTGTTTGAATTAGAGGATGAGAGTTAGTATTTCCGGTCAATTTGTTCAGAGATTCTTTAGAAAATGTTGAAGAATAAGAATTTATTTTTGGTAATGAATCTAGCCATTATCGAGTTATTAAGTCAAAAGAAATAAAAACAGCTCAAAAAAAAGTAACAAAAACAGCCCAAAACAAAGAATGAATGATGATGCTGATCATGAAATTAGAACTTAGAAAGTTAGAGGGTCGTTTAGAAGGGGAATAAAAATGCTTTCTCACTTTCACAACCTTTTTACTTCCTTCTGCAGGTGATAATGTGACAAGACTAAGAATAAGATGCCTATCATACGCACATTGAAGGAAACGGGTAATAGCTATGTAAGTATTATTCGGTGGAGAACGCATACATTTTTCTGAGGATTAGAATGCAGACTCTGTCTCATAAACTCTCTTCTTCAACTAAGTTCTTCTTCTTCTTCCAAGGAAAGTGCTGCTTCAAGAACTTGGAAGATTTTGCACTGTGTGTGCATGTGAGGCTGAGGAGCCTGTGCACTGTGTGAGCCTGCTGGCCAGGATCCTTGTACATTATATACAGGGTGCAAGTAAAAACTTTTAATCCTATGACAGCGTGAGGGCAGTTAGATCTAGGGGTGCGTCTTCCCCAGTGAGGACTTAAATGCCTCAAGGGAGAGTGAGCAGGCTGGATCTACTGTACTGGAAGGTTGTTCCAGTCCTTGGTAGTTCTGGGGAAGAAGGTGCTGATGTACGTAGGCTTGGCTGGTGCTGGAATTTGAACTTAATTGGCAGGTTCACTTCTCCAGTACTTGTCCAGATATAGACACTGGGTCATCAGTGGGTGCATTAGGCGAAGAAAAATCATGTTTAGCGTCCCCGCCCGCTTCCTTTTTTGAGGCCGCCTGCTTTTTTTTTTTTTTTTTTAAATGAAAAAACATTGCTAAAATGATCTTCTTTAGAAAAAATTAAAATATAAAAGCTGGCAGCTACCTTGAAAAATAGTCCGGCCGGACGTCTCCGAAAATGTACCGAAGGGGCCGTTTTGAAGTAGAAAAAAAAAAGAGTGCCTCTTTCCTTAATATTAGTAAGTGGGTTTCCGCATTCTTATGTAAAAAGAGTTTTTAGTTTCTCAGTGACAGACCATGATTTATTTGTGTTTCTTGCAGGAGGCTGCGAAGCAAAGATTGCTCGAGGCTACAGCCCATCTCCAAGAGGATGAGGGCAGCACAGTACTCGGTATGTAATTACTTTAACAAGATCTGTGCCTTGTTACATAAAACTTGTTATCAATAACAAGTTACAATAACTGTTACAAGCTACTGAAACAAGTAACAATAACTGTTATAAGCTACTGAAACAAGTAACAATAACTGTTATAAGCTAATGAAACAAGTTACAATAACCATTACAAGCTACTGAAATAGTGGCATTTGATTGGCTAAGAGCAATTTTAATTGTCATAGCAATTTAGCATTTGTTATTGATAACAAGTTTTATGAAACAGGCCCCTGTCTACCTATTAATTATCTAAACATAGAGTGATTATGAAGAAGTATACCTAAATCTTATCTGTGACTATTCTGAAATATTTAAAGAAGTCGTTTCATGATTTTAGGAATAGCTACTATTAGCTAGGATCTCCTTGTTTTATAATATTATCACTATTATTTATTATTTATTATGTGTGCTCTTGTGGGGACTTCTGCAGTCTTGTTTAAAAGTTATGTAATGATATGAAGGGAAGTGTATTACTTATTTGGTCATGAACATCTTAACACCAGGGTTTTCAGAGAGTTTCAAGTTCATCTCAGGACTGCATGAATTAGCTAGGATGTAAATTGAGTTATAGAACAATTGGTTGCATCATCAGATTTTCATTCCCAATACAATCACCTTTTTTTTTCTTTATCAGATGGAAATAAAAGATTGTCTCATACAACATGTATCTTTTTGATCATGTTAGTGATGGCAGTAAGAACCATTAGTCAAAAGACCGTTTACTAACATATTCAAATGTATGGCTGTTTGTTTCCTGGGGACCTAGTGACGAGTTAAACCATTAACCTGTTATAAATGAATGGACTACAATACTCGGAATCCAGTCTGCATATTTTACTTGTTGCCATGTGGGGTAAGCTCGGGAAAGCTTGCAGGTTGTCAAGAACAACCTTTGTTTAAAAAGTATGCATAAAATTTGAATATGTTTAATAGTAAACTGGGCCCCGTCTTACAAAGAGTTACGATTGATCCAAATCAATCGTAAGTCCTCCAATCAATCGCAAGTTTGCAGTCTCCTATCTCTTATGTACATAGTTGCGATTGATATCAATCGCAAATAAGTTACGATCGATATCAACTCTTTGTAATACGGGGCCCTGGTCTTTTGCCAAATTAAGAGATTTTCATTTTTAGGTGAAATGTATGGATAAATGGCACATGTCGTATGCTACAATTTGCACAGAATCACGCTCATTTGTGACTTTTCTATGAGTTTGTCATTAAAGATAAACCTGAGTTCTGGTAAATATAGAAAATAAATTCTCACAGAATCCAACGAAACTTACACTGAATGTTCAAGATTACAAATAAATGACATGTGCCAAACAATTTTGGTAGAAAATTTATAGTGGCTGAGTAATGAGCATAGAAAGATAAGGAAATCCGGGCAAGTACATGTAGGCTGACACTATGTGCTTAAAGCCCAAGTCCACTCCGATTTTCAAAAATTATAACATGTTGTAAATAAATCAAAGGTTAAAACTGCCAAATATCACGGGCGTACTTCAATCAGGTGATTTTTAAGAGCGATTTTTGTTTCGGGTATTTCGAGCAAAACATTTATATTGCTGTACGGATGTGACGTATGCTCCTCACAATGAAAGTGCCAGCGGTATACATTCTGACAATAGGCTATTTTCGTAATGTAACCAAATTTAATGCATACGTCTTTGTGAAGTGCCTCTATACAAACTATTTCATTCACCTGATAAGAATAATAGGCACTTCACAAAGACGTATGCATTAAATTTGGTTACATTACGAATCTGTGTTGTGAGGAGTCTGAGGACCCTACGTCACAACCGACTCGCTCATTAACTTGTTTTTTGCTCATTAAAAAAAATTATTAGAAATAAATCTGAGCACCATTTTCCAAAACCAAGTTATATTTGGGCTTTTTAGATTTTTGTCTATCTAATCAGCTCAACTTTTCAGTGGAGTGGACTTGTACTTTAACACAGGTCACTATGTGCAAATAGGAGTTTTTATCAAAGATGATGCCCAGTAAATTTGTGTGCGTTTGTTTTTATTTCACTGGTTCAAACAACCAATATACTGCAGGAATTAAACAATCCGGAATAAATCATAGCAATTTTCTCTCAAAATACGATTCCCATACCAGAGCTCAAGATTAGCTTCAATCTTGTACTTTTCTCTTTCTTACCCCTACAGCAACTGGTCTCCGAGTGCACAAAGTAAAAAGAAATCGGATCATCAGCGATTCCTCATCCTCTTCTTCATCCTCCTCGGATGACAAACGGGATGATGACGATGGTGATGACGATGGTGACGATGATGCCGATGATGATGATGAAGAAGACATCATATCGCAGAAAAGACAGCGAGGCAGGGAGAGGAAACTGCTCAGGAATCTTGAAAAGGTGGGTTCAAACTTCAGAGTTTGTTGTCAGTCAGGCAGACAGGCATTTTTAGAGGTCAACGGAATGTACTTCATTCAAGGCTTATACGGTGGTAAACCCCAGCAGTTTTTGTGTACTAAATGCATGGCAAGTTGAGACAACAAAATTAGTTGTGCGCACAACGGTCATTTCTATGTACTCGCTTATCTGTGTGTTGTAAGATATAATTGAAGTGCACTTTAAAAACCGTCACTGTTTACCTCGGAGTATGTGAACAAGCCTTTACTGTCCATGTTTCATATAAATGAACATGCCTGACATTTTTCCATTCTGCTTGCTCTGGCTGCATAGATATCTAGTAACTCAACAGAGTTGACTTAGATTTTAGAGAATAAAATGTTACCAAAGAGTGCTTGGTTTTACACTCATCTATAATAGACCTACAATGTTTTCCTTGTTTCAGGCTCTGAGACCCCCTTTTTAGGCTCCATAATGTATTGAGTGTGTGTGTGTGTAATTTGTGATTTTACAGACGTGTATCAATCAGATATGATTATTTATGTCTGGGGACCGACCATTAACGTCACCATCCATAAGATGTGACTCTCGAACCCGGGTCCATTGAGTCAGTTTGTAGGCGAAGACAGAGAGCTGACCGTACCGCTATACCAACTCACATCTCCCTGGAGTTCTATAGATGTCTAGGCCTTCTTTTAGGCTTACTGAGTAAAACCATAAATATTTTCTTTTCATCCTATTTGATTAATCCTTGACATTATCTTACAGGAGATGAAGAGGAAGCGTACGATAGTCTCCATCAGTCGGCCCTCCTTGTACAAACGTACCGAGATGCACTCCATCACACCAACCAAACCGAAGACCAAGAAACCCAAATCTGCTATGGTATGTACTATACTGTTTCATTCATCTCAATCACCCTTCCCTCCGATAGGACGTTAAATGGAGGCCCCGTGTAGAGTCACCACCTTTGCATGTTAAGAACCCAGTGTACTATTCGTTTAAGAGAATGGGGAAACCCCCTTATAGTGGTCCACCTGCACACCCCCAAACGGTTGTACCGGGAGGAGAGACCCGAGGGTTACAGTGATTCAGTTCGATTTTCGCCTCCCAGGCACAGGTGACGCCAATACTTAATGATAATGATAATAAACCAAGCTAAATAAATAATAAGAAACCTATTTCTGTTTGAACTTAAAATTAATTGAAGAAAACTAATGAGTGCTTTGGTTGTAGACCAACCAGATGCATCAAGAAAAATAGTTTTTTACCACTTCATGATGTTGACCACCAAGACTCTACAATTCTTTAGAGCGGGACTGCACTACTTGTATCTACTTGTGTCCTCTATATAGCCAACAATGCCTAAGCAGTACCCGTTGGTCCCCCATGATCCCCGTTTACTTATATTAATTGAGAGCTGATTTGATGCCAAACTAGTGCAGATAGGCTTTAAATAATACTTTTGGAAAACTTGTTAGATTTTTTTTTAAATGGTAGTTTTGGTGATTGATAATCAGAAGCAGAAGGAGAAGGATAGGCGGTGGCTCAGTGGTAGAGCAGGGGTCTCGTAACCGGGAGTTCCCGGATTCAAAACCAAGTCGATGCGCTAGTGCCCTATGGTAAGGCATTAATCCTCATTACCAAGCCCCTCGGAGAGGACTGAAAGCCATAGGTCCCCTGGTTGCTTACTTACAAGCATACACATGCTTTCTTAGCAGTCAGGTAAAACAAACCATCAAACCAAATACAGTCAAACCTGCTTTAGTGACCACCTGTCTAGTAAAGACCACATTATTTGTTTCCCTTGAAAATGGTTTCTCATTAAAACATGTCCTAAAGGAACCTGTCTACAAAGACCACTTTGTGTGTTTCCCTTTGGCGGTCACTATAGACAGGTTTCACTGTAGCGCATATTTGAATCATTTTCGTTTATAATGTATTGTTTATATCTTTCTCTTTAGTCTATGATATCAGCATTGAACGAGAGCAGTGAGGATTCTGACAGTGATGAAGAATCTGAAGTAGAACTCACTAAAGAAGCACAGGTAAATCATACATGTACACAAAACTAAATTTTAGTCCTTGCAATCAATGACTCATCCTGGGCCTATTCTGAAAAGTTTTGGTAGTGAAAGATATTGTTATAAATTAAAAACGGAAGTTGTGAGGGGGAAGATCTATAACCAATGATGCACACGAGGCATAGAGATTTAAGGTGTGAATAATGTTTATATATTGATTGTCAAATTGAAATTGCATAAAATGTGAGCTTATCGTTGGTGTTTGTGCAGATGTCACTTTTGCAAGGACCTTTGATAGATAATTGCCAACAAATTACCGGGAGGTGTCCTCGATTCAATTTCGAAGAATAGCAATGAATCCAGACGTACTGAAGCTTTCTTTCTTGCACTCATCAGGGTTCAATCCCAGGAATTAACAGAAAACCATTTAAACGGAACCTGAAGGAAAAAAGCACATGAAAAAAATGAGATGTGATTGGCTGTCAGTAATCACAAGACAGTAGACGCAATGCCGACCATTCTAATGAAAACATGCTATTGCCCGTAATCAAGTAATTATTAGTACTTGTGTATGAGGTGCATATAATGCTATTTGGTTCATCAATTCCCAGAAATTTCTGAATCGTACAGTAAAACCTGCTTTAATGACCACCTGTCTTAAAAGACCACATTTTTGTTTCCATTGAAAATGGTTTCACATTGAAACATGTCTTAAAGGAACCTGTACATAAAGACCACCTGCCTCTTAAGACCACTTTTCATGTCTCACTTGGGTGGTCTTTATAGACAGGTTTCACTGTATTTGTTTTGCAAGAAGAGGAAGCAATCTCCCTGTACGAGAAAGCACTCCCTCAGCCAGATTACTCAAATCAGACAAGGTCAAACAAGATCTTGCAAAGAACTCTTGATTACATCATATTCATGTCTATTTTCTCCTCTGTGCTTTCGCAGGAAGAGGAAGCCTTCTCGCTGTACAAGAAAGCGCTTGAGTTCCAACGCAGCGGCGATGTCGAGAAGGCTCAAGAAACTTACCATGACCTCCTACAAACAAGATTCCTTTCAAAGGTAAAGTGTACAGAATAAGGGTATCAGACGTTAAGGTTGGGGCCAAATGGAATTGTGATGAGCATTCTTGTTACCCTTCTAAATATACAGTCAAACCTGATTTAGTGGCCACCTGTCTACAAAGACCACCTGTCTACAAAGACCACATTTGTTGTTTCCCTTGGGTGGTCTTTATAGACAGGTTTCACTGTAAAATGGGCAAATATATGTGCATCATACAATATTTACATTGGTTATGCAGAGTGAATGGCACACTGCACAGACTTGTCACTTTGTTATCGGTACAAATTGTAAGTCTCCACAATTCGATGAGTATCATTTAATCCTCTTTTTGTGATTTTTCATTTTTTCAAATATTTGTATGTGGATGTTTAAATTTGTTCTTTATTTGTCCGTCAATGTTATAATAAAACAGCGATAATCTTGAAATACTTAACCTTATAATGAGAACCTTTGTCCCGGGCATAGTACATTTTCAATGTCATCTTGAGGCAATAGTATTTACCACTGCCTCTCAAAACAAATCATTGCTCACATCATATTTTTTTTTTTTTTTTTTTTTGTGGGTTGATGTAGCTAAAGGATTGATAGGACAACGGGAGGGGAGGAGTAACCAACACTGCGATAACCCTGACAAACTTTACCTATTGTCAAATGCTTTGAATAGACTATTATAGGTTTACCTCAAGGCATTAGTTTTTACCATTGCCCCACAAAGAAGTCAATAAGTACCTGTCTATTGCTGGTTTGTAGGTAAAGGTCTCTCAGGAGGAGCGGAGGGGAGGAGTGACCAACACAGCGATAACCCTGAAATACTCAAGCTATAAGAATCTTGGTAACCTAGCAATGGGAAAGGAGGACACCGATACTGCAATGGAAAACTATCTGGAGGTATGAATAATTTTACATAATATACAGAGAGATAGAGATAGAGAGAGAGAGAGAGAGAGTTATTTAGAGAAAGGGGAAATATTAAATAGAAAAGTCTATAATAGAAGTACAGAGTGAGGGATAAAGGAGAGAAGGAGAAAAGGAGAGAAAAAGAGTGAGAGAACTGAAGAGAGAAAGAAAGAATGAGAGAGGGAGAAAGAGAGAGAGAGAGAGAGAGAGAGAGACACACACACACACACACACACACATACATAGAGACAGACAAACAAAGAGATATTCTAATACATTTACTAATATCACATGTACATCTCATAATTTTATAGGCGGTAAGTTTAGACAGTACAGACGTCACTCTCTGGTACCGGATAGGCACCGTAGCGGTCAAGCTTAGCCAGCTAGCCCTGGCCAGGGTAGCCTTTGAACAGGGTCTAAGATGTTCCAAGTTCCATTGGCCTTGCTTGGACTATCTCTGCACTGTGCTGTATGCTATCAACGACTATGTCAGTAAGTACCTTGGCCCCATTTCACAAAACTGGTCATCAGTGACAAATGACAGTTTTTGTTATAAGCTAGTGAAATCCTTGCTTCTGATTGGTTATCAGCAGATTTCTCACTGATTTTTGTCATTTGTCATTGAAAAAAGGCTTTGTGAAACGGGTCCCAGATGTATGTATGGCTCAAGCATCTCTCTTTGCACAATGCCCTTGTCTGTGCTGTATGCGTAACTGTGTAACACACAATGAATACAAAATGTTGTCACTAGTATAGCCATACATGTATGTATTCATACAAAAACGAGTCATAAATATTGAGAAAGACCCAAGTTCAGTTATTTCATTCACAAGCTTCAAGAAGCTATCTTTTTATGTCAACATTCCCTGACTGGTAAAGTGAATGGCCCGAATTCACAAAGGAGGTTTAAATTTAACCCATGGTTTAAATCTTCATTTACATAACCCATGGTCTAAAATTAGCCCAAAATACACGCGACACAGTCAGAGGTCCAATATTGGACGCGCGCAAAGCAAGGTACGCTTAATTTGCGCTAATTTTCAACCATGGGTTATGTACATGAGGGTTTAAACCTCCTTTGTGAATTCGGGCCTATGAGTGCACAGACATGGGAACCTTTGTTTTGTGCAGAGTCAGTATGAATTGGCCTCTCTTCTTGTGAAAATTTCATTGTTCTTGCTCAAATTTTGACGTGATTTTTGGCACTCTGACTCAATGGTATATAAGGATACAAAGTCTGTGTGGATCAGTAATTAATTGCGAATGGATTAATACCATTGTGTATTGCACCTGCCACTCTTTTGACTATTCTTATATTCATGTTTCCTTTGAACTTCCTTCTAGCTTGTCTGTACTACATAGCCCAAGCACTTGAAAGGGACAAACGATACACCAAAGGCAAGTACTTTATCTTTAATTTCTTAGACTTAGTATTTTTGTTACAGACTACTGTCAACCTAGAAATTTTATGTATTTCAGCATTGTCATTATCATCATTGTCATGGCTGATTATCATTGCATTTTCATTCTTGCCATTATAATTGTCATTTTCTGTCAATTTCATTGTCATTATCTCTTGAAAACACTGGTTCTTTCATCAATACATCAGGGGTGTTTCACAAAGACTAAGATCGACTTAAGTTGGACTTCAACTATGGCAGGCCATTCATACCACTGGTTGCTCTCACCATTGGTCTCTCAAGGGACGTCACAAATCTACAGAATTCACATTCTTTGATATTTTATTATTGAAGGAAAAAACATTATCTAAAGATCATAATTTCTAAGCTTTTTCCCCTCTAATTTTACATCTGGTTCAAGACTTTTTAAGGGCATAAATCGCCTGCCATACAGGGGTAGTTCAAGTCCAACTTAAGTCAATCTTAGTCTTTGTGAAACACCCCCCAGGTAATTTTTCTCTGTTGTTTTCTTTCTTATGATGTAGGTTTTGCCCTGAGAGATCAGATGTACTCTGAACAGCCTTGCCTGAGACGAGATTGCCTGGATCTGTTTAAACACTGGTAAGGAAAACTGCTTTACAAGGAACATTATTTTAATAATAATAATAATATTCCGCTTTTATATAGCGCCCAATACATCGATCCAACGATGTGCCTAAGTGCTTTACAGATATATTATTACCCCGGTCATCGGATTCAGGCTTACCCGCACACAATGTATGCACATTTGCCACAGATGGATGATGATGATGATTTATGATTATAATCACTGATGCAAAGGTCAACAGTTTTCATTTTAATAATGATATATATACCTTCATAAATTTTCTTCTTTTTGTTTTGCAGTGAAAATGATGTCTTTTACTATGAAGTACCAAAAGATAAACGACAAAAGGTATGACAATTTGTTGATGTTTCTTTGGGGGTGAGGGGGAAAGGGTAGATACATGTAAATATTGGTAAACAAATGCTCTTTATAACATATGATATTCTATACAGTAGGCTTACGGTTGCACCATGTGAGAGGGGGAGGATTGGGGAGTCCTGAAAAGGACTGTTGGTAATCTTTCATGTGTGTGTGTAGTCCTGAGAAGGACTGTTGGTAATCTTTCTTGAGCTTATAGTTCTAAAGAGAACTATAGCGCCGGTAGGAGCGGATGGGTGGTAGGAGGGGCTCGACGTTTCAAATAGGTTAACTATCCGTTGTCAGGGCAATATGATATTCTGTTTAGAAATAGAGAGGGAAAAGGGGGAGGGAGGGACAGAGACTGATTGAGTGATTGTAACAATTATAAATAGGGACAAATTATGAAAAAAATATATATGTGAATGACATTTATTTTTTAATCTATCTGTTTGCTCTATATTTGGCCAACAGTAACTGAAGCATTTTGGCTAGAAAACAAGAAAAGAATTGAGAGATAGATTCGAAAGAAATGTGTAGATTTTCTTAATTTGTTCTTCTTTTGATCTTTTCATTATATCTTGCAGATAGTAGATGAAGCCTTGTCACTAAGGTACAAGAGACAGGAGCTTGCCAAAGCACCGCCCTTGCCGAGGATCAAGTTCCTCCAACCTCTGACAGAATTAAGGTGAGATACTTTAGTCCACTGTAAAATTTCTTTGATTGCTTGATCTTCTGAAAGTAATGGTAATATGTCATTTCATTCAGGCTTGGTACTGCCATCGTTTAATCATAATCTTCCTTGTTTCTCATTTATTATTGAATTATTGAATTTTTCTGATTTATATTGTCCTGGTTAAATTGAATTATCTAGGTGGAAACCCCTTGGAGAAAGACTAGTTGCTTTATATGATCATATGACATCGAAGGATCCACCAATGGTGAGTCAAGCCTCAAATACATGTATAAAACAAATCACTTAGACAGATCTCTGTTGAACATACCTTAGTCACACCAACAATACCCAAACAACAGACCAAACTAAAACAATACAAAACATCTATGGCCAAGAATTGGTCGGTTTGGAGTTGGTCTGAGGTCGCTTTGGCGGCGGGACTGAGGTGTAATGGTCACTTTGTAAGGTATTGGAATTATATTCTGAAGAAAATGTAGAAAGGATACATGCGTAGGTATTTTCTAAAAGGAACTCTGACAAGATAAACATTCTGAGAGGAAGAGAGAGGGAGAGAAAGAGAGCAGGGGACAGAGAAAGAATGAGAATGAGAGAAAGAGAGCAGGGGACAGAGAAAGAATGAGAATGAGAGAAAAAGAGCAAGGGACAGAGAAAGAATGAGAATGAGAGAAAGAGAGCAAAAGAAAGAGAAATGTAGTAAAATAAGAGAGAGAAAAAAAGGAAGGGAATAACAAGAAAGGAGGAGAGAGAATAGATAGTACAGAGCAGATGAATCAGGACATTTTTCAAATAGAAATAATAAATGACTTATAGGAGAGGGAGAATTGGGAATGAGACATACTGTTATTCTGTGTGTGAGTGCTAAAGTGATTTGTACAATGTCTTTCCTGTTTATCACATTTCTTATTCATTGTCTCCTCAGAGTCTCGTCACAATAATTGATCTGGAGGATTACAAGTCTAAAGAGACAGGTATGTACATGTTTACTTTTAAACCACAAAATATAGCTGTGTCTGAAACTTTTGCGAACTGTGCTAGTCATATAATAATGATAACGATAAAATTGACCTATGAGAGAGAGGCGTGATGCTCACTGATTTATGCTCTCAAGCCTTCAGCACCAATTTTCTCAGGTCCAAAAATTTTTCCACCAAGATGGATTTCATAGTAATCATCATATGGGACAAGCCCTTAACCTGTATCTCTTTTCATTTTGAATGTATAAAGCTGTCAAAGATGTTCCATCAGAGAGAGAAAAGATGGGATTGTCTCCTGCTCCAATGGATGTAGAACCCTCCGATCAAGGCAAAGCTATAGCATCCCCCGTGTCAGGCAGAAGGGAAGGTGAGACAGAGGAACGTCAGATACCCACAGACACCCCAGGGCACATGGGGGAGCAGACCCCAGGGCAGATAGACGAACAGGTCGAAGAGGCTGAAGGACCACAGCAAGCAGGTGCAGTAGATTACATGAATTTAATTCTGAAGGAATAGCCATACATTGTCTATGTGAAGTGGTCCAGTGGTTAGCTATGTGGTCTCCCTGTGTGAAGACCTAGGGTTCAATCTTGAGTCGCCTCTCTCAGATGATGACATGAAAGGTCCGTCCCCAAACATCACTCGAGAACCTATACACTTACTTTTCAAGGGGGTCAAGATGAAAGTGTTGAGGGTTTGTATGTGGGGGGTGCTGTGTATGGATTTCAAATTGTGGGGATCCTGACTTCAATTTTAGGGGACTTTTAGTGCATAACTGCCCCTCATAGTGAATGACTGCCCAGCGACTGGTAGTTGGTAGGAACTTCTCTTCAAGTTGAAGGCTTCAATACCCACAATTTTTCATTCGACTACTTGAGACCTCCATTACAAATAGCTTACATTTTGAAAGCTTTTATCTAATCCTGTTGCAGTTTCTTTCTAAATCAAGTTATTGTCTGGTCTTAAGTTAAATAATAATATTAATAAGATCAATTTATATAGCGCAGCTACTATACAGATATACTCTACTGTGCTATGATAAAAACAAAACTCCTAACAGTGCTACTTTACTGACACACAACAACAACAAAATATTCAAAAGCTCCTGAAAACAAGTGCGTCTTCAACAAAACTTTGAAGACAGCAACAGATGAGGCTTTTAGTTTTTCCATCTGTTTTTCCATCATTAAGCATTAGCTTATGTTGAAACATCAGAAGGATATACCTGTTACATGATTCTAAAATTGAGATATTGTCATCTTGATGTTCTTTATCAGGGCTGAAAGAAATGTATAACTGTGTGTCGTCGGCATAACAATTTCAAGAAACACTTGGGAAACGCCTTTGAATAATGTTGATCAGATTACTTATGTTTATCTGTTATGCATTGTTTAAAAAGTAGATGCTGAAGAATCTATGGATGTTGATGTGGATGTGGAAACAGTGCTAGATGAGAAGGCCAAACCTGTAGAGAGCAAGACGATGACAGAAGATGCAGGTTCATCAAAACAGCTAGGGACCCTAGGAAGCTCTGCGTTAACCCTCAAACAACTTGCTGAAGCCTATCTAAAGAGCCGTGGAGGTCAAGAAGAAGGAACTGTCCTGCCAGAGGATGCTGCATCTGGATCGGTTATAGAAGTAAGTCGTTAGAGGCATCAGTAGGCAAACTCATGACCCATGCAGAGTAAGAATTTGTAAGGGTTATTAAGTGATCACCTTTCTCTTCTTCAAATTGGCAACACTAATACTCTTTTATTCCTTATTTCTAAAATTAAAAATCTTTTATTTTGAAAGACAAAAATTGACAGAAAGTGTGTTTAATAGTTAAAAGTTACAGTTAAACTGCCACAAAATTTGCCAAAAAATTGTTATTACAAATAGCAATTCACAAGTAAAATAGTCGATCATGGTTATATTTTCTCTGTTCATTCTTATAAACTGAGAATAATGCTAATGTTTGTAAGCACTGTACTATTATTACCCTGGCAATAGCCAAGCAGCCCTGATAAGGAGGAATTTCTTACAAGGTAACCATTTACATCACCTGGGTGGAGAACCGTGAACAATGTGATCCACAGTCCAGTGACTTATCCATTAGACCACAACACATATACTGGACAATTTGAATTGGGGCATACAGAGACAAATGTTCTCAGCCTTTCAATGTTGTAGATTTGCATGAGAAATTCCAAATTTGCTGACAGAAATTTGAAACCTCGTTATTTATTCATTCATTCATTCATTCATTCATCCATTCATTTATTGCAACCAAGTGTCCCCTACACCCCTCATTTTCTTTGACAAAGCCCATTATATGAATTTTTGATCAGATATTCCACTCACTTTTTTTCCTCATCCAAAGACGGAAAAAGAGCAAGAACCTCCTGATAGCACCACTGCAGGGCTAGACTCCACCCCAGCCACTTCAGACCTGCCCAACATGGAGCTGCAGGCAGACAGTGCAGCAGGGAGCAGCCAGGATAGCATCCAGCAGTCTGGTAGGGAGTCTACCATGGGCGAATCATCCCAGGACAAGACAAAAGTCCAGCATGAAGGTAAGCAGTTACGGTGACGACATAACATGTGGACCTGAAGGGCTCGCCTATATAGCTGAGGCGATGAGCCATGCTTAATTAAAGCAAAGTCATTGTGAATATGCGTACTCCATATAAGATGATGTCATCAAGTCGAAAGCTAGTATTTAGGCCGACAACTTTCGTTTTCAGAGCTTTAGATTTCAAGTTTTCAGAGAGCTGTTATTTCTCTGACAGATAAAAAAATAGCATAGAATTGATATCATTGTAATCTATGGCTCATAAACTTTCTGTTGATGTATGATTCTTCTATTTCATTGTTCACTTCCGACAGGGTCTTTAAATCGTGGCTGCAGGCCATCTTTGTGTCAGAGCTTTGCATACAAATCAGCTTCATACCCACAGCTACTCTCTCTTTTTTTTAATTACATGACCAGAACAATGTAGCTCCCTCTCTCTCTGGTGCTCTTTTGCAGTATCAGTCCAATTCCATTTCAGTTTAATCCTACATATTAGTTTTAATTTCTTTTAAATATTGTATTTTTGAATGACTATTTGTTTATGATGACAAGGATATAGTACTATGTGTGACCTCTCAATATTACCATTGAATTTCTGTCCCTTTTCAAACCAAGATGCGGCTGCTATGGATGCAGAGGATAGCCAGGCAGAGAAGAGCCGGAGAGGGCAGAAGAGGAAGAGGTTGCTGAGAGACATGCCTGCCCCTGGGAAGCGGCGCTCAGCTAGGGTAAGAAATCTGACTATTTTTTGTTGCTAGGTAGGGCAAATACAGTCAAACCTGCTTTAGTGACCACCTGTCTACAAAGACCACATTTTTGTTTCCCTTAAAAATGGTTTCTCATTGAAACATGTACTAAAGGAACCTGTCTACAAAGACCACTCTTTGTGTTTCCCTTGGGCGGTCGCTATAGACAGGTTTGACTGTATTATGGCTTGTCCTACCAAACAACTAGTAATGTTTGCAATTGACATTCTGACCATTGAAATACAATTATTCGTAACAGGTGAATGAAATAATTTGTAACGAGGCAAAGATTTGTGCATTAAATTTGATTACATTATGAAAATGGCCTTTTGAAAGAGATGACATTGTGTATATGAAAGTATTTTTTTCCCCTGCGCATTATTATTTCAAATCAATATTGCTTCTTTCATGACAGGTGCGCAACACAACAGTAAAGAAAAAAGAAGAAGAGGAGATAATAAACTATACTGAGGTACTCCGCCAATTCCTTCCATCAACTCTCTTGGTCAGTGATGACGAGGAGGAGGATTTGCAACTCAAGAAGTCAGGAGATAAGGATTCTAATGAAATAGATGTAAAGAAAGCAAGAGGTGAGAGAAGGCAGAAATGTTGAAATATGGATGTGAAGGAGATGGAGAGAAAGAGACAAATAGAAAGGAGGAAAGAGATTTGTAGAGATAATGATAAAGAGGTGAAAAAAGGGAGAGAGATAACAGACAGAGACAGAGGCTGGTAAAGATATAGAGAAAGAGAAGGAGAAATTGTTAGAGAGTAAGACAGTGATTCTAGAGAGCCTGTGAAAAGTGTGTGTGTATGTGTGTGTGTCTGAGAGAGAGAGAGTGAGAGAAAGAGAGGATAAAGAAATGGAATGAGATAGAAAGAGCAAAGCGAGATGAATAATGAGATGGTGAGAATTTTTTTTCAGAAGAATTACAAACGAGGCAATTACATAAAAAGGAAAAGAAATATTACAGCTCAACATTGAATCTTCAATAAGTGATGAAGCTTACAATATTGTGAGTCGGGTTAGAAAAATAATTGAACCAAAATACACCTAGTTTGTATTTTGTTTATAATATTGTTTTCTTATTCCCCCTCCCCCCAAAAATAATAACAACTGCAGAATCTCCAGTAAATGAGAGAGATTCTTTCGGAGCCATGGAAACGGATGATGTGCACAGTTTACTGGTAGAATGTCAAGTGAACAACGGCATCATCGATGTGATGAGCAGATTCCTGGAGAGACTGGTTGCCAAACATGATCTCAAGTGGCCTGATGGATTGGCCGCAGTGTATCTGGATGTGTACAAGAGATTGAGAAAGCATATTAGTCTGCCTGAACTGCTCTGGTAAGTTAAACCATAGAAATCTAACCCTTGGTCAAAGATTGCAAAGGTGGAGAGGACCTGATATGTTTTTAGCACAACTCTTGAGAGAGAGAAAGGAAAAAATGGAAAAAGAGAGAATTGGAAATTTGTAATATTGGAGAGTTCTCACCCCATTGGATCACAGTCTATTGACTAAGTTGCCATTTGAGTCTGGGAATTTCCACTGATTCTAAATTGGAGAGGGCCTGTTATATTTGGAGTACAGCCGTCAGAAAGAAAATGATGCTTTGAAGAGAACTGGAGTTTCATAAAAGTTTTATGAGTTAACGCCCTTCCGGCTTCAGGTGATATGTTAGTGTACAGCATATGGGAGAGTTGGGCCCAATTTTATCTTGATCTAAAGATTAAAGGTATAGACCAGTTTTGGAAACGCCCCTCTCAAAAATGAAATGGAAGCTCTTATTACCAATCATGTGAAAGAATATGTTTTGACTAATACGTGATGATACAAATTTTGCAGGAAACCGCTACTAATTGATATATTTGGTAAATTATTATATCTATCTGGACTGGATAGATATGGCGAGTCCATATACATCTTTCTGTGTACAGAGCTTGTAACTTTACCAAGACTGGGCCAAATTTCTTATCATTTTGATGATTCCAGAACCTTGCAGTACACACCAATACTTATATGCTAGATGATCAACCTTTTCTGATCGATTCCACACCGTTTCTTTCACAATGCAATCGCATGACCAGAACTCAACTTTATCATTAATTTGCCAATTTAGACTTCACTAACATGTCTCCATTGTTCTCAATTTGCGAAGAATCATAACATATCATTTGTGTGTTATTATTCAACCTTTTACAATTCTGTTTCAATTATTTTTTTCTGTTCTTACTGAATTTAAGTTGTTGATAACTGTGGGGTGCCCTTAAATATGTATTCAAAAAAGTATTTATTTCCTTTTCTGCAGCTGTGATGAGGACGAGATAGTTGTGAGGGAGATGAGTATGATGTGTCTATTATCAGTGGAGTTCAACCTAGATCAGTGTCTGTCTGCTAAGACTAACGGCAATACACCTGCTGCATCACCAGCCATGTAAGTCACCTTCAGACACCTTAAAGGTACTATGTCCCATTTGCAGGCCCAAAAAATGAAAAGGTTAAATTCCAATGGCATTTGAAAGACAATACTAATTTAGAACTTCCCTGCAAAAAAGGGGGCTTGAAAATGTCTTTAAGTGGGAAAATAACGACTATTAGTTGTCGAATCGACTTAGGAGCTATAGAGCCAGTAAGTAATAGTCTGATTTTTCAGACCATTGTACCGAATGGTCGTACGTTTTATGCTGCGCAAAGATTCAATCAGTTTAATTTTGGCCATTACAAGAAGTGGGTTATTGATGTAGACAAATGCTCATGTACCCTTTACAGCTCATTTTATGTATGTTATTACCAAAGATGAAAAAGCCAGTCAGTCAGTCACTCAATAGTGTCTGACAGTGAAGTCTAGCAAGTAAACGGGTTTCCTTGCATAATTTGAATATTAGGACACTGCTAACGTTTAAATTTCACAGATAGGACATACATGACATATTCATAATTCCTGCAAAGTTCTACAGAATTTGATGTTGGCTGCAAAAGGGACAGAGTATCTTTAAGATACCTGACATACAGTAGTGTCCTTTGCACCAGTAAAAAAAGTCTGTATCAATACAGAGCTGCTTTGTTGACAAGTAAATGATGATGATGGTGATGATCCACAGCACTTTATGGCACCATGCATTTATCTGTTTCAAACATTCAAAGGTCCCCGCTCCTCCAATATTCATGGACTACACATTTGCTTGAAAAGATGGGTTTTGAGGCCTGTTAAGTATGTTTTTGTTACCTATTTTCATCACCACTCTGTTGTGCCATATTCTAAATATGGCACCTACATGTGTATATATCTGCAATATCTCATTCAGAAATACTTACCCTCATTGAATTTGTGTTCAAATATATATATAGATCACTATTAACAGCACCACCCATTGATAATAATATTATGGTTCATAATCCTTTTTCCGCAGCATTTCATCAATTTAGAATAATTTTTTTCCCAAAATTAATCAAGCAAGCTGACTCCACACAGATATGTATTTGTTCATCCGATAGGAAGAAATATATAATTTTATCAAACTTTTCAAGTTTTGTTACAGAATCCACTCCTTTCATGTCCCCCTTTCTCTTATTTCCCAATACATGCTTAATAAGAATTCGTACTCATTGCTATTAAACCCAATTACAGGGCAACACCAAAATTATTTTGATGACAACGTTTTGTTCTGTATGTTTTGGAATCCGTTCTGGTTTTCTACATTCAAAATATCAGCTTCAGATATTTCTTCTCTGAAGACTGATTGCATGTCTATGTTCCAGATCTGTGGCCAGTGATACCATCAAGAGGTATTGTGGTACCATTATTTATTGAACCTTGTCATGTGGATTGGATGGGAAACCTCTCATTGTACCATTAGTAGGTGTGATGGTACCGTTGTAATGTAATGAAGCACTGTTGGTGTCAAGCCTCTCTGTATCTTTCTCTTTCTTCATCACAGGCTTGGTGCAAACACCACAACTTGCACATACAAGTGGGGAGAGCACCATGAAGATGATATGATGTACCTCCAGGAACTTACCTTGATGCAATACATGTTACCAGACCTGTGGCCAGTGATACCGGCAAGAGGTATAGTGGTACTGTTATTGTTTTAACCCTGTCATGTGTAGTGAATGGGGAACCATTTATTGTACCATCAGTAGGTGTAACAGTACCGTTTAATGTATGATTAAGTTACTTGATAATATACATGCTTCCAGACCTGTGGCCACTGACCAGCGAGAGGTATAGTGATACTGTTATTGTTTTATCCTTATGTGGAGTGAAATAGGGAACTTGTTGTTGTACCATCATTAGGTGTAGTGGTACCATTATTGATTTAACCTTGTTATGTGTCATGAATAGGGAACCTTTCATTGTACTATTAGTAGGTGTCATGGTACCATTGTAATGTTTGTTCATGTTTAAGTAAGTAACTTACCTTGATGCAATACGTGCTATGTGACCTTTGGTACCAGCAAGAGGTATAGTGGTACCGTTATTGTATCATCCCTGTCATGTGTAGTGAATGGGGAACCTTTCATTGTACAATCAGTAGGTGTCATGGTACCATCATATTACAAGTCATTCGTCATTGGCAGTCCATCGTTCAGTTAATGGGCATTATAAAACAATTCAGTATTTTTCTTGCAAGGCTCTGCATCTTCTGACTCATGGATTGCACAGAAAGGATAAAATTTACTCTGTGTGTGCACATTTAATTAATTATTGCTTCATTTGTGTTTTCACAGTTTACTGGCTGAAGGCTCGGTATTATCTGCAGATTGGAAAAACAGCTGATGGAGAAGATGCTTTTGAGAGGGTAAGACAAAAACTCTACTTGATCGCTTTGAATTGATTTTTGTGTGTGTGTGTATGTGTGGTCTTGTCAGGAAAGTGTTCATTTGCTGGCCAGAAAATGTTTTGTACCCTTCTGCCTGGCTATTTAAGATGAGATTCGTATGTAGGAATTATTAAGTTTCATAAAAGATTACGCCTTCAAGTCTACCTTTAATATGTGGCAATCTTTCTTCATGATTATTTTATGTAAGTATTACAATGTAAGTATTTTATGTTGATGTATCTATGTAATTTGTTTATTATCACAATTATGTTGTAATTAGTTTGTAACTTTGGAAAAAGACCATGAAGAAAAAATTGAACATATAAAAAATCAGATAGAATACATGTCATACCATTGAATCGTCGATTGACATTTTGTAAAGTAACAAGCATGATTTTATTTCATTGTTCCAGTGCAAGGAAGTGTTGATGAGAGAAGAGGAGAGAAGGATGGAGGATAGACAGCGAGCGAAGGAAGCAAAAGTTGAAGAGGAGGAGATGGAGATGGATGAGACAGTTGGAGCTGATGAACGGAGACCAGCTAAGGTTGCAGTGGCTAATATCAAGCATGGAGCCTTGATATCTATAGGTATGGTCTGATTTACATACAGAGAAAACAATAATGGACCAAGTAGAGTCCCCTGAGGGATGCCACAAGTTACAGTACGTTTTTCCAATGTAATGTTATTTATTGCCCTTTTGGCTTTCAGCTAGTGATGTACATGGAAGCCAATGTGTTACAGATTCTAAGTTAGTTGAAAACCAAGATGATACGTGTTAAACAGCATTTGAGATTTATTATCTTCTTTTCCATCGCAACCTGCTATTCAGTTTATTTTCTAAAGCTATTTTTTTTTAAACAATCAAGCGAGGAATGTTTTCTCTTAAATATGCACACATAGATGTAATATTCAAGATTGAAGGATACAAATAGTTTAATTGTTGGTTGATTTATAATTGTGCAGCAACCATCACTTTTGAGGTGGAGTCACTGTAGTGTTGTGCCTGGAGCAGGTCTGATGTCTTCACACCTCAGGACATAAACTGATGTAAAACTTGTCGTTTCACTTCATATTTTTGTGATTATTGTTGTTGTTGTTATTGATCTATTTGTTTGTGAATTTATCATTTTGCAGCAAGCATTACATCCGAGGTGGAATCTCTGCAGCGTTGCCAGAGCCTGGAGCAGCTCCAACGTCTCCACGCCTCTGGGGACCACGGCAAGGTGGTGGAACTACTCCGCCCCACCATCAGACACACCCCAAGGCCAGTCCGCCCTGAGAACACACCTGAGAGGTGCTCTCAGCTACTACTACTCATCCAGTCGCAGATGGAACTCAAGGATGCCAAGGTAAGATCATACACCCCTTAGTCTTAGAGAGGGAAGTCCCCTTTGGTGTCAAATAGCCTTGAAAGGGGACCAGTAAACAACACCCCCCCCCCAAAAAAAAAAAAAGAAGATTTGTTTGGTATAATTAGGTTTCCACCAATGTATACCATATATAAAATACCAGCTTCAAATGTAAATCTTAAAGAGATATTGCAACTCAATAAACATTCCAAAATGGGTAAAAGGGGTTACTAAGTAGACTAGTTGACATACACTACAGGAGAGAGGGAGAGAAGGAGGGAGAGAGAGAGAGAATGAGTGTGAGAATGGAGAAAGGGAGAGAGAGATAGAAAGAAAAAAAACCAAGAGAGACAGAAAGAGAAATAGAGAAAAGGGGGGTTAAATTCAGTTGCCCTAATTTAGTTTGAGGAATTCATGTATTTCATTATTTTCATTTCAATGTTACAGGAGAGTATATTCTGCTGTGTTCTTGGCATGGTCGAGACATGGCAGGGTGTCCAGAGAGAAGGAATGCAAGTCTATCATCAACTTTGGCTCGAAACACTCAACAAAACACTTACCCATCTTCAAAAGTAAGTCTGATGAATTGCCCTAAAAATTTCTTCAGAGACCATGCTAAGGAAGATGCAAGCTGTACACCTACATCAGTAGTATCATTTATTTTCATTTCCGATTAAAATGCAGAAGCATGTTCAGAGTAGTACACATTTTGGTTAACTCTTTCATTCTGTCACTGCTTTTAAATATTTGTTTAACTTTCATACTTTTTGATGTTGCATCATTTTTTGGACAAGAATTTATGTTGAGATTCGAGAGGGTTTCAGGAATTGTGAAGTAAGATTCGGTCATGAATAGTATATATTAATATCTGCCATGAAAAATTGTGTTATGATTGGAAATATGTAATTATCAATGCATGTTTGTAAATTTAGTTGCACTATGAGGACTAATAATTTGTGAATTTGTCCCTTTTTGTTTCTAGAGCATTTGAGTCATGTGAAATCAGTTCTCTGGGTATAGATGACAAATGATTATTGAGGAAGGCAAACAAACTTCTATGTTTTATTCAAAAATATCTTCCCTTGATATCATAATCTTTTTCATTCTGCCCATTTTAACGAAATTTCTGATAATTTTTGGATCTTATTCAATTTTCTAGAGCCTTTGAGTCATGCGAGATCAGCTCTCTGGGTGTAGGAGGGACAGGATTACTGAGGAAAGCAGTCAACGTCTTGATCAAGATCATTGAATGGACCATGGACCAGGCTGACGTTAATGAAACAACCAACGCAACCTCAGTCATGCCATGGGTTGTACTCTACCACACCATCAAGTAGTAAGTATCATTTCTAATAATACAGTGAAAAATTCTACTTGTTTGTGTGTTTATATCATGATGTATAAAAAAAACAAAAAAACAAATAAGCCATGATATGTATTTAAACTTTGTTCAATTTCCTCATTTCTAATAATACAGTGAAAATTTCCACTTTTTATGCCTCCGCTACAAAGTAGCCGGAGGCATTATGTTTTCTGGTTGTCCGTCCCGTTCTTGTGATCACGTTATCTCAAGAACCAATTGATGGATTACCGCCAAACTTGGGTCATGTATGTATCTTGCAGAGCTAATGAATTGATTAGATTTTGGGGTCACGAGGTCAAAGGTCACAGGGCTCATTATGTATGCAAAATAGCTTGTGATCACGTTATCTCAAGAACCGATTGATGGATTACCGCCAAACTTGGGTCATGTATGTATCTTGCAGAGCCAATGAACTGATTAGATTTTGGGGTCACAAGGTCAAAGGTCACAGGGTTCATTATGTATCCTAAAATAGCTTGTGATCAAGTTATCATTAGAACCAACAGATGGATTACAATCAAACTTGAATTTTAAAAATTGCTTCCATTTTGGTTTGTAAAATTGCTCTATGGCGGAGGCATCATTTTCGACTGCGCGCAGTCGAAGTTCCATCTAGTTTCGTGTTTATATCATGATGTATAAAAACAAAATCAAAAACAAATAATCCATGATACGTATTTAAACTTTGTTCAATTTCCTCTGTATTTGAAACCTATAATGTGTACAGGGCCTACCCTGTTTAAATAAAAACGAATAAATAAATAAATAAAATAAAAACTGTTCAGAAAGACCACCAGAGTGAGACAAAAAGTGGTGATCGATGTTAGCGCTAATTAGGAACTGGATTATATGCTATTGACATCCACATATACAATATATTTGGATTAGCTTTAAAAGAAGAAATTTACAATGAACTTCTTTTACTTCGAGAACATCTCTCTGTCTTCGCCTACAAACCGGCTCAAATGGACCCAGGTTCCTAATGAGTGACGTCTTTTGGATGGTGACGTTAAAGGTCGGTCCACAGATATAAATAATCATATCTGATTGAAACATGTCTGTAAAAACTCAATTACACTTACACACAAACCTAATAAACAATTGAATGTTACTATTTCTACCTTTGTAGTGAGGAAGACCACTTAGCAGCTAAAAGCCTGCCCTCGTCTGACCATGAAGGTGGAGAGGGGATTCATTCACCTAGCACAGTCCCGATGTTACCATCATCCCTCATGCTGCTGGAGAATGCACATGACTATCTAGGAAGGTAAATTCAACTGTGTAAATGTATCTAGGAAGGTAAATTGAACTGTGTAAATGTAGCTCAATCTTCCAGTGGGCCTCAGAAAACTCTGTCATCCTTTTAGGTAATCTCCTGGACACACCCATTTCGCAGGGGAGCAGAGATGATGGAAATTTGTGTGTGGGAAAATGAAATATGATTATTGCTATAGTGGGACAAATTTGAACTAGGTTTTCGTATTATATGGAGAGTGGATGTTTGACATGTGTAAGTACATAAGGGTATTCGTCATCGTCATCCTACGAGTCATGACTGACCCTTTGTGACCCTATATTGATGATGACGTTTCAACCACTTCTGTCCTGGGCATAGTGATGAGCTGTGCAGATGTTCACGCCGGTAATTTCTTTTATTCCGTCAGCTCATCAAACTTTTGGCCTGCCACGTTTTCGTTGACCCTCAACATGACCTTGGGTAATGATCTTCTCCAGGTTGTCGCCTCTCCTAGTAATGTGTCCAAATAACAGTATTAGATCTGTTCATTTTATGATGTTTTATGAACTGTTTCTGCTAGACAGAGTTGATATTGTACTTGTGAGTGCACTTACGCTCTATGTTCATCGTGTCCTGAGCAACATGTAGTTCATTTCATGTGACAGAAACATTTCATTACTTCTTCTTTCTGCCAGACAATCCTGGTGTTGTAACTGCAAAGGCGCTCTTCTGAAGCTCTACATCCGTGTCCTAAGCATCGAACTGGGCAAGTACTCCGAGGATGAGAGACATCCATTCTTCAGTGACCTCAAACACACGTTGGAACAGTGTTTCTTCTGTCTGTACGGACATCCTACCAAGAAGACCAAGACCAGACATCTTCAGGACCACGGAGCTATAGAGGTGAGTCTAGATATTGAGCTTTATATATTATACATTGTAGGTCCGCCATTTTGGTTTTGATAATTGAAAACACACGTTAGAACAGTGTTTCTTCTGTCTTTATGGACACCCTACCAAGAAGACCAAGACACGACATCTACAGGACCATGTAGCTATAGAGGTGAACCTGGACAGAGCACTTTATACAGCTCTTTCAGTTTTTTTTTATATTTGAATAAAACAAATTTCCTGTTTTTGCACAATAACTAAGATTCAGAGCCCTTACAAGTATCCCTGAGTTAATGGTTACCATTGAAAAGATTGTGACCAAGGTGACATTGACTCTAAATGTCTTGTATTTTATTTTGCTATGATTCCAGGTCCAACTCGACTGGTCCAACTGCTGCTACATCTTCGACTACTTCAAGCCCAAGACCTTCCCAGAGTTTGACAGCTACAAGACCAGCTCCATGTCCGCTGAACTGGAAGGCCTCTTGCTCAAGATCTCTAAGGTTATTCCTCTAGATGCAAAGCCTGATAATGCTCTGGAACTGGTCCAGGGCTATGTCGATGGGAGCAACGAGAATGCACCGGCAATACCTGAAGGGTTCATAGGTCCAAGGTATGGTTTTTGAAGAATGAAATGAAAAGTGACGGGGATGAGATATAGAATGAGGAAGCGTGATGTAGATATAAAAGAGGAAGAGAAGAAAAATGGGCATATCATGAAGGACAAGAAACATGAGTAAAAATTGAGAAAGAATGGGATAGAGACATAAGGAAATGAAGAGGCAGTGGGGTATACAGAGAGAGAGGTGAGTATGGTCACCCTGCAAGATGCCAAGCTGGAGAACGCTCTAGAACTGGTCTAGGGCTACATGGATGGGGGTGACGAGAAGACAACGGCACTACCTGAAGGGTTTCAATGTTTCCAAGTATGGTTATTACAAGCATGCGATGAAAACTTACGAGACTGAATGAGGAAGAGAGATGTGTAGATAAGGAGAAGAAGCCAAACATCGAGAAAATGAGACCAGTGATGTATAGTTGTAATTAGAATGGATAAAAACAATATACAGGTAATGAGAAAAGAGGGAAATAGAAAACGAAGAAGACAATTTGGAGAGATAGGAACAAAAGTTGTGTGCTAGAGAAAAGAAGAAGAGGAAGAGAGATGGAGAGAGGGAGAGAGGACCTGTAACTGAAGATAGTAAAGACCAGAAGTCAAGATATACGTCTTGAGAATAGTCTAGTACCCATCCAGGGATAATTGGAATCGTAACTAAGACCTGTTTATGTGTTCCATTGAATAGATCTAGACCAAGATTTCTCACATTGAACCTTTTGTTTTGTCTTCTTTTTTTTCTGTTGCGTCTTAGCACCGTGGTCAAAGAGCTCTATTATCTGCTGGCTGACTTCCACTTTAAGAATAAAGATTTCGGGTAAGTGACGTTACTGTGATAAGAGGTCTAAACTAATGTCTTAAATGATTTTACTCGTAATGAGCACATTTTATTTCCATATATGACTTAATGGTTAGTATTGTTTTCGCTATCATTTTTATCTTCACCATTATCATCGTCATCAATGCCATTGTTATCATGACGAACATCACCAACATCATCATCATTATCATCATCATCACCAGCATCACCATCATTATCATCATCATCATCATCATAATCATCATCATCTTCATCTTCACCATCACCATCACCATCACCATCACCATCACCATCATCATCACCATCATCATCATCACCATCATCATAATCATTATCATCATCATCTTCATCTTCATCTTCATCATCATCATCATCATCATCACCATCACCATCACCATCATCATCATCATCATAATCATCATCATAATCATCATCATCATCATCATCTTCATCTTCATCATCACCAGCACCATCACCATCATCATCATCATAATCATCATCATAATCATCATCATCATCATCATCTTCATCATCATCTTCATCTTCATCATCACCAGCACCATCATCATCATCCTCATCATCATAATTTGTAGCATATCACTGAAATGGTGCGCCTTGTCTATCACATGTTGAATTCACTGTTTTCTCTTCAATCTAGGAAAGCCATCAAGTTCTACCTCCATGACCTATGTGTATCTCCAGACCGTTTGGACAGCTGGGCAGGCATGGCCCTAGCTCGGGTTGGACGTCTGGATCTCAAACTAAACAACTCTGTAAGTATGGCTTAGGGTTATAAAGATGTGTTGCTCTACGGGAAGTCCACCCTGATGTTCCTTGTTATGTTTATGTATGAAGGGTTCAAGGATTTTTTTTCTCTCTGGAAAAAGTGCGACCTTATAGCATGTTTTTACCTTGGATAAAGTATTTTATCTTCAATTGTCTCTCTCAACCTAGATGTTAAATTTGTAAATCACAGGATGTATTCCTCAAAATCCACTGTTTGCTGGTAATGGCTGCTGCAGCTCAAACTAGGGTAATACTATCCAACTAGTTTTGAAGCACATAGGGGCTTTAAATCAGAATATGATATGGGCTATTTAATATTCTTTTTCAAAACCACTTTGAAAGAACATAGAGACATTTCATCAGGAACAATATTTATCCTATACAAAATTTTATTTAATGGTTTAATGATTTAATTTTGTAATTTGCTAATACTAGACTGATACCAAGAGCGATGGACCGATCTTCAAACACGGAGTAGCAGCACTACGATGTTTCAAGCGAGCTCTAGAGATCGATGCAACAAACTATTCCTTATGGATTGAATATGGTTCCTATGCTTACATCCTGCACTCACACGCCTCTAGGCAAATCAAACAGGTATGATTTGCAAATCAGTGAATATATATTTCAATATTTCCATCAAATATATTTGTATTTTTGGGTGGCAGGTGGCAGATGTTTTCCAGCGAGCTCTAGAGTTGCTGTAAAACCAAAAACTTCTTCAAGAATGAAATGTTCGCAAATTCTGTGAGTGGTTCAGATTCACAGAGTTTCATTTTAATAAAAAAAATTCGCAAAGTTTTTGCAGTTCGCGAATGTTCTTGTCGGAAAAATGGCTTTCTTTTCTGGTTTTACGATTATTCTACATTTTATAAGTAGCAATTGAAGATCCGTTGCCTCTCTGAGCATTATATGTTGGAACAAACTAGCCATCATTTCAAGTAAGCAAGCAAGCAGAGATGTTAGAAATATGGTTATCATGTTCTCTGTGATTTCTTTGTCTCTTTGTCAATGACAGAAGGACCAATTGAAGATTAGTGATGAAGACACCACCTCTCTAAGCGTGATACAAGCTGAGATGTTAGAGCAGGCAGAGCACTGTTTCAAGCAAGCCTCGACATGTGAGGGTGAGGGAGATGAAGAATGGCTTGTTCATTATATGCTGGGCAAAGTGGCTGAAAAAAGACTTCTCATGGAGGAAAGCTTGCGACATTATCTGAAGGTAGGAAGGATCGACAGAAGAATTGGTTGATAAAAGAAGACAAAAGAGAATAGATTGATTTGCTGATTTAGAGCAGATTGTAAGAGAAATAATGGGAGAAAACCATAAAATGTATGTACCAATGATAGAAAAGAGAAACATGATAGATAGAGATGCATAAAATTCTTGAAAGAGCTGGAAAAAACAACACCTCAGAATTAACATTACAGAGGGCTTACATGTGTTTAGAGGAAACTGTGAGAGAGAGAGAGAGAGAGGGGTAAGAGAAAAAATACATGTATAAACCATAGATACATTGTTGAAAGATGGGGAAGGAAAAAGAGATATAAAATAAAATGAGATTCCTACATAGGAAAAGCAATAGATAGACAGAATACAACTGTATTCAGAGGCAAGAAAGAAAACAATTCTGCAGAGAGAGACAGAGAAAGAGAGGGGGGAGGAGGAGGTGAAGAGGATATCGTGTGTGCGTGTTTTCTTCTGATGGATTTGAATGTCATAATTTGATCTGTGTTATTAAACTTTGCAGGCAAGTTATCATCTGCATGAAAGCGAGGCGAGATACCCGAAGAAGATTCCCTACCACAACCCAACAGACTTCTCTCTAGAAGCTCTGGAGGTAAGCTAATATGTCAAACCTAGCGCTGTCGTTGACAGGCATTTTGTCAACTCCTTTTGTCAATTCATGTGGGGAGAATAAAACTGTAACCATGTCAACACTGTTTTCCTACCTGGACATAAGAATGTTCTGGTTTGGATGGGTAAGCTCTCACAAACAAATCAATGCATTGGATAAGTAACATGTGTGAAATAATGATTCCCTCTCAAGGACTATCATATATATGAAACCTGTATAATATAAGACCACCTGAGGAAACAAGAAAAGTGGTCTTTATAGGCAGGTGGTCTTAATGTACAGGTTCCTTTAACCATAGGAACACAGTAAACAATAAATGTAAAGTCTTTCCAGAAAGATGGTCTTTCTACAAAGGTGGTCGTTAAAGCAGACTTGACTGTTATTATTTTTTATTTCTTTTTGTAGATGTACTTCAGAATCCACTCAGCCATCCTGAAGCTTGTCCAATGCTCGCTGCCAGGCACAAAGGTCAAGTTAGATGCCTACGGAACACTAGAGGGCCTCGTCCAAGAAGCCGCACAGCTTCCCTTCGTCAGGGCTGAGGAGAAGAAGAGAGAACCCAGTAGTGAACCGTAAGTTTTCTAAGCAGGGTCATCCCGCAAGAACAATATGGAGTTTGGATGCTTTGTGCTTCGTTGGTGATCCTATTTTCTCTCTGAATATTTGCTCAAGACTCCATGTCATCAAGATGTAGCATTAGTGTTATGATTGTAATAGAGAGATTGGGTTAGATTTGAGGGTATTGAACTATTCTTGTTTAGGGTTGTTTTTCTAGGGGCTTGTTGTCCTTTAAGGTAATTTCTAGAGAGTATTTGCCTTGAGGGAGGGTAGTTTTCAGGAGGTGGGGAGGGGATACTAGTCCTCCATTGTATATCGTATTGTTTAATTTATATCTACATATCTTACGCTTATATTTGAGCTTAACTTGTCTACAGCTCGACGGACACTGAACAGGAGGTGAGGACACACCCCTCTTAGCCTGACACATCCTCTAACCTCACACCTAGCCTGTCGCCAAAGAGGTGTGGCAGCCCTATCTATATTCCACACTATATGCCACACTCCAAGATCATTACTACCTTGATTTCACTTTGTCTCTTTGTCATTTATCTCTCAGGTCAACTGATACTGAGCAAGATGCAAGGATACGTCCTTCCAAGCCTGACACCCCTCCCAGCCTGGCACCAAAGAGGCGTGGCAGCCCTATCTATGTTGCCACGCCCCAGGATCACGACTACCTTCATGAGAAATACCGCAGATCTAGATCAAGTCAAGAAGAGCCTACTACAGGTACAGTAATATTTGGTTCTGTACTTTTCTTTCTCACTCACTCTCTCTCTAACTCTCTCTCACTTTCTCTCTCACTCTCTCTCTTTCACTCTCTCTCTATCTCGCTCTCTCTCTCTATCTCGCTCTCTCTCTCTCTCACTCTCTCGCTCTATCTCACTCTCTCTATCTCTTACTCCCTCTTTCTCAGTCTCTCTCTCTCTCTCTCACTCTCACTCCCTCTTACCTGTTGTGAGGAGTAGCATTTTTCATATGAAAACTTTAAGATACATTGTATTCCTAACTTTGTATCGAGAGTTTCCTTTAACCGTGGAAGGTTAGCAGCTACATGTACATGTATGGGGACGGGATAATATCTTCGTTGTTTGTTTTAGAGGTTTTCATTTCATTTTGTATATTCAGAAGCAAAGATCAAAAGGCCCTACATGTTTTGCTTTATTTCCTGTGTAAAGGAACTATTAAATGACTTTTAAATTTTATTTTGCAAACTCAATTTTGCTGTAGCTCCATATTTAATTTGACTTCAGGATCTGCATATTTTATGCATGAAAAGAAGTAGGACAAAATCTTTGGACCAAACCCTTGAAAGATGTCTCTTCCATGAAATTCCCTAAAATGATTGAAACCAACTTTGCAGACACTGCTTCCGAGAGTGACATTTTCTCTGGTGACGAGCATGTCATCCTTCCTCTCCGCCCAGCGGAGCACCATTACGTTGCGCCCTGTCCCAGCCCGTCGTGCCCTATCAGCGGCAGAGGCGCAAGCCTTTCCGACCACACCTGATGGAACGCCTAATGTAGGGATGGGAGAGGAAAGGAAGCCAAAAGATGAAGAGGGGATGAGTGGAGGAGTTTCTGATCCTGAACAGCCTGAGAAAGGTATTCAGAAATAGGATTCTTTCAGACATGATATTGTAAATGGCCACCAAAACAACTCTTGCAGCAAAGTACAGACATTTTTATGTGAGTGAAAATTATTATAAATGAAGGGCAACTTAAGTAAGGACAATTTTGCAATGCATAGAGTGAGATCTAATGATATTTCATTGTCCATTTGGTGGGTTGCAAATGGATGAGAATTCTGATAAAAGGATTGTCATTTGGTGATTCCTCCAACATCTTAATTGCATGCAATTTTCCTAATCCCTTCCACAGATCAACCTGAAGGTAGAACCACCACTGAAGAAGACATCGTCGCAAACGCTCCTTGTCAAGATCCCAAGCTAGAGATCCCTGCCATAGTCGTCTCCAAACCAAGCCCTGAAGGGGAAGCCGCCGCTGAAAAGGGTGATGCTTCTCAAGAGGACAATGTCTCTATGACTTCAGCAGAGGACATGAAAGAATTGACCGAGAAGCCTGATGAGCTCAGTGCCGAAACGGATCCGACTTTGGTTGATCAATCCCCTGCAGATGCGGAACCTGGTGATGCAGAACCAGCTGTCTCTATGGACACGGAAGAGGCAAAGGAACCTATTCCTGCTGCCAAAGGAGAAGAGACAAATCAAAATGGCAAGGAGAAGACTGATGTACAGTCGCCAGTGGCTATGGAGATGGATGAAGCAGATGCTAACCGTAAGAATCAAGCTGAGGACTCCGTTGATCGGAATAGAGGAGGTCTAGAGGAGACAAAAGAAGTTCTGAAGAGAACCTTGGAGGGAAATATATCTGACGAGAAAATGGAACTAGGATCATCAGGAGATATCGTAGAACCAGAGGAAGGAGATGAAGGAGGTAAAAAGGGAAACCAAGAGAATCTTTGTGAAGCTGAAAAAATGGAGATCATCAAAGAAGGAGGAGAAGACGGAGGACAAAGAGAAGTCAAAGAAGCAGATAATGCAGAAGAATTAGCAAAAGTGCAGAAGCCTAGTGATGATAGATCCAAAGAGGATGAACAAAATAAGGATGAAGTTGGTGATGATGCGGACAAAGTCCTTCCGGGAGAGATGGAAGTTGATCAAGGTACTGTGCCGGCTCAGGTTGACATGAAGGCTGGAGTGCAGACACCACACCTTGAAGACAAAGAACAGGATCAAAGGAAAGAGCAAGAGCCAGAAGACATTGCAAAAGAACCAATAACCCTCATTTCTGATGAGAAGAAGGAAGAGAAGACTGCAGAGCTGGGTTCTAAGGAAAAATTGCACAGTGATGCTCCAACTCTTGAGCCTATCTCTCAAGTTGGAGAGATCCAAGGTAAGAGAACGGAAGACCTTTCAGTATTGCCAAGTCTTGAGAAAGAGGCACAGCCTACTGTAGATGCAAAGACAGAGGAAGCAGATTCCACCAAGGATGCGGAAACGAAAGACAAATTAGGAGTAGATGATGCACCACCAACTGACAGTGTCCAGAGCGGAATCAACAATGAGAAACCGGATCATGTGAAGGAACCGGACAGAAGTAAGTTGGATATACAGAACCAAAGTGGTCTTCCAAGAGACAGCGGAAAGGTGGAGGATGTCCTACATCAGGAAGAAGGTCCAGACATCACAGGGGAGAAAGGTGATGAAGGAAAGAGATGGATCAGGACAGTGCTATAGGAGATGGCAAAGGCCAGAAAAATGAAGGTCCTGAACATGAGGAGATGAAAGTTAAAGATGAGAGCGAAGCGCACACGCAGGAAAAGGCTGAAGACAAGATGGACACCAACGTCCAAGGGAAGGATGATGCAGTCCTAAACATAGAGGATAATACCACAAAGACTCCTGCCATTAAAGAAGGACTAGAGACTGGGAGCACTGTAGGAACAAGCTTGGAGAAAAAGGATGAGGGCAAAGTGGAGGACCATGCAATCGCCAAGAAGGAGGAGGCAGGTGAAGAGCCTGAACGACAGACAGAAGAAAAGACTGAAGGAGAGACTGTGGTTGAGGTGGATGAGGAGACAAAGAAGAGACACCTGCAGTTGATCAATGTTTGTCTTGGTGCTATGAAACTCTGCCTTCAGAGGTTCCCACAGCATTACAAGGCAGCTTACAGAATGGCTTACCTCTATGCCTATGCACCTACCCACAAGGTGAGTTTCCTACAACATAAACATTACATAAGCCCAAATCTGCTAAACTATAGCTTGGATCAGAAAAGTGAATAAATATAATTCTGGTCATTATTCAATGATCCTTGTTGTATGAGATGCGAAAAGACCATATACAAAGACTTGCCCTGGAACTTCTATTGCACAAAACTTAACACAGCATTAGGAATTCAGCAAATGTGGAACCTGTATAGAAAGCCCACCTATGTACAAAGTCAGCGTTTTTTCAATCCCTTTAATGCTCCTCATTTAAATCTTCAATTAAAAAGATTTGAAGAATGACCACCTGCCTATTATTAAAGACCAATTTATTCTTGCCCTTGAACAATTTTTTGTATTGAAACCTGTACATAGAGAACATCTGCTTATAAAGACCATCTTTCTTGACTCTCTTGAGCAGAACTTGGCATGGAGTAAGGACATCCTGATTGGTGGTAGCAGTGGTTACCCTCCAAAGACTCCTGCAGACCACATCGTTGCACCAGGTCTCTTCTCAGAGCAGCACAAGAGCAAGAATCTCTTCCAAGGGATCTGGAGGAACCCTATCCAAGACATTGATCGGTGAGTCCCAAGAAGAACAGGGCATCGTTTCATGAAACTGTCATAAGTACAAGTTCACCGACATCTCATTGAAACGCATGTTAAACTTAATTCACTTATTTCAGTGGGATGTCGGTGAACTTGTACTTACAACTGTTTCCCGAAACACTGCCCAGTAGGACAGTTTTCAGGCATTTACCTAATGCTGGAAAGAGAAGCAGGAGTAGTCAATGCCTCACATACACATACACAACAAATGTGCAACCAAAAATGAAATCAACAATACCAGCTTTTTAAAGATAAGCTTGAGTTTGTTTGTTTGTTTGTTTGTTTTGTTTTATTTCTGCGTTTTCAAAATAGAACATAATCATATACATAAAGTAACTATTATTTCTTCATTATACATAATTATAAATTTTTAAGTACATTAAATAAGATGCATACAAACACAAATATTTATCAATGAATAAGATAAATTACAAAAAAAACGCAGGAGACCGCCATCATGAGCGGTAAGCTTGAAGTCGATGGCGGCCTCGAGAGAATTAGCGGCATAACTCTTAAATTATATAATTGTACACGCGAAATTGATCAATTGGGTGCAGTGAAAGTGCATGTGCAAGTGCGGATGGGGTTCTGGTACGTAATGTTTTTAATCCAATACTAGTGTATTTTAAGAATTAATAAATTTAAAATATATTCGAATTCAGAGACGAAGTTTAATGAGAAACGATTCTGTATGATGATATAATGTGACGTTTTAGTGTCGCTTTAAAAGAATAAAGGGTCGAGCATGATTTAATTATTTTAGATAAATTGTTCCATAAATCGGGCCATGATGTCTGATTGATTTATGTGTAATCAACAATCTGGGGTTAGTTAAATGAAAATTCTCAGAAATACGAGTTGGATAAGAATGAATTGTATTATTATGAACAAAAAAATTATCGAATGAAGGTGGCAGTTGCTTATTCATGTATTTGAACATAAAAATTGCAACTTGGAGAGTATGTAAGTCAGTGACTTTTATGGTTTTTAACTTTAGAAATAATGGGTCTGTATGGGCTAAAAAGGAGATCCAGTACAAATACGCAGGGCTCTTTTTGTAATAAAGAATCGAATTAAGTTTGGTTACACCACAATTTGCCCAAACAATATTACAGTATGTTAAATATGGAAGTACTAGTGTGTTGTACAATAAAAATAACGTAGTATGGGGCAAAAGACATTTTAACTTATTTATGATTCCAACACTTTTGGATATACACATAGATACATAATGTAAGTGATCATTCCATGTTAAATTTTCATCAATAAATACTCCCAAAAACTTTGATGTCTTCTTTTGTTCGATTGGCATATTATCAATTTTAATATTAATACGGAAATTAGTTAAATGAGAATTATAGTGTTTAAAGTGCATAAAATGTGTTTTTCTTATGTTTAATGAAAGCTTATTACACTTAAACCAGTTCGAAACTTTGCATAATTCACAATTTAAAACATTCACTAATGATTCTAATTTCTCATGAGAGCAAAAAATATTTGTGTTCTGATGAATATATTGAGTTCTGATGATGATAGAAAATAAACTCTCACAGAATCAAACAAAACTTACACTGACATGTGCCAAACGATTTTGGTAGAAATGTATAGGGGCTGAGTAATGAGCATAGAAAGATAAGGAAATCAAGTTAAGTAGGCCCGACACCATGTGCTTAACACAGGTTCCTATGTGCAAATGAGAGTTGTTGGTTTTTATTGAAGATGATTTCCAGCAAGATTTTGTGAGGTTGTTTTTATTTCACTGGTTCAAACAATTAATCTACTGCAGGATAAACAATCCAGAATGAATTATAGCCTTGTTCTCTCGACATACGATGCCCATACCAGAGCTCAAGATTAGCTTTAAGAATGGCAGAAAGTAGATAGAAATGAAGGGCCATGCGACCGTGATCTGGCAAAACAATGTATGTCGTTATGCACGCTCTGCGCCGCTGCGCTGTGATCTGGCAAAACAACGTATCTCCAACCGGGACGTAAATATTTTGGCAAAACAACGTAAGTCGACATACGTTGTTCTGCCAGATTATTTGGATAAAAATGGGAAAATTGCTGAACTTTAGATGCAATTTTCTTGAAATTTAAATTGGATTGAAAACTGATATTTTGAGAGATGAAAAAGATTGTTTTTATATATCCAAAACTCTAAAAACCTGAAAAAGGTCAAAAAATGACATACGTTGTTTTGCCAGATCACGGCCGCATGACCGCCGATGTCTGTAACAGACCTGGCACTTGATGATGATGATGATGATGTCATGTAATCAATTGTTTTCATTACTAATCTCATTGTTCCCTTTCTGCTGGTGTTGTGGTTTTGTTGAATATCATCATATAATAAACCTTTTCGCTTCAATTATTTTGATGACAGATCTGGTAGTTTTCCGTGGCACATGTATCGCTCTGTAGCCCTTCTGGTGTACATTCTGAGGGAGCTCAAAGACCACGTTCTCCTGCTGCAGGTTGCCACTAAACTCTACCGCATTCCAGAGCAGGGCAAGTAAGTGTGATTGGGTTCCTTACATTTGTCCTGTTTACCCAGGGTAGCCTCATCAGTATTAATATTGTTCTCCACGAGGACCCTGCAATCACATTATTACCTAAATTTAGCCGAGCTATCATGATAAGGCGCTCGAGCATTCAAGGAATGTCTTTCTACCAGTTACCCATTTACTGCATTTACTGGGTGGAGAGTGCCAAATGTAGACTAATTTCTTGCCAAAGGACATTAGTGCTGCGGCTTGACTGGAACCGCGATCCATGTGATTCAAATTCAAGCGATGTATCCACTAGACCACAACACCTCTGTTTGGAATCGGTTTGGCAGCGTGCAACAAAGGTTTAACTAATTACCTCAGTAGTTCACACTTTTCTCTAGCAAGTAGCTTTCATTTCAAGTCCATTTTATATATTTATCATCGTACAAAGGAGATGCAAACCAAATATAAACATTAAATACCCTATACTTCTTCTTACAAAGTGTCCATGCCATATAAAGTGTGCTTTGTCTGATCTATTCGACATATTGACCTATTTGATTTAATTTTTATTCTATATTTTCTCCCATCAAGAAAATACCTTAGAGATGCGGATCGTCTTTTCTTGGCTCGAGAAGCATTCGACTCTTACAGGAACACCATCCGATCACGGCTTGTCTCACCATCAGGAACCGCGGAGGAAAGTCTTGGACTCACGCTGTCTTCCTATCGATGCTACCAATACACCACATTAAAGCAACCCAAACTCACATCTCTAGCGTCAGAGCTGCTGACCACCGCGTTCAAAGTGCTTAAAGGCAGTTCAGTGAGTATCAGATATTCTCTGATTTATAATAATTATTAATCAATAATAATAAGAATGCTAATAATAATAATGCTAATAATGATAATGCTAATAATGATAATAATAATAGTAACAATAGTAATATATATGATATTTGTAGGGCGCCGAATCCACTTGAAATCAAATTGAGGCACATTTGTGAAACAAAAAAACAAAAAAGGTCACATAAAAGCATCTGCATCATAAACAGAGGAAAAGAAAATAGACAAATTAAACTGTTATATGTTCAAAGAGGAATGATGAAATCATTTTGATGATAGACAAATTAATTTTTAACGGATGAGTAATAGATATATATTTTTTCCCTTTTGGCTTGCCATATGAAATAGTGATCATATAAAATATGGATTCTTCTAAAATATGCAATTGGTATCATGTCAGGATTCCAGCTAGTTGTGTATAAACATAGCTGCCAATCATTCCTATTTTGGAGGCATTCAAGCTATTGTTTTGAACCCTAGATTCCTCTCTTTTTCGGAAGTATTTTGTGTGAAAAGTATACAAAATAGACTGTATTCCCAATTTTGCCTTGAGAGACTTCTAATTTTTACTTCAAAAGGTTTGCAGGTATGTGTAAAGGGCAATCCAACACTTGTAACTAGTTGAATTGTGTGAAAGGAAAAATAAATTAGAAAGTGCTTTGTTGTTTCCATTCTGTTCTTTTAGATCGAGTCAGAGCCAGCCATGTTGGACCAAGCCGTACGATTCTGTGAACATCACATCTCTTTTAACAAACTACCAAGGGTGAGTATCTGCGATGTCCTAAACTTTTCAGCCAATCATTATAAAAGCGTTCAACTAGTAGAGTTTACCCTTATCTAAATTGGTAATGTTGGTCCGCTTTATTTTTAGAGTAATAAATTTCAATAAAAATTACCTTTAAAATCTGTGACTAAAAGAATAAACAAAATTGATGTTATTATAAAATGTCTATTTAGGCTAGTTCAGATATGACATAGCAAAACTGCTGCAGTTTTTTTTTTATGACGTTAAGTGTAATATGCTTCAAATTTCTGTATGTTATAATACAGAACTCAGTGAAGATGCCCAAGTCCTTTTGTAGCTGCGTGCATTCGCCATTCATTTACACGTTAAAATATAAACATTCTTATGTTTTGTGAATTGCAAAAAAGAAATTATAAATAATTTGTTCTTCTAAATGTATATAATGCACTGCTATTCTACTTTACTTTCAGACTCCAACCCACAGTGAAGGCATGCTACCCAGGGGCTTTCACAGAGACTCACCTTCCAGCTCCTCCGCAAGACCTGGACTATCTTCTGAGGGTAGGAGACCCGTCGGGCAGTCCACCTCTTCTAGCTCCGACCAGGGCGGGGTAGGTGAGCCATTGGAGCAAGATGGAAGGACGGCAGGGAGAGGAGAAGCGATGGCAGTTACTGAGAGTGAGTCGAGAGAGATGAAGTCACCTGCAGAGGGCAGTGTGCATATGTCGTTGGGAAAGACGTCTGTGGACACTACTACGCAAGAGAGTTTGAGGAGTGCAGAAAGGGGAGGCAAGGAAGGAGGACCCTTGCAGGGTGAGGAGTCAAAGGTCGTGTCGCAATTAAGGACGCAGGAGGAGGGTGGTTCCAGGAGGGCAGAAGGAAGCGGATTGGGGATGCCAGAGGGTGGTGTGAAGCGAAAGTTTTCCCAGATGGAAAGCACGAGCGAGAATATTGCAAGTATAGTCCAAGAAGCGGCAAGGCAGTATGAAAAGACAGAGGCACAGCGGAGAGAGAGACTGGAGAACAGTTCCCCTGCAGTTCCGCAAGCGAAACGCTTTGCCGGGGGCAACCCTGAACCTTCCAGTAGCAAGGCCTTCTTTGAGTCCACCTCAAGGGTTCATATTGGAGCACTGGGCTCAGTGACGACGACTCCTAGACAAGTGCCTCATCAACAGCCCATTTCTTTAGCTGGGACAAGCAAGCATGCTGTGTCATCAGCTTATTTTGGGAATACTACATCGAAAATTGGCGTCTTGAAGAAAAAGGTTGGTCCACCTCCTCATGGTGTATCGAGAGACCCTTCGCAACGGTCTCAGGCAGCAGTCAGCAGACCTTCTTCCACCCAAAGTCCACTATCGCCAACTAGCACAGGTTCCTTTGCAGGCAGTTTCCAGAAGTTCCTGAAGACTCAGCAGCAGCACTTGAGCTCCATTGTCAAAACATGCACCGTCCCCAGTCCTGAATCGTCTGTGAGACAGAATCCTGCTCCAGCTATCAGCAAGGTCATGGGGTCAGGGTCGTCGCTAGGTCAGGTTGGTATGGGGTCGGTCACTCCAAAGGTTAGGCAAACTCCCGGTACAAGCGTTGCTGCAGTTCGACCCAAACTTCCAGTTGCTTACGGCCGTGCTCCTGCCAGTCACAGCAGCAGTCAACGGCTTCCATTAAAGCCATCTACTGGAATCTCGCAAGTTGCCAAGATCACATCTTCCACTCCTTCTGCGCAAGGGGTCAGGCAGGGGTCAGAGGTCGGAGGTCACAGAGAACCACTAGCTGCCAGAAGAGAGCACCCATCACTGGTTCAAGCTCAGCCCGCAACTGCGTCAGAGGTCGGAGGTCACAGAAAGCCACTACCTCCCAGAAGACAGCACTCATTACTGGTTCAAGCTCATCCCGCAACTGCATCAGAGGTCGGAGGTCACAGAGAACCACTAGCTGCCAGGAGAGAGCACTCATCACTGGTTCAAGCTCAGCCCACAAGAGTGTCACCAGGAAATGTTGGTGGTGGTGGCAGTGTTTCTCAAGAGGCTTCTAGAAGGATGGTCCAAGCTGGTAGCTTCACTGCTTCGGAGAGGCCTCAGGGTACCGGAGAGGACCTTCCATCCATCATTGTCAGTACGGAAGAGAAAAAGACCTAGTGCCAGTACTGTACATTTTTTGACAGTGCAAACCACCACTCGTTGTTGGGTGGTTGGTTGGTTGGGTGGTTCTACCTTACTGCTAAGAAAGCATGTGTATGCTTGTTAGTAAGCAACCAAGGGACTGACTGCTTTAACTCCTCTACGAGGGACTTGGTAATGAGGATTAATGACTTACTGAAGAGCACTAGCACATTGGCTTGGGATCTCCTGGTTACGAGACCACTGAGCCATCGCTCCTCCAGTCCTCCTTTCTATTAACAGTACCGAAGAGAATAGGGCTCGTCCCAATACTGTATACGTAATTAGTGGGTGTGTTGGAAAACCATTGCATGACACTTTTTGCTCATATTGTGTGTGGGGGGGGGGGGCATCCAAATGACAAGTCTTGACAGCCGACAAGTCATATAGAAGATTATAATTCTATACTGCTACATGTATACAGAGCTGCCAAGTAGTACGGATTTCCCGAATTTCGTACGGAAATCAACTTAAAATACGGACGTACGTTTTTTTCATGTTAAAATACGGACGTACGTTTTTTTCATGTTAAAATACGGAAGAAGAACAAATCAGTTGTGTATAAGTCTATGGGCGGTGCGCGCGCCGTGTCAATTGTGTATTAGTCTATGGGCATGGCTGGTGCGCACTCTGTGCGCTGAAAGACGTGTGTCGACTTTGGATATCCGTTTGTATGTTTAATATGCATGTGTGCGGTGCTTCGAGCATCGAATGTCTGCGTGTGGGACTGATGTGGAATCGATGCTGCAACTTGCCAATATGCGTACACGTGTGTGTGCGTGTACTAATTGTGCATGCGATGTGACTACGAGTCGAGTTAGAACTGAAATGACGGACATTTGCAGAAAAGACTGAAGGAATTGTCCAGTCAATGACGGTAATGAATGTTCATTTGATAAGCTACATGTATGTGTACTTCTAAGGGTGTTTTTCTTTGAAAGGGCAAATTAAATGCATTAAGTTTAATGTGTTAAGTCCATTGTGCAGTGCTTAGTGTACAACACTATTGTTTACGTGTGGGACGGAAATGTAATACCGGTAAGTGATCGAACATTGCCGATATGCACGCATATTTTTTTCACGCGTAAAAAGTACTGATTTTGGGGGATAAGAATACTGAAAATGCAAAATACAACTTGGCAGCTCTGTGTATATGTCTTTGTGTATGGCGCAATTTAAGTTCACTAGTGGAATAAACATTTATTGTATTCATATTGAAGTCTGTGGAACGACAAGAAACTGCTCTACAGGCAAATTCTGCCATCACAAAATACATTTGTTTATCACCTACCAAATCCAAATTTGTGTATTGCTTCATACAAGCTGCTTCTTGTGTAAACTTCCATGTTACAGAGAGCTCTGTTAATTAAACCTTTTGCGACAATCATTTAGCATTTTGTGGTTTGACACAATAATGTTTGATTCAGAGCCTAAAAAATATTGCAGATGCACGAGTAGAAAGGACAAATTTTCTGCACACGCTGCATCAATTTTTGTTTCATGAATATGATGTATTGCGTATGACTGAATTTTAAAAAGGAAAAAATAAGCTTTTAAATCCTTAAATTGGCAACACCTTAAGAGATTCGAAATCATTGTCTTTCGATTGAATTGGCAATTTTTTAACTTTTCGACAACATTATCACCCATGTATATTGTTTTCAGAGACATTACATTCTATTTCAATAATGAAGCAATAGAAGAAAAATATAATTGTTGCCAATTTGAAGAACAATATGTGATCAATTTAGCCCTGAAAATCCTGTCCCAAAAGGGATATGACAAGTATTAAACCTGATATAGCAAGGTACATTTTGCTGGTCCCAGTTCTTCGTATTACTTTGTTGTTTTATTTTTGTTTTGTTTTTTTAACAAGATATCCGATAAAAGAATATTATTTTCATGGTCCCCAATGTCCCCATAATAACCAGTTTCCACTGCAAAGAAATACAGAAGGTGTTTTTTTTTTGTAACAGCAATGTTTAAATGCTTTGTATTATTTTGTATTGTTTGTGACTATTATTGTACAAGTACATGTGTTTTGCATATAATGCATCAAGTGCCAAAAAAGGGTCAGTGGGGGTTGGGGAATGGGAGCCTATATGTAATATGAAATCAGCGAGCAATAAAATTGTCTTTGCCGTTTGTACTTCAAATCATCGTTGTGAATTTGTTGTGTTCTGTGTGTATAGATTTCCATTCACATAAATTTTCGGCAAACTTTGATGTGACTATTTATAATCTAACATTATGAAGGAAATTGAGCATCCCACCCCATAGTGAAGTAAACAAAGAAAGAGCGGAAACCTTCAAATAAGAATTAAATTTATATTTATTGCAGCTGCTAGTTCACATTATTCATCAATCTGTAAGTTTCTTTCGACATAGCTTCACATTTAAAGGCACATGATCATCTTAATACTGTACAATAGGTCATTAACTGTAGGGCATCTCGAGACAAACCATTAAGGGTCATTTACAAATGACATGGGAAAAGGGGTAAAAAACTTAGATTTTCGATACTTTCTATTCATTTATAGGAAGAACATGACTAAAAACTTCACTCTGGAATGCCATAATTTTAAAACAATCACGTCATTATTGTTCTTCGAAGGATTTATCTGTCAGCAATAATTTTTTAGTTTTACACCATGAGCCTATAACATACAAATAGACTTCCTATCAATCTTTAAAAATATAGTGTCAAATCTTGCTACAATAACTTCCATCTTATCAAGCATTGTATCTTTCTGTAACATAATATCAATCATCAGTTACTATTTATTGTAAAATGACGACTCATTGAAGGAGATGCAATTAATCTAAAGCCCATCTGCAATAGTTTGCCAAGGAGGGATTAGACCTCCCTGCATGGTCACTGACAGGTGGTTATCTCATCAAATAAGCTCTCAATCAACATAAGAAAAAAGGGGATCATGGAGGACCAACGGGTACCGCTTAGGCATCGTTTGCTATATAGAGGGCGCAAGTAGTGCAGTGGGGCTTTAAAGTACATATTAATTTAGGGGAGATACAATTGAATGTAACTTTTTCTATGTTACAGGGCCCACAGTAACTGAATAACAAAAGCTTTCTTGAGTCCTCCAAGAAGATCAAAGCTTGCTAGGGAGTCTCCTGATGTAGGTGCCATTCTCCTCTAGAGCCCAGACTGCTTTGACTCTCTCATCGGTCATCTCCAAGTCCTTCAACCATGATGTATCTGCAACAAAGTCGATGTAAATGTAACAAGAGTTGGAAAAAAGTTTTCAATCGAGCTAAGAAAATGAAAGTTATTGCCCCCCCCCCCCAAAAAAAAACCGATGCATTTTGCAAGATTTCATTTATGACTCGTTGGTCTGTATTCCACTAATTCAGTTAAACCCGTTCCTGGATCTAAGATCATATTCATCAAAGGGAAAATGTAGAGACCTCGCCCAAATTTCCTTTCTTAAAGGTATAGACCAGTTCTGGTCATGCGATTGCATTGTGAAAGAAACGTTGTGGAATCGATCAGAAAAGGTTGATCATCTAGCATATAAGTATTGGTGTGTACTGCAAGGTTCTGGAATCATCAAAATGATATGAAATTTGGCTCAGTCTTGGTAAAGTTACAAGCACTGTACACAGAAAGATGTATATGGGACTATATACGCGATCGCGATATGTATCCAGTCCAGATCGATATGATAATTTACCAAATATATGAATTAGTAGGCGGTTTTCCGGCAAAATTTGTATCATCACGTATTTGTCGAAACATATTCTTTCACTTGATTGGTAATAAGAGCTTCCATTTCATTTTTTGAGAGGGGGTGTTTCCAAATCTGGTCTATACCTTTGAACCAGATTTTGAACAAAAGCCTCGACCCAGCAAATTTTAGTAGAATACAGGCCATTAATTCGCTTTGTGACTCTGCTGATTCCAGAAACCTCACAAAGCACACTTATTCTTTATATGTACTACACAATCAAGACACTTTCTTCCACAACACATGATAGCATGACCACTATTCAACTTTATCTTAAGGTGCCTCTGAGACAGGGAAGCCTTAGAATTCCCACTACATGTACTTCCTACACAGTTCATTTCTTCACAAAACGTTTTTTTTTTCTTCACTGTCTTTCTTCTACTTTACAGGCAATTTGCACCCCATTTACAGTTCTGACTGATTTTGTTTCATTGTCCATGATTGAAAATGGCTACTCTTAACCATTGCACAGAGTTTAATGTAGATAATTACATACATATACACTACCTTTAGTGATCATGTACTGCTGAATTTCATTCCTAAAACACTCTACAGGTATACTGAAGTTTACATGGGGGAATGATGCTCCACGTTCACTGTCTCTGAATCAAGATAAAAACAACAAGAAAAAAAAACGTGAATATTCTTTCAAGTCCTTCAGTGTCTTTAATGACAGACAAATCCTGCCCAAGAATATTAGCATTGAACGATAGGTATCCACTACAACAGAAACTGGTATCTTCTTTGCGAAGTACATTCCTATTTTACTATGTCATTGTCAACATGGGAATAAAAGGAATGAGAAAGCTCACAATATATTTTCACCTTGGCAAAAACTCTTCCTTTTTAAACCTATTATTACCAGACACATTATTATTACAAATCCAGTGCAATACACTGTTATAACACTATAATGCTAGTAGTCATATAAGCATTGGACTGAAAAATGAAGTCGTACCTCGAGTTGCTAGCTATGATGCCAACTAGATTCCCAGTCTTTGCACATAAAAGAGCGCCCCCACTTGCTCCAGCATGTATAGCACAGCTAGACTGATAAACAAAGAAATGGGCAATAGAGAAAACAAAGTGATCTTGAGCCATTTGAATAAGTCCCAATATTCAAAGCATTGAAATACAATAATGGAAACCAATTAAGGGGCATTGTTGTTGTAAGGGGGTCTCATTAGATGGTTTAAATGTAGGAAAGCGTATCAAATGAGGGTATTATTTTCTTTTCATGTTGCCAAGCGTTCTCCATCCTTTCTTTCTATTTCTATGATGGGGAGGGTGCTTCCATCAAAACAATACATTGGATATAATGTCTTGAATGTTTATTTCTAATTTTTCAGGAGAACAATTCAATATCTACTTGAAATTTCAAATGAAATGAGAATATCTGAGACAAGACACAACTAATGTGAATACTGCTAATTGTTGTATTACCATGTTTATGCAATACAATACATTTTCAGTTACCTGGATCATGATTGGCTTCTGGTTGATTCTGATGACCTTTGACACGACCCCAGAGGTGACAGAAGGCGTTGAACTTTGGCTTGGATCAAAGAGAGGGAACCCCACAGCATACACCCTGGAACCTGCGAAAGGGAGAGAGACAGACAAAGACAGAGAGACGGACAGAAAGAGAGAGAGAGAGAGAGAGAGAGACAGACAGACAGACAAAGACAGAGAAACAGAGACAGACAAAGATAGAGAAATGGACAGAAAGAGAGAGAGATATAGAGACAGAGACAGACAAAGACACAGAGAGAGAGAGAATTACTGTCAGGCTTCGCAATTTGGAATGAACTCTGAAAGTCACTAAATTCTCCTTTGGAAATTACCAATCATTCTGTATGCAACTCACCTTCCTGGTAATCAGTGTCCATTCCAATGCTGACCAATGAAGCATTGTCTTGATGACCTTCGACCTTCAAGATGGCTAGGTCCAATGGCGAAGTCGCAGGATTCGTGTATAATACACTTGCTCTCATCCATGGACCCGAGGAGACTTTCACACTCACTATCAAAGAGATTATAAGAAAGGTCAGAATATATATGAATAAAAGTGTCCTGATGATGCTGTAGTGAAGATGACCTTTGGCCTTTGACCTAACATGAATAGGTCCAATGAAGAGGTCACAGGGTTATATATTTACCACACTTGCTCTCATCCAAAGATTCTTTTTTAATGCTTTATTTATCTTTGGTTCTCCTAAGTTTTGGTTTATATTGTTTCATTACAGCTTTCTGTTCATTTTTAAGTTAACTTTGATAAGTGCAAGATATAAAGTTATTCTTAAATTTGTGTAAGTTCTGTTATTTCTTTGTTAAAGGTTATCACATCTTTGTTAAAGGTTAAGATCAGAATGTGAATATCAGTATTGATTTGTTTTCAGTATTTTTCTGTCAAAGACTGATGCACTGGTTTGTTCTTTTACTAGACTACAAGTACACTGTACAACTGATTGTTTTGTATGATTTTTCACAGAAGTTTACAAAATAAGAGACAAGAGTGAAGACCAAACATGGAACGCATTCCTCCAAAATGAAACCAAAAAAAGTAGGAATAATCACCAGTTATGAACAAAAAATGGTAGAACAGAAACACTTTTCTCACCTTGGTTGTAAGTTGCACTCTTCACAACATGTCGGCATGTTAGTATGAGCCCCTCCTTCTCATCGATGATGACCCCTGACCCCCACACTGTTCCAACTCGCAAGAGAACTACGCTCTGAAAATGCTTGAGGTCTACTTCTAAGAACAAGAAGGGGAAAAGAAAGCAATTTATGAGAAATATAATCTTGAGTTTTTGTAATTATAGAGAACAATATTGTACAGATTCAAACCGATTCCACACTACTTCTCATTCTCCACTAAATGATGAATAATAAAAAATAAATGATCTCTGCTGAGAAAAAAAAAGTCGAAAATGTTTTACCGTAAATAAACAGTTGAGTTATGAGCAAAAAAAGTGAGAAAATCAAGGAGACCTACCAACAGCACATGTGGTTAGGATTTTGAGCAAGTTTTCAAAATCTTGTTTACATTTTTCTGACAAAAAATCATTAAAGGTTGAGCCTAACTACGATAAAATTACAATCATAGATAGTTCTTAGAGGGAAATCCAACCTTGATAGCAGACTTGTCTAGAATAAAGCAGAAAAATCAGAGAAGCATACTAATGAAAGTTTGAATGAAATCGGACAAAAAATTAGAAAGTTACCAATTTTTGAAAGTTGCAATAGACCTGGGGGGCATTTCATCAACATTTGTCCACCGACAACTGTCGGGGCCGACTAAATTTGACCAATCAGAGGCCTGGAAAATAGTCGGTGACAATAAAATTGTCGGTGAAAATGATATTAGTCGGTGAAAACCACCGACTAATTGTTTCATGAAACGCCCCCCCAGTTCGTAGATACAATCTGCGCATGAGCTGATAAAGGTCATTTGTGATAAAATTGTAAAACCCACCGAGATGAATACGTGCTCATGTTATGTAATCATTATTCATTTGTGCACCGACGATACATTCTATGATACAAGAGGGCAAACAAAAGCTATTCATGAAGCACATACATGACTTTGGCATTGATTATTCTAAAATACACAAAGTGGGACTTCTTCATGAGTAAAAGATCTGTGGATATTTGGGGTCATTTGACCCATGTGCTAACTACGAACTGGTCTATTACTATAGGTATGGGCTCCTCAAATTGGCTGAATTGATGTCTATGTGGTGTAGTGGCCGACAACTTTCCCATTTGCTCCAATACACAAAAGGACTACAATTTCAACTTTTCATAAATGTATGACAGACTCGGGATGGTCTTTTCTTTTTAGATGACCTTTAATAATGTACTCTCCAAGATATATTTTGAGTAGCGCCCCAAGGGTGAAGGCACTGGAAGAAAACAGAAATAATTGATATTTTTGTACGTGACAAACGGGAGAGTAATCCGTCACTACGTCACAATCCACTGACAAAATTGCCAAATTGAGATTCGCACAACTGTAGTGATCTCATATTTCAAACACTCATAACTTTCTAAATATTGGTCCGATTTATTTCAAACTGTCGCCATTCTGTTTCTCTGATTTTTCTGCTTTCATTCAAATGAACTTATTAGAAGGGTTGGATTGCCCTTTAAAGCAAAGACCACCAGGCCAGGATTCCTTTATGCACATACAATATAAACACTTTTCTTTAAGGCCTAAAGATGGCTTTTTACCTCTATTTTGAAGATGCATTTGATGACTGGTGGAAGAACTGTCTTCAGAGTTTGTTGACCTGATCCTCGAGAGGTCAATCGAGGTCAACCCTTGAAGGGAATCCAAGATGGCGGTCACAGAGCAAGCAAGAGTCAGACCAATCCATTCATTGGCTTTCCAACAAAGAGGAGATATGATCATCGCAGCAAGGTATCTGCAAATTAAATCATTAAATTGTTGATTTCTGGGGTTTCTGCCCCCAAGTTGGAAGTTAAGTACTGAATTCATTCCCAGACATAAATCTACATATTCCACTCTCCACCCAGGTATTAAATGGGTACCTAATAGGAAGAAATTCCTAGAATTGAGTGTGGTAGCCTAGCTCTATTATTGGATTAATTTGAGCACCTTAGGCTATATAGTGGATAGGAGTGCTATAAACTCATCAAACCTGTTTATAATAGGGACTATTTTGCATAGAAAGACCAACTGTCTATAAAGACCAAATTCTATTTTTTCCCCTTGATCAAAGTATCTCACTGACACCAAACTGGATATAAAACAATCAGTCTATGAAGACCATGGCCCTAGCTGTTTCATAAAACTTGTTATCAATAACAAATGCTAAAATTCTATGACAAATTATCTGCCAGCCAATCAGATGCCCCGATTTCAGTAGCTTATAACAGTTATTGTAACTTGCTATTGATAACAAGTTTCATGAAACAGGGCCCTGGGGGGTATTTCACAAAACTTGTCATCAGTGACAAATAACAGTTTTTGTTATAAGCTAGTGAAATCCTTGCTTCTGATTGGTTATCAGCAGACTTGTCACTGATTTTTGTCATTCGTCATTGAAAAAAGGCTTTGTGAAACACCCCCAGGTCTCGTGACTCCCTCAAGCGGTTCTTATATACAGCTTTTACTGTATGAGTGCTGATACATATATTACCTTCGTTTCTTATCTGTGACAAACAGCCCTCCTCCCTCCATGCCGGGCATGCACCTTGCATCAGTCATAACGAGGTCCCTCCCACTTTGTTTAGTGATGATCCCTTTACTCAAACTGTTGTAGAAGATGGACGGACTGAGCGTTGCAAAAGGTGTACCACACACCGTAACAGGCTGGGCCAGGTATAGTCTAGAACTGGGAACAATTCTGTATTTCAGAATGGAAAAAAATGAAAGGAAACAATTAGACTAATTAAGAGAGGCAATATAAATAATACTTGGCAAACACAAAATACTGAGTTTAGTGCTTTTATATGAGTTATTCTCTATATCACACTGCTCTGTACTTCTTTCTTTCAAAAGTTTAAAAGCAATTAAAACTACTTATGCTCTTGAAAGTTTTTTTATTTGACAATCGACTTTGCTGTAAAATCAAATTTTTTTCTTCAAGTTATTCTTTATGTATTTCACTATTTTACCACAGGTTTTTTTAAATATATTTGTTATTGGAGAGCTCTTTACGAAGTTTCCAGAGCTATATCATATATTGCTTATAATGAAAGTTACAATCCAAATCTTGAAATACCATATTAACAGTAAGTTCCAAATTCCACTATAGGTCGCATATCAAACAGAAACCTCATTTACTCTCTATTGATTATCAACAGATTAGTAACAGATGGGTGAATAAACATCCCATCCATAAAGAGTTGAATAGTTAATTAGTTGAATAGACTCTAATTCAATAAAGTTAAGTGAAATGAAGATTGCCTCAAATCTTTATCAAATTACTTGAGATGTTGTCCTGTGGGAACACGGAGACCTCCATCAACTTGTAGCAGAGCAAACCAGCTCAAAAGGTTCTTCTGACTGTTATCCTTTCTCTTCTCTTCATCTCCATCCTCTACCATGTCCTGTCCGCCCAGGAGATGGGAACTGCTACCGATCTCTCCCTGCTTTTCGCCATAATCCAGCTCCCAACCGTCTGCACTGGGCATGAGTGACTTCATCTCGTTGTCAAGTGATGCACATCTCCATAGCAATAAAACTCTTGCATCATGTACCTCGAACGATTCAGTTGCATTATCCTCGAAATGTGATGATGCGACTTTGCTTGGTGGGTGTAAAGAAGAGAAAACTCTATTTGCAGTTGGATGGTGCCGGTTAATGGATGATCGCCTTGATGATTGGAAGCTCTGCTTTGCTTTTCCTCTCGTTTGTTCTCGAACTTTGCAGAATTACTGAAACTGATAATTTATTGAGTTCGTTCCCACTGTAATGGTTAACACAGTTATCCAATCCACCCTCACTATTATTAGACTGCTGATCATTTCTTCCACCTTCTTCACTGGGGATGAACTCTGTGAAGGGTAGGGCAGTTGTGATCACCAGTCCCTTCTGGTAGTCGACGATGACACCGCTCGCTCCAACCTGGGAAGAGAAATCTTGTAGCGAGCCAGTTGTCTTGAGAGAACCCGAATGATGTGTTGAGGTTAGTGCAGATTGGTACCCGTTCTCAAGAGACAGTGACTGATTACGGCTTTTGCAAGCTACCAGGCAGATGGGATAACCTTCTTTCTCAATAGGCTCCATGATGATGAACTAGATGACCTTTGTGACAAACAAATAAAGATGAAAATCAATAACTCAAAGTCAACTATCTAAAATCTCAATTCAGGTTTCAATTGCACTGGAAGCAAGAATTATACTCTACAACCTACAACGTACTGCAAAAGTAATGTGGACAGATCTAGAGGGGTCTACATTAGACAGAAAAATCTGTCTGCTTGGACATGTTGCAGGAGTTTTTAAACATGCATATTTCGTCTTTTAAAGCTCTCCTTCAAAGGATTTGGTGAAGCCAGACGTATTCCCAGCAGAACATATATATCCCCAACAAATAGACTGATTTTTTGGTCTCCATCTTGAAGTTTGAACTAATATTGTCTAAAAATTGTGATTTGGATCATTTTGTATTGAATATAATTTTCAAAAGCATCAATGATATTCAATCAATGTCAATATGAATCCAGCATCATTAATTTGAAAACATATAGACCTAGACCTATTCCAACTTATTTTAAGTTTTCAAACCCTCAACATTTTCTGTCCAGTTTGTTCTCTGAAAAACTTCAAAATACTATTTTATCAATAATGATATAATTCATCTCATTTAGACTAGTCTAGATTCTAGATCTATATATTTATACTTACATGGGAATTATAAACTAATTGTTTTCACTAGTCTATAGAGTTTATGGTGATCTATAGGGCTTGGTTTATTGAGTTAAACACGATCGAGACAATTTCTAGGGACATTTCTTTACTTTAGCCTGTTTATTTCAGACTTCAAAGTCATGAAAGTTCAAGCTTCAGTTCAGCCTTCAGAAGTTCAGGTTTCTGATTTCGAGTAGATAAATAAGTCTTCTGTTTTCTTACAATCTTAGTCTTACTTAGTTTTACCTTTATTTTTTTCCTTACCTTCTTCTCTGAGCAAGTAATACTAGACAAGTACTTTCAGCTGCAGAATCGAACCCGTATAACAGGAGTCAGATCTAGATTCTTGTTTCTCCCGAGTGCATGCAGTCAGTTCAGTAACTTCAGCAAAATTATCGGCCAAATTATCTAGGCCTCGACTCTACTTTGAATTCGCAGATGCAGAGTCGACCTATATCCTATCCTAATTCCTATAATAATATAGTCTAGGGCTCTAGGCCTACCCAAAGGCCCAACCAGTACTGGCTCCCCGCGTCAGGCTCGGGGCCCCGACCGTACCGTACGCGTACCGGGGGGCGCGGGCGGGGACGGACCGTCGCTGAATTGAATGCAATGTGCGCCAGTTTACCTCGCGTTTGTCATGGAGTTTAGCTCCATGCGTTTGTTATGCCAGCTCTAGCACGAGACAGAAATTGCAGATTTTGTCTTTGAAAATTTGAGAAAAAGCTACCGTACGTCAGTAACAAGCAGAGGTAAGTTGATTTTGGAAATAATATTAGCCCTGTAGTTTTAAAAACGGAGATTTGGGGCCTTTATACGGCCAGTAAACAGCATTATCTAACGACTAACGTGAGATCTCCCTGTGTCGATATGTGGGAATGAATGATCAGTCCTACCTGTGTTGTTTCGTGTTACTGTTTGGTGGCTGTTGATGTTGTGAATGGTGTGATCTTGTTTGTAAAGTAAACTACCAAAGTTAATTAGCCAAGACAGCTGACAGTTGATGTAGAAAAAGAAGAATACCGAGGAATAAAGAAAAGAATATGGTCTACGCATTGCGAATAAAGGTTTATTGAATTGAAGGAACCGTGGAGAATCTAGGCCTAGACTAGACCGAAAATTTCTGTCTCTTTCGTTCGTTAGCCTCTGATTTGGGTAGGGTCGGCTCCTCTCTTTAGAGACAGAATCCGACCATAGCGGCTGCATTGCAAACTAATGCCCGCGTCCGGGCAGTAAACTTATGCCCAAAATATTTGTACCCGATGAATATCCGATGCATTTATTATTGTAAATTAGGCCTAGAAGTCTAGGCTAAACTACATCGGTTCCACTTACCAGATTGACTGTATGTATGATGCGTTTAACTTTAAGGCCAAGGGTCTTTTTTCCGGATTTTCATTCGCCGAAATTGAGCTCCGTGTTGAAATTCTTGCCGCCGTATTTTAAACTGTTGCCGTCAATGGATGACGTCATCTTCCTTCATGCGCAGAATTGGGGAGATGAGCATGACACTGACAGATTAGTGATGAAAGAACATTTGTAGGATGGCTTTAGAATTTTGAAGGGATGTACGGGATAGCATTAAAACTTCAAAATTTTCAGTTTTCAATTTTCAGCCCAGCAGGCATCATGTAGTCTACACTGATTGGTTTGTCTGAATTTTCTGCTTCTATTTAAAGTAATTTATTTTTGGAGTGGACTTGCCATTTAAATTTAAGGTATCTACACTCGGTTACTACTGAGGCAACACCACGGCAAGATTTTATCAGGATCGTGTTCATAATCTCTTTGCAGCACTCAGAGTTGGAGACGATGAGCCGTCATTTGAGGTTCGTGGCAAGGACTGTCTTTGTGAAAGGAGGCGATGTGGATGGAGCATACAGAACCTTGAACAAGTGAGTTATCAATATCCTCTGAGAGGGGAAAGGATTAAAAAAAAAATTATAAGAATATACAGTGGAACCTCATTATAATGAGGTCTTTGGGACCATGGACATTACCTTGTTATATCAGGGTTAAAAATATATATATTAAGAGCTGAGACCAGCAAAATCACCTTATTATAACAGATACCTTGTTATATCAGAGCTCTTTATAATGAGGTTCCACTGTTTCTAGATGTAATAATGTTGAGGAAAAAGTAGCAGCTTAGCGACTGTGAGTTATTGGCCCAGACTCTTGAAGGTGGTCTATCTTAAACCCAGGTTTAAACCTTCATAAGCACAGTATAGAATAGACAGAAATAACCGTCTGGTATGGGTCATTCTTTAATAAAACTGACATTTGTTGACATTCCCCATACACAGACGTACGCCTCGCACCACGGGGAGAGATTGAGCCGATTGTGGCCCGCTTTGGTCCCAAAAACTTTCTCCCACGATTTTCTTTATTTAGATCTAATTTTCTGATTTATAAATCAGATACAAAAATACTATGTCTATTTTTCTCCTATGTACAGTTATCAATTTTTTATGACTTATTTCTAAATGCGAAATTTACGGACTTACGTATATGAGTTATCCAATTTTTATCTCAGAACCAAGGAAACGGTACGTTCATGCATTCGAACTGGTAATCTATGACATGACCCGCCCGATATATTTCCGGGTCAACCGACCAAAACAAGCCCAATGGCCAATCAGAGCACGTGTTTGATATTGGGCTTATGAATATTCAAACATCACCGGCTCAAGCCGGGCTGACTCATACGTAGCTATTGGACGTTCGAAAAGAAAAAATGAATATTCATCAACTTAAACCAAGATGGCTGACAACAAATCTTGTTGACTACAAGACTTTCTCGGATTAATCATTAATATAGGATCTAAATGAGCAAGCTATTGTAAGTCAAAGTAGATATTTCTGTGTTATTTTGCATCTTAAATAATATTCAGTGTAAAATTGCAGCCAAAGTGGATATATGAACTTATGAAGACGTAAAGAGTGAAAAACTCGTTGCATATCTCATTCATCGCGGTCCGGCCGAACTGAACCATTCGTTCCCCACACTACTCCATTGACGTACTTCAGTCTATGTATAGAGGCGGTCAGAGGAGCCAGATGCAATCTCAGCGGAACAACCGTCGATATCAGAGACTGAAGCTTTCGGTCTAAGTATAGAAGTGCTCAATAAGGCATGTGTTGATAGATCTCTCCTAGTTAACAGAAAAAGACAACTTCAGTTTGTTGGGCATATAATGAGAAGAGAAGGCATAGAAAACAGGATACTGACTGGAAAAATTGGGGGAAAGAGAAGCAGAGGGAGGCAGCAAATTAAATACATGGATAAGTTCATTGAGCTGACTGGTAACAGAGGTAACGTCACATTACAAAGAACCAGAGATGGAAGTAGATGGAAAGCCTTGAGCGCCAATGTCTGGAACAAACAGGCTTGTAGCAAGCAAGCATAGTATGTTTGTGTCCTCATGTTGATTGTTTTTATACACTTATTTTTATAAACCAAGGCTTAGACCAGGGGGTGTTTCACAAAGATCCTAAGTCGAACTTAATTCTAAGTTGGATTTAAACATTATGGATAGCCATTTGTAGCCTTAAAATGAAATATATTAAAAAGCAAAAATTCAAGTATTTTAGACTTTTCATAAATTCCACATCAAGAACATGAAATCTCCTTGATAATAGAAAATGTGAATGATTTGAATCAACATTTTATGCCTTTTAAAATAAATTTTACAAAATATTTTTTAAGATGCTAACGGCTTTCCATAATTGTTAAGTCCAACTTAGAGATAAGTTCATCTTAGGATCTTTGTGAAACACCCCCCAGGATTTAGATTTCAACTTCCTCTTGTGATGTTGAGCTATCCGGCAGGCATACAAAATGCGAACCAAAACTACTCCCGTCAGTTATAAGTTTCATTCAGTCTCGTCTTTTCTATTACTTTACCATCATTTCTCTATTAACTTGTAAGATATTCAGGTTCTTTTGACAAAAGCAACGTAGTTATTTTAAACAACCTTTTATACAACCTTTTCACAAAGCTGACTACACTATGCTAACACTGAAAGGTGTAAATTGTGAATCTGTTCTATTTTTATTTTATTTTGTCTTATTTGCAGCTCTCTGAACAGAGATGGCATGATTGAGAGTGTGAGGAGAAAGCGCTACTTTGAGAAACCTTTCCAGGAACGTCGAAGGAAAGAATACGAGAACATGAAGAAGATTTACAATCAAGAGATGGGGAGGAGGATACAATTCATTATGAGGAAAAACAGAACGGATCCATGGCCTGTGTAAACTACCCTTTGTTTATCCTTATGGACCTGTTTTCACTGATAATATAGCAGGATGAACAGAAATGGCAGAGTGTAACCTACCACTTGCTCATCCTTAGGTACCTGTTTTCACTTATATTGTGGGATGGACAGAGATGGCAGAGTGCGAACAATCCCTTGCTTAAATCCTAATGGACCTTTTTTCACCAATAGAAAGAGATGGCAGAGATAGCAAAGTGTAATCTACCGGTTGCCTATTGATTTTGTACCCATTTTCACCAATTTACATGTAGCATGAACATGGCAGAGTGGAAACTACCCCATATTCATCCTTACCGGTATGCACCTGTTTTCACCAATGGGAACAGGATGGAACAGTATTCTGTGTAAAATGCCCCAGCACATCTTGAAATGCACGTTTTCACGAAATCTTGTGGGATGCCGTCTTCTGATTAGAACTGATGTCAGTGCAAAGAACTCCATTGAAAGAGTGAGGGACCTGTTTTCACTTGTGGAAGAACGTTATGAAAGGAGACAGTTTTGTGTCTTGTAACCAATCGCATGGACAGTGTCCCTGCTCCATCTGTACAGCACACAGAATAATTTCTCTGAAACCAGCTCCATAGGGAAAGTCTTGTACAAGGACAGAATTTCTTATTTCAGAATTTTTGTGTTCAGCATACCCGATATATCTAGTGAATCTATGCATTGATTGAAATGTTACTTTTCTCCAGAATTCTGCTATCCTATTGGAAGATTTAAAACAAAATTGGTGGGGGAGAGCCTATATTCAGTGAGGAATTTTAGCTTACAATATATTTTATACTAAAATGTAATTTGAAGTAATTACAATGAATGTGGCACTCTAAAAAGTGAAACTTTTGAGAATTTTCCAACTTGATAATTCTTGATAATTCAATCTCAATATATAATTCTTTATTTCACAATTTCGTTTTTGCCAAGAAAATGACTGTCATTGATCATCACATACTGTAAGTCTCTGGTTTTAGTGAATTAAATCCCCCTCTTTGAATCCCCCTCTCTGAATCCCCAATACAAAGAGTTGTGTACCTGTAATATTTATGAAAGGATTCATATTATGAAGTAAATTGACAAGCAGAAATTTTTGAAAAATTGTTTTTCTATTTGTATTGCTGGTATAGCTTATAGAATATGAGATGCTTTGTATATATTATTATATATATATATATATATATATATATATATTGAGAAAGAAAGAGATGGGGGGGGGGAGATATAGAAACAGAGAGAGAGAGAGAGAGATAAACAGAAGGAAGGGAGAGAGATATATAAACAGAGAGAGAGATATATAGAAACAGAGAGAGAGAAACAGAGAGATAAAAACAGAGGGAAGGGAGAGAGATATAGAAACAGAGAGAGAGAGATATATAGAAACAGAGAGAGAGAGAGAGAGAGATAAAAACAGAGGGAAGGGAGAGAGATATAGAAACAGAGAGAGACAGAGATAAAAACAGAGGGAAGGGAGAGAGATATAGAAACAGAGAGAGAGATAGAAACAGAGAGAGAGAGATAAAAACAGAGGGAAGGGAGAGAGATATAGAAACAGAGAGAGAGAGAGATATAAACAGAGGGAAGGGAGAGAGATATAGAAACAGAGAGAGAAACAGAGAGAGAGAGAGAGAGAGATAAAAACAGGGAAGGGAGAGAGATATAGAAACAGAGAGAGAGAGATATATATAGAAACAGAGAGAGAGAGAAACAATGAGAGAGAGAGAGAGATAGAAACAGAGAGATATATAGAAAATGGACTACAGATTTGAAAGAGAAATAAAGGAGAAGTACATGTAGTAATGTACGTTCAATTATGAAAGAGATAGGAATAAACAGACAAGAAAGAGAGAGAGAAGGAAAAGTAATCGAAATTATGGAAATATTGAGAAAGAAATAGAAAGATTACAAAGAAATGAAGGGATAACTTAAATGTCTTGCATGATAAAGAACTTTTGCAAAATGGTGACTCCTGATTTTTATTAGAGCACCCCTTTGAATTTCAATCTCTACCATTGTTACTCATTCTTGTTTCTGTGCTCATTTTTCCCCCTTTGTCGTACATCTCTCTCTCATGTTGAATATTTTCTCTTCATTAGTCATCTATGCCACAAACAACATACAGTGTCAGTCACTTTTGCCTCTTTTCAATCACTTGCACCCTCTCTCTCCTCTAGTCGTTTCCCTCCTGTCTGTGTGTATCTTTTCCTCTCTATCTCCCTCTCCGTAACTCTTTCTCTTTCTCTCTCTCTCTCATTTGTCTCTCTCTCCCTCTGTCTCACATACAGTCTCTCTCACTCTCTCTCTCTCTCGGTCTTGGTCGCTTTCTCTGTCTCTTTCATTCTCTCCCCACCCACCCTCCCCTTCTCTCTCTCTCTATCCATCTATCTATCTCTCTCTCGGTCTTGGTCGCTTTCTCACTTTCTCTGTCTCTTTCATTCTCTGTCGGTCTCTCCCCACCCACCCTCCCCTTCTCTCTCTCTCTATCCATCTATCTATCTCTCTCTCGGTCTTGGTCGCTTTCTCACTTTCTCTGTCTCTTATTCTCTGTCAGTCTCTCCCCACTCACCCTCCCCTTCTCTCTCTCACTCTCTTCTCCCTCTCTCTATCCATCTATCTATCTCTGTTGCAAAACACTACTCCTTACTAGATGTGACCTAGTCTTCTTTCTGACAAAAACTACAAACTCTGTACAAAAGCAAGAAGCAATATTATTCCAGCTTTTCCACATTCATTTATTTGATTTTTTTTCTCTAAAAACAAAATGACTTTTATAGGCAAAACACACCACAACGCAGGACAAACCACACAAAATTGAAGAATATCTTTTTTTTTTTTACAGACTTAAAAGATGACCGTTAGCAAATCAATGAAAACATAATACGTCTCTGTTACATTCCGGATCAAATTAATCAATTTTGGTATATTCAATGCTACAATGTATTACTACAGACACGTCACAATAATGCACAGATAGAACGTTTTGCTATACGTTTCGGGCAGGAATGCAGATAACATTATCATGTATAAATAACAAACTCCTATTATACACTCAAATGACATACAATATAGCAGCGGGCATGCATTTTACGGAACGCGTACGTAACGGTACAGTTGCCTATAAATATACTTCAAATATCACGATACATATAATTATCGTCATGTAATTTTATAAGCATGATTCATAGATAAATAATTACTATATTTGCTTACAGCCACCAAAAAAAAATGATTATGCATGATTTTTCATTCACACAGAAATTCACCAAGGACAATTTTGAGAGACATAACTAAGGAGTAGGCTAGAATTCCATAGAGAAAATGCCAATTCGGAAGCCACATTACATACAAATTTTGCCCAAGTCCAATACATATACATCAAGCCTTTATCCTGTTATAACGGAGGGATGTACAAGATTTAATACTTTTTATTTTTAGTCGGCAGTCAAACAGAACTATTTGATTGACATGCAATACTCTTTCTTTTCTCCCTACGAAGTATGTTTTGCTCAGTTTCTTTTTTTGGGCAGTCACAACTCCATTTTACTAAAACTTTGCGCTACGGACACATCTAATGAATATATACAGTTATAGAAACGGTGCAAGAAAGAGAGAGAGGGAGATATAAAGAGAGAAATATGAAAGAGAGAGAATTTAAGTAGTTTCCACAAGGCATAATGATCTATATACAACATCAATTTTCTATCATAGTTTTCTTTCAAGTGATTTTGCTAACATTCAGAGCGGTGCACAGTAAACATGTTCATCATACTTGTACTTTGTAGCTTAACTACAGTGCAGAGATTTTCATCTGCAATTTGATATGCCCCACTTTCACCGATCATTTTTACAATGCATCTTTTTTCCATTAAAACTGTTCTTTAATGCACACAAACAACCGAATTGAAGACAATTTTTTATGTAGGAGAGTTGCACCACAGGAAGTGATCTCTGAATGGACTAGGGTGTACATTACATGTAGCATATGTAATAATTTGACCTCTGTACCCCATTGATGCAACTCTCTGCAGTAGATGCACTCTGAATACAGGCAAACCTTTAAAACGTGTATATGGTGTATCTCTGCGACACTAATTGAGCTCATCTGCATAGAAAAGCTGTGCATTTCAACTCTTACACTCATTGATAACATACACAGTAGGACCTGTAAACACGGAAACTTCACATGCATAAAACCTTCACAAGTGGTTGAGATTCAGGAACTTTCTTGCAAGAAAAATAACCAAATCGCAAGGAATTCATGCAATTAGTGAGTTTCTTGCCATGGAAACGGCCGTCATAACCGATCCATGAAAGCTTCATGTCATGAACGTTTCTGTGCAAACAGCGCCTCGTCTATAAAGGCCACATGTTACATGCGGGTTTGACTGCAGGGGCGCTCTTCAAAGCCGCACAGCATCTACGATCCATAATCTTCTGCCGTACATGCTCAAACAATACAACTGGGAAGAATTTACATCATTGGAACAACACCTGAAATTCGCCAAATACACTCAGTTTTCAGTATAAAAATTATCTAACTACTGAAATAGCGTTACTAGTACTATCTAATTAGTGTAACCATTGAATAGAAATGATAATCGAAACGAACATAAAACAATCCTTTGTTATATAATAGCATTTGATGTCAAATATCTACAAACCAATAAAGACCTATTTCAAATCAACGTACATAGGTAATAAAAATCTTCACATTTTGAAAGAGAAAAAGAATCGGACATAAATGATCTACGATAGATTAAAATTAGACATGACTGATTTCAAAACAAAAAGTTCAGTTTTAAGTACCAATGATAGAACATCCAAGCACTTTATTTCCCCTATACGTCGCACCTAGGTAGTTCTGTTGTGTATCACGCTTAACCTTCACTTTAAAATGTATATCTTTCTTTAGAAAGAAACAATTAAAATCGACCTCATTGATCATATCTGAAAAAAACCTGACCTCCGAGCAAAACAACTCTGTGACTTTAAAACCGCTACAAAAATCTACTTGCCACTTTTCCAGGGCAACCTACATGTACACAAGGGCAAGCACGTTAACAAATTCACTTGCCCCATTGAGCAAGCTTATCATTTCAATATTTAGATACTTCAGGTGAAATTTGGGCAAGTGAGTCGACGTGCGGGCAAGCAATCTTAATGTCACTACCTACACGCAGTTGCCCCAGTAAACAGTATTAAATGATTTTCTAACACTCACAAATGCCACACAACATGTTCTTGATTTTTAAACAAAAACATGAAATTGTTCTTTCATGATTTGTATATGTAGATGTATTCTTATAATGTTAAAAGAGTCTCATGCAAACCACCGATTGTAGTTTCAAAGTATATTTGACTTATTAAGGGCCGGTCCCACCTGAATGATAGCTGCAACACTTCAGATTATTTCCTCAAATATTTTTTTTCACGAGTTTTTTCCTAAGAATATCACTCACTGAGTGATTCTAAGGAGATGATAAAATCACCAAAGGAGGCTCATCAGCATAAATTGTTGAAGCGGGACCAACAACGATTTCCAAATCATTTCTACATGCACAACAGGCGAGCCATTTGTGACGATGTACGGTTATTGTTATTATTCGGGTTGGACCAGCCCTTCATCAAACTTTCAACTTTCAAGTAACTATAAAATGAAGGAAAGAATGGAATGAATCTGAAGAGTATATTGAAAGCTCTGTAGAACAATAGCACTCTATCATTTTCCTCAAAACAAAAATTGAAGAAAAAAAAGGATTACAATTTTCTTTGAATCTTGTAGCTCACAAGTACTTAGGCTTTGTTCAAATGTACTTATATCAGCAGTGTACCTATACATGGAGCGATTTGTGCACATTTTTCCTTCAGAAATTTTACTTTGGAAAAGCTTGCGCGTCTTTGGACAATCCTGAACAATACATTGTACCAGATTTATCCATAATTTGTCATTGGGCTATTTGTGAGCTGTTATTTTTATCAATCCCTGCATCAATCCTCCAAATTACCATCTTTCATTCAGCTTTTACAACTGTAATTTTTTTTAAATTTCAGAATACCAATTATTAATTCAAAAGGGCAGTAAAATGACACTTCTGTTGTCTCCAAATTGCCTCAAAGCCATTCTTTAGACAAAACTTTTTTCTTTTTTAAATCTACACTCGGCAGTCACTCACCTCATGCCAATTACCTATATACATTTTTGAATATCCTATTTGAATTAAGTCTTTCCATTTTCTTAGGCAGTGCAAACAAGCAATTTTGTAAACCTTAAGTAATTAAGTGTTCCTTCTCCCATTTCTATGTACAATAGCATTCCAGTATAACCACACGGTGCATCCTTTCGCCCCCACTAACCCTTATCATAACATCAGTTCATAAAAACTGGCCATGTATCTTTGCGACGATCACAGAAAAGGAAAAAAATAGGGCACACGAAACAACTAGGCATAATCATAAAGTCCATTAATACATTTCTTTGCTACATTTTCTCTATGCATAAAGGGCGTGGCACCATGATACCAGGGCGTAGCACTATGATACCAGTAGGGTTCTAGTTGAAGGAGAGACTTGATGCACCACCTGGGGGCGCCATTATCCTCTGGCCGCTTCGCTTGTCCCTGTGGTCATCGACTTGTTTTCCTAGAGGGGTCAGAGAGAAAAGAGAAGAGGAGAAGGAAAATTGTAAATGTTACTCAAAACAGATTCATTTCAAAAGAACGAATTCTGAAAAAGATGTAATTGGCATGTCCAAGTGGATTCATTCACTTTGTGCTGAAAAGCTTTGAATCTTGATATTATTACAAACATCCATAAATTGTCTGTTCAAAGCCATAAGGGCATTAACTCTGTGTTAAAGTATATGAGACGACGCCCTTCTGGCTCCAAACAGACAACATTGTTTGGTGAACACTTCGTAGAGTTAACGAGGTCAGTGACACCTACTAAGCGACGATTAGCTTTTTTCTGTTTCCCTTCAAAATATATCTCCTTAAAAGCCTTCCTATCATAACCTGTACATAAAGAACACCTGCCTGTAAAGATCATTTTGTTGTGTTCCTTAAATCAAATGGTATTTACATGTCTATTCAGGTTTGACTCTACGTGTAGTATAAAATTTAATCTGATTTCAGTGGTCACTTGTTGCAAAAGCCATTTGGTGTAAAAGTCATATAGCAATGAAAAGTAAAGGTCAAATAAAAAGTATTACACTGAAAATAAATAAGGGTATTTTAACAACAAAACCTTTGCAAATGAAATATATCTCTGAGCTCAAAGGGACATTAAAAATAAACTCTGGGGTATCACTCACAGACTTACATATAAATTTGCTTTTAAAAATGGATTTGGTCTGAGGAGGAAGGAGGAAGAAGGGGGAGGGGGACTTTACAAATGGAACAATTTCGACAAGACTTTTGTTTTAATTCCTTGCAAAATGGTATACAAATAGAAATAAACTATTGAAATAATCGCTTGATAAAACATCAATGTTTTCATAATAAAATAATATGTTTAAATCGGCAGAGTTGATCTTTACACACATATAATTCGCCACTAACAAAGAAATTTCACCACCGGCAATGTAGAAGTCGCCACCTTCTCAGAATATTAGCAAGTTAGCAAACCATTATCAATGAAAGTTATCTGGAGCATTTCCAAGATATATAAATCATGTGTAGTTTAGCAACAAAGAAAAATTAAGATAATTACAAACAAAAAAAGTAATGACATCTTGACATTTGCAAATGTCACAAAGTATTTCCCAATAATACTGCATTTGAAAGCAAAGGTCCCCTTTTGAAAATGAGATTTCATTGTCAAGAACTCAAGATATTTATGTTTTACTCTCTTTTAAAAGAGCTCTCGGGAGCTTTCCAACTGTAAATTGATCACTCTCCACAAATCACTGTAAATAACACCGCTTCTACTTGTAGTTTTCACCCAAATGAATAAACAGCTTTCCGATTCTCATCAGATAACATTTAAAAAATCATTCAAAATTAATCTAAACACCTGCAAAACAGAAGCATAATGGGAGCTTTGGAAGTTGAATACATTTTTCTCTTACAGTCATGTTGCATTGGGACAGTGTAAAATTACACATACATTTTTGTTCATAGGAGCTCCTTATGGACATGTAGTTATAAAAGTGAGATTTCCTCGAGGCGATTTTATTTATTTTGTTTTCGTTATTAAAGAGCCCTTTTTTAACTTTCCAAATCACTATGATCCATTCCTAAAGCTACCAGTGAATGACTCTCAGCTCCCTGCTTTTGTTAACAATTGAATTTTGACCTTCACATTGACCTTGACACTGACTTTAAGGATGACATTGAGAGAGGGTAGACATGCTTGAGCGCACACGCACACACGGCGATCCGACATTTGCTCCGACAACAATCGCTCTGGGCTTTTTATTTGTATCAATGATACATGGCCAGGGTTAGGGTAGTGACTGGGTTTTAGGCTAGGTTTAGGTTTAGGGCGAGGGTTTGGTACGGGATGAAGTTGGGGATTTGGTCAGCAGTAGGGTTCTAGAGAGAGGCTTCGGGGGCTCATCCCCAAAAAAAAGATGAATTAAAGCCTATCTGCACTAGTTTGGCCAGGAGGGATTAGACCTCCCTGCATGGTCACTGACTGGTGGTTATCTCGTCAAATCAGCTCTCAATTAACATAAGAAAAAGGGGACCACTGGGGACCAACAATCACCGATAAGGCATTGTTTGCTATATAGAGGGCGCAAGTAGCTATAAGTAGTGCAGTGGGGCTTTAAAAGCAAGGTACATGCAGTAAATGAATGCGAAAATCCCCCAAATTACTTTCCCACAACCGCGTATGTCGGTTAGCGTGATAAATTTACCACAGAGCGAATGTCACAGGAGCACGAGTCATACAACCGCACACATATTACAGCTACTACACTAGATGGATACTTACAGACACACAGGGGGAAACTAGTTGCCTGGTAATTTGGTCGGGAAACCAAGAATACAGTGAGAGTTAGTACAAAAAAAGAGTAGCAAGATGGCGGTCTACTGGTGCACATGCTACACATGGGTGTGCAACTTGAGAGCTATCCATCTAATGTATGTAACTCCGTGGGTATGCAAATACTGTACATACAGGGGTCTAAACTACAGTACAGGGCTGATACTACCTACATGTACATAAAAGAGTAATATTTCTCTGTAAATATGGGGCACATAATAAAAGATGTTGGAATTATTATCTGAAATCTAAATTAAATTTACACCCAAGATCTTTTTATAATTCACAGGGACTTGTATGCCAATAATTTCATATATTTTCTGAACATTATTTACAGGTTTTCACTGAAACAATATTATTTTTTGAGTGATCAACCTTTAAAAATCATCCATTTATTAATATGTTTCATCAAAACAATGAATATACAGTTTTGATTTTCTTTGTCGAAAAACAATTTCCAAAAAAATCTAAAACGCCATTTGAAATGGACAAAATACTGATTTAATATTCTACTATCAACGGTAGTCAATTGCTTCTTGGAATGTCATGCAAACATGTTTCTTCTGCATGAAATTGAATTGAGGAATAATAACATATATTTCAGGAAATTGAGTGCCTTAGGGAAACATTATAAGACACTTACATGATTATTGCGATTCTGGGACAATGCAGGATAGGTACACTGCTCAAACAAGAGCGATTCATAATTTCCTATCCATATTGAAGACTACTCAGGAATCCATGTCTTTGACTTAGCCTACGAATGCTTTTCAGTTTTGTTGCAGACTTTTATTAAACCAATACCACCACAAAACATCCCTCTATACACAGTGCTGGGAAAAGCTTTGCATACATGTATGAACAACTGCTGCATGTACTATGCAAATACTGCCTTTAATACCAAAAATAATATAAATTAATAAATAAGAAACAAACACATAACCAATGGGGTACCACAAACAAAGCAAGCATACTGAAGGCACATATGACTGAAATCATAAATAAGGAATTTATGAGGGAGGAGGGGGGTAGATTATTCTAATTATTCAAGAGGGATAAATGAATTTACTTTTGTTTTGTTTGTGTGATGTATACTATAAGAGGTGCACCAGAATACAGAAATTAATGTATCTGTCATTCAGCCTTGGGTGAAGACATTGAATGCACGATTCATACGAATTGAACAATTCCATATTTTAGATACATAATTGGAGACATGAAATAATGGTTTGGAAATCTTTGTAACATTCTTTTTGGGTTCTTTTTTAGCCTATCTTTTCACAACAATATAATCAGAATTTTTGACATACCTTCTTTTCCTATTTGAACATGCACGAGTTGACATAGACCAGGGGGGTGTTTCACAAAGACTAAGAGCGACTGTAAGTTGGACTTAACTATGGCAGGCCGTTCATGCCACTGTTTGCTCTCACCAATATGATCTTTAGATAGTATTTTTTCCTTCAATAATGAATTATCAAAAATTGCATATACTGTAGATGTGTGACCATGATTTGTATGTCCCTTGAGAGACTAATGCCAGTAAATGGAGAGAGAAAACAGTGGCATAAACGGCCTGCCATAGTTGAGTCCAACTTAAAGTCAATCTTAGTCTTTGTGAAACACCCCCCTGTTCACAAATGTACTCAATACCTCAAAGGATTCCTGTGCAGAGCACCGACACCTTGCATTCAAACTGCTAACATACAGTTATCAACTAAACTATTCATACCCTTACCAAGTTTTGTAGTTTGTTAAGTACGTGAAAAATCAATTTGTTCCAATTTATGTTTTTTTAAGAATGTGACACAATAAAGCTTCCATCTTGAAGGATTCAACCAGTTCAGCTTTTTTCTTGACTTACAAAAAAGACACAAAAACCATCAAATTTATAAGGGGTATAAATAATTTAGTTGTTAACCGTACATGTATGTTACTCTATATATCCAGCAAATACAACAATTAACTACTAAGCAATCGGAAAAGAAGCATTCCTGAATTCTGAACACATTTGTGAACTGGGTCCTGTTTCACAAAACTTTTATCAATAACAAATGCTAAATTTCTCTGACAAATTTGCTCTCAGCCAATCAAAAACCATGATTTCAGTAGCTTATAACACTTAATGTAACTTGTTAATGATAGCAAGTTTTATGAAACAGGGCCCTGATCTATTCCCATGCTCTTGAGTACTTTGGAAGAGGAGGAGGATTCAAAGACAGTCGTACGAAACAAGGATATTTCATTTTTTAAAGCGATCTTGCGATACACATTTAATACCTTTGCCGTAGTGCTGGGGCGGAATGGTACATGCCATATCTGATTGAAGGGATAAAAATTCATATTACATGTCAGAATTATCCTCTTCTTGGACAATTGCACCGACCACAATAAGAGGATGCAAATTTTTGAGCAATAGGGGTTGTAAACATTTTGTTTCATTAAGGAAGTTCACATTGAATATAATCTTCTCAGAGGTGTTTGCATTTTGACGTCAAGAATCGAGATAGGAAGAAAAGCTGTTTCGACCCAGTGCTACTTCAAAGGTAGGTATAATAGGGCTACAGTTAGGCTAGGGCTTGTAAAATGAGTGACAGTCAAACTTAAAGATAAACTTGAGTTCTGGTAAATATAGAAAATAAATTCTGTAAAAAATCCAACAAAACTTACACTGAATGTTAAAGATTACAAACAAATGACATGTGCCAAAATATTTTGGTAGAAAATGTATAGGGGCTGAGTAATGAACATAGAAAGATAAGGAAATCCGGGTAAGTAGGCCCGACATCATGTGCTTACCACAGGTCACTATGTACAAATGGTTGAGGTTTTTATCGAAGATGATGCCCAGTGAGTTTGTGTGCATTTGTTTTTATTTCACTGGTTCAAACAACCAATCTACTGCAGGATAAACGATCCTGAATAAATCATAGCAATTTTCTCTAAAAATACGATTCCCATACCAGATCTCAAGATTAGCTTTAATACAACGGATTGAGAGTGACTTAGCTTTAGATTATATCAAATATAGAAAGCACTGGATAACTCAAAGAAAACTCTGGGAAACAATATGAACATTAAATAGGTCCACAAGGAAATCTCACTGTTCTCTGGAAAATAAACACAAAATATATATATAATGGAGTCATTTTTACACTGGTCAGTAAAGCCTGGTTCAGACATAAACAGGTAAACTGCCTGAAAGAAAAAGCCATTACAGCAAAATAAAACCAATTTTAAGAGTAACTGAGTCACATGCGGGGATGAAAATAGGTATCTGCATGTTACACAGGCCGCTGTGCGTTCTCACTAACAAATCCATGCGTCTGTGTGTCGTTTCATATTGAAACGAGAAGCAAAGCATTGCATTCCATTTTGCCGCTGCATTTGTTTAAAGGCAGTTTACAGTGCCACATGTGAACAAAGCTTACGGGATAGGGGAAGAGGGGTTAGTGAGGTCACAAAAGGTCATTGACCAGACAGAGAATAGCCTGATCTAAGGAGGTGTCACTGACCTTATAGTGTTAAAAACCAGATCAAATTACAACACAATATATTTGCACTACATTAAAAAACAAAAAATCCTGCCATGGACACAGCTGGTTTTACGGTCATTTTGAGACCGGAGGTCAAGAGAAGGTCATGGACAGGGTGATAGAAGGTCACACAAGGTCACAAAAGGTCACTGACCTGACAGAGAGAAGCCTGATCTATGGAGGTCACGCCCTCCATGCTTGTTCAGTTGAGCTGGTTCATCCGAAGCCTGAGCGGCCGGGCCAGTCCTGCGGTAGTTGTTCTGGACTGGCTGGCCTGCATTCTTGTGGATGGGTCCCTCGTAGCCATCCCGGTCGACGCGCTTGTAGGCATTGACCTGGTATGAAGAGAATATAGACATTAGTGCACATCTTGGAAACAAAATAGTGATGATGAAGTCGTACTTCAATAATAGAAGACAAGCATTGCTTGCTTCTATGCAAAAATCGGTACATACATGTGTATGATACTAAATGATTGTTGAAAAAATATTTTGCTAAAATATTTTGTTAGAGAAAGATGTGCCTTGTCCACATCTCTCTCTCTCTCTCCCTCCCCCCTCTCTCTCTCCCTCCCTCCCCTCTCTCTCTCTCCCTCCCTCTCTCTCTCCCTCCCTCTCCCCTCTCTCTTTCTCCCTCCCTCTCTATTACCCTTTCCTTCTTTCCTGCTTCTCTCTTTTCTCTCTCTCTAAATCAAGTCACAGACCTTACCTTCTCTCTTATTCTCTTTCTCTAAATCAAGTCACAGATGAAGCTTACCTTCTCTCTTATTCTCTTTCTCTAAATCAAGTCACAGATGAACCTTACCTTCTCTCTTTGACTAATCCTTGAGTAAGCCTCTGGAGCGTGAAGTGGACGAGAGATGAATCGACCGGCTCCTTGGGATACGTGGAGCTGAGGGGAGACAGGGTTCAACGATTAGTAATGTCACTGTATATTTTAGATAACCTAAAGAGAGTCTGAATCATCCAAAGACAGATTAGCGATATTATGCTGTTAATCAACCAATAATTTCAACACTGGCACCACCATACATCATTGTCATCTTCATCATCATCATCATCATCATCATCATCATCATCATCATCATCATCATCATCATCATCATCATCATCATCATCATCATCATCAACATCATCATCAACACTGCCATTACTGCTGTCATCATTGCTATCAACATAAAAACAACCATCATAATCATCCACTACCATCATTATTACCAAAACTGCAATCGCCATCATCAATATCATCATCATCATCATCATCATCATCATCATCATCATCATCATTATCATCACCACCACCAACACCTCTATCATCGTTAACACCATCATCACCATCACCACTAACACCACCATCACCATCATCATCATTATCCTACCTCTCCATCTTCTAACACCACTCTGCCGTTGCTGATGACGGTGAGAGGAACACCATGGCACTCCATACCTCAAAGATATTGAAGAAGCCTACGAAAACAAAGAGAACAAAACTTGAGCAC
>CP137670.1:29181788-29379033 GCA_037976565.1 Mesocentrotus franciscanus | reverse complement strand
TTTAAAAATCATCCATTTTTAATATGTTTCATCAAAACAATGAATATACAGTTTTGATTTTCTTTGTGAAAAACAATTTCCAAAAAAATCTAAACGCCATTTGAAATGGACAAAATACTGATTTAATATTCTACTATCAATCGGTAGTCAATTGCTTCTTGGAATGTCATGCAAACATGTTTCTTCTGCATGAAATTGGATTGAGGAATAATAACATATATTTCAGGAAATTGAGTGCCTTAGGGAAACATTATAAGACACTTACATGATTATTGCGATTCTGGGACAATGCAGGATAGGTACACTGCTCAAACAAGAGCGATTCATAATGTCATATCCATATTATAAACTACTCAGGAATCCATGTCTTTGACTTAGCCTACGAATGCCTTTCAGTTTTGTTGCAGACTTTTATTAAACCAATACCACCACAAAACATCCCTCTATACACAGTGCTGGGTAAAGCTTTGCATACATGTATCAACAGCTGCTGCATGTACTATGCAAATACTGCCTTTAATACCAAAAATAATATAAATTAATAAATAAGAAACAAACACATAACCAATGGGGTACCACAAACAGAGCAAGCACACTGAAGGCACATATAACTGAAATCATAAATAAGGAATTTATGAGGGGGGTAGGGGGGTAGATTACTTCAATATTCAAGAGGGATAAATGAATTTACTTTTGTTTTGTTTGTGTGATGTATACTATAAGAGGTGCACCAGAATACAGAAATTAATGTATCTGTCATTCAGCCTTGGGTTTGGACATTGAATGCACGATTCATACGAATTGAACAATTCCATATTTTAGATACGTAATTGGAGACATGAAATAATGGTTTGGAAATCTTTGTAACATTCTTTTTGGGTTCTTTTTTAGCCTATCTTTTCACAACAATATAATCAGAATTTTTGACATACCTTCTTTTCCTATTTGAACATGCACGAGTTGACATAGACCAGGGGGGTGTTTCACAAAGACTAAGAGCGACTGTAAGTTGGACTTAACTATGGCAGGCCGTTCATGCCACTGTTTGCTCTCACCAATATGATCTTTAGATAGTATCTTTTCCTTCAATAATGAATTATCAAAAATTGCATATACTGTAGATTTGTGACCATGATTTGTATGTCCCTTGAGAGACCAATGCCAGTAAATGGAGAGAGAAAACAGTGGCATAAACGGCCTGCCATAGTTGAGTCCAACTTAAAGTCAATCTTAGTCTTTGTGAAACACCCCCCTGTTCACAAATGTACTCAATACCTCATAAGATTCCTGTGCAGAGCACCGACACCTTGCATTCAAACTGCTAACATACAGTTATCAACTAAACTATTCATACCCTTACCAAGTTTTGTAGTTTGTTAAGTACGTGAAAAATCAATTTGTTCCAATTTATGTTTTTTTAAGAATGTGACACAATAAAGCTTCCATCTTGAAGGATTCAACCAGTTCAGCTTTTTTCTTGACTTACAAAAAAGACACAAAAACCATCAAATTTATAAGGGGTATAAATAATTTAGTTGTTAACCGTACATGTATGTTACTCTATATATCCAGCAAATACAACAATTAACTACTAAGCAATCGGAAAAGAAGCATTCCTGAATTCTGAACACATTTGTGAACTGGGTCCTGTTTCACAAAACTTTTTATCAATAACAAATGCTAAATTTCTCTGACAAATTTGCTCTCAGCCAATCAAAAACCACGATTTCAGTAGCTTATAACAGTTAATGTAACTTGTTAATGATAGCAAGTTTTATGAAACAGGGCCCTGATCTATTCCCATGCTCTTGAGTACTTTGGAAGAGGAGGAGGATTCAAAGACAGTCGTACGAAACAAGGATATTTCATTTTTTAAAGCGATCTTGCGATACACATTTAATACCTTTGCCGTAGTGCTGGGGCGGAATGGTACATGCCATATCTGATTGAAGGGATAAAAATTCATATTACATGTCAGAATTATCCTCTTCTTGGACAATTGCACCGACCACAATAAGAGGATGCAAATTTTTGAGCAATAGGGGTTGTAAACATTTTGTTTCATTAAGGAAGTTCACATTGAATATAATCTTCTCAGAGGTGTTTGCATTTTGACGTCAAGAATCGAGATAGGAAGAAAAGCTGTTTCGACCCAGTGCTACTTCAAAGGTAGGTATAATAGGGCTACAGTTAGGCTAGGGCTTGTAAAATGAGTGACAGTCAAACTTAAAGATAAACTTGAGTTCTGGTAAGTATAGAAAATAAATTCTGTAAAAATCCAACAAAACTTACACTGAATGTTAAAGATTACAAACAAATGACATGTGCCAAAATATTTTGGTAGAAAATGTATAGGGGCTGAGTAATGAACATAGAAAGATAAGGAAATCCGGGTAAGTAGGCCCGACATCATGTGCTTACCACAGGTCACTATGTACAAATGGTTGAGGTTTTTATCGAAGATGATGCCCAGTGAGTTTGTGTGCATTTGTTTTTATTTCACTGGTTCAAACAACCAATCTACTGCAGGATAAACGATCCTGAATAAATCATAGCAATTTTCTCTAAAAATACGATTCCCATACCAGATCTCAAGATTAGCTTTAATACAACGGATTGAGAGTGACTTAGCTTTAGATTATATCAAATATAGAAAGCACTGGATAACTCAAAGAAAACTCTGGGAAACAATATGAACATTAAATAGGTCCACAAGGAAATCTCACTGTTCTCTGGAAAATGAACACAAAATATATATATAATGGAGTCATTTTTACACTGGTCAGTAAAGCCTGGTTCCGACATGAACAGGTAAACTGCCTGAAAGAAAAAGCCATTACAGCAAAATAAAACCAATTTTAAGAGTAACTGAGTCACATGCGGGGGATGAAAATAGGTATCTGCATGTTACACAGGCCGCTGTGCGTTCTCACTAACAAATCCATGCGTCTGTGTGTCGTTTCATATTGAAACGAGAAGCAAAGCATTGCATTCCATTTTGCCGCTGCATTTGTTTAAAGGCAGTTTACAGTGCCACATGTGAACAAAGCTTACGGGATAGGGGAAGAGGGGTTAGTGAGGTCACAAAAGGTCATTGACCAGACAGAGAATAGCCTGATCTAAGGAGGTGTCACTGACCTTATAGTGTTAAAAACCAGATCAAATTACAACACAATATATTTGCACTACATTAAAAACAAAAAAATCCTGCCATGGACACAGCTGGTTTTACGGTCATTTTGAGACCGGAGGTCAAGAGAAGGTCATGGACAGGGTGATAGAAGGTCACACAAGGTCACAAAAGGTCACTGACCTGACAGAGAGAAGCCTGATCTATGGAGGTCACGCCCTCCATGCTTGTTCAGTTGAGCTGGTTCATCCGAAGCCTGAGCGGCCGGGCCAGTCCTGCGGTAGTTGTTCTGGACTGGCTGGCCTGCATTCTTGTGGATGGGTCCCTCGTAGCCATCCCGGTCGGCGCTTGTAGGCATTGACCTGGTATGAAGAGAATACAGACATTAGTGCACATCTTGGAAACAAAATAGTGATGATGGAGTCGTACTTCAATAATAGAAGACAAGCATTGCTTGCTTCTATGCAAAAATCGGTACATACATGTGTATGATACTAAATGATTGTTGAAAAAATATTTTGCTAAAATATTTTGTTAGAGAAAGATGTGCCTTGTCCACATCTCTCTCTCTCTCTCCCTCCCCCCTCTCTCTCTCCCTCCCTCCCCCTCTCTCTCTCTATATTTCTCTCTCCCTTCCTCCCTCCCCCTCTCTCTCTTTCTCTCTCCCTCTCTCTATTACCCTTACACTCTTTTTTCTCTCCCCCCTTTTCTCTATCTTCATCCTTCTTGTTATGTTCTTCTCTCTTATTCTCTCTCTCTAAATCAAGTCACAGATGAACCTTACCTTCTCTCTTATTCTCTTTCTCTAAATCAAGTCACAGATGAAGCTTACCTTCTCTCTTATTCTCTTTCTCTAAATCAAGTCACAGATGAACCTTACCTTCTCTCTTTGACTAATCCTTGAGTAAGCCTCTGGAGCGTGAAGTGGACGAGAGATGAATCGACCGGCTCCTTGGGATACGTGGAGCTGAGGGGAGACAGGGTTCAACGATTAGTAATGTCACTGTATATATTTTAGATAACCTAAAGAGAGTCTGAATCATCCAAAGACAGATTAGCGATATTATGCTGTTAATCAACCAAGAATTTCAACACTGGCACCACCATACATCATTGTCATCTTCATCATCATCATCATCATCATCATCAACATCATCATCATCATCATCATCATCATCATCATCATCATCATCATCATCATCATCATCATCATCAACATCATCATCAACACTGCCATTACTGCTGTCATCATTGCTATCAACATAAAAACAACCATCATAATCATCCACTACCATCATTATTACCAAAACTGCAATCGCCATCATCAATATCATCATCATCATCATCATCATCATCATCATCATCATCATCATCATTATCATCACCACCACCAACACCTCTATCATCGTTAACACCATCATCACCATCACCACTAACACCACCATCACCATCATCATCATTATCCTACCTCTCCATCTTCTAACACCACTCTGCCGTTGCTGATGACGGTGAGAGGAACACCGTGGCACTCCATACCCTCAAAGATATTGAAGTCTACAGCCTACGAGAAAACAAAGAGAACAAAACTTGAGCACATTGATACCCTTGCACCTTGAATAACATTATCTTCAAAACTGTTGATTTTAAGTATATTCTCTACAAATTGTTGTCTTCAATTATAATATCTCCAAGCTACTGTAAACAAAATGTTGTTAGTCTTTGAATTAAGTGTTCACTGAACCACATCTATTCATTTTTTCTATTTATAAAGCGTACAAAAGACAGAGGTGACAATTTTCATAACAATATGAATCTTAAATCTACCATCCATAGAACAGGGTTCCCACAGAAATTTGAGAACCAATTCTCTAACTTTCCAAGACTTTCCATAACCCATTTTTGCCTTTTTTTCTATGACTAGATAAGTACCATTTTGATATGGGTTGTGGCATTCAAGCAGTGTACGAATGCCATGCCGATTGTCAGTTCAAATTAAAAGGCTGCCATAGCCACACATAACCCCCACTATCAGTTTCCCAGAAGAATTTATTTTTACACGACTTTCCAGGTTTTTCCATGACCGTGGAAACCCTGACAGAACCACAAAGTCCCTTCATGAGCAGAGACTGCAAATTGGATGTTCTCTAGACACTTCTATTGTGACTGAGGGTCCCGAAGTGGAGCACTATCAATTATGAAAGCAAAACTCCCAACTTGGTGTAAGGAAAGTGATGGATGTTTGGACTGACCTGGTGATGCGTATCCTTGGAGATGACCCTTGTTGCCATAGGATCCCAGATGACGACATCAGCATCTGATCCTACTTGGATCACACCCTGGAAAATGAGCATGAAACCAATACTGTTAACATCTAAATTATTCATACACTTACCAAGTTTTGTAAATTTCTAAGTATGTGAAAAATTGATTTGTCCCGGTTGATGTTTCGTGAGAATGTGACAGATTAGAGCTTACATCTAAAAGTATTCAACAAAGGCCCTAATTCGACCAGTCCATCTTTCATTCTGGAGTTATGAAACATCAACAAAAAAACAAAAACAAAAAAAACAAAAAAAACAAAAAAAAATCAAATTTACAAGGGGTATGAATAATTTACATTGTAACTGTACATGTAATTAAGTCTGAAAAGTCTTCTCAAATGTATTTAGCATGGAAACATGATTTTGGAAGTGAAAAAGTGATGACGAAAAACCTGCATGACTCGACTCATATAAACCAATTTGTTGATCTCCTAGACTGATCTGGGACCCATTTCACAAAGCCTTTTTTTCAATGACAAATGACAAAAATCAGTGACAAATCTGCTGATAACCAATCAGAAGCAACGATTTCATTAGCTAATAACAAAAACTGTCATTTCAATTTGTCACTGATGACAAAGTTTTGTTAAATGGTGCTCTGGTCAGTCTAACTTGAACCAAAGACCCCTTTAATATATATATTAATACTTATATCCATGGAAGATAGAGTACATGTATGTATGAGTATACAATCAAAAGCTGCAATTTTTCTTCTTTTTTAAAGTTTTTTTTTATTTTTTATTTTTTATACTGTTGTCCAAAATTTAGGGGGCTAGGTGTTAAAAAGCAAAATGTCTTTTTCAACAAAAAAAATCATTGTTTCCTTACCTTTCTTGGGTACATGTTGAAGATTTTGGCAGCATTGGTACTTGTAACAGCCACGAAGCGGCACTCATCAAGCTTGCCGGTTTCCTGAAATGAAATCATGATTTCAAAGTTCATACATGCAGTCAAATTGCAATGAATGCATTCAAATTTCAATGAATGTATTCAAATTTCCATGAATGTATTCAAATTTCAATGAATGTAGTCAAATTTCAATGAATGTATTAATGATAATAATGATGATGATACAAGTCCATATCCAATGGATTGCATTAGTTGGTATCCATCTCAACATAAATTCTTTGAGCTTTTCATGACAAAACAAATATTGAGTTGTGGAGGGGTGTCACTAAAACATTTAAAGGAGGAGGGGGTGGGGTTGGACAGAATTTGCTGAAAAGTCTGCGGACAGGGAACTGGAAAGAACTGGAAATTCTTCAAATTTAAAAAACAAGTTTGAAAAAGGGTCTCAAAAATCCAACTTCCAGTGATAGGTTCAAGAGAAATTAAAATTTCATGGTGCAAATGTCAAAGGTCATATACTCCCACTTACCACACCCTTCTCCCAGATGACAGACATCCTGTCCTCTACACCGTTGACTCCGTTTGGAATCTTGGTGAAGTCATCCTTCCCAAGAGCCTTCTGGTCTGACATGAAGGTACAGTGATCGGTTCCCGTCAGCTGTAGGTCGTTGCTATGGAAACAAACATGTATATTCTTAGTATTGAATTTGGACTCGTACATAAGAGAATGATCTGATAGTCAGAATGGCATAAATCTACAAGTAAGTATAACAATCAAACCTGCTTTAGTGACCACCTGTATAGAAAGACCACCTCTATAGAAAGACCAACTGTCTATAAAGACCACACATTTTGTTTTTTTTCCCTTAAATATGGTTTCTCATTGCAACATATACTAGAGGAACCTGTACATAACGACTGCTTTTGTCGTCTCCCTTGAGTGGTTTTTATACACAGGTTGACTGTAGTTCCTGGAATCTGAATCTCAGTGTTATGGAAATAAATAAGTACAAGTTTGTATAACAAAAGTTAATCATATATAAGCTAGTCATCCACCGAGAGCCAGAAAAAACATTAATTTGACATAATGCTTCAGTTCCTGCAAATGAAGGCCGTTGTTAGGGAAATAAGTTAGCACAATCAAACTTAGAATCTTCTATGGTCTAATCATCTACATGTATACCAGAAAGAGAAGGGTATTCACTCCTTGTGAAAATGTGTGAGTTTAATTTCCTGTGCCGCTTTTACTCTCATCTGTTTTTGTATACAATTCAATCATTTTCCTCCGACGAATATATTGGCCATGAATTCCTCTACACTTTGGTTACAAAACTGAGCAAACTTTTTTCCTTCTAGTTACATAATTATGTTGAAATGGTTGACAATAATTTGCTGGTACACTGTAAGTAGAATTTGTGGCAATTTTATGAATTTGACGTCATTTAAAACTTATTCTTACTTGGCAAGTAGATCCATGAGATAGCCCGGAGTGGTGGGGTCTGGCCGTAGAGGGGGTCCCATGACGTGAGCCGCAGCGTGGAGCCACTCGTGATGGAAGTAGTTTGTGCCGTCGGTACCGAGGCAAGCTGCGATAGGCTCACCAAAGATCACCTTACCTATGGTGTGAATGAAAGAGAACGTTATGTGAAAATTTTCTTCTATATTAATGGAATTGATAATAATTACAAATCTGGATTTATGTGACGCTTAATACCGTCTCTATGCACTTTACAGATTACCCCAGTCATCGGGTTCATTCACGCACACAGTGTGCACCATTTCCACTCCCTGGGGAGTATTCCTACCATATGGTCATCGTGAAGGCATATGGCAATTTCCATCCCAAAGGCTTTTGTCATCTTACCAGGTCCCCATATCTTTCTTGGCTCTGGAATGGCTAATAAAGATTAATGTCTTGCCAAAGGACATTAGTGCCGTGTCGGGGAAATCAAGACCTTTGCGTTTCCAGTCAAGTTCTTTCCTACTGTATGAGGAATATTTACACTGTGGGAGCATCTAACAAAATGAATTATTCATAAGGAATCATTAGTGCCCATCCTTGATGCTGGTCCCTCATTCTATTCATACATTGTATGAAATGTCTACACACTAGGGAGCAGCTCACAAAATGAATTATTCATAAGGAATCATTAGTGCCCATCCTTGATGCTGGTCCCTCATTCTATTCATACATTGTATGAAATGTCTACACACTAGGGAGCAGCTCACAAAATGAATTATTCATAACTTCCAAGCCTTGATGCTGATACCCATAATTCATCTTAATGTGTGTGAAATATCTATTCAAGAAGGAGCATCTCAAAAAATGAATTATTCATGAGCTTACCCTCTCTCCTCGCTTTAGAGATCTCATCTGCAGCGCTTTTGCTCATGACATGTACGACATAGAGGGGCGAGTTGACTTGATTAGCGATGCAGATGGCTCTGTTAACTGCTTCTGCCTCAACCTAAAAGAAATACACAAAGTATGAGATATTATGTCACATAATTATGAAGATGGCAATTTCCCTTTTATTGTCTGAAACATAACTTATAATAATTGATCATATGTAATATAAGAGATGTTCTGTGTCTTTGCTCATAACATGTAAACATACAGAGGAGAGTTGAGTTGGTAAGTAGTACAGATAGCTCTGTTAACTGGCCCTGCCTCAGCCTGCACCTGTATAAGACATTAATAATTGATTTAAAAAAAAAAAACTACTTTATAATAATAAGTTCACAATAATCATAAATCATAATAAGTATTGTTCTTTAATCTCAAGGTTCAGAAATATTCAATTGAAAAGAAAAGGATGTAAATTATTCTGTAGGAAAGAGTATTTCAAAACACTTTTCTTTTTTTTCCGGGGGGTCCCCTATTCAAAACCATAACCCAATTTCACCCCAATTTACATTGTCAGTATCAACATGGCCCAACACCACTGGTAAGAAGAATGCACTACACTTAAAGGAAAGATTGTCATGGAAAATATAAAGTTTTCTTACATCCTCTGGTCTGCTCTGAAGATGACCTTCTGGTCCACTGATGCCTAGCTCCAGTAGCTTCTTTGTGTTCTAATACGATAAAAATAATGATCAAATAAAAGATTAATAGCTGGTAAAAGACAAAGCACTAATATGATATGGGCCCAATGGGAAAAGAATCATGCAACAGATTATGATGATATACGTTTACTACATTTGCGTGTATCATACATCATATTTTTCATATTTTTTGTAATGGGGTTTGCCGTTGATAGGCCTGTGGCCTTTGCAAATCCCCCATATTTGAATTTGTTTGTGTGTTATATTTGTTATTTTCTCCTATAATGTATATGTTATTGTCATTGTGATTGTTCTTTTTATTCAAATGTGAAAATAAAACAAATTGGGTTGAATTGAATATATTATCCGTAATTGACTCCTTCCACTGCTTCCGCCTTTACCAGCACTGTATTACCTTTAAAAGATGCAATGTAATTCTTTATCAAAAATATTAGTTCGAAGTTTCAGCCGAGCCTTCTAAAATTATTTTAATAAATTTTAATTGCTGCTAATAAATCACAAATTTTGGTCATTATCATTATTGGTTATAATCATACATGTACATAAACCTATCCTTCAACTTTTGCAAAGGGCCTATGATATTGGATGGTCTTGCATGTGACACTGTTTTAGCCAATCAGAACTCACCTCTGCGATGATGTCACCATTCTCTGCATGCACCAATGGAAGAGCACCAAGTTCTTTGAGCGCAGCAAACGCTCTGTACAGCTACAAAACAAAATGGAAATTTTGAAGATTACATAGGAATAACTAAATGACTTGAGAGGTGCTGTGGTCAAGTCGTTCATCACTTGACTGGGGACGCACAGGTCATGGATTCAAGCCACAGTACATGATGATATAGCCATGGATCAATAATTCATTAGTCGCTATGGACTAAAAACCTACGTTGCTACATTGTTTATAGTATACATTATACATATAGTGTATGTGTGATTAAAATCAACTATGGCAATGCAGTGTTTGTTCCATTAGTGAATCAAAGACAGTAAATAAACCAGTCTACTTCTCTGACTGTTCTGCTCTCCTCTAGAGTAGTTTGCTATCAAGATTGGAATTAAAATTCCTTTAAAAATACAGCCGAGGTTCTTTTTGTGTCCATAACTGCTTTATACAGAATTGTAGTGTTTTTACAGACAGACCTGATCTAGAATTAGAAAGTGAAAGAGGAAAACTTCTGTTCTAAGAGTCTACCATCTGCTAAGCTCATTTTATTCTTAATCAGCTGTCTCTCATACACTCCAGCTGCAAACACAGCTGTTTCATATCTTTCAAAGAAATAATGATTAAACCATGCTGTAAGTGCCTGATAAGTGACAGCATATGTACCCCGTAATACCCGAAAGAATAAATATCCCCAGCATTTTTGCCACAAGATTCACGACTCTAGCCGATAGTTCTCAGTCAATTACCATACCAACAGCTACAAAACATTTGGATAGTTCTGGTATTTCAGTATCTCTAGTGGCCAGAAAGGTTTTTAGGCATAACAGCATGTACATTATCTAAAACTTGTCTCTGGTTTGCCTGAAATAGCTTACCTCAAAGTCATGCAGCATGAAGACATCTTTGTAGGCCATGAACATCTTGAAAGAGTTGATTCCTGATGAAAAGAGAAGAGAAAGAAAACGATGTAAACTATGAGCAAAAATGTGATCTGACATGTGCTTTAGGCTTGATTTTGTTACAGATACAGGGTTTAATACAACTGTGAGTGGGTTTAAGTTTTGGGTTAGTGTGGGGTCAAAGTTAGGATTAGTGCTGGATGCAGGGTTGAAGGTACATCATAATATATCTTATTGGATTCCCTTTCCTAAAATGATTGAAACATAATTTCATTTAGTAATGCTAAAAATTTATAATGTTAGTCTTTGACTACATCCCTGTTGAAAAAGGTTGTGAAAAATTAATGCCAAGAAACTTTCCTTAATCTAGACCATTAATATTTCCATAAAGGTTTCTTGCAATCAAAAGTTTCGACTTACAAAGTAAAATAAATGTTTACAGATGACGTTTGACCCTAATATCTTGACCATTAACCCTCACCTTTCTCTTCAGCAATGACGCTCAGTTCCTTCTGGACACTCTCGCTCCACCAGGTGATACCGACGTGAAGGGAGTAGTCACAGCAGACCTTTGGGTCAGCCCAGGCACGCCATTGGTCGTAGGCTTCAACAAGAGATTGACCTCTGGTCGGCAGACAATGGTCAACTAAAAATGGGGAAGAAAAATGAGTGTTAGATAAAAACAGACTTGCTCCTCCCTCCTCTTTCTCTCTCTTCCCTTCCCCTGTCTTCCACCCCCTTTCCTTCTCTCCTCCATCTTTCCTTTTTCCTCTTCCTTCCCTCCTCTCTCTTCCATCAACATCCTCCCCTCTTCCTCCTTATCATCCTCCTACCTCCTCCCTATTCTACATTCTGTACTCCCTCTATCCTCATTCCTATTCCCTCCTCCCCTCCACTTTTTCCTATATCACTTTCCTTTAAACATTGCGTTGCCAATTTCACGATCTCACTACTTACTGATCATGGTACTTCTGCCAGCGAGTGCTGCCTTAGTCCAGTGGTAGTAGTAAACTTCATTACATATCGCACATATTATACTTCTTCATGACCATGGTGTTTCCACCAGCAAAGGCAGCGTTATGACACGTCTGCCTGGTAGAGATACCTTAGTTGTGATGGTTATTTTACCTGACTGCTAAGAAAGCATAAATGCTTGTAAGTAAGCAACCAGACGGACAACTGCTTTAGGTCCTCTCCGAGGGACCTGGTAATGAGGATTTAAAATGCCTTACCAAAGGGCACTAGCGCATCGACTTGGTTTCGAACCCCGGTCACCGGATTACGAGACCACTGCTCTACCAACTGAGCTATCACGCCTCCTCCTTTCATTATGTGTTGCCAATTTCACGATCTCACTACTTACTGATCATGGTAGTTCCGCCAGCGAGAGCAGCCTTGGTCCCCTGGTAGAAGTCATCAATAGCACAGGTTCCCATGAAGGGTAGCTGCATGTGAGTATGGGTGTCAATACCACCGGGGATAATGAGCTTGCCCTTGGCGTCCAATACCTTGGCACCTCCTGGTGTGATGAGGTCCTTACCGACTTGCCTGTAGATGCATAGGATGAGAGGGGTTCATTCACAATGAAAATTTCATCTTGTTTTGAAGTAGCGCTTCATTTAATTTTGCATTACGGTTGGTACACATAGATCAACAATTCACAAAAAGAATGAAATGACATTTTGAAGACATGTAGATGCATAGAATATGAGGGGTGCAGTCGCATTGACAATATATTCTTAATTCGAAGCAGCACTCGATATCATTTTGCATTATGAGAATGGGAGCGTAAATTCACATGGAGAATTAAATGCAATCTTTCTGGAATTCCTTTGAACAAAGCATAACAGTTCATTCACATCTGAATTGGTAGGGGGAAAAAATTTCAGGGAGAATATCCCATTAATATTTTGAAAAAAAGCACACTATTTTATAGAAAATGCATGTTGAAAATCACCCTACAGTGTAAGTAGTTGTAGTAAATAGGTAGGTTGTATGTCAAGTATTAACTGAAAAGAATAATATCTTACCGAATGATGCCATCTTCCATATACACATCTGCATAGAAGGATTGGTCACTGTTCACCACCTTACCTCCCTTGATCAATAGACGATTCTGAGCAGTCTGAACACAAAATAAAAACAAGAATAAAGTTAATTTTTTAAATTTGGTCCACCTCAAGGGCTTAGCTTAAAAACGAGAATAAATTCAATCTTCATCAACAAGAACACACTAACTTTAGATATTGTATAGAATTAGAATGCATCTAATAATAAAATGTAATCCTTATGAACAAAGATTTTGTATTCTAGAGTTATTACAAATTCAACACCTCAAGTCCAAGACTTGAGGTAAAGATCCAGCTTTTACTTTTCAAGCAGCTACATACTGTAGGTACAAGTACATGAACCAGAAACTCTACATCCATATAAAGTGAATTTTGATAAAAGAAGCAGTTAAATATCAATTCCTATAAATATGAACGATGAACAATCATGCCATCATATTTAAATCATAAACCACTTCACATTTAAAAATGCAATATACAGTGACGAACAAATCTCATAATCATGTTTGAAAAAATAGAGTAATTGTCACATTCATGTTATTCTATGATATATTCATCTCTCTCTCCTCTCTCTCATATCTTGTTTCACTTTCTCATCATTTCTCCTATCCTCTTCATTGTCTTCTTCTTTACTCTCTTTCTCTTCCTCTATCTTTCTTCCCTTCCTCTGCCTGTCCCATCTCTTTCTCTCCCCCAGCAGCACAGTAAGGAAAGCATTCCCATCTGCCATCAATCAATGCAATCACTCATCCTCTCACATCCCCTACCCATCTCCCATTCTCTCCCACAACACATCCCTCACATAACTCAAATAGCCATGGTCTGTCTAGCATGGACGGTATCGATTGCAGGCAAGGCAAACACACGTTGATCTAATGACAGATATAACTATAAATGTCATATCCTGTATCAATGCAGTGATAGGGTTATAAATACTGCAAGATTAATTTCAGACATTACATACACATGTAAATAATGTTGCCCTTAAAGGGAGGATAGAGAAAGAGAGAAATAGAAATAGGGAAATAGAGAGGGTTGGAAGGAGGGAGTGACATTGAGAGAGTCAGAGTGAGAGAGAGACAGATAGACAGATACCTGGTAGACAGAAAGAGAGCCAGACTGACAGACAGACAAAAAGAGAGAGGGGGAGAAAGGAGAGACAGACAAATACAGAGAGAGATGGGGAGGGAGGGAGAGAAAGGAAAGAAGTATTTAAAAAAGTCAAATGCAAAAGAAACTTTGGATTTTTGGAGGAGTGTGTACAACTGTACATAATGTACTACAGTATAGGGAAGGAAAAATGCGAGGAACAGACAAAAACTTCATTTTGTACGATACAAAGTGAATTCAAAATTTGCTATAGAGCACATGTGTCAAAATTTTATACAAATCATGTATTCCAATGTACCGGTACATACATCTCTCACAGCATCAAATAATACAACCCCAAAATACAACTACCATGTACCATCACTGTAGTAATATCCATTTCATCAATTACATTTTTTTTCATACAGGTATGTGGTCCGCTGGCTGCGTTCCACCGTACCTGGGCAAATTGACTAAATTTGCAGACTAAATTTGATTGGAAAATCTATGCGTGCATCTATTAGATAATACTGGTCTGTATATTGCACGAACGGGTGCATGTACGAGATATGCAGAGACATACTGTATGCATGTGCATGTAGTAAGGTGGTATTAAGGTATGTGTAGGAGAGCAGAGGCAATAGAATTGAATTTGTCTTTAAAATGTAATGGAAGAAAGGATGCAAGTAGGTGTTTGATTTTGAATACTTTAATTTAAAGATTTGGATAACGAAATGAGAACATACGTTACAACAACATCTCGCATTCACTTCACAAATGATAGAGAATATCCCATTTTATGTGTTATATATATAATTAAATGCCTTTTCCCCAATTCATTAAAAAACTATTGCTGTTCGGAATAAGTGCCATACCATTTTAAAGCATTCATATACTGCTGGGGAAAAAAATTAAATAAAATACAAAAATATTAAACTTGAAAGAGCTTATACATGTAAGAGTATGCAGAACAAATTCTTTCCTTTTTTTCTTTCCACTTCTCGCCTTTACAAGCAAGAATTGGAAAGAAGGAAAAGCCTTCATAAGCATTCATACATTTTTTACAGCTAAATTTGTTAAAGTGAAATACAAAGATTTTAACTTAAAAGAGCTGATCAGAGCTCAGAGAACAAGTTCTCTTTTTGTTTTCCGCCACTTTTTTCCCCCTTTAAACATTGATCTGTGTACATATACATGTAGGACATGCTTGTGCAGCGAGAATAATCACTGTACTCTGGATAAAATGCCAAGGCTTTCAACTGGTGTTATTTTCCGGCATTGATAATCAAGACCGACAGGACGCCATAGGGGGTTTACCGCCAGTCCAGGCTCTCGTAATAACCCTGGTCTAGGGTGACGGATGAATTGTTTCCCATCCGTGTATCATAGGCTAGCCAATTTCTGACAGGTGAAATGGATAGCCAATGATAAGTCTTCAATTTGATTTTCATATCATCAAGTGGACAGATTTTCTACAGGGTTTATTACAGAAACAGCAACTCATCTCTGGAGAAAGGTTTCATCATGAATTTATCAGACTTTTATTCTGAAAATTCCAATCTAAATGCAAATTAAAATCTTCCTCGTTTAACATACAGGTACACAGACTATGCTACAAAATCAGAGAGATATTGACTGTAATCTCAGTATTAATGTATAGCGCTTACGTTGCGCATGTTTCCATGTGTGTACACACAGGCAACCTTTGCTATTTACATGATGCGACGCAAGCACTACACGTTTACGATCAGGTGGGATTGAGAACCAATATTGATCTAGTTTTCAATGTTTTATCACTAGCGGAATCTCCTCTTGTCATCTATAACATGATTTGATGTATTGACGGAGATCGGGGAAGCTTTGCTAGAACGAGAAGCGGGGTAAATACATGTACCATTCAGCCTATCAATAAATCTCCACAGCAATCTTAAATTCATCAAAAACGTGACATGATGTAATTGGCACTAAAGGGCAAACACGCTACTGATGGCTTTCCAGGGTAGCTGTTACCAGATTAAAGAGTACAGGGAAGTCGAGATAAAGAAACATCATTTAATATTCAAAGCTTATTGGCAGTTGACAGGGGCTTGAAAAGATTATTTCTGGTGGAAAATTTTAAAGGAGTTATAGCATGATCTTCACATTTCTCCCTCCCTCTCTCTCTCTCTCTCTCTCTGACACTCTCTTTCTCTCAATTTCCGTCTTTCATTTATCTACATGAAGTCTTTTCTCTTTCTATTTCTCCTTTATCTATCCATCTCTCCTTTCGCTATCTTGACCAACTCTCTCATGAATACTACATGTAGTCCTCCCTTTTTGCTTCTACACCTCTCCATTTCAGTGATAAATGATTTTTACACATTTGTGCAAACAAATCTATGCAAAAATTACAATATACTTTTGTATTCACAGCTCTTATTTGATTTTATCTGTAACAAAGAGATTTTACCCTTAAGTGATTATCACATATTTTTCCCTCTTTTTTTCATTTTTTGTCGGTGGGTAGATTTCAAGAGCTCCTTTATTCTGACTCTTGGATATTTTTTGGATAAAGAAAAGAATATCTGGAAAGAATGAGGCCCCATGGCAAATTGATCATGCATACAGGTACAGATCCGTCATTGTGGCGAAACGCACCCACACATTATCATTATTTGTTGAAGGATTGCTTCTCATATTCAGGAACGATAATGAAAGCTACATTTCTATTACACACATACATACATGTTTCAGACCTCATCATCATGCACTTGTTTCTTGATAAAGTGTCCTCTATACTGTCATAACTGATGTATGAATAGAAAGGGGTGTGTACGTTGCAATGAACCCGTCAATTCTCACTCGATCTTTTTCTGCATGCATATAACACTCCATCATTTCAAGACCCCTCCCCTCCCTCCTTCCCCCCTTCCCCACAGCCCCACCCTGAGAAAATTACAATTTGTTGAAGAATCGCAAATGAGTACTTTCCTCCTGAGAAAAAATCTTTTTCTTTTCTTTTTCTTTATCGAGAGAGGAGACTTCAGAACTCATCACCGCGCCTCTGTGTCTTGCGCATAATTCATGAGTCACGAGACCCCACCACACTGAAAGGGCAATTTGATGCAAGGACACCCCCCACACTTTCTGTCCACATACTATCGGACAAGACGATACAGACAGAAGGGCACGGACAGATGCTTGGACAGTGCAACTATGTATATGTACATTTATGTCCACATACTAATACTATCATTGCATGCCGTCGGAAGGGAGCGGATAGATGCTTGGACAGCGCAACTATGTACCGATACATGTACATTTCAAGAAAAGCATGTACATGTATATGTATAGATCTAGCTTGGAATTTTCTTTGACTACGTCATTTATCGACCGTATCATACATAAGCAAATTAGAAAAGAAAATTAGATATCTGTGCAAAGTCCAGCATGATCGAAATGATGACAAACTGCTCAGGCTCACATCGTCACATTATTACACTTAAAGCCAGATTGGTCTAAACTTTATGTCAAATGAGATGAGTTAATGTTCTCCGGCCAGTTTCTTGAAAATAGCTATGATAAAATGGCCCCGACTCTAAGCAGACAAATTCATAGGCCCTGCATGTGAAGATAATGAGGCTTCATAAGACAATAAATCATAAACCTGTTTACCGAATTCCATCACAGATAATTAAAATCCCCGAGCTCCGACTAAGCCAGAGGCCTACAGACGGGGGTCGAAAGCGAGCATCGATAAATCTAATTTCTCCTCAAACAGCCCCTTGCCGTATGTTACCTTAAAAACCATCGCTACGACAATTACGGACGAAATAGCCGACAGAAATTAAGTCTAATCAATAAAACACATTAGGCCTTGGTGACAGCGTGCATTCAATTACAGAATGTGTGCCGTGTCCTGTTTGCTTTTGATTTGTAATTTTGTGACAGGCATTTGTGTTGTGCCATCCAAAAGCCTGTGGACATCGCTCTACACTGTGTAATGTGCACATGTATGTACACTATTTATACTGACCTGGCATGTCCATGAAGTGTAGAAGACTTATTGTGCAAAAATTTAGACTATTTGTCTTTAACTTGAAATAAAATCCAATCTTCATATGCCTATATAGGTTGTGTGGTAATATGATTACTTAAAAAGGGATTTCTGTACCATTCAAAAGTACTCACATCGTGAGTAATGAATACGTGTCTGGGAAAAGTGGGGGGATTCCCTTTTCACCTTGGGTTTTTACATGTACATGTACATGTACATGTACATGTACATGTCTGACATAATTGTCATAATTGCCCCATAATTGTGTTTTTAATGAAGAGCTACAATAAAATCTGTTTAAACATCGATCAAAACTGTAGGAAGACATAAAAGATAATTTATGAGTTCAATATCATTTGAGGCCCACAAGAACAAGAAATATTAAGAAAAAGAGGAAGGAAAAGTAGATGCCCCTATGTTGATGCAGTCATGTCGGTGAATCCGTTAAAGCGTCCTGTCGTGGAACACCTTTCTCTCTGCAGGGAACACCTTGCCCTGGACTGCTCACAAGGGACCTACTAATGGATGAAAGAGGCGTGATATATTGCAGCCAAATTGGCTGAGCTGATTTTGGGTGTGAATAGGGCGAGTACCCAGTTCATACTGAGAGTTGCTTCATATCTGGTCTAATGGAATTTAAAAGACTATTCCTAAGCAGGGAACACCTTTCCCTGGACTGCTAACAAGGGACCTACTAAGTAATGGACAAAAGAGGCATGATATATTGGCAAGAGCTGATTCCAGGTGTGAACGGAGGCACCCTGTTCACACCAGGCGCTTATTCAAATCAGGACGAGGGGAAGAAAGATTGGTGAGAAATTGGGGGATGCAGGAGGACATTTTTTAATGCAAATACCTACAGAATATCCAATTTTAAGGAACACTGTATATATACATGTATGTATGTACTAGTAATACATGTACCAGGGGGGTGTTTCACAAAGACTAAGATCGACTTTAAGTTGGACTTAAGTATAACAGGCCTTTCGTGCCATTGTTTGCTCTCACCTTTATGATCTTTAGATAATATTTTTTCCTTCAATAATGAATTATCAAAAAATGTAAGTTTTGTAGATTTTTTAACATGATTTGTTTGAGAGACCAATGCCAGTAAATGAGCAAATAATGGCATGAACGGCCTGCTATACTTAAGTCCAACTTAAAGTCGATCTTAGTCTTTGTGAAACACCCCCCAGATACCTACTACGTGTGCATATATTTTGCAGTGATAAATTCACACAAATCTATTAATAAACTGCACACAACACTTACATACATAATTACATACTGTTGCCTGCGATATCCTTTCTAACACTTATTATATCATCCCCAAACAGGCAAGCATTACATGTATCCATAGATTCCATACACTGTACAAGACGTTCTAAATTAGATGCAAAATGACTTGCCTTCGCATATACATGTATTGCTAATACATGACGAATGAAGCCACGTTTATGCTCTCTCCCAACTTGTACAGGTCTACATGTATAAATTACATTCAAAGTCGATCCGAAAAGTAACTTGACGTCGCAATATTGCTTACACAACAACGAATGAACAGTATACCGCGCTGTAACATTACTCAATGCTATTCATTCTGAGGGTGCCAGGCAACGGACACTGAACGAATTGAACCCTCAGATTTTCTCACTAGCTGTCAGTTTTAAGAATCCATCTATTATGTTTAAAAATAGATGCTAATTTACTTGCCTTCATAAGTATACATGTAGCTTACACAATGACGAAGGAATATTTCCGATCTGTGCTGTAACATTACTACAGGAAAATGCTTATTCTTTCTGAAGATGCGTAACAATGTACAGTACACTGAATGGTTTGAACCTTCAGATTTTCCTACATGCTGTCAGTCTGACAGGTATGCATCCATTACGTTTGAAATTAGATGCAGTTCGACTTTCCTTGGTATGTATTGCTTCACAGGACGACACACAAAGCATCAATTCTGCCTTGCAACAACTAATTTACTACCACATTTCCTTTTGACGATGTAAATGATCTACCCCATGATCTATTCCAGTTGTTCTCGGTTACAGAATTTCTGAACTACACCGTTACATCATCTTTGCTCTGGCACAACAAAGAAGCTTCTACATTAACATTTATTACACGATGCACATCGACCTGCCCTCTTTAGCATAACTTCAGTTTGATCGTCCGATTCCAGTTAGCGCCCTCAGGGATGGGGATAGTGTTACGTCTTTCAAGGAGTGTCTCTTGCATCCAGGTCACATGATCAATTGGAGATGAAATTATTCGAGGCCCTTTGCACCCCCACCCCCCTTTCCATGTAGCCATCAGCCACACTGCAAATAAATAATGCAATGCTTTAAAGATTAAGGCACTTAATCATATCTTAGTTTCTGAGTGGGAGCTAATGGTCGGTTTATTTGAGGTGCTTCTTCAGAAGCACTTGTGTAAAGATATTAGATCAACAGTAAACACCGCCATTTGTTTCTTCGCAGCTTTTAATCGACACAAGATAATGTGAGCAGAGTTTTTGAACTTTAGAAATTGATAAAAATACATAACATGGAATGTCATGGATGTACAGTATTCAGTACTCACATTTGAGCAACCTACTTGTAAATGTGTCTGTACACATACAATTCTAAGTGGGAGCGAATGGTCGGTTTATTTGACGTGCTTTTTGGGAAACAGTTGTGTAAAGAATAAGATATAAACAGGTAAACAGTAAACACAGCCGGTTTTTATGCAGCTTTCAACAGAAGGAGATAAGGGAAGGGAGCAAGATTTGGACATGAATTGTAACCTTCAAAAATTGATCACATACTTTCAGGCATTGGCATGTACAGGTACAGTGCATATGTACATGTCAATGCCTACTGGATGTCGATATAGACCCACTAGGGAGATGTGTCAAATTGGAGGCACTCGGCTTTAATATTTTAAGGTTTATAATTCTGAAAGTTCGTAATTCCAAGTATCCAACAATGAATGAAACAGTACACATTTTTCTATTAAAGGTTGTTAATTTTGAAAACTTATGCAGAGTTTTAGGTCATCTTCTGAATAATGAACCTTACTTCATTTTCAGAATGTACCTTGTAAAACCTTGTAAAATTACAAAAAAGGTACGAAATAGTAAAGCCTTTATCTCATTAGGACTGCAGCATGCAGAACCCTGAATTGAAAGTGTAACTCTCAAATAATTCCCCTTAGACTATGTCTAGGAAGTACACTGTACATGCATGTGATCCCGTTTCTATGATCCTTTACTCCTACACAAACCGAAACTGAAATGGATTATGTTGCATTTTCATGACATTTTGAGTACAGTAGGTCAAAGGTCATAAAACAGATGTTCAATTTTCCCCAAAAAGGTGACTACCACATTCCAGGAAACATGTATGCGGCCTTGCCTTGCGTTTGATGAAAAACAACAAACATTCGTTAACAGTAAATAGGTTAGGCATTTATTTGATCTCTATCCGTTCCCTACTAATCCTTCATTTTATCTATTTTGACTATTTATGTATGTATTCATTTGTATTTTAAAATGCACATCCTTTTGTATTTGGATGTTTTTTAGTGTAATGTGGAAAATTAATCAATGAAATATCAATTATATCAGAGCAAATTATATATTTGGGCACTTTTTCTAGATATACACTGTACAACAAGTCTATGGGAAGCCAGGTAGCAATAGACCAGTTTTCTTTCCCTTGGTCCCAGTGAAGAGTTATTCCATTAACCTGTTATTAATGAATGAACTACAATTCATGGAATCTAGTCTGCATACGCTATGTCAGGCAAGCCTCAGGCAAGCTTTCAGGTTGTCAAGAACAATCTTTGTTCAAAAAGTAAGCATAAAATGTGAGTATGTTACTGAACTGGTCTATTACTGGGGCAACAGCAGGACCATGGATGCGCAGATTTGTAGGCCTACTGATAAAACCACCTGTGGCCTTGGTTCAGGTCACACTCACCATGGCCAAACAAAGATCTTGACCTTATAATAAGGTCACTGATACTCTACCAAGGACAGGCTATTTGGGTCATTCCCACATACTCATTGTAGTCTCCAAATTCAGACCCTATCATCTTCAATTTCATAGCTACAGATCTCTCAACATACAGCCCTGTGAAAAAATTAATTATTGAAGACTTGGATTGTGAGAAAAATAGTGAAGCAATGAAATAATGGAGGATCACTTTGCATGGATAGTTTACTATAGGAGAAGTCAACATTCTGTCCAAGTCTCGCATTCAGGGCACACATTACAATAAAGCAGAACAATAATACAGACTGAAAACAGACTATGCAATACTACTCATTCACAAACTGGTTTTGAATGATCTATTTTCTAGCACAAGCGCTCTTCTATGGGTAATTAAAAGATCAACGTGGCAGATATCCAAGTACAGGTACAGTAAAATATGGTTGAGGTCCATGTACACATGCAGGCCTGTAAGTTTGTATTGAAAATGATGATTCTACATGTAGCAAAAGTCAGTCCACGGAACTGTCAATTACATTGTAGAACAGCAATCGCTTCATCACTATCATGCCATGATTGCCATTTCATCTCTGAATGCTTGAAAGTAGAAACCTAGAGACAGGTGCACAAGTCACCACTTTTAGTTGGGAATAGGCCTAAATCGTTTCCTTCTGCTGCAGTATTAAATACAAGTATATGTAGGCCTTTGATATTTTGATGTAACTCCGCTATGTTTCACTGGAAGAATACAACAAAGATATGATTATATTACAGTTGCCAATTTAAAGTGAGTACATGTAAGTGCTCAGCCAGAGAAATGAAACATTCAGGAGGAACTGCTCCGAGCGCAGAGCAAGCATAATTTACTCTTCTTCTTTTTTTTTTACCTTATTTAATATTTTGGTAAAATAAGAATCAACTGTTAATATCATTGAAAGAATACAACAAAGACATGATTATCTTTGCGTTGCCAACTTTAAGAGGATAAGTGATCCTTTCCCTTCAGCTCCAGGATCATGGCAAGAAAATTAGAAATTCTGGAAACACCGCTCAGAGAGCTCCCTCGACAGCTCGCCATTGTATTAGTCATCAACATTTATGATGCCACAGAAACAGACACTGCATACATGCATCAGCTCAGGGCATGTTTGTATTAATATGAGAGAGAGGAGTTTTCAAGATAGCAAGATGCATCTACAGATGTACAGACATAGAGGATGGGGGGTGTACCATAAATTTGATAGACAATTGGGGGCAAAGATAGGGGGAGAGAAAAGGGCCTGTTCTTGTCCAGAGTAGGGAAAATCAGACTCACATACATGAATCACCTCAGGGCCATGTTGTATGATGAGTGAGAGGACTTTTCATGATAGCAAGATGCATCTACAGATGTACAGACATAGAGGATTGGGGTGGGGTGGTTGGTATGTGGTCGGGTTGGGGTGGGGTGAAACAGAGAGGAGGTGTCCAGAAAAGAACATACGGCCGGAGAAGGAGGGATACATTTGAACCTGGAGACTAAGAAACAGATGGAGAGAGGAAGAGCAGCATAAGACAGGCTGACAGCTAGAGAGAGGAAGAGCAGCATAAGACAGGCTGACAGCTAGAGAGAGGAAGAGCAGCATAAGACAGGCTGACAGCTAGAGAGAGGAAGAGCAGCATAAGACAGGCTGACAGCTAGAGAGAGGAAGAGCAGCATAAGACAGGCTGACAGCTAGAGAGAGGAAGAGCAGCATAAGACAGGCTGACAGCTAGAGAGAGGAAGAGCAGCATAAGACAGGCTGAGAGCTAGAGAGAGGAAGAGCAGCATAAGACAGGCTGACAGCTAGAGAGAGGAAGAGCAGCATAAGACAGGCTGAGAGCTAGAGAGAGGAAGAGCAGCATAAGACAGGCTGACAGCTAGAGAGAGGAAGAGCAGCATAAGACAGGCTGACAGCTAGAGAGAGGAAGAGCAGCATAAGACAGGCTGACAGCTAGAGAGAGGAAGAGCAGCATAAGACAGGCTGACAGCTAGAGAGAGGAAGAGCAGCATAAGACAGGCTGACAGCTAGAGAGAGGAAGAGCAGCATAAGACAGGCTGAGAGCTAGAGAGAGGAAGAGCAGCATAAGACAGGCTGACAGCTAGAGAGAGGAAGAGCAGCATAAGACAGGCTGAGAGCTAGAGAGGAAGAGCAGCATAAGACAGGCTGACAGCTAGAGAGAGGAAGAGCAGCATAAGACAGGCTGACAGCTAGAGAGAGGAAGAGCAGCATAAGACAGGCTGACAGCTAGAGAGAGGAAGAGCAGCATAAGACAGGCTGAGAGCTAGAGAGAGGAAGAGCAGCATAAGACAGGCTGACAGCTAGAGAGAGGAAGAGCAGCATAAGACAGGCTGACAGCTAGAGAGAGGAAGAGCAGCATAAGACAGGCTGAGAGCTAGAGAGAGGAAGAGCAGCATAAGACAGGCCGAGAGCTAGAGAGAGGAAGAGCAGCATAAGACAGGCCGAGAGCTAGAGAGAGGAAGAGCAGCATAAGACAGGCTGAGAGCTAGAGAGAGGAAGAGCAGCATAAGACAGGCTGACAGCTAGAGAGAGGAAGAGCAGCATAAGACAGGCCGAGAGCTAGAGAGAGGAAGAGCAGCATAAGACAGGCCGAGAGCTAGAGAGAGACTAAAAGAGAGAGAGACTAAACGAGAGAGAGAGACTAAACGAGAGAGAGACTAAAAGAGAGAGAGACTAAACGAGAGAGAGAGACTAAACGAGAGAGACTAAACGAGAGAGAGACTAAAAGAGAGAGAGACTAAACGAGAGAGATACCTGTAAGCATACATGGAGAGAGAGAGAGAGAGAGAGATGGGAGGAAAGAGGAGAGAAAAGAGATATGGGGAAGAGAGAGGGGGATAGAGAGACAGAGAGACAGAGAGACAGAGAGACAGAGAGACAGAGAGAAAGACAGACAGAGACAGGAAGAGAGAGACAGAGAGAGAGAGAGAGATGATTAGAGGAGAATGAAGGACAGTAAGAGACAGTAGCATAAACATACGTGGCGTCAGGGATGGTCATGCCTCATGCGACATCTGGCCAATATTTCCTCCATGACATCATACACTATCTGGGTTAAAGCTACCACTGCAGGTACATCATTATACATGTACAATTAACGACTAAATCATTCATACCCCTTGTAAATTTGATGTGTTTTGGGGGGTAACCCATGAATGAAAGGTGGACTGGTTGAATTAGGGCCGTTGTTGAATACTTATAGATGTAAGCTTCAATAGTATCATTCACAAGAAACATTAATCAGGATAAATCAGTTTCTCACATACTTAAAAAATTACAAAAATTGGTAACGGTATGAATAATTAAGTTGCTAAACTGTACTTGTAGAGCCTACATATTGTACTGTACATGCATTGAGGCAAAAGAACTGATGCATTGAAAATGTTGTGAATGTGCAAGTCACTGACTTTTTACTACATCTACAATGCATGTTTTGAGTGGAATGAAGCTCAGTAAATTGCCCTTTCGAGCATAAATGTCAAGCGGTGTTACTTGCGTTACAAGCCTTGTCAAAACATGTGTCAAGAATAAGGTAACATGTTCAGTCAAAACACGAAGGTTGTAAAGGTAGCCGGAAGAGATTAGAGGGTGAGATGGTAGTGAGTCTTCAAGCTCAGACGCTTTTTTTTATGGTCTAAATTTCTAAATTTGCCATCTTTTCAGAGCAAAAAACAGCATGTTCCCCTTTCGAAACCCATTTCCACAATTACAAACCCATTTCCACAAATACAAACCTCACTCTTTTATTCACAATTCCCAGGTTTTACAATACAAGAAATTACCCACCCCCCACACCCACACAAAAAAACATAGGAGTATTTTTCATTTCCTAGAAATAAGCTACATATTAAAGCTTTTTGTTGTACATTTCCACTTGCATTTATATTAAAGAGAAGGTTGAGTTCTGGGTAGAGGTCAAAAATAATTTGTGAGCGTTATCATTGTTATTATGCAAGTGTGGAAGAACATCAGATACAAAATGTTCCCTGAAAAGCATGGCTCTTCAAATGCCTTAATATTCTAAATATGGCATGTAACAGCATAAAAATCGGGACGGATTTTTATGCCACATGTTCGTGTAGTCCCATATACATATTTCTGTGTACAGTGCTTGTAACTTTACCAAGACTGGGCCAAATTTCTTATCATTTTGATGATTCCAGAACCTTGCAGTACACACCAATACTTATATGCTAGATGATCAACCTTTTCTGATCGATTCCACAATGTTTCTTTCAAAATGCAATCGCATGACCAGTACTCAACTATATCTTTAAGTCAATGCTTGCATTGTAATTATATTCATCAAGTCTCTTTCGATCACTACAACATTGTGAAAATGATCTACATGTACATGTACGGAGTTTATGAAATTCCAAATTCCCAAATCACATTTGAGGTAAGCAAAAGAGGAAACATACATCCTACACTATATGTACATTTCACACCTTCCCGCCTCGCTCTCCGTCATAAATTCAATGCATGTTATTAATGTTTCACAAGGCATGTTGTCAATTCTGGGGTACTTTGCACATGTATCCTGCACTAGAATAGATTTGTAATTTTGTATACATCGTACTCCGGAGCTATACAATAGCCCCAACGTGACAAAAAAGCGAGTCCATCTACTCCTTCACGCATATGTTCACAAGTTCCAAGGTGAGTAGCATAGTTCTGTGTCATAATATGAATATAATTGTGTTAGGATTCCATTATTAGAAGCAGAAGTGACTCAGGTTCTCAACAATCGACCATGACAGCATGAGTAGTACTCTGAAAGTACATACACCTGGATAGCATTGAAGAGGGTTCTAGTTTCTTTTAATTTCGGTTTTCTTTTTTCTTTGCTCGTTGTTCTTTCTTTCATCTTTCCTTCCTTTCTTTTCCTTTTTCTTTCATCCTTTATTCCTTCCTTTTTCTTCTCTTCTAGACTTCTGTCTTATTCTTTTTTTTTCTCTCCTTTTCTTTCTTCCTTTCTTTATTTGTTCTCCCTTTCTTTTTTTCTATCTTCTTTTCTTTCTTTCTTTCTCCTTTTCTTTCTTCCTTTCTCTATTTGTTCTCCCTTTCTTTTTTTCTCTCTTCTTTTCTTTCTTTCTTTCTTTTCTTTCTTCCTTTCTCTATTTGTTCTCCCTTTCTTTTTTTCTCTCTTCTTTTCTTTCTTTCTTTCTCCTTTTCTTTCTTCCTTTCTCTTATTTGTTCACCCTTTCGTTTTTTTCTCTTCTTTTCTTTCTTTCTTTCTATCTTAATCTCTATCTTTCAAAAACATATGTGTACTGGATTCCAGCGCCTTCATGCATGTATATGAAGGCCATAAGCTCAGGGCCATAGCGATTAAATGACTTTACCATGCATGCCTGGTTATTCTTTCCTGGTCTAGAGCCATGATGCAGATGAAATGCATGATGGATTGGAATCAGGGTGGAACATGTCAGAGCCCCTACCCATCATATTTATATATTATGGTGAAGGGGCGAACGCTAGGGTCATTGCACTTTGATGAACAGCTCAAAGGGGAAGAAGCTTCACGGTATGTTGTAGTACATGTATGCCTTCTGGAAGGAATCTCACAAAGGCTGCTTACTGTACCTAAATTTCAAACAATACCATGCACTGAATGCCTGACATAACAATCATTCTGGCATTCATGGGATGATAATCCAGCTCATAACAAATGGTTATTGCTTTGAACATGTTGTTGGGGGTGTAAGTCATTGCCTTCATGCTCTTTATCAAAAACCCAGATCTACCAACAACAAAAATATGTGACGGCGGGTGGGTGGGGGATATTTAAAAAAAATACCCCATGAATGCCCTAAAGGATGGCATAACCAGATCCCCCTGGGAGTGATTACAATACAGTGATTTATTGAGCGGGCTGAATGTGGTTTATTTTCACATTCATAACTACCATTGATGTTGAATTCCGCCCTCCATCCACCCCTCCTTCACACACGCATAAACTATAGTATTGCAATACGAGATCATTACAACTGGTAGATAGGAAGAGAAATCAATTTATTCTTGTCTGAATGTTCAATCTCTGAAACTTTAATTAATGAGCAGAGTGAATGTGGTTCATTTCCACATTTATAACTACCAACTGATGTTGCATTCCACCCCTCCTTCAGATGAGCATAGACTATAGTATTGCAATACGAGATCATCACAACCGGTAGATAGGAAAATAAATCAATTTTTTTCTTGTCTGAATAATGCGTCTATAACGAGACTTGATTTATTGAGCAGAGTGGGGTTTATTTTTATATTCAGAAATACCACTCCCCCTTCAGATGAGTAAAATGTATGGTATATCACTACAAAAACAGAACATCTAATTATAAAACAAGAAATTGATTTGTTCTATATGACGTTTCTTTTAACGTTGTTATTCTGTAGTCTGTATGCTCTATATGACGATTCTTTACAAGTTTCTTTATACACTGTACAAATTGTACATGTATGAGTATCATATAGTCTGAGGGAGTTGATTAGTAGTGATTCATTGTGCAGATTGTATGTGGTTTATTTTGACTTTCAGACTTCATGGATGTTGTGGTAGTTAGAAGGTTGATGGATGTCAAGCAGTCTCTGGGGTAGTTTGTGGTTTGGAAAGTGTGGCTTCATGAGGTCAAAGAGAGGTGAGGTAGGGTCAAGTTCAGGTCATTTGAGGTCAAAACTCATGTACTGAGATAGGCCAGGGAAATAATATCTTCTTGAAAGGGTATTTCAAGAACATGGTATGTACATACAAGCCTAACATTTGCATTATGATGATAGATAATGATGATGATGATGATGATGATGAAGATGATGATGATAATGACGATGTTGATGATTGGTGATGATGAATACATGTAGCTTTGCAGTACTTACATGGCTTCATATTTCTATGCACATTTTATAGACCTATTACAGAACATAAAATGTTTGTGTTGGTTGCCCACACATTTATCTAGGCCTACAAACACTAATAGCTCTTTGGTTCATCTTTACTTTGGCTACAAAAGTATGATGATACGGAGTATGATCTGTGCCCCCTCCCCCACTGTCCTGCCCTGCACCCACACTACATGTAGGTCATTACCTACGCCTACACGATTCTAAACACTGATATTTAAATGCATTTGCCCACAATTCAATCAGTAAATATGAGGTCTATCAAAGCCTTTAAACACCATTTACAGACCAGATTGTAAACCAATACCCTGTGTGTCATAACCTTTAAAAGCTGCCAAAATCGTCAAAAACGGACAAGTTATTTTGATGACCCATTCAAAACATCTGGCTTAATCCTCCCACAGTCCTATCTACTTAAAATAATGTCAAGGTTTATAATGGGATGACAGCTATATCAGGGCATATGGGAAGTGATTAATTTTGCGGACACCCATCCCAACCTCAAAAACACAAATGTGAAAGCCATCAAAATCTAGAGCAGTTTCCTTGTTTTGAAGTGTAAAGGAAAAGAGAACTAACCCCTAAGTGGTAGGTTTTCCGTTTTCGGTCTCTTTTGTTTTTCTTGGCGGTCAAAATGAAGTGTTGTATTAACTAAATTGGTAGGCCAACAGATATGTTCACATACATGTGAATGCTAAGGAATCCCCAGTGTAAAGGCCATTGTGAAATAATAAGTTTGTTTCTGGGAGCTCATTGCGAAATTTCTTGTTATCTACAAAGCAAGATTTCACCACATTGATTTTTATGTATTTCATTGCTTTTAATCAAAGCTCTTAAATAATCATTTTTGTCAGAGCTCTTTTTTGAGCTTTAAGGGCTAAATTGTTACTGTCATTTTCAACCAGTATAAAGCTATTGTTTAACTATGCGCTATTTGAGTTTTAAGTACATAAAAACAAGGGAAACAGAGTTTTGTTTAATTGTTATACGTTTGTTTGCTTTTGGTCCATACCATAGGTGGTAAGCTTGGAACAAGCATTTCGACTGATGAGATCCAGAGGAATCGTTAAGCCTGCGTTAGCCCTTCAGATTCCCAAAAGATTTGAATTGTTCCATGTCAATTTATTTCGATTACCTATTAGTTTATCCCTCTTCTTCTATTTCAAGTTTTATCTTTTTTAATACATGTATCTGTACTTTCCATCTTCTTGTCTTTTTCAATTACTTTGTTAATTTCTTTTAGTACGATTTTAATCATATTTTGTATATTACAGTGCATATTACTGTATTTTATTGAACTAATTTTCAATGTATCGTACTTAAATGTAATTTTTTTTCTCAATCTTTAGTAAATTCATTTTGTTTCAGCCTTTGGCTGCTATTTTTAAAGTACATCTATGTTTTTTTAATCAATAAACCAGTTCAAATCAAATCAAATCAAATCAAATCAAATGATACGCATGTACAAAAAAACAAACATTAGGCCTATACAGTGAAGATACAGGCACATATACAATCTGAATTGCAATGTACCCCTTTCATTTTGACCTCGTACAACCCCAACTAGAGCTGAACGAATGTCATTGAATATTCATGCATTGCATCAAGTGAGCTATGAGCAGCCAACTCAACTAGCTGGGTCACGATGAAACATGATATTTCTCTTGGGAAGACTGGGCCAAATTTCTCCCCCTCTCAAAAATCAATGGATCGCAACGTGCATACGGAACAGGCATTGATCTAATAAAAAATTCTAATTCATGGGCGAGACAATCTAAAAGAATAAATGGACATCAGTCTAAAGCGCGCTACTGATGATATTTGTTAGTAGGTTTGATACAAGCCTTTCTTGTACATGTTATTTTTGCTTTGGTTTGTCACTCAATGCATGAGCCAAAAGAATATTTTGCACATATTGTTTTCTATTTGTGTTATCAGATTGCATTGGATGCCCTACAGTAGGGATTTTAAAATTTAGATTAAGCTCCGAAATCCTTTAATTGGCAACACGTCTCAAATTTAAGATTTCTGGTTTCCATGATAAAGATTTTAACAACATTTCAACAGTTCCTTACCATTTTTCTCAGATATGTGAAATTTTCTTAAAATAATATCACCCATTTACCCCAATAAAGGCTGACAAAAAGATTTGCTAATTTGAAGGAGAAAATGTGCTCAATTAGACAATTGTAGCTCTATATAGTTCCTGCACTGAATAATAATGCAGGATTATATTATTTTAGATTGATTTTGAGGTGACTCAGAGGGGTTTTGTTTAGAGAGCTCTTTTCCTTTCAGTCCCATGTATTGATTTCTCATGAGGTCATCCAAGCATCACTTGTCTATTCCGGTCTAAGCAATCAGACGTCGGCTTTGGTTGGCTTCAGAGGGCGATGGCACCTACATGTCTATGTAAGAAGCATGGTTACGATTCCATGTGGTATGTCCAGCAAATAGTACAGTACAAGTAAAATGTACAAGCAATTTTGTGGTATGAATATTTCCTCCTATTTGCTAGGAGATTTATAGTTATTAGCAAATATTCACACTTTCAAGAAACATTCTCACAAGGCACAAGAAGATTCTTATGGCTTCAAACCAGGTTTTGGTTTGGGGCTTTAGGCTCGAAATCAGCAGTTGCCTGGGTGCCACTGACCACCTAAAATCCAACTGGGCAAACTAAAAGTTGCCCTGGTGGCAACTACAAATGAATGTGACATCCATTATTATTCTATGTGGATTTTCTCTAATACACTGAAAATGACAAACAAACATTACATTGGCAAGCTACTATAAGTAATCGCCCCAGTTGCCTGGCTGGCAACCATATTACTAAAATGTTAAGAGCCCGTGCTTTAATATGGTTCTCTCCCTCTCTTAATTTCCATATTTTGCTCTCATCCTGTTATTCCGTTCTTATTTTTTTAATGACATAATTTTGAACTTATTTCATCTCCCCTCCTTCCATTCCCTATTCCTGTTTACCAAAGAGTCTGATAATATTTTCAAGCAGGGCATCTCTGTCACAGCAAATCAGCGTCCCAAATATTTTTTGTTTTCAGGGGCTTTTTAAAATAAATTTGCAGTACATGCTTTTCAAAAGGGAGACTTCCTTGCAGACATTCTGTCTAAATTAAGTTTCATTTTTTGTTTTGTTGTCACATGTCACCAGAGTTCTTATTTTTAGCTCTTTTGGGTTTTTCCAGAGCTGAATCCCTCACCACTATCAAGTATTTCCTACTGCAATCAGCAACACTCTGTGCCACAGATTTCCTGTGAGATTTTATACTCATGTTTTAAATAGAGTGGTGAAGTGTGACATCATCAAAAATCTATTTTTGGAATTTCTCAATTTTTTCTTCATTTTCCGAAAGACTACCAAAAATAATGTCCAAATGTCGAAAACCAATTGAATAGGTTAAGTATTGGCTGAGATATGACCATCTGAATAAAAAGATTGCCTATGGGAACTCAGTATTATATTGCTCTGGTTCATAAAATTAGGAGCCAGAGCAATATAACACTGAGCTCCTATAGGAAATCTATTTATTCTGATGGTCATATCTCGGCCAATAATTTACATATTCAATTGGTTTTCGACATTTAGACATTACTTTTTATGCTCTTTCGGAAAATGAAGAAAAAATTGAGAAATTCCAAAAATAGATTTTTATGACGTCACAACTTCGGTACTCTATACAGGACCAAGATGCAAAACAGTCCTGCAACTGATCTTGTCTTCCTGAATAAATATGTTTGAATGAATAAATTTGAATGGAAGTTAGACAAAATCCTGGCTTGTGTCTAGATGCTCTCAAATGCTCTCTCCTTCCTCACCCCAGGAGGCAGGACCAAGATACAAAACAGTCCTGCAACTTATCTATTCTTCCTGAATAAATATGTTTGAATATATGGAAGTTGGGCATTATCCTGGCTCTCTAGATGCTCTCAAATGCTCTCCCCTCCCCATTCTTCCTTAAGACAATCCTTGAGGCCCTACTTGAAGCCATAGATAGCTTAACCCACTGCCTACTGGAACCGAGTAGTCCCTGCATTAAGCCTATAGGGTTCAGAGAATCCAGTAGTCAACAGGTTCAATCAAAACCAAAATTAAAACATCACTACTACCCTCCCACACAGAGACAAATGACTTGTAATCCAAGGAAATTGGATCACCTAGGCTGCATCAAAACCTTGTCTTACAATAGAGTCCAGTAGCTAATCAGATTAGTAGTCCCATACACTGGCTTTCGTGTAATCCTGCCCACACAATAGGGGGCTTATTCAATAGGCAGTCAATGGGGCCTTTAGCGAGTTGTGATGGTTTCATGCTGTGCATTCGCCTGTGCAGTAGACACTCAAGATTTTGAATGACGCCATTTATTTCCTGGAGTACCTGCAGGTCTCTTTGAATCTTTCATAGACAATGTGGCTAGGATACATGTCACCCAGTGGTAGGGGCAATGGTCTTTGAACAATGATATCACAGGTTCAAGACCCAGTTCCTGTTCAAGTGCCCTTGCACGAAGGTGGTCTCACAAGATACGATTTCTGATGAGGATGCGCTAGTGTCGCAGTTGCTTTTTCTTATAGGATGTGTGTAAGATGCAGGCAAATGCCACGAGAGCAGAGGCAGCAACGTCACAAACAGTATAGCATAACACAGCACTTGAACACTGTCCATCAGAAAGGCTGTACATCGTAAACTGCTAATCCCAATGCCCTTGAAATTGACAGTCTGTGGCAGCTCCAGAACCCTTGATGCGATGATCTTTGTAACCTTTAACCCTAGCTCTATCATCAGAGGTACATGTACGGGCCTACATCTAGCTACAGGGGCACCCCCTCCACCAAATGTAGAAAAATAGAGGAAAGGGGAGATAAAGAGAAAGAATGAGCAAGGGGAAGGCAATGTGAAAAGAAGATACAAATTACAACTTATTCGTTCGTACACCCTCCCTTAAACTCTATAGCCTTGTTCCTTCGTAGATCATCCATTTCATTTTTCTGGCGTCCCCCATGAGGGCCTTGACCCCAATGATGCCCCTCCCCCCTCCCCCTCCCCACCCACCATGGATGGGTACATTCTACACCATCACCTACATGTATCACCAAACATCAACACTAGACACACGGACACACGCTCATGATCTCATCCATAATTACCTTTGGTACGTTTCTGAATTTGGACGGGGTCGTCATTTTGCCGTTCTTTCCGCTCCAGGCAAGTTACGTATTAAAAATAATCCACAAGAATTTCAAATGCTTTATGGCGAAAATTCCTTGTATATCTCCCAAACGACGTACATGTACCCGGCAGAGTGAAATTCTCAAAGTTATGAGGTGGTTGTTTACAGGGTGGTAAATGAGAGGGGATTTTACAACTCTTGTTGTAGATTGCACATTAAGGGGGAGGGAAGTACGCAATCAACACTTAGACAACGGCAGGTATGTTAATTGATGAAATCAACATCCAAGATGGCTGCTTTCTATAAGGATTCACTCGTCAAACGACAGATGCTGTTTCCAAATTGTCATCAGCTATTGCAGGTCTGTGAAGGGGGATGAGGTAGGATAATTGCACAGGAATTAGCGCTCAGCCGAAATTTACATGTAGATACAAAAGAGAGTTAATCACATGGCGTCGGTGAGAGGAGAAGCAGACAGCCAGTTTCCAGGACGAAGATGTTGCGAGGTATCGACAGAGCTTACAGGAGTGATGGAGAATATACTCTGAGGGAGCTGGATTTGGGATCAACCACTTGTTTGGGTGACTCTTGATGTCCGCAAGACGTGAAGGTATTCAATAACACCGAGTCTGAAGAGAGACACATGTGGATTGTGATGTCTATTCAAAAGAACATGCTCCACAGACCAACCTGCTGAATGCTGTAACAAGAAATCCTCCAATTTGAAGCTCAAAGCTTTGATGATATCCTTCCTAGATTATCCAGCTTAAAAGCTCAATTAAACCCCAGCATCACCAACTCAGCCTAACCATGCATGGAATATATACTTCCACCGTGGATATATATATCTCCCGCGTCCACAGGAATATAGGAAACATATACAGGAGTCACATATATGCCTCTCCGCTGCTCACTCACTATACTACCAATGCTACTGTGCGTATAAAGCCAATGCAATCCAGGTTGGCGGCATTAGAGTTGTGTGTGGGGGGTGGGGTGGCGTGCATTGACTATACTCCAAACACACACAGGTATACACACACAGGGCACTATAGCATGCTACTGTGAATATATACTGCAGTAAGTGTGCATATATGTTTCCACTGCATGGAGTATACTCATTATGCTCCATGGCGCGCTCTCTGCCACACACCCATTTTTTTCCTCTCAGTGTTGAGGGGGGTTGTTTAGGAGAAAAGGTCCGAGGGACTTGCATTATCCATTGATATGTAGATGAGATGAACTCCATCTTTGACTCTAATCAATATTCTAGCTTTATGAATAATGCATGAGTTTCATGCATAATGCATTTATAAATATTCATTTTAGTATCATTGCTACCTGTATGTATCCTATTAATTAACAAATATATATTCCTCTCAACTATTACAAGAATCTTTTCTCTCTGCAATCCAATAAAGATCCCATAAAGATCCTACAAAGAACATCAACAAGTCCCTGTAACAATATCTTCTGAATTATGCCTATTCCTATTCATCAATATAGATAAGCAAGTATTTTACATGAAGTTTACATTTCTCTAATGGAAATTGACGTGTGTCTTTTACACTTCTCAGATTGTCATGAAAGTCATAATACAACCTTCAAATCAAACAACTAATCATTTCTATTTCACTTATCAATTTGTAAATGCTAATGAATGCCTTTACCTTCCACAGAGATTATTTCCATGCTAGAATATTCCTTCCATACTTTTTTTGTATTCATGGAAATTACTATTATATGTTATGGGATTTATGCTAGAAACATAGTGTTTTTTATGATTTGTAAGCAGTTTGCGTTTTCCATTTGCACATTTTTATAAAGCATCGAATAGAAACATAATAGTCAGAATCATCTGAATACATGATACCCCTCCGAAAAATGTTTGGACCACTTTGCCTTTTCATATTTGTATGAGCTAATGCTTATCTTACGATGAAAACATATTCTTCTTAATAAGCAAAGTATACACTGACATAATAATTTGCAACTGTGGGTTTAAAAAACAACAACATAAATTTGACCTCCTAATGACATGTAATGCTTCCATACATTTTCATATGTCTCTTTCTCACATAGAAATAGTATGATTAATGTTCTTATTTTCTTCAACATTCCTTTCTTCTATCACAAAAAAATATAAGAAAACCCTATTAACCACACTTAACTATAACTTTCTCAATTTTCAAACTCTCATACCCGCATCTCTATTACTGCCACTACCCTCTCCTGTTAATGTGTTCCTCCTCAAAAGTGGATTACCCCCTCTTTCCTTCTTTCTTTTGATATATTTCATGGTGCTTTGTTCTACCCCCCATTTCCTTCCTTCCTCCCTCCCTCTCTTCCCCTCCAACCCCCTCCATCCCCTTTGTCTTCTCTCTCTCTCTCTCTCCCCCTCTCTCTCTCTCTCTGTTATCCACAGACACCAGCAGGCCCAATTATGACACCCATGTTTACTAATCCAATCAATTTATGTGACTCTTGCCTCCACCCCACTTTCTCTCCGTCCCATTCCAGCACCAACAACAGACGATAACGCCACCTAATACTCTCCTAATTACACCACCTAATGACATACGCTACCTCGGAATACATGGATACTTATAATATACAGGGTGCAGCCAAAATAATTAGCATAATTTCTCTTGGGTGAGCCTATATTTGGTAATTAACCTTTCTGGCTGTATTTGGCAGGATGGAAAATTGATCATTATTTTGTCTGTTCAGCACCAAAAGGGCATTATTACTCTGCGCTATACTATATATATATGAGTTGAACTAAAAGGCCTTATGGCTCCAAAGGGGTGATATAATGAAATGGGGTAGCATTATAGAGAGCATGATACTAAAGTGTATTTGGAAGTTGAGTATGAGGCTTGTGCAGTACTGGAGGAGTAAAGTAGTTGCGTGTACATACAGGTACAATGTATGTGACAAAGGAAAAAATTGTGACAATCGTTGAAAAAGATGAGTTACAAAGAGGATAAAGGAACATAATGAAAGTAGGAGTGGATGGAAGAAGATATCATTTGTCTTCTATTTCGAGTTTCTTTCTCTTCTCTCTTTTTTATTTCTCTCTCTCTCTCTCTCTTTCACATTCCTTTTTTTGCCCTCTTTTTTTTTTCTTCTTCTTCATTTTCTTTTTTTGCCCTTTGATTAGGGGCACATTACCATGCCCCTGTGCCCCCCCCCCCCCTGTTCATAAAACTGTGCCATTAACTATGATTGTGGAGGAGATGGTAGGCCTTAGCTTCTTCATAAATACTGGTAACAAAACAGCATGTACAAGGTTTGCCAAGCATAGCAACAGCTTTGTATGCCGACTGGAATCTCTCCCTTGTAATTGCAATGCTAAGATATTCACAATTCAGTTTATCATACACACGTACATGTACATGTACATCTCTTTAATTTTGCTATTAAGCTGTAAGTGGAAAATACTTCACACAATGGCATGAAAAAGTGCAGAAATTATATAAATTCAGAGAAGAGATGAAGGCAAGAACTTTGAAAACATTATGAAAATATTCCATTGCCAAAAATTTGCAATACAATGCTAAATTTTAAATCAAATTAATCCCTGCATTCTTCTGACAGTTAGACTAAGGAAAAGGGTAAAAAATCACCACAAAAGTATGCTATTATAATGTACATCACAATAAAATTAAGTACACAAAATACCATAATTATAGCACACTACAAGAACATAAATTATGCTAAACCGAACAGCCGCTTTGGCTTTCAACACAAAACGATACAGCAAGTTGATGAGAAATGGGGCCCTGGAACCAGCATAACAACCGGGGTATTGCATGCTGTACAGGGACACAGACAACAATTGAGAACTGCATCCACATACTGTATGTCTTTATGTGGCATAGTTCCAGCTGTAAGAATGATATGTTTGGTACATTTTTCAGAAATTATTATTCATGTTAAGTATCCAATACTATATATTTTTCTTTATTTCTGAATTCCCCTCCCTAAAATATGGCAAACAGTACACTTTTATGAACAAGAAATGGTGAAATTGTTGTTTAAATTTAAAAAATAAAAATAAAAAATAAAAATTAGGCCTACATCTACATTTATGCTACCTATTTTTGATTGACAATGTAGTTTAAAGTCATGAGACAGATAAATGTTGCATAAAGTGGAAGATGTCTCTAATCTACAAATGATGATTGTGAAGTTGTAAGAATATATGGTCATACTGTTGTGTCTTCCTTTGCTTATATTTCCTTCCATCCTTTGTCATTTATAAACAAAGACAACCTTTAAGCATTAATTGATAATCATTTAGGGCAGTCCCTAGCCATTAGTTGTTGTTTTAGTTATGTTCAAACATGAAATAATTATTGTTATCAAAGGACTGTTGTCATATTTTACGTTCCTTGAAAAATGACATTAAAAATAGGAAATTAAAACAGAAAGGGCCTGATCATGATGCAACAAAGACATTACACATGCAGAAGGTGTAGGTACATACAAATATAAGAATAATTAATCAAGTCAAATTTGTGTATTTCTCCCTATTCCAGAATAATATTCAAGCTACCCCCACTCATCGTGCGACACTTGAGTGTGCTCTATTTTGAATATACATGTGCTTTTCTTGAAATTTACATATGCTCTCCATGCATCTATCTACACCCTTTTGTCTTGCACACAGTGATATCGCCCGCTTGAAGCCAGAAGGGCATTAACTTATATACTTTAACACAGTCTTAATGCTCTTCTGGCTCTGAAAAGACGATATGATAATTTCTGCCCAATCTTCCATAAATTTCCCCGATTTCGGTAGGACAAAGGAGCCGGAGATTAAGGGACTTGAGATACCGGTTTCACATTACATAGGAGCCCGCTAGAATGGGGGTAAGGGAGAAAGGGCGCTTAACAAAAGAATTTTACGATCTCCCCCGTCTGGCTTATTCACACCACAGATCACATGTAGGCCAATCTACTGGAAGATTTTCATCGGGAAAATCTGTTTCGAGACAACGCTTCGACAAATCAACTGTAAAACAAGATTTTCGCCAAGGACAAAACTAATACGGAGTGAGAGAAAAGGGAAAAGATAACAAAAGAATTCTAGTTTCTCGCTCTAGATAATTTTCGTGACATACATTTTGGAATGTTTGACATCTTTTTGTCAACGCTTAACTCTGCTTGGATAACTCTAATTTGCTTCTTTCAATTTTTGCCAAGACTGTACTGAAGTATCAAAATCATTTTCTCATAACCTGCGCCAGTTGACAGATATGGCGTGTTACAAATGACCACTTTATTATTATTATATCAAAGATAACAAAAGAATTCAACACACACTCTCTCTCTCTCTAGTTTCTGGCTGAAGTACTCACAAAGCAAAATATTTTAATCTTCTAGAAGATAATCTTTGTGCGAATATATTTTGGAATGTTTGCCATCATATCCACTTGGCATATTATCTCATTAAACGATAGTATCTAGATAGTATCTTATCAAAAAACATTTTGATATGATGTATTTAATTTTTGAGAGATATGACAAGAAAGGATCATTGGAAATTTCATTGGGAAAATTGGGGAAATGATATTGGAGGAAACTATAGAGTGGTCTTACGAAAAAGTTACAATAGAAACATAGATTGCATTCCAAGTTTCCAACAGCCTGTTATCAAATCTTGAAGCTTTAAAGATGGGCCCATATAGTGATATTGCATCAAAATCATCTCTTAAATGAGAAACCCAACAACATTTATCAAGAAATTTGGCAATTTGAATTGAAAATGTGTCTACACATGCTATTTTCCAGATAGTTTACTACAGGAAGAAATTTATCGAGAAGATGTAAGTTTGTGCGAATGGGTTCACACACTCGATATTGCAAAAGATCATTTCCATTAGGGATTTTACAGTATGATATTTGATCGAGCCACTTGAGTGCATGTCTAGGAAGTTTGGACATGAATACAAGACAAGCCAAGGAAAGAAAGAAAATGCAAATTTCATATTCTCATCTCCTGCATGTACATTATGACAAAGACATGTGCTACATACATGTAGAAAACAAAATCATGTGAATTCTTAGGGGAGGGGTCCACAAAAGAAACAAAAAGGTCAATGTAAGTCCTCATGAACATTACAACAATATGCTGTAGTGTAGAAAAAATCATATGAATTTTAGGGAGTGGGGGGTGTCGGAAAAAACATCAAGCATGCAACTGAGGGAAAGAGAGGAAAAGAGAGAAAGAAAGAGAGTATAGAGCATATCGTCTGTTTGGAGCCAGAAGGGCATTAATTCTGTGTTTAAAGGATATGAGATAACATCCTTCTGACTCCAAACAACCAATGAAGATTGACAGAGGGCAAGACAAAATATATTGAACTCCATTCAACAACGGCAGAAAACAAATATATCCATGAAAAATATTATATGACATAGAAATATGAACAGGATCTCAATACAGTTCAGTATTCATCTTCATAAATATCACTCCATAAAAACATTTCAAGAGAGAGAGAGATAGACAGACAGAGACAGAGAGAGAGAGACGAAGACAGAGACAGACAGATGAAAAAAGACAAAAGTTATTGAACTCCATTCAACAACGGCAGAAAACAAATATATCCATGGAAAATGCTATATGACACAAAAAGTGAACAGGGTGTCAAATACAGTTCGGTATTCATCCTCATTATATCACTCCATAAAAATATTTCAAGAGAGAGAGAGAGAGAGAGAGAAAGAGAGAGACAAAGACAGAGACAGACAGATAAAAAGCAAGACAAATGATATTAAACTCTATTCGACAACGACAAAAAAAAAAATATCCATGTAAAATATTATATGACATAGAAATATGAACTGGATCTCAAAACAATCGTATCACTCCATAAAAAATTTCAAGAGAGAGAGAGAAAGACAGAGACAGACTGATAAAAAGCAAGACAAATGATATTCAACTCCATTTGACAAAGATAGTATACAAAGAAAATAGAAATACATTTTATTTTAAACATGACACAGAAAATATGACAGGACATATACAGTTCATCACTCGTCCACAATTTTTTACCACAAATAAAAACACACAAGTACCAATCCAACCATTGATCTTTTTCCATCTTCCCGCACAAATTAATAATCGTGAGTAACTCTACAATCTGTAATCGCCCTAATTGAATTACAGCTGGGCCTTTAGCAGGCGTTGAGGTTTTTCTTAATGATCTGCTCTTTTGTTAGAAGCAGTCTGAGCGTAGCATATATTATTGATGAGGTGAGGAGGTAGAGAATGGGGAGGCACGGCTGTAAAGGATGAATTAACATAATATGGCGCTGTGAATTATTGGAGAGAATATATTAGTCACTAATTCACTCAATCATGCGATGAAACGTGACTGCTTGAGTGAATCTATAATTTGCTGCATTTTAAGACCATTTTAATCACAGAACTCCAGCTCTATCTATTATTCAAATTTATTAAGATTTGAAGACATCGTTAGGCATTATGATGCCGTGCATTATCAGAGAGGAATATTTAGAGGCTCTTTCATTTAATCATGCACTTGAACGTGACTACTTAAATGTATAATTTGCTGTATTCTAAAGACCATTTTGATCACAGTATAAATGTGGATGTGTGTGTATTTAAATTCATCTATTATTCAAATTTATTAAGGCATTATTATTAGCATGGCAGGGAAGTGATGTTTATTAATGAGAAAGGCATAGTAAATTCATTTGATCATGCACTCAAAAGTGACTGTTTATATGCATATATGCAATTTGCTACATTACATTTACACCATTTTTATTGCAAAACTCAAATTCAATTTCATCCATTATGATTAGTTAAATTTATGAGCACATTAAGATAATTGCCCTGTGAGTTATCAGAGATGAAGATTTAGCAATCAATTTACCCAATCATGATTGTACTCAAACGTGACTTGAGTGCACTGTAAGATAATGTGCTGTATTCTAAGCCTATTTTAATCACAGGACCCAAATTCATAGCTATCTATTATACAAATTTATGAATGCTTTTAAGCAATATGGTCTATAAATTATTGCAAAAGGGGGGATCATCATGCCCTCGAAGATGCCTGTGCTTGAGGATATGATGGATTGATATGTTCAAGACCATTCTGATTGCAGAGTGCCGGGCCCAATCTTATAAAGAGTAGATATCAATCGCAACTATGTACATACATGTAAAGGAGACTGCAAAACTTGCGATTGATTGGAGGACATGCGATTGATTGGAGGACTTGCGATTGATTGGAGGACTTGCGATTGATTGGAGGACTTGCGATTGATTGGAGGACTTGCGATTGATTGGAGGACTTGCGATTGATTGGAGGACTTGCGATTGATTGGAGGACTTGCGATTGATTGGAGGACTTGCGATTGATTGGAGGACTTGTGATTGATTGGAGGACTTGCGATTGATTGGAGGACTTGCGATTGATTGGAGGACTTGCGATTGATTGGAGGACTTGCGATTGATTGGAGGACTTGCGATTGATTGGAGGACTTGCGATTGATTGGAGGACTTGCGATTGATTGGAGGACTTGCGATTGATTGGAGGACTTGTGATTGATTTCGCTCTTTCTCAGACGGCCGGGGCCCAGATCTTCATTGTTGATACAGTATATTAGAATTCAAGAAGGTATTAATTAACCAAAGAAACTTTTTGGAAATTGTCTGTTGAGAGCCAGAAGGGCATTAACATTGTGTTGAAATATATGAGTTAACACCCTCCTGGCTCTAAACATGATAGATTGGAGCGAGACTTGCGGTTACGCCACATATTCTTTGGACAGGGTTAGTTCGACATCCTAAAGACGATAGGTACAACCTATTGAAACATTGAGATAGAGCATGAGTGGGCCCTTTTCAGGGCCAACCAACCCTGTCGAATGAATACGTGTTGTAATCTCAAATCATACACTTTTACATCGACTTCCAGCCTTAATGGCTTTTCGAAAGACAAAAATGATCAAATCCTTATACACACACAGTCTATAGAGAAAGATTAATACATGGGCATTATGCAGCCATATGACAATATATCAAAGCTAATGGATGGGGTGCTGAGAGGGGATAGGAGTTACATTTTGAAAGCTTTGTTCACATATGATGCGTCAAACTGCCTCAAAATGTGGCCAAAAAAAAAGGAAATTATATTTTAGAGTGTGTCAATTAATAGCAAATGGGGGTGAAAAGGTAGCTGTGTGCAAGAAGGTCCCTGAATGTATATCATCTGTTCGGAGCCAGAAGGGGGTTAAGTTACATGCAAATTCACACAGAATAAATGTACTTCAGGGTTTGAACTGACGATATCAGCTGTTGAGAGCCAAAATGGCGTTAAATTTGTGTAAAAATAATGAATTATTGCCCTTCTGGGTCCAAACAGATGATTTCATCTAGTAAGAGCTAAAAGTTATTAATATGTGTAAATTGATATGGGTTTATGCTCTCAACAGAAAATATGGTATTCTTGGAGTTAATATTTACATGAAGGGCACTACCCTGGGTATTTTTATCATTTTATTTTGCAGCTGGAGGTTTTTTTGTAGATGGTTTACTGCGTTACATGTTAACAAGGTTTTTAAATAGAGAGTGATGGATAACAGACTAAGGGTGAAAATGGGGGAAGACAGTAGGACAGGGTGAAAGAGAGAGCGGTGGAACGAGACAGAGAGAGGAGTAAGAGAGGAGAAATAGAGGAGAAAGAGAAGGTAGAAAGATAGATGGGAAAGAAACAAAGAGAGAAGGAAAGATAAATGAGAGAGGACAAAAAGAGGAGAAAAAGAAAGGAAAGAAAGATAGAAAGAGAGGAGAGAAAGGGGGGAAATAGTGAGAGAGAAGGAAAGAGAGGAGAGAGAAGGAAAGAGAAGAGAGAAAGAGGAGAGAAAGAGAGGAAAGAGTGAGAGAGGAGGAAACAGAGGAGAGATAGAGGTGAGAAAGAGAGGAAAGAAAAAGAGGAAAGAGTGAGAGAGAGAAGGAGAGAGAGAAGGAAAGAGAGGAGAGAAAGAGAGGAAAGAGTGAGAGAGAAGGAAAGAGAAGGAAAGAGAAAGGAGAAGGGGACAAAAAAGTGGAGAGAAAGAGGAGAGAAAGAAAGGAAAGAAAGAGAGAAAGAAAGGAAAGAGAGAAAGAAAGGAAAGAGAGAAAGAAAGAGAGAAAGAGAGGACAGAAAGAGGAGAGAGAAAGAGGAGAGAAAGAGAGGAAAGAAAGAGGAGAGAAAGAAAGGAAAGAAAGAGGAGAGAAAGAGAGGAAAGAGAAGAGAGGAAAGAGAAGAGAGAGGAAAAATGAGTAAGAGCTAACAACCTGTAACAAATAGGTAGAGAGAAAGAGAGACAGAACGTGAGAGCAACAGAAAGGGAATGCAAGAAAGGAGATAGAGAAAAGGAAGAAGAGAAAATGTACTTAATGGAGCACGCAGTTACACTTTGGGTAAACATGCAAAAAGGACACCATTTTCTACAAAAATATGAATTGGCATTTACACATACAATTCAAAGTCACACATACATACACGTGTATGTAACATTGAACACCAATACAAAACTTGACTTGAACACTCATCAATTACACTTGCAATATACATGTAGGCACATTTGGCATGATTTTATTTAAGAAAAAATGAAAAAGGACCACCATTTCAACTGCTATTAAGAAAGAGTTTTCTAAAAGAGACAAGATTCTTTCATAATACAAGACTACGATGAAGTATACTGACAAAGATACACATGCAACTAGTTCAAGAAACAGATAAAAAGGAACTTCACTTTTGACCTGCAAAAAGAATAAATTCACAAAGACACCAACTTTGGCAATCATTTTCAGAACAGAAATATATAAACATCAAACAAAAGAGAGATGAAAGAATAGAGGCAATAAATGACAAGAGCTTGCAGTAATCTGATGCAATAACTCAGAAGGGGTACATGTAGTAGAACATAGATGCACAGGAAATAAATGCAAGAAGCACAACTTTGAAAATTATAATTGCACTGAAGATGCTGACCATTTTTTGAAAAAGCATGCCCAATTTGACGAAAGGGGACTGAAATGGAATACAAGAAATATTGATGTTTACATGATCAAAATATGTCCCCTAGCTGAAGATGATAAATATATAACCTTGACAACGATAATGAAAATGCAGACCATTTTTTTTTCTTTTTTAAGAGCATGCCGCACTTTGACACAGAGAGACTACACAAAATGGAGTAGACGAATATTGAGGTATAAAAGACCCAATGCAAGAAGGATGAAGACAAACGATGGCCCCTTTTTGAAGAATATATAAAAGATAAAACGATAAAGACACTGAAAATGCAGACCAATTTTAGAAAGAGCATGCCGCACTTTGATACAGATACTAGAATATTGATCTTCACAAGACGTAAGGCAAGAAGCGATCAAAAGGATTTTACCCCATCATCGTCTGTTTCATCTTCGCCCCTAGAACAATGGGACCTCCAGTCCATGAAGTTGGTCCTCCACCACAGGCTATGCCACGACCGGACTTGGAGGGCGACTTCTTGAATAGCGCGGAAGGATCACCAGTTTCTGCGTCTGCGCTATAATCAGGGTTATCTACAACGGTGAAGACCGAGTCGCAGGGGTGCGTCGTGGTGAGGAACTTGCGGAGGAGTCCACACTGATGCCTCTTCGGACCGAATCGAACTGCAGGGAGTTCCCCCCTCCATCAACGCTCTTGAACATGGAGCCGCCGGGGCGTTTGACGCGGTGAGGTGAGTCCTCCAACTGCTCTAGTGTGGGTTTTATGAGCCCTTCGCCTCGCTCGGATGGGAACTGCACCGTGTCGTGCGTGCCCTCGTACATCTCAACAGTAGTCATCCCCAGCTTGCCTTTTGGGACGCGGCGCGGCGAGTTCGCAGCATCGGCCATTTCCTGCTGCACCCTGCGTCTACGCTCCCTTTCTTCGGGAGTATCCTCTGTAAACTTGAGAGAGTTGCTTCCGCCTGAAACGGTCTCAAACATGCTTGCCTTTGGACGTGACGTGCGCGGTGAATTGTCAATTTTCATAAAAACCGAGTCGGATTGTCTATTTTCCATCAAGAGTTTGTTCCCCTTCTAATGTAATTGATACACAGTATAAGCTGCTAATCGGAAGAAGATTCAAATAAACTGGAAGCGTATAAAATCAATGTGATAGTGTGTAAGGAGCGCCTGTCTTAAACAAAAGACTAGAGGGCGCTATAGAAGCACAAATGATAAGATGATAGGCACAAAGTTCCCAGTGATAATAATATTCGGTATCCAAGTGCTGGGAATGCATGAAAGACAAATGAAAAAAGGACGAAAGAAAAATGGAAGAATGCAAAGTCAGTAATGATGTTATTAAGACTTTAAAAAGATGGAACCTGTTTGAAGATCAATAAAGAAACATGATATCACCACATGACGTATGACTGTAAAACCTAAACTACAGACTATTAATACAGGTGCCACTCAAATTGATAAATGGCTATTCAAAAATACAGACTCACATATGACCAAGCGAATCAATATTGGGAGTCAAAGAGATCATACTACATGTACATGCTACAAGATGTCATTTACCTGATCATGACATTATATGAGTACCTTCCCCAAGACTACATCTTAGGTCCATGCCTATTCTGGAGACTAATGAAATCTATAGATACCCTGTCTATCAAGACCAAATATGAAGTCAAGTTGTTTGGAATCTAGGAACAAAGACTAAAGACTAGACTGCTTTAGTACTACTGCTTCATTTAGACATTTACAACATACACCCATATGAACTTACATGTACAGTATTTCTTTCTTCATTGACAGTGAAAACATCATGTCATTACATCTTTATTTTTTACTTTTACTGATTTTTGGGCAACAACCTGTTCTACCTTGACAACTGGCTACAATATTCCACCCGCTTGTAAACATCAGTGGTTTCCACCAAATACAATTTGTTCCATCTCAAAGCGAAGACTTGCTTGCAAACATTACCGGTTTCTATTGATAAAAGCTTGTCCTGCCTTGAAGCAAAACTACATTAATTGCACCGCCAGTAGGTAATGAAAACATCCTTTTCTGCCTTAAAGACCGGCTATGTTCCGCCTCCATCACTGCTTTCTACCAACAACAAAAACTAAATGTGGCTTATAGACAAGCTACAATATTCTGAATCACATGAATACATCACCGGTTTCTAGAAAAAAAGCTTCTTCTGTCTTATAGTCAGGCTATATTCTGACTTGCTTGCAAACATTACCGGTTTATACTGGAAATAGCTTGTTACATCACCAGTACAATGTGGTAATAAAAACAGGTTGTTTTGCCTTGAAGACAGGCTAAAATATTATGACTTGCCTGTGCCTTGAAGACAGGCTAAAATAATATGACTCGCCTGAACACATCACCGGTTTCCAGCGAAAATGACACAAATGACTCATGGCGACTCATCGTCGTCCCTACCTGACGTCTGCCTCCAAAATTATCCCAAGTACCTCCCTTCATCCCTCCGCCCCGTCTCTGATGAGGCATTGTCATGGCAACCCCATCATCTGCCTACATACTGCATCATTTTGGATTAGTCTTAGGTAGACATGTAATGCAAGTCAGTTATCGGGTGTAGAGTGTTCGGTCACATGAGAAGATAGCGTGAATCAGGGAGTGTCAAGTGTAAATGAGTCGAAAGGCCGCGATTAAGGGACAAGAGACAGAGTTCAGAGTGTCCCACTTTTGGAGAAGACATAATCTTTTTGGAGCCAGAAGGGTGTTGAAGATAAGCTTGAGTTTTGGTAATGATAGGAAATAAATTCTCACAGAATCCAACAAAACTTTCACTTGAATGTTCAAGATTACAAAGAAATGACATGAGTCAAATGATTATAGTAGAAAATGTATAGGGGCTGAGTAATGAGCATAGAAAGATAAAGAAATCAAGTTAGGTACTATGTCCCATTTGCAGGCAACATCAAATTCTGTAGAACTTTGAAGGAATTATGAATATGTCACGTATGTCCTATTTGTGAAATTTAAACGTTAGCAGTGTCCCAATATTCAAATTATGCAAGGAAACCCGTTTACTTGCTAGACTTCACTGTCAGACACTAGTGACTGACTTCTTTTTATCTTTGGTAATAACGTACATAAAATGAGCTGTAAAGGGTACATGAGCATTTGTCTACATCAATAACCCACTTCTTGTAATGGCCAAAATTTAATCTTTAAAATAATGACCAGCTACATATACCGGTAGTTTTTAATGAAATATGCAATGATCAGGGTAGGTTTGGGAGGTACAAGAGAGTCATCTTAAAGGTAAAGACCAGTTTTGGAAATGCCCCTCTCTCAAAAAAAAATGAAATGGAAGCTCTCATTACCAATCATGTGAAAGAATATGTTTTGACTAATACGTGATGATACAAATTTTGCTGGGAAAGTCGGGAAACCGCCTACTAATTGATATATTTGGTAAATTATTATATCTATTGGGACCAAATAGATATCGCACATGGTCGCAGTAGTCCCATATACATCTTTCTGTGTACAGTGCTTGTAACTTTACCAAGACTGGGCCAAATTTCTTATCATTTTGATGATTCCAGAACCTTGCAGTACACACCAATACTTATATGCTAGATGATCAACCTTTTCTGATCGATTCCACAACGTTTCTTTCACAATGCAATCGCATGACCAGAACTGGTCTTTATCTAATAATAACAATTTCTTCAGATATACATGTATGTGGAGGTGTTTGTGACAATACTGTGTGAAAAGAACTTGACATTTAACCTCCCAAATAGAAAACGTCATAAACTACATTCTCATGAATGTGGCCTGTGTCGTCTGTACTTGTTTCCATGGAGACAACGAATTATCCTGAGATTCCTGACTCCTGTACATCAAATATCAATATTCTCGTTATTATTATGCTGCACGGGATGCAAGGAAATTGCTGGAGGCAAATCAACTTTCTACGATCTTTAGGATTGAATCTTTTTACGGCATCGAGAGAAAGCATGGGAACGCGAAAGAAGGAAATAAATTTACCCCATAAAGATGTTGCTTACAAGTGTCTTGGAGGCAGAATGAATAACCCTATCTCTTCCTACATGTCAACGTACATGTAAATGAACGAGTATGAAGTGTGCTTAATAGATAGTTAGTTTGGCTGAGAGGGAGATAATCAATCGATGTGAAAACAAGGTTAATGATTTCAACGATTTACTAGCTTCTTACTTGTGATTTTGTCATTTGAATGTTTTCAACATATTTTCATTTAGAGGGAATTTATTATTGTCTTTTAAAAAAGGCTTATGAGTACAATGATATACTATCTTCTTGTTTGTGATTTTGTAATGAGGAATCTCTTTGGCATGAGGAAGAAAACACAGGAAAAACACTCAGCCATCATTTCAGATGTAAAAATCATAAATGTACAACATTAAAAAGTTATTTACACACCCACATTGCAACTCTGTTAAATACAATTTGATAAAATGCTTTTACACCATGCAGTGCAAATGCATCTGAAAATGAAAGCTTATGTTTAGAAACAAATTATTCACTCTTTTAGTATTAAACCAGAAACTGATGGTACTATAGTGTATGATTAATTAAGACATATTTTTTTTTATAGATCAGGCATAAACCTCCTACATTAGAGAGTCTCCTGTGACTTCTGTCAATTTCAAAAATTTGCCTCCATAACATACTGTATGCAGTGGGACATTTTATTACAGTCTACAAGGACAGACATAATTGACTGTGCAATAACAGTCCATCTGTCCCATGACATCTCTACCGATCTCTATCGAGCAGAAATTAATTACGGGTAAGTTTGGCGGTTTCCAATCAAAGATATTCGGCTCAGCTGGGTTATGATTGAATGCATGGTCCATAGCTGTCTTGACCTTGTTCAGTGTAAAGTATGAATGGACTGAAAATAATAATGCACGCGAAATATGCTCCTGTATAAACAATAAAATGATTAATACTCTGTTCTTTTAAGGAGCATCACATTATTACATAGTTCCTAGATGCTCTTGAAAAAAAGAGCGTTGGCGATTGCCTTGCTGTTCCTTCACTCACCAAGTTAGTAACTTCAAACCTTGACCTAACACTAACCCTAACCCTAACCTAATCCTAACTCGATCTTTCTACATGGTTACCTACGAGGGCTCGCATACCTCTGGGCAACAGTGAAGCATTTCACTTTTGCAAACCCTGGCCCATATAGGTAACCATTTCTTTCCTCTTCTCCTTGCTTTTTATTTCCTTCTCTTTCTCTATTATTTCTAAGATAATTGTATTTACTATGTTGACTTTGTATATACTGTGAATTTCTGATTTTTATGGCCAAATAAATAATAATAATAATAATAATAACCCTAACCCTAACACTGTAACTAACCTTAAACCAATTACAACTCTAACCCTAAACCTTTGGTGATGTAAAACCTGAACCAACCACTGTCAGAGCAAATCTTGGGTCACAGTCTCATAAGCTCATTTGAACAGGAATTAATTATGGGTAGGTTTTCAGGCTTCTAATCAAAGGTATTCTGCTCAGCTGGGTTATGAATGCGTGGTCCATGGCAATCTTGACCTTGTACATACGAATGAATGGACGAAAACTAATAATGCATGCATCGGCAAATCGGATTGGCCTTTTCTGCGATACCTGATGATCACCATATTGTAAGGCAGTGAAAAAAAAAATCACCTTTTTTTGGGGGGGGGGGATCAGATAGATTTGGTGAATGGTGAAAGAATTATATTCTATTAGAAAGATTCACTGCATGTTATTGTTTATGACAAACCTGGATTGACACATGCACTATTCCATGACTTGTCATATAAATATTCCAAGAATAAAATATTACCAAAAAAAACCTCGGCCGCAAAACGACACATAAGATATTAAACTTGACAAAATATAACTTGGACACCAATTCTATAACATAAAAACAAACAAGCAAACTGAATATAGACACTTAGGAACATGTAGTAAAATGAAACCAAAAACTTTGGTTTTTCTTTTCAATTCGTGAGAGCTATTAATCATTCCTTATTCATCTATTATTTCAGGGCTTTCCAGAGCAGATTTGCTAACTGTTCCTATATAATTTGTCTTCCCTGTTACAGTCACAATCAGTCACATGAACTTTATTTACAGTACTTATATTTTAAAATTCACATCATTTCCTTCTGAAATTGTTGAACAAAATAATACACAAGTCAATTTTATTGTATTTGTAATCAAATTAGTGGGCTAATTTTTTCTTTTTTCTCTCTTAAAAAAACACAAGATGTCAACAAAAGAGGGAACATCCAAAACTTGTATTATTCTAGAATCTAGATGAAATTGACTGAGAAAACATATTGCATGAGAAGACAATGTTCATGAACACCAAACTGGCCCCTCATCCACCTTCACACCAGGCATTACTTCAAACATTATTCAGCAGTGAAAAGAGCACAAAACATCGCGATAATCTAAGCAAGATGTGAAATGATCCTTTTCGAGACAGAGGGTTCATTTCAGAATTCAGAACATAACTCATCTACTTCTAATGAGGGGCCTCTTTGATCCCCCCTGGCATTAGTCTCAGTAACAAGACCCCTTTATAAGAAATTGGCAGGTATCCATTGAAATAGTGCAGTCTTACACTGTACATACATGTAGATTCTAGATAGAAGATTATATATGTCTGTCTGGAGAACGAAGAGCGGTAACTCATATACTCTAACACAGGGCTAACTCCCTTCTAGCTCTCCACAGACGATTTAGAAATTCAGAACATACTGTAACTCATATAATTAACGAGGGCCCTCTTTGATCCCCTGGCATTAGTCTAAATAACAAGACCCTTTTATGGTGATAAAGACATTCATATGTATTGAAACTTTGCAATCTTGTACTGTATAGATTCAGAGGCTTAATTTCAGAATTCAGAACATAACTCATCTATTCTAATGAGGGGTCTCTTGATCCCCCTTGTATTAGTCTCAGTAACAAGACCCTTTTCTAAGAAATTGACGAATATGCATTGAAAGTGTGCAGCCTTACACTATATAGATTCTAGACAGTATTAATTTCACGATTCAGAACATAACCCACCTCTCCTAATGAGGGGCCTCTTTGATCCCCCTGGCATTAGTCTCTGCAACAAGACTTCTTTGGGTGTAACATCGTCAAAATGAAAAATGCAAGGGGTCTGCAGTTCTAGGCTCTCAGAGCCAAAAGGTCAATTTTGAATCATTTTTTGGCATGCAACAAAAGTATAATTTCATTGAAGAGAAAATGTAATTAATCTTCGATAAATATATTCAAAAGGCTTCAAAACAGGACTATCGTACATGCCAGCTAATATAACAAATAGAGTTATTTAGTTGGAAGGGAAGACTTTCCCAATTTTTGTTCTTAGATTGATCCTTATATCTGAATCAGCTTATCATTTTAAATTGGCTACACTGGTGTATTTTGTTGTCACAGCTTGCATGTTGTAAATACTATATGTTGAGAAAAAAAATGTGGGATTTGAACCAAAGAACACTAATATTGAGCTTTATGCCAATTTGGAAACATTGATAATTATCTCTTTACCATTTTAAAGCAAAGACTGATAAATGAATAATGAGCAAATGTGAACAATGCTTCAATTATGCATGCAATCTACAGGAGATGTGAACACACCCCTAGGAAAGCTGCAGATCCAGTCTTCCAGCCAATTATCTCCTGTTTACAGCGGTTGTAAACTGTGCAGTTTAATGGCATGGGCCTAGGCAATGCCTGTCTTGATACCACACATAAATAATTCACAGACAGTCTTTATCTGAACTGCCTGGTATCCTTAAGACTCGATTATTATAGACAGCTCTCTTTGTCAGTCATTCAGGATAGGGATTATTTAGACAAACAGGCTACTTTTATCACTTTTTTCTCTGCAAATTGGCAAAACTGCTATTTTGTGTTATTACTTTATTGTTCTCAAAAAGTCCCATCCCCCCTTTTCCCCCCGCTCTCTGTCCCTCTCTCACCTTTTCTCCCTCCCTCTTGCTCTCCTTGTCTCTATCCCTTACCCCTCAACATTCTCCTGTCTCTCCCTCCTACCCTCTCACTCTCCCTCTCTCTATCCCCTTACCCCTCAACCCCCCAACCCCCCTCTCTCCCTCTCTTTCTGTCTTCCCCTCTCTCCTCATCTCTCACCCAACCTTTTCTCTCCCTCCTTTTCTCCCACTCTCTCTCTCTCTTTACCCCTAAACCCTCATTACCAACCGCCCCCCTTTATTGTAATCTCTCTCTCTCCCTCTCTCTCTCTCTCTCTCTCTCTCTCTATCTCTCTCTCTTTCCCTCCCATGTTCTCCTTCTCTGTCTCTCTAAAACTCTTAAGGTAAACACACCTGCCATCTGAACTAAACATAAGAGTCTAGTCATCCGTCTTACATGCATGGCATCCACCAATGTATCCAACATCTCTCACCAGCACCACTACTGAGAGGGAGCTAAGTGATTGCTAGTCTCTAACCTCAGGCTCTGTCTTTGCATTAAAGGCATCGTTTAACAATGTTAAATCTGAGATGCATGGCCCTACCTGTTACCAGTGTCTGTGACATGGTGTAATATTGAAGCCCTAAAAAAATTGCACTTCAAAATGATCATGAAGTGCCTCAAAAAAGTAAAATCTTTGAGTGACCGGTTTTACCATATTCATTTCCCCAATAGACTGTAGTGTTAAAAAAACCGTTGGGGAAAAACGGTTTTTGAAATTTCGATTTCCAATCATAAATGTCTTGATAATCAGACAGGCAATCAGCTTGTAAAAGTCATGGGATTCCTGACTGACCTAAAGGTTTATAATTATGATTGCAGCATGAGCTAAATCAAGGATTTTGTTAAGAATCCGAGGCAAAGATAAATGTACCCTGGAATCCCTTTTAATGAGATACCGGTAAACTTTCTGGCAGATTCACACAGCGGAAAAGACAGGAGTACTGATTAATTTATTACATACAAAATACATAAAATTGCCTGGAGGACTTCTAAATATTGAAGTGCTTCTAGGACCAAACTTATACTTTAAACCCCCACCTCATCCTCCATCCGACATGCACAAAAATGGCGAACGAACCGACTGCCCGCACACGACAGGTCTCTAAAATTATTTTATACGTAACCATAGTGAAATAAAATACCGCTCTTCCTGATTTACACCTAGGTGGAGAGTGGTAAATGTGGATTAATGTCTTGCCAAAGGACGTACCGGGCTGGGATTCGAACCCTAAACCATGGGATCGAGGGTCAAAGTAAAGAAACCTCGACATGTATACCACATCACCTCTCTCTTTCTCTCTCTCTCTCTTTTTCTTTCAACCTCTCTCTTTCCCTTACTGTCTTGGAGAAAAAAAGAGATCACCATATGTGAAAGAGGCTCTTCTCCCACGTCGACACTCTCCATCTTCTCGCTACCATGGTGATTAAAGAGGATGGTAATTTACATCAGGCGGGGAGGCGCCAAGCCTTGAAAAGGTTATGCCAACTCTCTTTCAAAAAACGAGATGGAGAGTCAGTCATGCCCACAATGATGAAATATTCAGATAAAACTTAATTGCAAGTTGAGAAGTAGGCCATATATAGTCACTGCAATGTTATTCCATGAATGCTCGATTCATTTCATTTTGTTTACTACTAAAAATACTTAAACATACAAATATACACATATGTATGAACATTAATCCATTTACTTATTCAGATAACAAGTTCAGCAGCTAGACATATCTACATGTAACACATGTAACATTTATGGAACACAAAAGGTAATGGTATAGAAGTGTGCATTTATATTGGAGAAAGGCGACATAGCACGATACAAAAGCAACTAGATTTCAAAGCAAGCCTGGCCCTACCAGTTACCACAACATCACATTTTTTAAATTCCTGACTTTTCCCTTTAACCCTCTCTCAGCACCAAGCGATGCTATGAACAGACCTGCCTGGAAGTCATAATATATGCAAACATATGCTTATGATCTTCTGTCACTAAGCCCTTGGCATCATATGCAGAGCTATGGACCTTGGTGCGTTAACGCCTTAAGGGCACATCTCACCTTTTCAAACTCATATTCAATCAGGCATGTTCGGATAATGGAGGCTCATCGAGATAGGGGTGTGTATGTTATGTGGACTGAGTTGAACCCGATTTTAATTAGTCTACAAGTTTGTGAAATGCCAAGTGTCATACTCTTTCTTCTAGACAAATGACTGTATTTCTGCATTAAAAATTATATAAAATGAATGCAGTCACAGAATAAGGTTAATAATTGAATTCATGTTGACTTGATTTTTGCTTGTTTGTACATCTACAAATTTACATGTATTTACAGAAATATGGTATTTATACATCACATCATTGGATGGAATCTTCTGAATCAACTTAAAGATAACGACCAGTTCTGGTCATGCGATTGCATTGTGAAAGAAACGTTGTGGAATCGATCAGAAAAGGTTGATCATCTAGCATATAAGTATTGGTGTGTACTGCAAGGTTCTGGATTCATCAAAATGATAGGAAATTTGGCCCAGTCTTGGTAAAGTTACAAGCACTGTACACAAAAAGATGTATATGGGACTACGCGACCACGTGCGCAATATCTATTTGGTCCCAATAGATAGCATAATTTACCAAATATATCAATTAGTAGGCGGTTTCCCGGCAAAATTTTTATCATCACGTATTAGTCAAAACATAATCTTTCACATGATTGGTAATGAGAGCTTACATTTCATTTTTTGAGAGAGGGGCGTTTCCAAAACTGGTCTTTACCTTTAACCTTTTCATAAAATTGTACCTGTATTGATAAACGTGCAGTGCATGTTACATATTTTTACAACAATACCATTGTGTATCGCATTGGCCAACCCCTTACAAGCCAGTTAAGCGTCACCAATGAGACATAATCCTGGGTTACATTAGGTTAGGTGCTCTGGAAGTTCACCTGTAATACACCATGCCCATGGCAATTCTTGCGCTCTGAATTTAATGTTGATCATAAACCATATACTGCAGACATTATAGCCTTTTTTTTTGTGTGTGTGTGTGTGTGAAAATCTACATAAATAATCAGAGCATTATATTACGAATAGGATTCAAAGAAATGTTATAAAACTTTAACTCCATAAATTTGAGGTAACTCCATAAATTTGAGGTAACTCCTTAAAACCTCACAATGTAAAAACCTCAGTCTCATATAACTTATCAGTTATTACTTATTAACTATTAAATGTATTCTCAATACCTAGTTCAGTGAAACTTATCTATAAAGACCACCCAAGGCAGACAAGAAAAGGGGTCTTTATAGGCAGGTGGTCTTTATGTACAGGTTCCTTTAGTACATGTTTCAATGAGAAACCATTTTCAAGGGAAACAAAAAATGTGGTCTCTGCAGACAGGTGGTCTTTCTATACAGGTGGTCACTAATGCAGGTTTGACTGTATTACTTTATGCTGGGGTTGGAGAGACTCTTGAAGGAGAGTTGTTTCTTAGGAGATTAGTACCAATGACTAAGATCCCTCTATCTCTCTGCCAATCATATTCAATGAAGCGCTATGAGTCTGACTGTGCTTGGTGACCGTGAATTGAGCATGCCATATAGGCCTATCTCTACAGTCTGTATTCTGAGCACAGTACAGCCATGCAGAGGCGATCCCACATTTGCTCCGGTGACAAATAGTCAGGTTTTACTTCGTCAAAGGTATAGGGTTAGGGGTAGGGTTAGGATTGCCATATGGCCTTAGGTTAGGATGAGGGTTGACATAGGGCCTTAAGATATGGTTAAAATTAGGTAAAATGTTTGGGGCTGGGATTACATGTATGTTAGGAATTCACTTAGTTTTCAAAAAAATTATCATGGAGCAATTGTCGCACTTTCATACAATCTGTTCAGAATGTGTGCATTCAGAGCTGTGATCCGAACAATATACCAAACCCTAACACTATACAAACCTTATATCTCTGTGCAAAAATATTGGCTTATAAATATAGCATTTAACAATGAACCAACTCAGATAATACAAAAATATAGCCAAGAGCTAATACAACCCTTTTGTTATCAAAATCACCTGTCTTCCTGCTATGTTCTCAGCAATTCAAAAATCAATTTTACTGCCTTTGAAGATATCCCGAGGATTTAATCATACCTTTTGTTATTGGAAATTGACTTCCGAAAGCATGCTGAAATATTTAGTCGGGCAATACACTCAGGAACCACTAGGAAGATTTTATGAGCCCCTCTTCTACCTTCTATTGATAAGAGATGTGAAATTAATTCCTAGTTTCTTTAGTTTCTTTAACACCTCCCACTCCCCCACCATCACCTCCTATTTCTCTCTCTCTCTGTCTGTCTCTCTCTCTCTCTTTCTTTCTTTCTCTCTCTCTCTCTCTCTCTCTCCCTCCCTCCCTTACTCCTTCCCTCGCTCTCTCTCTCTGTTTTTCTCTCTCTCTCCCTCCCTCCCTCCCTCCTTCCCTCGCTCCCTCTCTCTCTGTTTCTCTCCTTATTATTGTAAGACTACATGTATGACAAAATTATTTAAATAGATTTGTAAGATATCTTGTTTTCGTGAATTTACTTTGTAAACTCCATGCAATTCAGCATTGGGGCTGCCATACATGTATGGATGTTTTAATAACTACCATTTCAAATTCAATTTAAAAAACCTTGCCTGATGAAAATGATATGGGCCCCTCCTTATATCTAAGGACCGATTCTTTTGATGAAAGCACGTACATGCATGTAAACCAGGCACCTGTTTTCTATTTTTAGAGAAGTTGAAAATCCTCTTGCCTAGAATTGGATTGAAGGAGATTGTCCCTTAATTTGCATAGATGCATGCCTGTAAGCCATCCACTACCATCCTAACATACATGTACCTCTCATTTTTTTTCTTCAGCTGAAGTGAGAAATGAAGATGAACAGTGTCTAAGAGGATTTCGTCTGGTTAGTGGCAGGAGGGTATTAACCCATACACTTTTACACAAAGTTACTCTACTTCTGGCTGTCAGCAGACTGAATATTTGATTTACAAATACTTAATGTATACTTAAAGTTACAGGAATATTTGATGTACATGTGAAAATTGAAGTAGTACCAAAAAAACAGTGGTAGATGTAGAAGTACTGGTAACAAAATTAGAGGTAGCAGTAGAAGTAGAAGTAGTAGAAGTGTAGGTAGTACAACATAGTGGTGGTAGGGGTAGTAGTAGTAGTAGTAGTAGTAGTGGTAGTAGTAGTAGTAGTAGTAGTAGTAGTGGTAGTGGTAGTGGTGGTAGTGGTAGTGGTAGTGGTAGTGGTAGTGGTAGTGGTAGTGGTAGTAGTGGTAGTGGTAGTAGTAGTAGTAGTAGTAGTAGTAGTAGTAGTAGTAGTAGTACAGTGGTAGTGGTAGTAGTAGTGGTAGTAGTGGAGGTGGTGGTGGTGGTGGTGGTGGTGGTGGTGGTGGTGGTAGTACTTGTGGTGGTGGAGGTGATAATGCAAAAAGACGGTGGTCGCTATGTTCAGAATATCAATAACAAAACTGGAATTACTGTATAAAGAAACTATACATGTAGACAAAAATCTAAGTAAGTAACAGTAAAATAAATAGTTGGGAACTTGAAATGACGTACAGTAGCCTACATGTAAAAGCTTTGGCCAAGATTAATGGCAATGGTAATTTATGCTCTGAGGATAACCCAGTTTGATCCCATAGTACGAGCGACCCCCTTTAAGGTGTGCGGCCCTATTTCTGGAGGTTGCCGTGGCGTTTAGAATATTATCTCCTATCCCCCCTGGTGGGATGGTGTTGTAATTGGGTTTTTAAGAAGATGGGGCTTGATGGATTGTCATGAACCTATTCATGAGTACATGGACATATCTGTCCATGGATCTACATGAGTCCATGGTACAGTTAATAACTAAATTATTTTATATACCCTTAGCAGGTTTTGTAATTTTTTAAGTACCGGTATGTGAAAAATTGATCTGTCCGGATTTATGTTTCTTGAGAACGTGACATATTAAAGCTTACATCTAACAGTACTCAACCAAGGTCCTAAATTTAACCAGTCTGCCTTTCATTCTTGAGTTTAATACAAAAACCACAAAAAATATCAAATTTACAAGGGTTATGATTATTAAAGTTGTTATCTATATATATTGTACATGTAGTATACATGTATGTCCAAATGCATACTACATGTAGTAGCAGTACAAGTGGATAAATGCTATATCAGATGTAAGCCTGCATTTTGTTTACAATATTTCTTTTTTTTACAATAGATATACATGTACCACTATATACTTTGGTACTTGATTATATTTCTTTACCAGTATCTGACTACAATCCCACTTTTGAAAAATTGCGATACATGTAGCATTTGATACGAACTTTCTAGAATACTCGCTTCACAAATACCCTCTTCACAAATACCCTATTGTACAAAAATTCTGAGCAACCTTTCCCCATGGTTCCACTTTCCAGACAATGTCTTTTACGATATAATGCGTGACCAGTACTCGGCTTGATCCTTAATGCAAGACAAAATGTTGCTTAAGTTTCAAAGAAAGTAAAAAGAAAAGATCAAGGATTCTACAGGAGCAGGTTCTGAATGAATGAATGTATTGTCTTTAACTATTTGCGCATGAGCACTAGTGCAGATTAAACTGTGCCATTGTTTGTATACAGAGTATTTCTATGGACCGAAATCATGCTTATTATCATCACACAGACAATAAACAAATCACTGTGGCATATGGTATTGAATTGTTCACACTTTTGAAGTACAATTAGTCTGCAATTAGAATAGAAAAGATCGATTGTGAACCATAACGAGACAAACAATACATACATTTTTCTCTACTCTCTCTCTCTCTCTCTCTGTCTTTCCACCTCTTCTTTCATCATGTTCGGATTGCGTAATACCTCAAATAGGTGATGCACAAGGCTACTGAAATTGCCTTAGGTTTTTTTTTTTAAGTAGTTGCTATTGTGTTGTTTGTATAATACTATATTTCTTTTGATTCTTTCGTCACTAAGAATTACCAAACCTGGATCAATGGTAGGTAATGTGTTTAAATAATGATATTTGTAAATCAAAATCAAAGTTATTTTGTAAGACACCCAGCTTCATTTTATGATTTCAGGAAATTCGTCTCCCAGTGATGGCCTACTGTTTAAATCATTCCTTATCCTACTATCAAATTGGCAGCACAACATTGGGCCAAAAGATGTACAATGCATATAAACTGTCCAGACTAAAGTAATTATGATAAGTATGCTTCCATTGAACACATACATGTACACATCTCATTAATGTAAGTGCAGGCCAAAAGGCTGTGCCCTTCTTCACAAAAATAATTGCCCACATGGAGTGTAATTTAACTACCGGTATAACCAGGCACTGAGTTACAGTCGGGCATTTACAGCACCTATTTCTCCCTTTAATATCTTTCTTTGTATGCACTGTATTATTATTATTATTATTATTATTATGGGTTGTATATTTTGGAAGAAATGCACTGTACCTTTCTACACAAGTGATCCTAAAACTAACCCTACAGTACCTAGGGAAACATTAACCACTTACCCAAATCTTAATCCTATCCCTAACGGTACCCTAACACCGACCCTTACCTTGAGACTAACCCTTACCCTAGTAATACATCGTACTGACACATGGTGGAGGAGGGTATTCTGTAGCTAAAGCCTATGTCACTCTGATTGTGAAAAAAACATTTGTGCTAGATAACTTAATGTATAATAACTTACCAAAACAACCGAGAACAAATTTGTGGGAATATACTGCAATATATATACAATTCTATTTTAATGTATGCGATAGTGCGGTCACAACCCCACAAATGGGAGCACTGCAATTGAGTGGAAGAAATATGGAACAATGACAAACAGCTCCACTTTATCCTCAAATGGGATTCAAAACCCTGACCCTACGCATAATATATTGTATACATGCACGGTGGGGTATTCTCCAGTTAAACCTCTACAGTGTATTTCTATATTTGCCCTTGGATATATACTATATGTACCAACGCAGTTTGGTAATCTTTATTGAAATGCCTCTATAGAGCACAATGCATCCATCTTCATCATAAATTATTGTTAGGTTGTTTTATGACTGTCTGTTTAAAGGCATAGTTTAACAATGTTAAATCTGAGATGCATGGCCCTACGTGTTATCAGTGTCTGTGATATGGTGAAATATTGAAGTCCTAAAAAAATGCGCTGCAAAATGATCATGAAGTGCCTCAAAAAAGTAAAAATCTTTGAGTTACCGATTTCACGATACCGTATTCATTTTCCCCAATAGACTGTAGTGTTATAAAAACCGTTAGGAAAACAAAAAATTTGATTTTGATTTCCAATCATAAATATCTTGATAATCAGACAGTCGATTAGCTTGTAAAAGTCATGGGATTCCTGACTGACCTACTGTAGGGTGCGTTCAATAGACACTTTTTCACCCTAGAATCACGGTTTTCAAAGACATTTAGTTTGAAACACGGTTGCGTTCAAGCGATTTTTTGTTGGTTGTAAAAATAAACGTGTTTAAAAACACAAACATCAAACGCTGCAAAAGATGCGTTTTGTATCATGATTCTGCAGAATCACGGTCGCTAAAATTTGCTTGAACGAACGGAGATCTCAATCACGATTCCATGACGTCATTATCCTGGCCTGCTTCCGGTTTGACCGACAGTCGACCTTAAACACAGACAGAAAGCACGCGGCGAAGTTGACCTATACTTCCTGGGTCAAACTGCACAGTGTCGATTCTTCCTGGGTGGGCTTGAACTGAGCGAGAGTCAGTGTTGATGGAAAATCGCTTGAACGATCTCCCGCAGTAACCGTGTATTGTATCGGCGTTTTGATTTGTGATTCATGTTTGTGATTCTAGCTTCAAAAAAATTGCTTGAACGCACCCTTAAAGGGTTATAATTATGATTGCAGCATGAGCTAAATCCAGGATTTTGTTTCAGAATCCGAGGCAATGTTACCGAGTCACTTTAAGCACACAGACATGATAAAAGGACAGTCCTGTTATCTTTTTTTCCATTTATTTCACAAAAGAACGAAAAATACAAACTACTTTAATTAGATGCACATGTGTCCCACTGCCTATGCAATAATTACAACATGCATCCATCTTTATCACGAATAATCTCTATCTATTGTTTCAGGTGTTCTTTTAATCATACATGTACATGTATGTGATTGATTATTAATTACCTAGAGATGTGAAAAGGCAGTTTTATGGACATATTTTACATTCATTTCACTAAAGAATGAAAAATACAAACTACATTATTTACATTTAGATGCACATGTATAACCCCCTATGCAGTTAATACTTGCTGCATCCTTCTTCATTACAATTTACAAAGTATCTCCATCAATTGTTAGGTTGTATCATTCATGATTGCCTGTTTAAGCACACAGAAGAAACAACAGTGGTACCGGCCTATTTTCTACCGTATTCATTTCACAAAACAATGAAAAATATATTAATAGCCAGATGATATCTACATGTAGATGCACATGTGTACTGGCAGCTGTGTACGTCATGTGTGCACAATGCATCCATCTTCTTCACAAATTATATCAGTCTTTTGTTTCAGGTTGTTTTATGATTGTCTGTTTTTTAAAGACATAATAAAAGTAGTTGTATGGACCTCTTTTCCATTAATTTCACAAAACAATGACATACACAAACCAGACAATTATTAGATGCACACATGTTACTACCACCCTCTATGGAAAGTGCATATAATGCATCCATCTTCATCCTAAATTACTGTATCTCTCTCTAGTGTTTTCAGGTTGTTTTAATATCATTATCTGTTTTAATAAGCACAAAGAAACAATATAAGTAGCTGTATAGCCCTATTTTCAATTAATTTAACAGAACAATGACAAATACAAACCAGAGAATTTTTAGATGCACATGTGTACTACCCCCTATGCACTAAGTAGACAATGCATCCATGTTCATCACAAATGTCTCTAGCGTTTTAGGTTGTTTTATGATTATCTGTTTAAGTACACTATACAATAAAAAGACAGCCCCAAGGGCCATTTCTACATTAATTTCACACAAGAATAAAGAATAATTAGATGCACATGTAGCACCACTATGCCCTAAGTGTACACTTCATCCATCATCATTATTATATAGCATCTCCATCTATACACTGTACAGATGCAACCAAGAGTGCTGCACCCTCTAAATCTGTGCAGCTTATTTAGAAATCAATAATAAATATCCATACCATACAGCATAAAATCATGACAAAACAGGACCAATATCATCTTTAGAAAGATAGAAACCAGATATTCAAGTATGGATGACAATGATAAAAACTGCAAGCTCTGCATGTTATATTGCATAGCCCCTTACAGACACCTGATTTCATGTGCAGTGGCTGAAGATAATACCTTAAAAATCTACAACCAAAATGTAGCTGATAAATACTCACCAGAATCTGGTAATGGACATGTAAATCCTGTCCCAAAATGTCTGGATTCCAAGTTAAAATCTCACTGGGTGTTCACTTGAACAATACATGGAAGGCAACTCGACGGGTTTATAAAAAAATCTGAATGTTTACAATAGATCGTCCATGCAGGGTTTCAACGCTGGTAGCTCGTATGGTCCGCCCAGCTTTAGCACACATGCTCACCATACAAACGCCTTGTCTAGGGTTTTCTCGCTCTCCTTCTCTCTCTCTCTCTCTCTCTCTCTCTCTCTCTCTCTCTCCCTCCTCTCTTTCTTCAGATCATACGCCAGTACACACATGGGTGAGAGCTCATACATTAATATGCATGAGGTCACGCAGGGGGTAGAGCTCATGAATATGTATGCTTTCTACCATCTACCGGTACTCTTTCTCAAGAGCTGAATGTGCTAGAACATTCGTGCAAAATGATTTCAGGTGAGATTTTCATGAGAGAAAAAGACAGTTTCCACTGAATTCATCACTTTTCAGCAAATCAATTTTCGACCTGCTAAGAATATGAGCTTGTGCACAAATATTGATTTCTTTTGTCTGATCAATAAATTAATTGCCAAATCTCTTTTTCTACCTACATGTAAATCTCTTCTCCTTCTTCCATACGGTAGTCCATACAATGTATAATTAGCATATGAGCTGGCATCAGCTAATGAATAATGCATGAGTTATACCAGGGGTAATAGTCACACCTTTCAGGGCATTTAAGACATTCAAAAACAAAATCTAAGTACATGTAGGCGTCATTTTGTATTTATAAAGCTCTTCTTTTTTTTGCTTTAAAAAATAATACAACTGCTCAGAGCAAGAGAGGCATTAACTCTGTGTATAACAATATGAGTTAACACCCTTGTGGTTCCAAACAGACCTACTTGTAAATGGACATTTCAAGTAATTTATGTCTTATTTAAAAATACTATGTCCCTTTTGCAGCCAACATCAAATTCTGTAGAACTTTGAAGGAATTATGAATATGTCATGTATGTCCTATCTGTGAAATTAAAACATTAGCAGTGTCATATTATTCAAATTATGCAAAGAAACCTGTTTACCTTCTAGACTTCACTGTCAGACACTATTGAGTGACTGACTGACATCTTTTTTTCTTTGGTAATAAGTTAATAACATACATAAAATGAGCTGTAACAGGTACATGAGCATTTTCAAGCCCTTTCGTTTTGAGGGAAGTTCTAAATTAGTATTGTCTTTCAAATGCCGTTGGAATTTAACCTTTTCATTTTTTGGGCCTGCAAATGGGACATAGTACCTTTAAGATCACACTCTTGTTTACTGCATTAATTTGCAATAGAAAACATGAACATGTACAGGATATATGTCTTAAATTCTATGTTTCACCACCTGGCACCTACTGTACAGCCCCATAAAATGTTATGCTGTGTGTTTATTTTTTTCTGAAGGCAAATACAGTCAAACCTGTCTATTAAGGCCACCTATGGGAAACACAAACAGAGGCCACTGACAGGTGGTCTTTCTAGACAGGTTCTACAATACACATTCCTCTCTAGAGGGAGACAATACAGGTGACCGCTATAGACAGGTGGCCTTTATAGAGAGGTGGCCACTAAGACAGGTTGACTGTACTGTACAGTATATACTATTATTAGATTGTTTTCTTTCTGGGAGAGGGTACAATAAATACTAATCTGGATCTTAGCAAAAGGAGAAAGGGAGATACATTGAGTGGCGTTTGAATAAATAAATTACAAGTTACTGTATATGATTTAGAGAACCATTATTATTTGGGGGGGGGGGTGCAGAGGGGGAGGGATTGTATTATTTTTAAAGAACCATTATATAAAAGGTCAACAAACGCATGTATTGAAAAGGACAGCTCAATCAAATTCACAAATAGAAATCCTGAAATACGGTTATGATCACCAGTAGCAATACAGTACATGGTGCATACAGTGTGACGTTCATAGGGGATTAAAATATAATCTGCTAAACAGATTAACTGAAGAATTATAACCACCTCCCCGCCCCTTGCGACCACAATCGCTCTTAACTTGACCTTTCGATGCATAGCCTACTTTCGTCACAGTAAGCTCATGCATATTCATGAGATGCCTTGCTCACTGGCTCAGATGGTAGCCTGGATTTCAGAGGCAATGAATTTTCTTTTCATGAAAACGAAAAATATAATAGTACTCTCAAATGTTCTCTACATGTATAGCGGCAGATGCATTATAGAGAATGAGAGAGGGAAAGAGACTAGAAAGTGGAGAGTTAGAGTAGGGAACAAAGTAGAAACTTAAGGCAAAAGGAGAATGGAAATAAAGAACAAGCAGACAAAGAAAATGGAGAACAAGAGATGATGAGGGAGAGAACAAGAGAGTGAGAACGACAGAGAGAGAGAGAGAGAGAGAGACAGACAGAGAGAGGGAGAGAGACTAGAAAGTGGAGAGTTAGGGTAGGTGGCAAAGTAGAAACTTTAGGCAAAAGGAGAATGGAAATAAAGAACAAGCAGACAAAGAAAATGGAGAACAAGAGAAAGAAAGAGAGAGAACAAGAGCTGACAAAGAGAAAGAGAGTGAGAATGAGTGAGAATGAGAGAGAGAGAGAGAGAGAAAGATAGAGTTAGAGAGTAGTTAGACCCCGTTCTCATTCACTTCGTTGGAGCGGTCTAACTAAGACCCGTTCCTCAGGAGCGGTTCTAAGGTGAGTGAGAACGGTCAAAGTGGTCCAGGAAGTGGACTTCTGGACCGCTCCAGAAGACCACCTCGGAAGGTGGTCTTGAGGAACGGGTCTTATTAAGAGCGGTTTGGAGCGCTCTAACGTGCGAGTGTGAACGGAAGCATACTTTGAACGGAAGTGAGCTAGTGACGTTCCGCGTGAAACATGTAGGACGGTACATACGCTTAGTATTCCGCGAAAAATTTACCCGCTGACCTGAGCTGCCATAGCAACAAGACCACTTTGACTCGTGGAGCGGTTTGAGCCATAAAAACTGCTCGGAGTGTGAACGCTCGCAAACCGTTCCTCAAGACCCGTTCCTCTGGAGCGGTCTAACTAAGACCACTTTCAAAGTGAGTGAGAACGGGGTCTTAGAGAGTGAGGAGAGAGAGAGAGAAAGAGAAAGAAAGCTGAAAAGATGCTCATATAAACATGTATACCCACATGCTACCATTGGTTTTATCAGCAAATGCTTGTTCCTCGTTGCAGACTGACAATATCTCAAAAGGCATGGATGAAAACTAAAAACGCCTGGAAAACAGACTAATTCAACAAATGACTGTATAGCCGATGAACTCACAAAATGTGTACGCCTACGCTATTTAAATCTTAATCAAATGAAATGTAGCAAATGAATTATTCATAAATCAAACCAATGACTGATGGCTTTGTCATCAAATCCAACCTCTGGTGTACTAAACGAAAGGTCCTTCACAATTAAACAAAAACAAAAACCTTTTGACCTCTTTGTAATAAGCTATTGACATGTATCTACATCTACATGTATTCCATTCACTATCAAGTTGATCAGAATGTTACTTAAACAAATATTATATCTAAATCATTTATGATCATGGACTGGGGTATGTTTTATTTACGAGAGCAGAGGTTGATTCAGGCATTTGTAAAGGAAGGGGGTGTGAGACATATTTTTTTAAAGTAAGACAAACATTAAAGGAGAAGAAAAAAGTAATCACATTTTTAGGTGAAAATTTACAAACCAGTATTTTCCATATTGTGTGTATAGAACCAAAAGGGCAATAACTGTGGATAAATTTAAATGAGATAAAGCCCATCTGCCTCCAAGCAAACAATATGCCTAATGGATTACAATTTTGAAAGGGCATTTTTTTTTTTTTTTCTTTTGTGTTCTTTAGTTATGGCGCATGGCTTTGTAAAAGGGGGTAGTCTTGGTTGGGACACCCCCTCCCCCTTATCTGCGAACCAGTGATCTTCATGTAAGGGGCGTGACTAGTGACTACATGGGACTGATTTATCGAACTAGGTGTACATTAATGTCCATGTACATGTTCATGTATGTTTGCTTACCTCCAAGTAACGATGATAAATGTGGATTTATTCATGAACAGGTAGGAAGCACTTTATGTACACTGAGTCATGGGCTGTATCGAGTGCATTAATGTAAATGTAAGCATTGCTGAGTCGCATACAAGTAAGAACGCAGTATGTCTACCCGGCTCTCTTTCAGGTTATTGCCATTTGGTCTACAAGCAACTTGACTACTTCCCAATTGGTCTATTCCCATATGGTCTAAACCCAGTCTGTCTACTCTCCATATGGTCTAATAATCATTTAATCATAAATAATTATTATTAGACCTTATGGATAGTAGACGAAATGGGCATTTGACAAACTGGTATTAGACCAAATGGAAATTAGACCAAATGGCTATTAGCCTAAATGGTCGTTATATTCAAAACCCTTACAAGTATCACAGAGCTTGAGTACTGTATTCTGTCTACCAGACTCTCTTTTTCTTCTATCCAAGCGTGGGGATCAAGTCAAATGGAGAAAAAAAATCTTGTATGAACTTTTTTGGGAAAAGGGCAGATACAAGGCTTGTGAGGAAGTCAGTGCGGACTGTGAAAAATGTTTAATTTACTATTCAACAAAATTATTCATTCATTTATAACTTACACCTGTATCTTCTGTATTTGCATTTCTCTCTCTCTCTCTCTCTTTTACACAAGAGCTGAAATGGATTTGTGCAAGAAACTAGAAACAAATACAGTGCAATTGATCTATCATTTACACGCAGGTACACAGACAGAAGGCATTGAAGAAAAACAGAGCATTTACTTGAAACTTATCCCTAAATAAATAAATCAATAAATGTGTGCCAACAAAATAGGGCTAATTTGAGTGAGAAAAAAAGTTTGTTCAAATGAGCACTTTTTGAGCTCCTAACTTCGTACAGAAAAATTTGGACTTTCATATACCGGTAGTCCATTTCTTTGTGTTTCAAAGATATCCATAAACAAATTTTTGAAGGCCTTTTGGAGCTTTCTAGGACGATGCGTCTCTCCAGTCCTGCATATATTTATTCACTGCTTGTATCATGTAGGACAATTATGCAGCGTTTCTCCCAAATTATGAATTCATCTGCCTTCATGCATTAAATCAGATCAACTCCTCGGCCATCTTACAGTCGACTCAGACTTAGTCTTGGCTCAATGTATTCAGACCCAACTCAACTATAAGGTTGTTTTTTTAATTACCTTGTAACTTAATATATGCACATAAAAATATGTATGTTATGAATAGTATGATGTAATGTTGCATCCCACTTTTCATAGTACTTTTCCTTTATTTAAAGTGAAATTTGAAGTACAGAAATACATGTAAATGATAATAATCATCACCATCATCATCATCATCATAATGATAGTAATGATGATAGTAATGATAATAGTAACAAAAATACAACAATAATAATGACAATGATGATGATGATGGTGGTGGTGGTGGTGGTGGTGGTGGTGGTGGTGGTGGTGGTGATGATGATGATGATGATGATGGTGGTGGTGGTGGTGGTGGTGATGGTGGTGATGGTGATGGTGATGGTGATGGTGATGATGATGATGATGATGATGGTGATGATGATGATGATGATGATGGTGGTGGTGGTGGTGGTGATGATGATGATGAAGATGACGATGATGATAACATTGATAATAAAAGGTTACAGTGTATGTACATAGGATATCATATTATAATGTTGAGGTTTTTTGTACATATATCTGAAGTTTAGGAGCAAAGATACATACATTGTTCATGTATACAAATAATATATGGTCATTCAACACACGCTGTGAACATTGTTTAATTAAACTTCAAGCAGATTACTGGCAGACCTCAAAATGGACAATGTAATCAATGCTCTCATATCCATCCAATATCACGGACAAAGAACCAACTGTAATTGGATTATTAGAGGGTTAATCATGAACTAGCATTATGTATATACATGAGTGACTGTAATAAGGTCACAAGTCTCTCTCTCTCTCTCTCTACATTTACCTCACCCCCCAAGCCACTCTCCTACACCTGTATTTCTATTTCTCTTTCTGCCTCACTCCATTCCCATCCCCCTTCTCTTTTCTCTCTCTCTCTCTACATTTACCTCACCCCCAAGCCACTCTCCTACACCTTTATTTCTATTTCTCTTTCTGCCTCACTCCATTCCCATCCCCCTTCTCTTTCTCTCTCTCTCTCTCTCTCTACATTTACCTCACCCCCAAGCTACTCTCCTACACCTTTATTTCTATTTCTCTTTCTGCCTCACTCCATTCCCATCCCCCTTCTCTTTCTCTATCTCTCCCTCTCTCTTTCTCCCCCCTCTCTCTCTCTCTCTCTCTCTAACTACATCTGTTAATGCCTCCTGTCTCTGAAGAAATGAAACTGTCTGCTCAGAACCAGGACATTTTAAACTCATACAGTTTGTATACCATAAAACAGAGACTCTACGGTTAATGCCCTTCTGTTACTCAGCTCAACAGTCCATACAGTCCAGTGCTTGCATTTAATCATAAAAATCAGTCAATTTCAAGCCAACCTGCATGGAAGCTTCCCTCAATATAAATGCATGGACTCTTCTAAAATAAACCAATGCATCTATTATACTAAGGTCCAGCTCAGATCACTGCCCAATTTTAGACAAAGGATCCCGCATCCAAGCCTTTTTTCCTTCCTTCTTCATCATTTTTTGTCCAATTTCTGATCCTCTCTGTGAGTGGATTGACAGGATTGACAGGGAGGCCATGCATGTTGTTGACCTAATGAGTCACTCATGCATTATGCATGAGCTCATTTGCATAGATGATGGGACATTTTGTGCTCTCCACTTCATACATAGCCTGAACTCCAGGCTAAAGGAGTAATTTCCCATTCTCAATATGAACAATACAATCTCGATCTTAGATGTAGAAATATAACCCCCAAAGGGAGAAATAAAATGTTACTGTAACTATTGGTACATGTACTTGTACATTGGCAACCCATTACAGATAAACAACTTGAGTTTTGATCACTGTAAATTTACCATTTTCTTGGGTTTTCTACAGCAAAAGTGAGACTTCCTCTTAACATTATTTCATAAACTTTATTTCTTATTCTCCTTTGGTTGCTTAGTTTTTACTTTGCTTTTTTATTATTTACTTTTTGAATATTTACCACAGGTACAATTTAATTTTGTTTACAGATACCCAGGCCTACAATTATTTCTTTACTCTCTTTGTCAAATTTAATAAAAATTTCAATTAAAAATAATTCAAGCCTGAACACAAGGCCCTCATATATATATTACCATCATCTACATGCAGTACAGTACAGGACCCAATCAGCTTTATATCATATAGTAATACATGTACAGTACATGTAAGTCTTTGAATACCTAAAGGTGAATAGAAAACATCAATGGGATACAGGTATTTTTTCAATTATTTATCAATGATCTTTCTCACAAATGAAGCTAATGAGATTGAAATGTACAGTCAAACCTGCTTTAGTGACCACCTGTCTACAAAGACCACATTGTTTGTTTCCCTTGAAAATGGTTTCCCATTGAAACATGTACTAAAGGAACCTGTCTACAAAGACCACCTGCCTACAAAGACCACTTTTTATGTTTCCCTTGGGTGGTTGCTAGAGACAGGTTTCACTGTACTACAATGAATCAATCTGTAAAACAATTCTTGTGTGAAAATTCTATTAATTCTATAGTAACCAAAAGCTCCAAGGCATTGCGGACAATTGAGAGTTGAAAATTTTAACATGTTTAAGACGTGGGAAAAATAAGTATTAAAGAAATACAGTTCATTATTCACCCTGGAGAAAATTAAAATATTTATTCCTTTACCAATAAAGCAAGTCCAAAATGATTTCTTTCATATCAATCAAAGAATTAAGTTTGCATTACAATTTAAGCCCTACTCATTAATAACAACATAAATTAGGGGGAAATCCCATTATAATATTACATCATCCACATCAATATGTGTGGACTGTACATGTACAAGTAGGAATGGTCAATAAATCAATCGGGGAAATACGCTCAAAACCCAGACTGAAGTACCAATTAACTATGTTATCTCGCTATCTAATTAAATATTGCAGAAGAGCAGGGCAGGCAGACAATGAAATTATGAGAGTGAGATACAGACAAAAATACAGACACAAAAGAAAAAAGGGCTGTAGAGGAGACAAAGAAGCCCCATCCCGCTTTGTATTCATTCGGAGCACACCAACAAAAATCACAATAATCATGAATATTCATGAGTGCATCACCAACTAGGGCCCCTAAACCTTCATAAGCACCTCTCAGACAGCCACTGCTATGACTGCAGGCAGTGCGATGAGCTGAGTTAATGAGGCATGCATTATGCGGGGAGATCAAGTGCTGATGCATAATGGGAGGAGCTCCTCTGTCTGAGGTAGCTGACACTTGAGTGTCAAAACGCTGATTGCCAAATGACATGTAGTCTTGATTTCAGTCCTTTGTATACTGTATCCTCCGTTCTCATTCTCAATCTGATCCACAACATGAGAATTAGATTTAGAGGAAAGATTGAACAGAAAAGCAATGTATGAAGTAATAACTGTTGAGCTACATACAATGTATTCAATTTTTTTTGGGGAGGGGGCTACCATGATATAAACAAGGCTTTTCATGTACTGTACATCTATGCCTAGCTTTTATGAATTTCATCACAAGTTCATTTATTGTTATTCAAAAGTATTGTTCTTTAATCTTCATAAATTGTAAGAATGACAATGTCGTCATGTATTATTTTCCCTAGTACCATTAACTAACCATCGAAAAATGGCAGAAATAACAGCAGAGGTAGGAAAATTGAGATTGGAAGTAAGAAATTGTTGCATCCTTCTACAAACTTTACAGGAAGGGTCTGGAGTGTAAGACTATGAATCAGACACAAAAGGAATCAATTTCAAGACCCTGTGCTGAGTAAACACTGGATAGGATGCCCCCACCTAAACGTGTCTTAAAGTTAAAGGGATCAGTCACACACGGAAAAAAGGAGGAAAAAATGTATATCAATCATTACCCTTTTTAAAAAAAAGTCAAGATTAAAGGTAAAGACCAGTTTTGGAAACGCCCTCTCTCAAAAAAATGAAATGGAAGCTCTCATTACCAATCATGTGAAAGAATATGTTTTGACTAATACGTGATGATACATATTTTGCCGGGAAAGTCGGAAACCGCCTACTAATTGATATATTTGGTAAATTATTATATCTATTGGGACCAAATAGATATCGCACGTGGTCGCGTAGTCCCATATACATCTTTCTGTGTACAGTGCTTGTAACTTTACCAAGACTGGGTCAAATTTCTTATCATTTTGACGATTCCAGAACCTTGCAGTACACACCAATACTCATATGCTAGATGATCAACCTTTTCTCATCGATTCCACAACGTTTCTTTCACAATGCAATCGCATGACCAGAACTGGTCTTTATCTTTAAAGGTTAGAAGGGGAAAACATGTCTGTTCGTCCTTACTTCCTTCAAGCCTTTCATGCTATTGCATGAACTATATTGTTCTTACAATGTTCCTGGACTAAATTCATGTCAAAATATGCTAATTAAAAGTGTATTAATCAGATGAAATCCTACCACACATTTCAATGACATACATTGTACATACAGTATGTACATAAGTATACCATCCAAAGGGCCAAGGGGGCATTCAGGGACCGTGGCAAAGGGAGAGGGGCATATGTGCCCCTCCCATATTGAATGGTGGGCAAAAAGGAGAGAGGAAAGGCATTATGAAAATAATATGATGTGACCCCCTTCCAAAACCATCCCCTACTCAAAGTCCTTTTTTGTCTTGCATTTCATTTTAACTGTACTAGACCTTGAAGTGTTTTAACCCTGGAAAGCTCCAAAAGAGCTCTGAGATAAATCACAAAGCTCCCCTTGAAGAATATAGACACAATAAATAACAATTGCTGTAATAAAAAAATCTTGCTCTTTAGAATACATGTACCCCGTGTCCACACACAACACTTTCCTTGATTAGGGGTGATTAGTTATACCGTTTCGGGATAAATACTGTTAGGGGTAGTTATACGATGAAATTTTGTGTGTGGACACTTACTAATGATACGTCGTATAACGAAACGTCGTATAACGAAACGCGGGTTTGGGCATCGTTTCGAACTAGAATTCAATAAAGAATCACGTCTAATCATGCCTAATCACGGAATGTGTTGTGTGTGGAAGTAACTAGTATAACTATTCGAACTAGAACGGTATAACTGGGCGGGGCTTAACTCGACCTCGCGCGAAAGGAGACCTGACCTCTCCTTTCCGCTTCCATTTCATGACCGCAGTAGCAAACTGCGCACCTATCCGACATTTCGCTGTAGAGTTTCGGGAATACTTTCTTGTGTGTGTGGACACCCTGGAATTTATACGATGATTCTTTATACGACGTTTCGTTATAGAGTTTCGGGATAAATTGTTTTGTGTGTGGACACGCTGCAAGATAGATGCAATCTAAAAAAAGATCCAGGCAACAGAAAAATAATTTTTACTCTGCTGCCCCTACCAGTATTTAGCTGAGCTCTTTCATGTTTAACAAAGGAAAACTTTGATCTAAGGCCAAGTAAGGGACTCAATGCTCAGACTATCCCCTCATTCAGACTACCCAAATAGATTGTATAAGTAAATAAAATCTACTATAGGACGCTTCTTTAGACAACGTTTCGTTATTCCAATTTCATATAAATTTCCAACAAATTTCCTACAGTCCGAAGTTCTGAACAGGCTGGAGCTCTCTTTGTAAAACCTGATTTTGAAGAAAAAGCTTTAGCCCAGCATCTAGTTAAAATTTTAATAGAATAAAAAAACACTGGCCATTGTGTGCAACACAACTACATCACTACCTGTAGTTAAAAATAGGGGTAGGCATTGAAGTGATTCAGATCATTGTCTGACAATGCATGGGATTATGGGATGAGCTTATCCTAATCCCTAGTAACCCATGGATTATCCTGAGGTGACAGACATGATAGTGTTCAACCCAACAAAAGAGTTTGAAGAGCTATGCTGTAAGAGTTATTCACCCCTATGCTTCAAAAGTTATCTATTTTTAGAGAGCGTGCCTATTCTTGCCTTACAAAAGTCACTATTTTAGTTGTCATGGTTATGGTTGAAATACATCATAATGCTATATCTTCATATCAGCGCTTAATAATAAATGTGTGGTATTTCTTTTTTAACAAAATTGTTTAAAAACAAAGAAAGGAATTATTACATGGTGTACAATTTTTTTAAAGCTCTCCAACTTTTGTAAATGTGAACATATCATTTTATGAATAATTGAAATATTTTTTGCAAACAAGATGAACACAATGTACATGTAGAACTTGGAACAAATAGACTAAACCATGTATACAATCTAGTTCATTAATGTAGCATTCTGATCTGTACCAAAAAGGGAAAGTGGCAAACAATTATCTTTGGACTTTCACAGTATACTGCCCTCTGCATTGGTGTAAGGGATCATCTAAAAAATGTGAAATGCCAACTTCTTCATAGTGCTGCTTCGTACTCTGCTGTGCTTGGACTATTTGTGCCACTTTAATCGACATATACTTGTCTGTTTATGAATCATATATTAGTGCTACTATAGTGTATATGCATATATGTAAGAATTTATACTTTGGGGCTATGATGTCCAAAAGAAATAATAAATTGTTTGAGGCATCAGGTAAATGAACAAAAGCAATTAACAAGTGGAATGTATACAAACAAAAATTAATATTCTTAAGTTTACAAAACTTCTACCAGCATGCAAAGTAATGCACATATCTGTACATTACATACAGTTGTATGTACAGGTACCTTAAATACATCTGGGAACAACACGTGTATACATGCATATAGACTGTTATTTTGCTTACGACAGAAGTGGTTCTATTTACATTTGCAGGTCTCTGTACACAATAATATAATGGCCCATTGAGTTTAAAGTATTCAGAATATGTCAAAATCAATCAATCATAAACACCCCATACCCCCCTCCCTCCAATTGAGCCATAAAAGATTTGCACCCATAAGCTATTGACCATGAACTACACACTGTACATGTAGTATCAACTATACAATAGACAAAAGGACTATTGTAGGTGTTGTCATCACACTCGATAAGCCTTAATGAAATAATTCCTTTATACCGGTATCTATTTTTCCCTCCTGCTCTGACCAAAGAATTACAGCAACATGAAAAACAGGAATATGGTACGTTTTTACTGGTAGGATTTGCGTAAGCCAAAACCTCAGTTTTAAAACACAATCGCAAACAGCTTTAAGCATTTCAACAGCCTTGTGGATCATCTATATGTACAATCAACCTTGAGTCTTGAAGTCTTGAGTGGCCACCTCTCTATAAAGGCCACCTGTCTACAGTGGCCATGTATTTTGTTTCCCTCAAGAAAGAAATGCGTGTTGTAGAACCCGTCTTGAAAGGCCGCTTGTCTACTCTCTCTCTCTCTCTCTCTCTCTCTCTCCCTCCCTCCCTCCCTCTCTCTCTCTCTCTCTCTCTCCTCCCTCCCTCTCTCTCTATCTTTGAATGTATGAACATTACAGTAACATATCCTTATTCACATATATGGTACTATGGCAATATTATACTAATAATGAATGCTTATGAGTTCAATAGTGCGAATATTTTCATGAGTTGAAAGATTAACGTTCTATTCAACGAGGCGTCAGCGGAGTTGAATAGAATTAATGTTAATCTTTCAACGAATGAAAATATTTGCACTATTGAACAAATGAAAAACATTCATTATTTGTTTTATACATCTTTCAACAAATTATGCTTTGCTCCTTATATTAAAGATAAATTAAAGTTGGAGTCAGGCCTTCTCGATTACAGTTGTACATTCAAATCGCCTCCGCACCAGATGCACGCAGCTAATAACAATGGGATACGTGCAGGGCAGAGAGGTACGTACGCGTCGCAGTCTGCATATAACCAAAAATGCACGGTCGTGCAATAGTATTATTTATTGAATATCATGTGACCAACAACCCTCCAATCAAATGACAAGGATCTACGTCGGTGTTGTATAAAATAAGATATTGACAATGACTCTGATTTTTTTGATTTTTTATTTCATTTAATGTGTTTCCAACCATGAAGTTCTTGGTGTCATTATGAAATAGACTTTATTTTGATTTCCACTAGAGAGAATTTATCATTGCTATTTTTTCAACTTATAACCAGAATATATAAAGCTTAACCTACATGTACACACTGCCTCGTCTTTCGGATGGTGACGTTAAAGGTCGGTCCTCAGACGTAAATAATCATATCTGATTGATACACGTCTGTAAAAACCTAATTACACACACACTGCTGAGATGTATTTTTTATCTCACCATATACTGTAGTATAGGCCATGAAAACATATTGCACCTACTGTAATTCAGTGAAATTCAATACTACCTCTATGAAAACAGGAAATGCGGATCACTTTCATTGTAGGTTGTATTACTGGATAATAACGCAATGTTAGATATATCCTGAAACTGACTGACCGCAATGACCACTTCATGTACAGTACCTTGTTCAAGCGTACATAGTGCAAGCAGTGCTCATGAAACTACAGAGCTAAGAGTTTAGAAGAGAAAAACAAAACATACCCTGGTACTAGTTTTAAAAGCTAGAAAAGCAGCCCTTGAAATGCAAACTATGGTCCTTTAATAGGATTTGAAGTTGCAGATCATTTGGCTGTCACCCTACATGCAGCAGTGCAAAGTGATGAATGCTACCCATTAGCACATGGAAAAGTATCGTAGTTTCGTACAGCAAAACAGAGATTCAACATTGTTGGATTGACTTGTGTGGATTTTGTAAACCCGTGAATAAGTGACTTGGTAGAAATGACATAATGATAATGTATCTTGCACGTACTGTGTACATCCCTATATGGTCATTGTACATCCTTATATGGCCTTTGTACATCCCGATATGATCATTGTACATCCCTATATATGGTCATTGTACATCCTTATATGGCCATTGCACATCCCTATATGGTCATTGTACATCCCTATATGGCCATTGCACATCCCTACATGGTCATTGTACATCCCTATATGGTCATTGTACATCCCTTTAAGGCTATTGTACGTGATAACAGCCCCTGCATTTGAAAGGGCTATATAAAGGCACCTTTTCTCATTTCGTTAAAGATAAAGTTGAGTTCTGGTCATGCGATTGCATTGTGAAAGAAACGTTGTGGAATCGATCGGAAAAGGTTGATCATCTAGCATATAAATATTGGCGTGTACTGCAAGGTTCTGGAATCATCAAAATGATAAGAAATTTGACCCAGTCTTGGTAAAGTTACAAGCACTGTACACAGAAAGATATATATGGGACTACAAAAACATGTGGCATAAAAATCCGTCCCAATTTTTATAATGTTACATGCCTTATTTAGAATACCAAGGCATTTGAAGAGCCATGCTTTTCAGGGAACATTTTTCTCTCTGATGTTCTTCCACACTTGCATAATACAATGATAACGCTCACAAATTATTTTTCACCTCTTCCCAGAACTCAACCTTCTCTTTAAGAAGTCTTATGATACAAGCTTGTTGGATAGTCATTGAAAGATAAATTTTCAAATACTATCCAGTATCCAACATAACAAATGCTTGCAGACACATTAACCATAAATACCATTAATAATCCACTCTCAAAGTAAACGACAATCAATAGGAGGAGCAGCCCTTGGCATTCCAGTAATCGGTCAGCTGTGAACAATCGTCAAATTGATTTGTTTGCAAAAGGAAAATCAATACAGCAAACAGCCACTCCAAGAAAGGCAATATTTCTTTAGCACAACAAGCATAGGCTACACTGGTGTTCCATGGGCAGTATAGAAGGAAAGATATTGAAAATAGTAAAATACAGGTGTCAATACCACTATTACCGCAGTGCATGTACATGTATGGAACATAAAGTCTATATATATATATATATATATAGTAACCACCGCCGATGTCTGTAATAGACCTGGCAATTGATGACGATGATGATGAAAGTAAATGTTGATTGATGGAACATGTTTCAGATTTTCAAGATTTGTAATCATCTATCACAAAGCTCAAAGTTATGGTAAGATGGTCTTTTTGGTACGACCCCTCCATTGAAACACAGACATGAAGGTCACATTATGAAAGGTGTCCAAATGCAATTTTTCAGGAATGGTTTCTAAATTTAGGTACATTATTAGGCACTGATTTATACATGTACAACAATATTGTAGGGCTGGTCACAATTCATTGATAATCATAGTAGTAACTGTACCACATGAACGTCCACCACCTAGGGTTAGATTTAGGGATAGGGTTAGGATAAGGTTTAGCATTACCTAAGAAACTTAAAACATTAGATTTAACTTCATTGGCGATGAAGCATGATTGGCTAACCTATGAATGTCTGGTCAAATTTTGTGGCGGAGTATTCTAAAGTTGCTCTTAATTTAGTCAACGTGAAAAAGGAGTATATCTAGATCTATTTATAAATCAAATAGTAAAAAATTTAATCACAATAGACACAAAGTCTGAAGAAGAAATATTGACCCTTGCTTTTCTTGGCTTTTTCTAAGCACTGATTTCTTGGATCTAATAGATCTAGAAGTCTACTTATAATTGAATTGTAGAAGGCTAGAAAGCCTAGATCTCTCTGGAAAAATCTAGTAATTTATCACTCTAGTCTAGATGTATGTATAAATGAACGAGATCTACTTTCTCTGTCCATCTCTGTCTGTAGACATTATCTGTCATTCTCTCTCTCTCTCTCTCTCTCTCTCTGACTCTGTCACTCTCAATCTTATCCATAACGTCATGCCATGCTATTTCTACTTATGGTCTTATAGAAACTCCTTGACAAATATAACCTCTGTTTGACGTTGTCACTAGACACATGTAATAGTCACACACTCAGAGTAATTGATTTAAATTGATTCTGACACTATTGGCCGTGGCCCCCATTTCTCCCACCGGCCATTCTGCACAACCCCGATACTCCGGCAGCCAGCTACACAGCCAGGCCAGGTACCACATCGCTACTGTCTCACCGCTCAAAGTTACATATAAACACACACGCAAACAAAATAAAGTTTATCAAACTTCCATCAAAACAGCATAAAAATTATGACAACACCCTATCCAATCGCAATCATCACAATAATATTCAGATCTACGGAATTCGGATAGTCATAAGAGGTTTTTCAAACGTTACCATGGTTATATTAGAGTGTGTTTCCTCGCGGGATTCCAGTCCGGATGAAGAAAAAAAATCTTCCAGGGCAGCAAGATGTGACGTCGATCAATACAGAGTTAAACGTGCAGAGTACACGCCTACTATATGCGACTTTTTTTTCGCGGGACTCGATACCGTATTTGAGCGAGCTTCCAGCTAGCCCGCGCCCAACGTTCAGGTCAGCTACAGGTACCTGATTAGGGATCGCCTCAACAACAGATTTCACACGCTCTAATTCTTGATTAAACTATATTCACTGTGGTGACTATTATTTCGAGTATATTGTTCGAGGAAAGATTGAAATATATGCGTAAAATAAACAATGAGGTTGACGATGGATGAGCAAAAATAATTGAAAGTTATTCAGAATCCATTAAATGAGCTCCTTCCTTTGATAACAAAAAAAATATATGCATTGCACGGGCGACTATAAATAGGCTAGGCGAGAAGGGGGGTCGCCACATCTACCACTCCCCCTATTTTGGAGGGATTTTTTACTCAACGATGTCGATGTTTAACACACATTATTTTACAAGTCCTCTCGGCCGGCCTCCCACCCCCCATCTCACCCGTGGTTCGTATATATGCTTCTGAGCATTTTTGCATATCATTTTAATTATATATAATAGTCTATATATGATTTTTTTAGAACCCCCAGAAAGCTAATTTCACTTATGGAGAAATAATATAGTCTATGAAGTTACTGTCCACTGAGTAGGCCTAAAGACTATGATTTTAGTATGTTCGAATTCCTTTGATTTTATTGTAGTATGTTAGTACAATAATTTTATCATAATAAATGTACAGGTACGGTTCATAGTTCGTATAGTTTAGCAATATTCTCACATAACATAACATTTACCTGTTCTTGACTGCCTATTGTATATAGTTTATATATGCGCAGATGTATTTAAAGTGACTCGGTAACATTGTTGAAGGTTGATGAAAAAACTGCGTAATTTTTGTATAAAATGTTACTTGTTATGTTCCTTCTACTGTACTTACCCTCTAACATGCAAAAAATCCTGAAAAAAATTCTCAAACCACAAAGATATTTATGGTTTTCTTTAAAGGCGTCACTGTGCGACACCCTCTCACAGTCAATTCTCCCAACCATGTTTGAATTTCCCAAACGTTTTACCACGAAAATAAGACATAAGACAGGCTTAATTTTAAAAATATTTCAGAACTTAAATACCTGGAATGGTATATAGCGCCAATTCATTGCTTTGTGGCGATTTGCATTCACCTAAAATGTAATTAAATTGTAATAATGTAGTTGGGAGAACTAAGGAATCGATCAGATCAGTTTTTCCCAATTTTATCATTAATAATGGTCTGTTTACACTCAAACTTTCAGATTATCTTTAATTGTACATCTAGCATATGATTGAAGTCACTACCTTAGCACCATTTTCTCTCATCTGAACAATGTTACCAAGTCCCTTTAAAACTATACTGTAATGATACTAACCCATAAACCTTAATTTTATTCGCTATTTAGTGACCCGAATTTGTTGAACAGAATTGTAAACAGCACGGTGTGTTTACTCTGTGTTCCATTGTAGGGGGAAAGGTTAACAATACATACTACACGTTTAACAATAGTACCACCCGCAAAAATGATGCCTTAATCCCGAATCAACGTCGCGTTTACACATTTCTTTTCCTTCTTCCGCCAATGCCTCTTAGAAATTAAGCATAAAAGGAAGGAATGGTTGAAAGCGGTATCCCACGGAGATGAGGTTCCGCATTCACCTCTCCTTCTAAGGCAGAAAATGAGAAAATGAAAAAGAAACTTTGGGGAAACGGAGAGAGAGAGAAAATATTATTTGTGGTTGGATGAACTTTTCGCAGAAGTTTGAAAATTATCACGAAAATAAATTGGAATATAATTTATAGTATTGGAAGAATTCGTATTTCACAAGAAATCAAACAGAAAATGCATACCCCAATCAAAAAAAAAAAAAGAAGGGAAGATTGAAAACCAATTAAACTAACTTAAAATATATTTCTGTAATTATCTTTTAATCGATTGGGCTCTTAAATTCGGGAGGGGGGCACGTTTATGGTTTATGTCAATGGAAAAAGGGAACAGAATCTGGGGAGGGGGCGGAAATAAAAGATCATCTTTGTGGTTTGGGTGAATATTTCGCCGAAGTTTGAAAATTATCACGAACATTTTACAACATAGGTTTACAATTGTAAGGATGTATAATGAAATATTTCGTAAAATCACGAGAAAAAAAAGATAAAAAAATAATGAAAACCAATTATACTAACTTAAAATATTTAAAACTTGTTTAAAAATCTTTTAATCGAACGGCTCTTAAAATGGGGTGGGGGGGGTGGTGGGTGGCACGTTTATGGTTTTGATATGTCATTGGGAGGTTGTTTCTTATAATTATGATGTGGTCTGGTGGTCATCAATGTGAATTAGTTGGATATTTATTTATCCACATCACATTCATTTACGAAGGCTTTTCAAATGAGATGTATTAAATAGATAAGTGGTGGTGTAGCGGAGGGCGGCACTGAGAGCTTGTGCCTAGATGTGAACCCAGAGACCCCCCAAAAAAAAAAAAAAAAAAAAAAAAAAAACATGGAGTAGAGGGGACATAAAATAAATGTGGACATTCCCAGCGATAGGCCGAAAGAAATAGAAAGAGAGAATATGAAAGGCAACATGGGCAGGCCCTCCTCACACACTCTCCTCAGTATAAGATGTCTTTGTTTTTAATATAATGGTGTCCCCTCCTTAATATCAGCAACCCATCAATTGCCGCCTATAGTGCAGAGATTACAATTATCAACGAGAGTTTCGATGTACAATTTGTACATCTCCTTGGTCGTGTTAGGTAGTAAGGGAGAGGGAGGGAGAGAGAGAGAGGGGGACAAAGAACTTAAAGGGAGGAGGGAGGGAGTGAGAGAGAGAGAGAGAGAGAGGGAGAAAGAACTTAAATGGAGGGAGGGAGAACTAGAGTGAGAGAGAGAGAGAGAGAGACGGAGGGAGAAAGAGAGAGAGAGAGAGAGAGAGAGAGAGAGAGGGGGAGAACGAAATAAAGAGAGAGAGAGAGAGAGAGAGAGATGGAAAGAGATGATCACAAATCAAACATTATTATTTATTTTATTCAATATAATATTTCCTTCAATATTGTGTATTACTTTTTTTTTTAATAACATTAAAAAAAAAGAGGATAAGAAGAAGAAGAAGAAGAAGAAGAAGAAGAAGAAGAAGAAGAAGAAGAAGAAGAAGAAGAAGAAGAAGGTTTAAGCCCCCGATCGAATGGAAGGGGGAACTCCGTCCATGCAATTATTGTTATATTAATCAACCAAAACCTTGCGATATGACGACTGCGAGATGACCGAGCGGTCATTGAACCCCTGTCATGTTTGGCATGCCAGGAATGTTCTAATTAACGCTCACCGTGGAGATAGTTTTCACCCGACCGAAAACGAGTATGAGCTGAAGGTCTCTTTGAAGAATAAGGACTTCATGTCATTAATTTTGAATTCGCCAATATTTGGACAATGGCCACGTCTTCTACCTCCTGGTTCTCCTCGGGCAGTAAATTGATTTGTTTGTAGTCTGGGACCCTGTCCCGACATTGTCACCCCATGTTATCATTACCACCATCATTATCATCCACATCATCATTATCACCATTCTCATCATCATCATCATATTAAACAAAAAATTATCCTCATCCTCACCACCACCGTCAACATCATCATCAACATCATCATTATCCTCCAGACCTCCTCACCATAATAATCAGCATTTGTCATCATTATGATCCACTGTGTTTGCTGCCCTCTTGTGACATGATTATGCTCAATTGTTGCTAGTTCGCCTTTTTTTTTTGCACCAATGTTTGTGAACGGCCATTAGGATTAGGTAGGGCAAAACTATTATGAAAGATGTGTCGTCTATTCACATCTTCTCTATCATCAAGATTATGATCATCATCACCGTCATCATCATATTCATCAAAAACCATCATCATCATCATCAATTCATCATTAATCACCACCATTATCCTCCTCAGCACCTCCTCATCACAATTTTCATTATCATCATCCTCAGCAACATCACCACCATCATCAAGATCATGATCATCATCGCCGTCATCATCTTCATCAACAACTATCATCATCATCGTCATCAATCATCGCCATTCTCCTCCTCATAATCATCACAATTATCACCATCATCATCACTATCGCAATTACCACCACCATCATCACCATGATCATTATCATCATCATCATCATCAATTTATCATCATCATCATCCTCACATTTATAAAACAAAACATCAAGCAAGCATACCGTACAATAACATAATTACAATGTATGACATTTATATTAATTCTATCAGAATAAACAGAACAACAAAAAGAAACAAACATATTAGAAAAATTGAAACATAAGTTGTATACAGACAAAGTTTTAGGGGAGTCTTTTTATAACAAGGAGCTGTCATGGTCCAGTGGTATAACAGTGGACTGATAACAAGGAGGCAAATGGTTCAAAACCAAGTCAATTAGCGTTTCTCATTTGGCGCAGAATTAATAAAATCAACCATCTCCCTACCCTTAAACATGTGCAGCCTATATATACGCTGTCACATCCAATTCACGATGGAAATTCAAAATCAAAATTTTGTGCAGACTTTTGTACTCTGTGAAATTCTATATTTAGAATAAATCAAATATAAAGTATAGGAGAAATAAATGATGGAATTGTGCAGTGCTTTGGATCAACATGCGTTGTAGTTGGATATAATATATTGGAAACAATACGGACAAATGTGCAGAGTTTTGCATAAAAATCCAATCTCAGTATGATATCATATAAAATATATACATGAATGCATAGTAAATTCACCATTATAATGTGCAGACTTATGCATAAAACTCCAGTCTCAGTATGATATCATATAAAACATTTATATATCTATATTGGAAAGTCACCATTATGATGTGCAGACTTTTGCACACAAATCATTCTTAATTCAACATTGAGGTATAATTTCATTATGAAATATATATACAATGGCCACTCACCATTATAATGCGTAGACTAATGCACGAAAATTCAACCTCAGTATGATTTGATATGAAATATATATGCATCTGACATTTATCTTAATGATATGCAGACTTATGCGTCAAAATCCAATGTCAGTATGATATTACATGAAAATATATGCAATGGACATTCACCATTATGATGTGCAGACTTATATTCAGAACAATCAATCTCAGTATGGCATTATATGAAATAGGCCTATATATGCATTTGACATTTACCATTATGATAATTATGCAGACTTATGCACACAAATCCAATCTTAGCATGATACCATATAACATATATACATGTATGCAAAGGAAATTCAGCATTATAATGTGCAGACTTATGCACAAACATCCAATCTCAGTATGATATCATATAACATTTATACATGTATGCAATGGACATTCACCATTATGATGTTGGAGACTTATGCACACAAATCCAATCTCAGTATGATATTATATGAAATATATTTGCATTTGACATTCACCGTCATGATGTGCAGACTTATGCATAACAATCCATTCTTAGTATGATGTCATATGAAATACATATATACATCGGACATTCACCGGCATGACGTGCAGACTTATATTCACAAGAAGAAGAAATATAATCCCAGTATATTATATGAAATATGTATAAACATTGGACATTAAACATGATGTGCAGACGTATGTACAAAGATTAAATCTCAGTATGATATTACATACAATATATTTGCAATGGACATTCACCATTATAATGTGCAGGCTTATATTCACAACAATCCAATCTCAGTATGATATTACATGAAATATATATATACAATTTACATGCACCATTGTAATGTGCAGAATTATGCACGCAAATCCAAACTCAGTATGATATCAATTACAAAAATATTGCACATTTACCATAATGTTCTGCATACTTATGCATTTGAATCTAATCTCAGTATGTTATCGTTTGAAATATATCTAAACATTGGACATTCATCGTCGCGAGTTACAAATTATGCACACAAATTCAATTTCAGTTTGATATCATATTAAATATGTATATACGTTTGACATTAAACGTTATAATGTGCAGACTTATACACAACAAATCCTATCTCAGTATGATATAATATGAAATATATATACATTGGACATTAAAATTTATGATGTGCAGACTTATGCACAAACATCCAAGCTCAGTATGATATCATATGAAATATATATGCAATGGACGTGTACCACTATGATGTGCAGACTTATGCACAAAAGTCCAATCTCAGTATGATATAATATACAAAACATTGGACTTTCACCATTATAATGTCCAGGCTTGTGCAAGCAAATCCAATCCCAGTATGATATCATATGAAATATATATGCGATGGACATTCACCATTATAATGTGCAGAGTTGTGCAAAATGATGTAATATCAGTATGATATCATATACAAAATATATGCATTAGACACTCTGCATTTTGATTCGTAGATTTATAAAGAAAAATCCAATCGCTGTATGATATCTTATGAAATATATATGCATTGGACAAAACACATTATGATGTGCAGACTTATGGACACGAATCTAATCTCAGTATGATATCCTATGAAACATGTATATACAATGAGCATTCACCATTATGATGTCAGATTTATGCACAAAGATCCAATCTCCGAACGATAAATAAAAAAATATGTATGCAGTGAACACGCACTATGATGACTTGCAGACTTATGCACACAGACCTAATCTCAGTATTTTATCATATGACATATACATTGGACTTTCACTGTAATAGTTTGCAGACTTATGCGCAATAATCTCAACTCAACATCGACATACGATATTATACGAGATGTAAATACACTGGACATTCAACATGTGCAAACTCAAAAATATGATATGACGTCATACGAGATCTCAATACAATCGACATTTAACATGTGCAGACTTATTTATTCCTCAAAATATAATCTAAGTATGATATCATATGAAATATATATATATATATATACATTGGATATACACAATTATAATGTGCAGACTTATGCACACAAATCCAAGTTCAGTATGATATCATATGACATATATACATGTATGCAAAGAAAATTCAGCATTACGATGTGCAGACTTATGCACACAAATCCAATCTCAGTATGATATAATATGAAATATATTCATTTGATATTCACCATTATGATGTGCAGAGTTATGCACAAACATCCGATCTCAGTATGATATAATACGAAATATATATTCAATTCAATTCAATTCAAATTTATTGGTCCAATAGGAAATTCATTGCGTTTGCATGCATTATTCACAGAGAAAAATAAATAAAATGTACATGTGACATGATACATACAACATAAAACGAGTATCATAGAGAGAATAAACATATAGCACTTTAACATTAACATTATATATATATATTTTGGATATAGATATACATTAGACATGAAACATGATATTATACGAAATATATGTATATGATATTATACGGGATGTAAATCGGACATTCAACATTTGCAGACTTATGCGCAAAGATACAATCTCAGAATAATATCATAGCAAATTTGTATGCAACGAACATGCACTATGCACAAAAATCCAATCTCCAAATGATATAATACACAATATGTAAGCAATGAACATGCATCATTATGATGTGCAGACTTATGCACACAAATTTAAACTCAACATTGAGATATGATATTACACGAGATGTAAATACACTAGAAATTCAAAATGAGCAGCATTATGCACAAATATCTAAACCCAACACCGAGATATGATATCATATGAAATCTGAATACACTATACATATACATTGGACTTTCACTATAATAGTTTGCAGACTTATGCGCAATAATCTCAACTCAACATCGACATACGATATTATACGAGATGTAAATACACTGGACATTCAACATGTGCAGACTTATGCACAAAGATACAATCTCAGAATAATATCATAGCAAATTTGTATGCAACGAACATGCACTATGCACAAAAACCTAATCTCATCATTGACATATGATATTATACGAGATGTAAATATAATAGAAATTTGTCACGTGTAGACTTATGGACAAAAAACTAAACTCAACATTAAGATATGATATTATACGACATGTAAATACACTAGAAATTCAAAATGAGCAGCATTATGCACAAATATCTAAACCCAACACCGAGATATGATATCATATGAAATCTGAATACACTAGACATTCTACATGTGCAGAGTTATGAACAAAAATCCAATCTCCGAATGATATAATACTAAATATATATATGCAATGAACATGCACCATAATGATATGCAGACTTATGCACACAAATCAAATCTCAGTATGATATCATAAACAAAACATTAGACTTTCGCCATTACGATGTGCAGACTTATGAATACAAACCTAATCTTAGTATGATATCATATGAAATATACATTTGAGTTTATCCATTTTAGTGTGCAGACGTATGAACACAAATCCAAACTCATCATCGACATATGATATTATACGAGATGTAAATATACTAGAAATTTGTCACGTGCAGACTTATGGACAAAAAACTAAACTCAACATTGGGATATGATATTATACGAAATCTTAATTCACTAGACATTCAACAAGTGCAGACTTATGCACACATATATAAATTCAACACTGGGATATGACATCATATGAAATCTAAATACACAAGAAATTCAACAGTAAGATAACATATACAATGCACTGGACTTTTACCATTATGATGTGCAGACTTATGGACACAAATCTAATAAACTCAACGTTGAGATGTTGTATTATACGATACCTTACTACGTTTGACATTCAACATGTGCAGACTTAAAATTAAGCACGAAAATCTAAACTTAACGTCACGAAATGATGTTAGAAGTCATCCAAATACAATAATAATAAAATAATATTCAGCTTTTATATAGCGCTTAAGAAATCTCGGACGTCTCTAAGCGCTTTACAGATATACTTTTGCCCCGGTCATTGGATTCAGTGCTTGCCCGCACACATTGTGGGCACAATCTCCACTCCCAGGGGAGCATTCCAGTCAGGCGTTACTTGACGCTCAAACACTGTTTGACCAACAATGACGGTCGCATCCTACCGGGTACCCATTTTTAACACCTGGGTGGAGAGTAGCAAGTGTAGGTTAATATCTTGCCAAAGGATATTAGTGCCGTGTCGGGATTCGAACCCTCGACCTTCGCATTTCCAGCCAAGCGCCTTAAACCACTCGACCACGACACTCTCAATATGATAGTTGACGTTTACTATAATTCGTTCGTCTTAGGTTTGGGTTATCTGATATATGTATTACCAGAAGTGATATTGTAAGCCTACTTTGTTTTTCACGAAAGTTGAAAATATTGGAAATACAAAGGGACTGAGCTGCTTGATAGCTTAAAACATTAAATGTGCTATTTATTCTTTCTTTGGCCTCTGCATTTCAGCCCTTTACGTTTCAATTTTTATATTCTATTCACAGTCTCTTAAACTATTCATCGTGCACTTGAAATTATTAAGTTTATAATCAGCGGTGATGACCGTGCTGATCAAAAAACATTTGAAAAGGATTAGTGTATAGTGTATATTATCTGTATTTCATGTTAACTTGTGTTCAACATACAACCTTTTAATTTATTCCACTTAAAGCCCCACCACACTAGTTTGGCCAGGAGGTATTAGACTTCCCTGCATAGTCACTGACAGGTGGTTATCTCATCAAATACGCTCTCAATTAACATAAGAAAAAGAGGAAATGGGGACCAATGGTCACCGATCAGGCATTGCTTGCTATATAGAGGGCGCAAGTAGCTATAAGTAGTGTAGTGGGCCTTTAACATCCAAAATACATTTGAATATATACAAATTGGTAAAATTTGTGTCTAATTTAAGTTCTTAACTATTGCAAGTATTTAATAAGACCCGTTTCTCCATAAAACAACTTGTAAAACTCTTACATGTGATTAAAAACACAACAACGTGGAATAAATGCATTAATATTCTTTTCATCAAGGAATGCACTTAAATGAATGAGGGCATGATACGGGGCTCGACATATGTGTAACCATGTCGTTAATTAATTTGGGCCTATGATTATCTGATGGTCAGTAGTTATTAAATGTATTAATGCCAATGAGTAACTGATGGTTAGTAGATATTAAGTGTATATCGGTTTCCTTATAATTAATTGGCAGCCTCCCACGTACATTGATATCATTTTTCAGATTTCTTAATCATATTGAAATAGGAAACTTTTTCTGTGCACCATTTAGGTGAAAAGCTATCGAGCATTCTATTACATCAGATCTATTACATATATTGCATCCATATACCACCTAAATGTACACTATAAAAAATACTCTCCAGCTCGGTTAAGCTTCCACCTGTCTTGTTTTTCCATACAGAAAGACACTCTCTCATCGCTGGTTCAGAGTCACTAAGGTGCTTCCTCAGAATACGTGATGCCTCGTTGTACTCGATACCGAGTTTGCCGGACAGGTGAAGGTATTTATCGTGAGGAATATAGGCTGCAAGAGTGGTCAGTTTCCCATCTGATACCGCGTCACTATACAACAAGGATTTAAACAATAAGGAAATACCATGTAAAGTATTTCTAAACTCAATCTGAATTTTCGCCAAGTCGTATTGTCACAATTTCCATAAGCAGCTCTTCATTAATCTAGGTACAGTAGTTCGGAAATTAATTCTTAAGCTAGAACTACGAGCGTGAGTTGTCATTGGAGACTTCGTCAATTTATATTTCAATTTTCTTTATGTTTTGGGTCGATATCCCTTTGTAAGCTCTCAAGACCTTTGGAACTTTCATCCTCCAGGTATTTAGGATAACAAATGCTTCCTCGCTGCAACTTCGATCCTCTCTCCGAATATGGGAAGCCATGTAAAGCATCAATTTTCTAATAAGGGAAACCTATAAATCTTAAAGCCAACAATTACAGACTAGTGCTTTTCTGCTTGGTTGATATGAGGGTTCGGTCTAAAAATGTCAGAGGTAAAAATGCTATAGGTAAATGTGTCAGACGTAAAAATGCCAGAGGTAAAAATGTCAGAGGTAGGAATGCTAGAGGAAAGAATGTTAGAGGTAAGGGAGAACTCTATACAATCAATTGACATGACTACATTTTGCTTTTACCTTTCCTTTTCCTCGATCATGTTAGATCAACTTATTTAGCTTTAGGCATGCCAACGAATAGTTATTAACGCATACTTCATGCGTGGTTTGAGAATATAATTATTGCGGTGGCCGGGGAAGGGGTGGGGGTTTTAGGGGCTTCTAGCTATTCCGAACTGGAGCGATCAAGAGGGTATCATCTCGATCCGCCCCGCCCCCTTCCAAAATGTTCGACCTCATTACGCAATTGCCAGTTGTGTGAAAGAGGCATAATTATATACTCGACGTATGAATGTCGCTTCATTAATAAAGAACGTCAGCGACGCGTAGTAATTCCAGCAGAATGACATTTCGCTCCATAAATATGGTTTCTCGCATATGATTATAACATTCATGGGGACATCCATTTCGTTATTGGATGAGATCATTATTCTCTTTCCATAACAATATATATTGAGTATGTCCAGTCATTGGCGCCGAATGAACATTTTTAAAAGACGATTGCATAATCAGCTTGAGCAAAGCGCAGTATTTAGCGATCACGCTTCTGTGTCGCTGTGAGGCTCTTTCGAACCATCCAAGGTCACTCCGCACACTCACATCATTTCTCACGTGTAACACACATAACCCATGAAGGAATCCCAACTCCTTGTCAAACAACTCTCTAACATCTGCATCCGGTGCCATTAATTGGTGAAGTTTGTATTAATAAACATACCCCATCTGCTGGATCTGCGACTGGGAATGAAAACCTTGGTATAATTATAATTCACATAACATGAAGTTATGGTAACAAACAAACAAATGCTAATAAAAAGCCTGATATGTCATTGGTGCGTGTGTGTGTGTGTGTGTGTGGACCACAAAGCTACCATCCCTCTTACGGATGTTCTTTTGTACATCAGATGGTCATTGTTTCACTGGAAAAAATTGTGATTTAGAGTCACGAATTATTTTTTTGTTAAAAAAAGAAGAAACCATCATGTTTCTGTAATGTCTTTTTTTAGAATATGGTGCTAGTCTTGATATAATACGTTCCCTGAAAGAAAAGAAAGGCTCAGAAGCAGCTTATGCTTTGTTAAACAAAATTGTAAAAGAAAGGAATGTTAAAAATGCTTAAGCATAAACGCCTAGTCGTATTGTTACAATTTTCATAAGCAGCTCTCCATTAACTTAGGTAGAAGTATTCTGATAATTTAATTTTTAAAGTTAGAACTAGGAGCTTGATTGATTTGTCATAGGAGACTTCGTCAATTTATATTTTAATTCTCTTTAAGTTTTTTGTAGATACCCTTTTGTAAGCTCTCAAGGCCTTTGGAGCATTCATCCTACATCCTCTTCGAATACAGTGAATCCTTGTAAAGCATTATATTTTAAATTTATTTATTTATCTATAAAATAATTTTTTTCATCACCATATCTATCTATTTTTCCTATTTTGTGTTGTATCATTATCACTATTATTTGTATTCTTTTATTTATTTATTTTCTCTTTTTTGGGGGCGCACGTAATCTAAAGGCCACCTTTCACATATTGGTGTGTTTTTGCGTCGTATTCTGAGTTCTCAACAATGTTAAATATACGTCTGGAGACGGACGATACAATTTCTTCAAATTCTTAGAAACTTATTCTATCTTACGTTTATTTCCCCTTCTGTTTCTCTATACTCATTATCCTTTCAATACAAATCTGAATTGTAGTCATAATGTGCGTTGATAAAGACATTGAAAAACCGTTGTACCAGAACGCAAACAATTCTCGTGTATACACTTTTGATCTGCGCTGGCTATAGCTGATATCTAAGAACATTTTACCGAAGGAATATAATTTCCTAAGTTTTGGCCTATCCTATCAATGAGATCTTGATCAAGAATGATCGAAAGGACATTATTTAGCCATTTATTGATCAAGAGATAACTCTTACCTGGATCGAGAAGTAGAGACTTCACGGGCTGCTGCTGATGCATCTTGAACAGGACTGGCGACTGATGTAGATGGCGACGGTCTCGGGGATGTGGGAACTGTGACTCCTAGTGATGTCTCGGTTATTTCTGATTGTGAGAGTGGGAAATTGGGTTCACTTCGTTAAAATATGTATTCATTATGTTCATTTTATTGCTTTTGTAATCATGTTACATTATGAAATGAATTACGATACAACCACACAAATATTCAATTTTTTCATTGATTAAATCAAGTTACCTCATTTTTATATTATTATTACTTGTCTCGTTATCTGCTACCGATCAACATACAGTTCATGTTGGTGAGATTAAATTTTAATTTCAAAATTTTGTACTGATTAATGTAAGCAAAATCCTTACATCTCACTTAAGCTTCTGTCTGAAAATCAGATGGGGAGGGAATTAGTAAGAAAAAATAGAGATTAAACAAAAAGTACAAAGCACACAGTATGCGTGTTTTTATCTTAAAGAGGAAATTTCCACGGTCTTTTAAAGTTCACGTCTGTCAATGACACTCATAATGTCCGTCCATGACAAAGAGTTTCCCACCTCTGGCAAAAGTTGGAGCTTGGTTTAAAATTCGATCAATGTGACAAAGAAATCAACTTTCTTCACAAATATTTGCAGTTGAAAGTAAATTACTTTAGATTTAAAAAAAAAAAAAAAAAACAGAAGTCAAGATTCCCGTTTCTAACTCATCCGCCAGTGGCAATGAACATTTCCCCCTATTTTAGGAGGTGACCATGATAACCAAATGCTATTAAACTTCAACATCTCGAGTGATAACTTTTATTTAAAACGGGTCACTTTAATGCATCGGTTATCAAATACAAAATAATAAGTTAGCATGGTTAAGGTAGTTAGGTTGCGACTTATAGTCTAAGTGAAGTACAGAGCCTTTTTTAAAACTATAATCAAACAAAACAAATGAGCTAAAAGAGTTTAAAACCCACCACGAGAAGCAAGGAAATGTGTTCTGAACTTTATGTCCATCGGAAGCATTGACTGTATCACTTTCAGCTTCACCGGCAGGTCATCTGCTTTCCCGTTAAAATCCAATTCGAAGTAGAAAGTATGCTTAGTCTTTCGGATGTAGCTTGCATGTGCATTCTGTCATTGGATATAGTTAATCGTTTGTTTTAACACCATCGGCCGGAAAATGTGATATGAAATCATATTTGAGAATATTTGTAGGGAATAACACATGACTTACATAAATTAACAAGTATAGATAATATTAACTGCATTTTCATATAGAATACATGGCACTATACTACTATGGAAGGTATGATCATAGATAATTTACAGATTGAGTTTAATACAGCTATGTGCTTGTCTATGAAGAAGATTCTGAGCCGCCACACCAAGCAAGAGAAATATTTGCCTCCCTTGCAGGAAAAAACAGTCAAATAGCTCTTTATTACATAACAAAGAGACATTTACAGAGTAGTGCTAGCTCGTCGTGAGGGGTAACTGGTTCTAAAGAGCATCGCCATTGTTTTCAATCTCTTAACGTCGAGCATTTCACGCAAAGGCAATCTGAATGTACAGCTCAGTCTGCAGTTTCGGTGAAATTTAACACCACTCGGGAGATTTGAAATTGTCGGTTCATATACTTTTTTAATTGCTATTGTCCGGAGCATGCAATCTTTCTATAACAATGGTAAGGCGAGGCGTCAAAAATAAACATACCGGCTGGCTGCAGCCAGCTGCACTTATGCGTCCGGCTGCATTTTTGTTATTAGCTTAGCCGGCTGCAGCCGGCGGGAGGCCAGCGGCAAGCCAAAAGTATGCGCCGGCCGCGGCCTACCGAATGGAAGCCGAGCTCGGAAAAAGCTAGAAAACATGAGCTCAGCCGGCTGCAGCCGGCGGGAGGACAGCGGCATGCCCTCAAATATGCGCCAGCTGCAGCCTCCCGAATGGAAGCCGAGCCTTGTCTAAATTGGTCGTCTGGCCGCGGCCGGCCTAAACGAATCAGCCACCCGCGACCTGCTGCATTGCCACGCCCGGCCAGACGATATCTTTATAAACTAGAATTTTATTCGTCAGAGGAAAAAGAAACAGCGCAATCTATTCATCACGGATCAATAACTCGAAAAAACAGTATAGCCAGTGGAAATAATTTTTTCAGATTGGACAGCCTTACAAACCCAACAACAACAAGTCACTAAAGAACAATATATGTGGTCTTTCTTTTCTGATATGCCTTCCATACCGTCATGTTTTCAAGTTCTGATGCGTTGCGTTTGAAAGATATAGTTCGCAGTCTAGAAATCAGGGGTACTTTGTCTTTCGAAGAAAATATAAATCTAACGTACACCTATATCGGTCATTTGGGGACTGAATCGACATAAATGATAACAAACATGTCAACGGCATGCTCAACAATGAAGCATATTTAAGTATTGTCCAGACGGAGGCAAGTTACTCTAGGGTAAAGGTTGTGTTAAGAGCTAGTCTGGGTAAATATGGCGGGCCAAGCAAGCCACTATCCGTACAACTATACAACTATACGACTATACGTCTATCCAGCCGGCTAATCAGAACGCAGGAAACTGTACAACTATACAACTATACCAGTGGCGGATTCTGGGGCACAGGCACGTGTCCCCCGTAAAAAAGGGGGGAGGCGGAAGGGGAAAAAGAAAAAGTGAGAAAAGGAAAAAAAGGAGGGGGAAAGAAAAAGGGGGGAAAAAGAAGGAAAAGGGAAGAGAGAAAGAAGAAGAAAAGAGGGAGGAGAGAACATGGAAGAGGAGAAAAAGAGGGGAAAGAGAGAAAGGGGAAGAGAGAGAGAGGAGAAAAAAGCGGAAAAGGAAGCCGAAAGGGGAAAGACGTAAAAGGAAAAGGGGAAAATGAGAATAATGAGCAGGGAAAAGAAAGAAAGGGGATGATATTCTAAAAATGATTTTTTTTTACCGGGAAAGGGGGGGGGTTGCACGCAATTTTGCAGTGTGCATAAAATGGGGTCCCTCTTGCCAGGCGTGTAGCCCCCCAACTTGAAAAAAGCACACACAAAAAAGAGATGGAAAAAGGGGGAAAGCGAGAATTTTTGTGAGTTAAAGGAGAAAGAAAAAAATGAAAGAGAATTAAACAACGATAGAAGATAGGTGCAAGAGCATGAGGAATTGCATTTCTTTAAAAGAATAATGGGATAACAACCAACCCCCCCACCCGGTAGGATATTGTCGGTAAAATTGCGCTGCTGTCGGGAAAAAATGAGAAAAGGGGGAGGGGAAAATGAGAGGGAAAGGGAAAGAAAAGAAGAAAAAAGAAAAAGGAAAAGAAAGGAAAAGAAAGGAAAGAAAATTAAGAGAAGAGAAGAAAGAAAGAGAAAAAAGAATAAGAGGAAGGAGAGGAAAAAGCAAAAGAAAGAAATGAAGAAAAAGAAAAGAAAAAAAAAAAAAGAGAAAAGGGAAACAAAAGAAACGGGGGAGAGGGGGGGGTAAGAGTCTGAGAGAAGAGGACTGGGAGTAAGAGAGAGAGAGACGGGGATGTTGGGTGGAGTCACCACGTCGAAGCGTTCACGTTTCATTAAATTATTAGAGAGAAAGAAGACAAAATTGCGTCCCCCCGCCCCTTTCCCGGAAAAAACACCTTCTTATATTATTCTCTTTACGTATTTCCCTTTCTTCATTTTCCGCTTTTTCTCCACTCTCTTCCCCTTTCTCTCTTTCCACCTCCTTTTTCTCCTCTTCCCTGTTCTCTCCTCCCTCTTTTCTTCTTCTTTCTCTTTCCCTTTTCTTTCTTTTTCCTCCTTTTTCTTTCCTCCTCTTTTTCTCCTTTTCTCACTTTTGTTTTTCCCTTCCCTTTCCCCTTTAAAAAAAAATTTACCCTAGGGTATTACTTGCCTCCGTCTGGACAAGACTTTTGTCATAAAGCTTTTACTACGTATAGTCGCGCTTGGCGACTCAACGCTATTGTTTGATCGCTTTTGTCCGGCTTGCCAGATTCTATTGTTCAGGTGCGGATTATGGCTGCCTAACTTGAATCACCCAAAGTCTGTGGTCATTAGAATAGGTGAATATTTTAGATCATGTTATTGTATCGGCATGGCATATGATTTCCTAAAGGAAAGAATAAAAGTAGGGAACAAGAAGAAAAAATCGAGCTAACCTCGCTGTTGGATAAAAGTAGAGAGTGAACACAAAATAAACTTCAATTTTAAAAGAGCAAATATGAAATTTGTCGATCACAAGTTTGCGGTTTTAGAAGAAGAGAACAAAAATCCATGTTTGTATTATTAATCTTAGGTTTTTGAAAGACGAAAAATAGAAGAAAGTAGGCTTTAAAAGAGAGATAACAGCAAATGTCAGAGAGAGGGATGAAAAAGCATTAGTTGAAAGAAAATGGGCACCGATAAGATTTTAATAGGGGCATTTATCGGAGTTGATGGGGGCATTTATCAAAAGTGAAGAGGGGCACTTCTCGTATCTAAAGAGGGATACTTACTAGAGATTAAAAAGGACACTTATGAGAATGGAAAATGGACACCTATTGCAAAGGAAAATAGGAACTCGTCGAAGGAAAAGGGGCGCGTGTTAAAATAAAAGGGGCACTTATCAGAGTTGAAAAGGGAAGGGGCACTTTTACAAATTAATAGGGGCACTTGTCAGAGAAAATGGGGACTTTGTCTACGAACAAAGGGGCACTTTTGGGGTAGTTGAAAAGTGTGGGGAGGGCACACTGTACCGCTAGCTAAACGTAACGCAAAGAGATTTGGCCATTCACTTATTCTATATCATTCTCGGCTTGCTACTGCTCCCTGTACTCTGTAGCCAGTAATACCTATTGTTCAGGGATCCTATGTTCAAGGGGGATCCCCCCTGAACAAAAGGTATTATGTAAGGATCTCTGCCTGTAGCTAGGGTCAATGGCAGGCCACATTCAGAGTAAGCTTCTTTGTATATGTGACAGGAAGTATGCTATTAAGTCTTGACCGTAGCTCTCCATACATGTAGCTGAATGCAATGTTGTAAAGGGTAATTTACGAAAAAGAGGAAAGCCAAAAAATGGAAAGCCAAAATAATGATGATCATGACATAAAAGGGGAAGGGGCACTTCTACAAATTAATAGGGGCACTCGTCAAAGTAAAAATGTAACTTTTCCTATGTACAAAGGGGCACTTCTTACAGAGTTGTAAGGGCACTTGTTCTATGTAAAAAAAAAGCACTTTTGGGGTACTTGAAAAATTGTGGGGGCACTGTACCGCTAGATAAACGTAACACAAAGACAGTTGGCCACTCACTTATTCTATTCATTCTCGGCTTGCTACTGTTCTGTGTATCAGTGGTGGATCCAGGGTGGGGCTCGGGCCCCCCCCTGGCAAAATAAAGTTTGTTAAAAAGATGGTAACGAACAAAAATTCTCTATAAAAAAAAGGCGGGCCCCCACCCTGGGAAAAAAAGTTTCAATAAAGATGGTAACCACAATTTTACTCCTTTTTTTGCTCAAGGGGGGGGGGGGTTGTTGTTGAGTAAAACAAAGATAGTGCTCACTACCCCCCACTTATGCGCTGCTAAATATTTTCTCATGAATTGGGGTCCCTCCCTCGCCACCGGCTGGATCCGCCCCTGCCGTGTAGCCAGTGGCCTAGATCCTTAGGGGAGACCGGGGACAATTGTAACACCTTTTTCTAATTCTGACATATCAACTTTATTATAGTTATATACTTACTTAAGGTTATATGAAATGAAAGATGCATATCTTGGCATGACATATGACTAGGTTTGAGTTAAGTAAAACAAGCTATTTTGAAGCCATTATCATATCAAAACCGGTAGTGAAGTGTTACAATTGCCCCACAATACGAGGCAATTGTAACACACCCATGGGGCAGTTTTAACCACATAACGTTTGTTTGTTTGTTTGATTTTATTTCTGCGTTCAAAAAGATACAAATTCAAATTCAAAGTACAAACATTCGAACAAAAACAAATACAATGAATAAAATGTTTACAAAAGTAATTAAATAGAAAATCATGTACAATTATATCATGCAAAAACATGTACGAAGCATACAAATAAGATGAGAAATATAAGTAAATATTTTTCAATAAATTAGAGAGGTAATTTAGAACGCAGGAGCCCACCATCGTGAACGGTTGGGCTGGAGATGGATGGCGGCCTCATACCAAAAAAAAAGAATTGGTGACATAATTCTCCTGGGAAAACTGCAGGTGCAGAAAGCAGTTGCATGATAAAGAATAAAATAATTAAGTCACGGTTTTAATATACTAATTTAAAGAGTGGGGAGCGTATGATTGTATTATTTGTCGTTTAAGTGTAGCATCTAAGGAGTAGATGGTTGAACAAGACCTTATGTTGTCGGGAAAATTATTCCAAATGTCCGGACCGGAATGTCTAACAGATTTGTGTGTTATTGATAATTTGGGATTTGTAGGATGGAAGTTTCCAGATATGCGAGTAGGGTATAAATGAACAGAACTATTAAACCTAAACATGTTACCAAAGGATGTGGAAGTTGATTATAAATGTACTTAAATTACATAATGACTGCTACCTGAATAGTGTTCAAATCGATTTTTTTTTAAAAAGTGTTTTAAGTTCATAGAATAAAGGACCATGCAGTATGAGCTAAGTAATGCGAACCTGTACAAATACGTATGGCTTTTTTGCAGTTTAAAAATAGAATTAATTTTTGTCGAACCACAATTTGCCCATACACTATTACAATCTGTTATATACGGGAAAACTAGCGTATTATATAGTAGGAATAAGGTTGCATGGGGTAGAAGGTTGTACCTACAAATCATATATCCTCAGAAAGATCGTTTTAATTTTTTAAAATTTATTAAAAATTACGCGCTGGACAGATGTTCATCAATTAAACAGTATTTTATAGAACCCCAATAAAATAATTGTTATTAAAAACTATGTCTATGACATATGCTTGACTCATTTACATTAGATTTTTACCAGTTACGTGGGGAAAATTATACTAGTTATAACGTTGTTACATTTGCACCCCTAGGAGGGCGGCCATATTTTATATTTTTTTGTATCCTAGCATTAAATTTCGTCCTTGAAATTTCGCCTAATACAGGTCTAAAATCTTATTTTTTGACCATTTAAAAATGACAGTGATAGCACAAGCACATATTTGTCCAGAATTGTTTTTAGGTAATTGAAGATTTTACTCCCGTGCCCAAAAAACGATGTTTTGGCTGTAAAAAATTCCTCGATGTGTTGACCTGCCTACCCTCAGGGCAGCATGTCGGGCAATGAAACGCGCATGCTCTGTGCAGGGCGTATACGTACATCGCGCTTCTACTAGGAGTGGGAGCCGCTGTTACATTTGCCCCGTGTTACTTTTATCCCCTTGAACATAGGATCCCCTGAACAATAGGTATTATGTAAGGATCTACAACACTGCCTGTAGCTAGGGCAACGACCTTTGTCCCCGGCGAGGGTCAATGGCAGGCTACATTCAGAGTAAGCTTCTTTTGTATGTGACAGGAAGTGTCCCATTAAGCCTTGACCGTAGCTCTTCGTACATGTAGCTGAATGCAATGTTGTAATGAGGAAAGCCAAAAAGCAATAAGTAATCAAAGTCTAATTGTTTGTGACCTTTTTCAAGCTGCCAATGACGTAAAACATATCAGCCAAGGCATGGAACTCTCGTGGGGAAAAAATGACGCCCCTCGCCCTCTCATGGATAATGACGGAATAAAATACATAATATATCGATATATAGTAACGAATGAGCTGGTGAACATAATTCTAATTGGTACTGCCTTGTATTGTAAAATTATCACAACATACTCAGTTATGTTAGCCCTCCTTTAAGTTTTGTAATAATATGTATTTATTTACAATTTAGGAATAAAAAAATTCCCCCTTCCTAATTCGATCGTCGTTCATCGCTTTTTTTCTTTTTTCTCACCGAGGATTAAATCTGAGAGTGCTTTTCGGGAAGTGGACTGATTTTTAAAATTTTCAAACAGTCTAAAATAAAACTAGAGACACACACCGCAATTAAAAATATGTAAGAGAGACAGAAATAGTAATCTTCGTTGTTTTGACACATTTCTGAAATTTTCTGACAACACTTTTAAATATGAAAATTCATTGATTAATTGTGAAAATTGGATCCAAATACATTGCATTACGGTTAATAATCATAATGAAAGACATTATATCATATGGAAATGACATCAATATGGAAAAGAAACAGGTAAATCTCAATATTTCTTTCTTAAGAACAGCATTAAATAATAAGTTTAGCTACTTAAAATGGCGAGCGAGCGTGCGAAGGGTAGCTTCCAGGTTTTCAATTTTTATTTCTTTTTATTCTTTGCCGAAGTGTTGGGAAGTTAATTTCCGCGTCCAAATTTTGGTCTCCAAATTTCGCGGAAATTTTGCCCTCTCCTCTCCCGAAGGTGCGAAAACGCCAGGAAGTGTTTCAGAATCGTAAAGACAGTGAACGGAATCTTTCAAGAATACGCGGTTCGGTTGTTGAATCATTTTTTGGGCCGCGTCTTGTACGCGCCCTTATAGTGGACGCTAGGTTTAAATGGTGTAAAATAATGGATATAGACATCAAATGACATGAAATATTTGAATTTTTACGCTTGAATTGTCAATGATTGTGAATAAACCAAAAAATTGAGGTCTCTTTTGAGCGAATTCGATCACTGCCCCAGTATTTTTAGTGTTATTATTACTATTATTATTTTATTTCATATTTTGGGGGGGCGTGTGTAGCAACGACATGGTTCTACAAATAGCCAATTGTTCATATTGTTACAAACGTACCTATAGTCATACTTAAAAACAAGGTGGGACTCGGTGACAAAATAGGTGCGATATCATTAAACGCAACCGCTATCTCAATCGCGCTTAAATCTACGTATACACTTTGTTCCCTGCGTTTTGTCAGGTGTTGCTAAGTTTTTGTCAAGGTCTGTCATGGTCATCTCCCCCTCGTTGCTTCACGTCCATCCCGTTTTGTCCACGATGGCCTGAAACGGCGCAGCCGTGGCCGCAGGGAACATGATGCAAACATAAATGACGTCACAACCGACAAGTGAGCGCCCTGTTCGACATAATGCCAAGGGAAAGCTCAGTACGCTGCAACAAGCTGCAACTTCAAGCATCTCTGTTCTGCTACAGCCAGCTGCAACGTTAAGCATCTCCGTCCAGCTGAAGCCAGCTGCAACTTTAAGCACCTCCGTCTGGCGGAAGCCAGCTGCAATTTTAGCACCTCCGTCCGGCTTCAGCTGGCTGAGCAAATTTAGGAGTATGGCGGCAGGCTGGGGTGGCCGTGCCAATTAAGATTCTGGGTTCAAGCTCAGATCCCAAGCTGGCGCCAGCCGGCTGGGCTAATTAATGCAAAGTAATTGCCCCGTCCGGCTGCAGCTGGAAATGCAGCCTCAGCCAGCCTTCGCGTGAGGCTGCAGCCAGCTGGTAAGGTTATTTTTGACGCCTCGCCTAATTATATAGTTCATGGGCCCAACGAAGGGCGCAATGTCTTGCTTGAATGATGTGGTGATCACTAATACTATCGTGTCTCATCTAATACTCTCTCCACTCTTTCTCCCTTTCTTTAAATTCTTATTTTCCCTCTTTATTTCTCTCTTGCCTTTTCTCTTTTCCTTTGTCTTTTCTCTCTCGCGCTACCTAATTGTTTCTCTTTCCATCTTTCCCCCTCTCTCTCCTTCTCCGTCTCACCCTTTTTTTCTCTTCTCCTTCTCCGTCTCTCAGTGGGTGAATTTAATTTGTTTACAAATATTGTTATCCATGTTCTGTCAAACCTCGTACTTCCTGCAATTTTTAAAACTTGTTATTATTGCTATTATGATCCTATTATTTCCGTATCTGTTTATTCGTTACTCCAGTCATTTATTTTTACAATGTATTCACTATATATATCATGGTTTTAAAAAAAATCTGCAAGTCGGCCCGGTGGCCGTGGATGATCTATTATCAATAAAACCATTTAAGATTAATAACTAACTTCCACCCTAAAAATACAAAAAAGAAGTGGCCTGCTGATTGGTCGAGCACCGTGTGCGTCGACCATTAGGCCATTTGCATAATTAGCCGAACCAGCGGCCTACTGATTGGTCGAGCACCGTGTGTGTCGGCCAATAGGCCTTGTGCGTTATTGTTCCGATTATCGATCGAATTATAGACCGTCGCGCCGGTCCTCCCGTAGAGTATAAGGCACCCTTGCTTACATTAGTTTTTATCACCTGACGAAGTGTTGCAGCGACGCACGAAACGTCGAGATCTTTTAGATTCCTTATTGACCACATTGCGAGACAAACGAATATCACTAGCGATATTATTTTCGATATAATATTATAAATGGTGGTTATAGCAAACAAGTGGCCAAAATTACCACATTGTTGTTGATGGCCCAAAAGTGGCAAAAAATCACCCAAACGCCGTGAGTAGGGTCAATATAACTGATATTTTTTAAATCAGCACATAACTATTTTACCCCACATAAGCGCAAAACTCTTTTACCACAGATAAGCTATTCAAACCTTTCCCACCACAAATTCTGAATAAATCCCCTTATCCCCTAGAGTATATAATAGTGCCACAGCTGATATTTTTGTCAACTTTTCCCCATGATGCATCACATGAAATCGACTAAACACTGGCGTAGCTAGATGTCGCTGTGGATTGTAAATCCAACGTATTATTATAATAATATAATGTTGTATGATCTTTACGTTACATTGTGGATGAAGTGATGGTTCTTGGAATGCTGTTTTTTCCAAGATTAAACGAACGGTCTTTCATATGAAAAGCAGTCTTAATGGTAATTATACTAGATAGTTTATTTACAATAAAATATAAAGAATAAATAATTACAATATTTACTATTCTTAATACAATCGATAACAGTCTAAAAACTCGGGGAGGGGGATTCTTACCTCTGTAAGTGTGTCTCTATCACTTAGTTGGCAAGTGACTTCCATATCATCATCTTTGACATTCATCTCATCGTCATCATCTTTAACGGGTTGATACCCTGCCCCGTCTCCGATTTCATGAACATCTCTCTGTGACAAATTTATATATGTGACAATTCGATGTTTATTAGAGAACAAAAATGTCAGAATTCAGAATGTTCAAATATTGCATCAATCACCGTTCAAACTTACACAAAATAGTTTATAGTTTGACGGAGGGGGTAATATCAGTACTTTGAATAATTTATAGAGGTATTGACAGAGAACTTCTAGAAGAATTTAAAACCGACCAGGCCCATAGTGGATTCAATATGAATGGGTTCAACATTTAATAAATTTGCGGTTTCACCATATGGGTAGTCGTGAAAACGGTTGTTGGGTTTTAATTGGGAAGAATAGAAATGAAAGCGAGCGTAGTCTACTTGATATTGTAAAGAGAGTGGTATAGAAAATTATTAAAGAGAGGTATTCCTTAATCCTTAGTGTATAGAGTGCAGGAAAGGGTGGGTGAACCAGGTCATGACTCTACCCGCATTATTAACCTGATCAAGTTCTACAGTCTTGTATAGACTACCCACATAGTGAAAGCGCAAAGTTAATAATACTATTACACAAATCACCCTGCAAAACCCAAACTTTGAATACATTTATTTCTTCAACATGAATTTGTAGTCATGACAAATGGCAAGGATTTCGTTTACGTCTGTCATGTTAATAAAAATGAAGCCGATCCAATCAAAGCATCATCATTATTTTGGTGAACAATGCATGATGAGTATTGATGGATGTAGGATTTTATGGAAACAAAATTGTTTGAGATTACTTCATATGACAGATATTTATGCTATACCCAAGAGTTTCCATGAGGTTTGTTGACCATACGAAACTCAAGCATCATTTCCCTACACTGTGGCATAATCTTTGGAAGAAAAGGCATGAAGGACATTCGTTTGTCTTTCATGGAGAACAGATTTTTAATGAAGGCCAGAAATCCTCTTGAGAAGTGCTGCAGTAAAACCTCAACATGATTATATGTAACCCTACAGGTTCTTGAAGTTTGTACAATGCGATCACCTTCCCCTTCTGTAAAAAATGAAAAACAATGAAAATGAGTTGCACAAACAAACAAAAATAGTAGTACTTGTTGTTGTTCTAGTAGTATGATAAATATTAGTTCTTTCTTTACAATCAGTAGAAACATTACCTGGTTTTGTATGCTTTCTCTCGCTTTGCTGAAAGCTACTTTCAGACCTATGTCATATTTATCAACGGCGCTATAGAAATGGCTATTATTATTATTATTATTATTATTTGTGAGGAAAGAACTAATTTCAAGGTACATCACCAATCATATGAACCTCTCTGGTGATTTAGGTTTTGGTAGAAGTTGTAATTGTAGTGATTTGCCACTCACCGCCCAGATGTCAACGGGTACTTGGCAATTGCTGGGGTAATAATTATTGCTGGGTTATTATGAATAATAGCATTGGTGATGATTCTTGCGGAGTAAACAACATAATCATAATCATTAGGTGATCCGTCGCGTAGCGGTCCAACGGATTACCTCTTAATAATTTCGTCAAGTTACTTCTATCTTCTTTATTATTATTATTTATTTATTTCTTTTTATTCTCTCATGTAAATTGTTCGGCAAATATCTCAATAATGGAAAGAGCTAAATTTTAATGAAATTTCATAACATGATGTGTCAAGGTAATGTCAAGCAAGATTTTTTCGAAAAAATGGTCACGTGACCTTCCAGGCGCCATTTTGTTGTTTTTTCATGCATGTCTTTCGATCATCATACGTCAAGAACGGAATGTCGTACAGACTTTTAATGAAGACCGTTAATTATTGCATGAGTGGCCCTACTTTCGGTTTGTGGACGTAAACTCGATGGGACATCATCTTCATTACGTATCACGTGTCCAATATTGTAAAAAGTGCAAATGACCTTGAAAAATGTAAATATTTATTAACTTTGTAGTTGAATATAATTTTGACATAAAATTTATATCACTAGTATATATCTTAACATGGCAAATAATCTGACAACAAAAATTAAACTTCAATATTGCTTACATTTTGAAAAAGCGCCCTCTCAATTTTTGAAAATGAATATTTGTCAATATTTGTTACTCAATAATTATTTAGCCGATCGGTACCCTTTTTCAAATTTAATGAGGTCAAGATATGCGCTTTCTAATATATTTTTTGAATAGGTTAATGCAGAGCGAATACTTCAAAAATGGCGCCGAAGATGGCGTTCCTTGAAAAATGCGCAAAATGTTTTAAACTCGTCGTAACTGTTAAAACTATTATAGCTAGCCCCATGAAACTTGGCAATAACATGTCCAAAATCATTTGACAGTTGTGTGCCAATTTTCAAAATAATTGCTGAGGTCATCAACTAATTATCTCCCCCAAAACATATTTTACTCTGTAGGCCACGCCTTGGAAAGCTTGCGCCAGGAGCGATGTGAATAGTCCAATTGGAACTTGGAAGAGCCGTATTATGGCCGTTTCTGTACAACGCTGTACTGCCAATCGCATGATCATGTACTGCGCATTCGCATTCGTACAGTAAATGTATGGTGTGTGTGCATGTGTGCTGCGTGTTTGAATTCATGTGCTGCATGCTCTGCGTTTCGTTTACGTTGTCGTGGTGTTTGTTTACGTTTTCGTACGCTGCTTGCTATCAAGAAATTGGGCCTATGGAACTGTATCTTGATATAATAATAAACCCCCCAAAAAGAGCTTGTATTGAAAGTATAAGAGGGAGCTTTTTATGAAGATCGAGGTTCCAATATGTGAGACCAAACTCCAGTCATATTTCACTCGTGCCACTTAAACATTTTAGCCCTCATTTGCACACCATCCCCAAGTTAAATGACATTCCATGGATAAATGTTCTTAGGCATAATAACAATCCTCTCTACATGATAAAGCAAACATACCTATACTGTAGTTTTCAAATCAAAACAAAAAAGTAGATTCCTTTCATTTCCTTTGAAGTTTGGTAATTTACCCTCCATAACCATATGTTCAAATCAAAGAAATAACAAAATCTATTCACCTCTCATTTCAAGACTGCTGGTCCATTTGATCTACAATTTCAAGAGGGTTATGCTCATGCATGCCTCAGAGCTTTATCCATATAATTTCACAAAGAATAAAATGGGTGTGCAAATGAGGTCTACTACCTTTACAGAAAAACATTGAACTCGATTATATTACATGATACCTGTCATTCTTCCTTCTTATGTATCTCGTCTATCTGTACTACAATGTCTTCTACATTTAAATATGTTGGAGCTGACACTTTCTCTATATTATATCACCCATTGTTCTACGCATTGTTTCTCGACTATCAAGTATGATTCCATTAATATTCATACTTAGTCATTCCAATAGATCGTATTGTTAGACATCACCACAAAATTTCTTTTCCTTCAAAAAATGACGTCATGTGACATTCTAATAACCATTTGGTCATTCTCTGTGCCTGCCCTACAATAATTCTTTTCCAGAAATAATCACATTTGTCAAAAGAGAAGAACGACTTAAAATTACATAACGGATCATCTAATTCGTCTCAACAACGAATTAAAGTCTAGTTATTATTATTTTTCTTATTTTTTTATTATAATTATTATTATTACAACTATTATCATTGATATTATTTTTGTTATTATTATCATTATTATTACTATCATCATCATTATCATTATTATAATCAGTATGATTATATTATTATATTAACTACTACTACTACTACTACTACTACTACTACTACTACTCCTACTACTACTACCACTACTACTACTACTACATGTACTTTTATTCATCCTGTTCTAGAGCCTAGCCGAATTATCACTTTAACTTAATCCACTCATCTGCTAAAATGAGCTCTGTTTGGTTTGATTAGAATTGGCATGCCTGTAAAATGGCGACGGCTTGAATGCTCTCTATTTAGTCGGAGGGCGTGTGATATAACAACTGAATTTTCAAAATCTAACTATTTTGTCTTCTGATTTAGACAGGCTAATTAACTTTTGGTTCCTTGATCACATTGCTTTACCGTGATTCATGGAGTACAGAACGACCTGTACTTTTGTCGGATCAATGAGGTTGGCACAATGGGGAATCTTCAACCTGACAGGTTTCTCGGATACAAACTGTAATCCTGACGGAAGACACTGGAAGCCATAAGAAACATATGTCTCGTCGTGTCTCAGAGTGATTTCAGGTGGGATGTCTGTGAGAACATCTAAAGCTATCGTTTCACCAGAACCCTCTGGCAGTGCACCGGGAGGGATGGATAGAGTGAGTCCGTATGCCGGAATATGTAGCTCTCCTCCGGTTTGGTCAAAGATCCCTTCAGAATGGTATTTGTCTACGGTTAAAATCATTTGTAACATTATCAATACATGTATTAAATATGATGCGAGGAGATTACCTTGGGTACTCTGAATATTGAATGCATTGTGCATTTGAAATAATTTAAATGAACTATTTCTAGCACAGTTACCCCCGGAAAACTACCCGTAGGACAATTACCCCCTGGACAATCACCTCCTATGACAATTACCCCTTAGGTCAATTACTCTCTAGGACATTTGAAAGCCTATGTTTATTTTGCTCATGTTAATCTACCAGTTATATTGAAGGGCGTCGTTGTTTATTATAGTGTTTTTGAGCCTATAATCATATACATATATTTAGTTCCTTTTAAATCAGAACAGCACCATGTTGGGTGGGGCTGATATTGTGGTGTAGTACCTGGACTTAAACCAGTAGGCCTACAAGTATAGTTAGGGTGAGTCCAAGGAGTGTACAGTGTCGGGATTATACATTTTTTTAATATGTGAATGATGACGTAAATTTGTTTGGTGATCAAGTAGTAAGATATTTTCAGATCATTCGGAATTAACAAAGTTATATGGTTTATATTAAGGTGTTATTTCTTATTGTGGATTATTTTTCGCTTTTCTTTACTGGATCCTTCGGTATTTACTTTTAAATCATATACATGGATTTTTCTCTATGAACAGCTTGATCCATTTTAAGAAGGAATCAGGTTAGACACCCTCAGTCGAGATTCTAAAGGAGTTAATCATTTAGTTTAACGTATTCTTGTCATGGAAACATGTTGTTTGGAAAATATGTATAATTCATCAACTGTTGGTTCATTCATACACCATTGAAATGTTTGGTATTGTTGTTGTATTTTCAAGCAGGTTCTTTTCTGGGTTTTCTTTCGTTTTTTATCATTTTGACAGAACTTTTAAAGGATAATGAGGCCTCATGCCAGGTCCAATTATTTCCTGTCTTACAAACAAAAATAAAAGTTGTAAATGTTAGACCAAGTATCTGGTATTTTATTGTCTTATTAACTGGAAGACCTTGTAGTCCGTTTAACAATAGGGGTATAGCATGGGACAATTTTGGCTTTTGACAGATTAGCCGATTGAGTACGCTCATTCTGTAGACGTTGGAGTCTGCCTAGGTCCTGCTTCCAGATACATCCAACCCCATTATGACATGTATCTCGATCATAGTACCCTCTGATGCGATTTAGATTAGAAGATTGCCAGTTTAGGGCACGTCAAAATAGGTGACATGGTCAGACATTCTCATTTATCAATCAAACACAACACCCAGTTTCCTGATTGTAGGAGAAACGGGGGTGTTTTGATCATCACTAGAAAAAGGAGAGGTCGATGATAATAACACTGTGCCTGCCTCTGCCTGAGAAATGATTTTGACTTATAAAAAGAAAGAATTGATAACTTCACTTGCGTTTACTGCCGTATTGATATAACTTACTAATCATTCTACATCACATTCACTTTCAAAATTTTGTTTACTTAAAGGGATACACCCTGTAGTTAAGTTCTGTAGCAGAGGGCGCTACACAAAATATTTTTTTGGTGAGATAATGAAAAACTGAGTGTCAAATTTGAAAGAACATACAATTCAAATGACAAAATCATCTTTGTTTGATCAAAATCGGTTCAGAGACGGCTGAAATATCCATAAATATAACCATTTCTAATATTTGTGTCCCACCAAAAATATTAGATAATTTGAACTAGCCGTTAAAAAAAGGAGATGGCGCCTTATACGTTTATTCCAGCCAATGCCGATGTTGGCCTTTTGTCGGCTAGTTTGTGTAGGTTATAGTACGCACAACCAGCCGGCCCGTGTATTGTTATTATTAATTAATTAATTAATTAACGGTCACTATACTTTTTTGAAAGTGGAGCTGAATTGGTATGATTATATTGGCTAAATTCCACACATTGTGGGGTCTAAAATTACCTTTAAAGCAATTTTAGGTCCTAAAAAAGCACTAGAAATGTCATAAATATTAATAAGAGCAATAACCATGCACCATGAAGGCATTTGCGGTCTTAAACAAGAACTCAACTTTCCCTTTAAAGTTGCCATAAGGGGCATATGTGAAGGAATTCTTTAGAAAAATTCTACCCAAAATATTATCGAAAAATGTCTAACTTTGAGGTACCTGGATTTTTTAAAGAGGGATTTTACAATAAAAGTAAACGCTGATATAATAAGAGAAGGCATAAAAGTCCTTTTTTTCTTTCTTTTTTCATTTTTACTTAGTGGTATGGAGATTTTAAAGCAAATGTTGTTTGATTAATATTGGATAAAAACGAACATGTAAACATGATCCACTTACTGTACTTTGAACATGGAACATGATTAATTTCTTTACTTGCCACAAATAAAATAATAATATCAACTTTATAGGAGATACTTACCTTCATCTTTGTGTTGCTCGTCGATTCTCAGGACTCTAAAACAAAAGATCAACATTTATAGTAAGATTTGAGCAATATTCAGGCGAATTTTTACACTAAATCCCCCCTCCCTTTCATGAATAAGGGGCCATTATCCTAAGAGATAAGGGGCATTAATCAGAATTTTGGTTGGAAAGATTTGCATAGCTTATCCGGGGTAAACGTTTGCACTGATCACGAAAAGGTCGTATTGACCCTCGTCATACCATTGTTGGTCACTTTTGGTAAGAGTCAGGGGTTATTATTCCTATCGTCAGTAAAAGAGATTTCATATATCAATTCTATTTTTTTAAATTTAATTAGCAAAAATGACCCTTTGTATTGAGTGTTTCTCCAAAATCAGGCCAAATCTTCATTTGAAATCAATCGATGAGTGGGTTTTGACAGCCTCATTGCATATAAAAATGTGCGCTGATATCAGAACTATCAATCTCATCGACTGAATTTACACACTTCGGACTGCTCTGGTCAGTTTGGCTACGTTGAAGCAAATTTAGCATTTACGCAATTTCTGTAACAAAATTTTGTGAGCAGGGAGGAATTCAATAAAATTGAAACTGAGCAGAATCTATGACAGGTGAGATTTCATAGACTGATCCCAGGTAAAACTTTGTGCCGATTCCAAAATGTCAGCTTTATTGGCCCCTCTCTTGACATTTTGGTAAGTTTTGTCACTTTTTGTCCAGAAATGAGCGAAATGGTCAAAACAGTGATATTTAATGAGCCCGATTGTCTTAGAATCAGCTCATATTTTAACATAGAATTTCAGTGAAAAAAACACCTTTCCAATTACTTTGATTGACATTTTAAACTGATATTGAACTGTATAAATTCATTCAATGAGATTAAAATGACCGAAATATCGTGAGTAGGATCAGGAATACTGTTATTTCTTTAATCAGGGCAAAACTTAATCTCGGATAAGCTATTCAAACCTTCCCCATCAAACATATACATGAAAGTCTGGAAATGGAGGATGTAATTTTGTCACATTCTTTCAAATCGTATTCTATTCTTTTTTCCCCTTTCGTTCAGTACGATGGGACATATTCCCAAAAAACATTTATTAATATAAATTTAAACTGTAGTCACAATGGACTTAGATGATGGCATTTCACAATCGTTAAATTAAAATTGTTTCGGTGAAATACTTTTTTCATTTGTTATTTGTCTAGTAAGAAAAGCAAGAATTTTAAACGTTTTCTTTATATGTTTAATTAACTTTAAGAAGTTTTCTTATTTTCCTCTAAAAGATCACATGTGTTTCTTTAAAGACACCTTGGAATATCCAGGACTTGTGGGGAAAAAGTAGGTCACAGCAAAGATCAGAGCCACATCATCAAGTCAGAGAACGGACATGTTTGTCCACCATTTGATGAATAGTTTTTGTCTCAAATATCTCCGCGAGGGGCAATTTGTGTTCAACCGTTTCGAGTATATCCTGCTAAAGATGTAGGTACTATTTAGTTTCGCTCAAATGCAATTTAGCAAATGTATAACGTTGTAATTTAGAGTCAAAATGTAATGTTGACATGGAAAGTTAACGAACGTGGAATACACACAATTTGTATGGCCAGGTATGGCGAGAGTGTTTTTGGTCAGTTAACTCATTACCAGAGAGTGTTTTTGGTCAGTTAAGTCATTACCATAATTGTCTAAAATATGCGTGGTGATGTACTTGTATAGATAATGCATCAAATGCTAGATTTATTGGTCGCATTAACAGTAAGCTTCAAGAGTTTTGATTCTGGATTATATCGTAAGCAACACTTATATTTAGAAGGTTGGTAAATGAAACAGATGATGGATTGCATCAATTTTACATTCATACATGATACAGTGTGAGAGTATTTGGACTGGAAAGCTCATGATTGTATGTTCTATGTTGCAGTTGAAATAGATAAAGGGTAGGTTTTAGAACAAGTTTTTACTCCGAACAAATTATTAAACAGGCATTGCTCAAGATGAGATCAGAATGGATATTCAATCTTTATTGCAAATACTCATTTGACATTTCAAATGAATAATAAGGAGTACATTTACATGAGGGCTATGTTTACATTTGGTAAATACAATAAAAGGGTTTTGATGCAACTAAGGATATAATTGCCTAGCAAGGTCAATATTTGATGGTCTGTCAGAATGATGTCATTGGTTTAAGAAATGCTTATGCAATTGCAAGACAACGATTCTATGATCTTTTATTTGTATGCAGATTGAATGAATTCTCGATTTATTGAGGACTATCCGATTCAACTGGACATACTCGACTTAGAATTCCTTCTTTCCGTGATCTAACAATATTGTACCAAAACGCAAACAATCATGACAATTCTTGTTTATACCTTTTTGTCTATGCGGGCTTATAGCAGATAATCATCTAAGAACGAAATCGAAAGAATATTGTTATTTAAGTTTTGGATAATCCCATCAATTAGAGTTCGATTAAAAATGAAATAAATCTAACCTGGCTATAGAAGTGGAAACCTCACCGGCTGCTGCTGATGCATCTTGAAGAGGAATGGCGACCGATGTGGATATTGACGGCCTTTTTTCTGGTGATATCTTGGTTTTTCCTAATTCTAAGAATGGGAAATTTTGCTCGTAAAAATGTGTTTTGATTTGTTCATGTTATTGCGTGTATGACCCTGTTACATTGGAATTGAAATTGCAATTTAGTTACACGTTTTAAAAACCTTGTTACCTCAAATTTATTTAATCGTATTTCGATAATCAGAAAGCAATCAATATGTAATTCCCAATTACTTAAATGAGTTGGATTGATAGAATCTGTATCGCTTAATCTAATCAAAATCCCTATATTAAAATTTCAGATTCATCCTATTTTGAAATTTGTGTTTAAATATTTATTTATCCTTGGGGGTGGAAGGATTTCCCTTCGATGATGCCAGCTACGAGAACGGCTGTCTCTGCCTAATTTATCTTTCTTTTTCTTCTCTGGCACCTGTATTCCAATTATTATATTGTTAACAGTTAACACAAACTCACCTACTTTTGAAAATTCAACCTACGGCAATTTCAATGGCCTAGTAAGTCACATTTTGAAATGAGCAAACACGTCGCAATGACATATATATTACGTAATGCTAACAAAAGAGCAGGGTATTGAATGTGCCCTTAAGTTGATTTCTCAAAACCTTTTGCGATCATTTTAGTAATGCAGGCATGTAATGAGAAAGCGTAAGGCGAAAAATTATGTTCTTTTCAAATTCTTTTAGCGATTAAAATTATTTAATGTTCGCTACTTCAATACTTTCTTCAAATTATATATTTATATAATTTGAAGAAAGTATACATAATAAATATGCATATGCATGCATGAATATATGTGTATATATATATATATATATGGGGGTGACATGCTTTCGAGTAATAGCAATTTCAATTGCTTTTGTCACCCATGACCAGCAGATTGTATCCTTCTCTCTTTCCTCAAACTGTTTGCATGTATTATGACATTTCTATGTATTATCTGATTGCTATACTCATTTTATGATTTCCGATAGGTCAAATTAAAAAAAAAAAAATAATAATAACATATATATATATATATATATATATATATGTATGGTTATACATATGTGTGTATATGTATGCATGTTTATGTGTGTTGTGCGCGTGTGTGTGTATACAAACTTAGATTCGCTTCTTAAACCACAATTATTTCAAAGTATGAGTTGTTTTCAAACTGTAATTTGGGCATGGAATGTTATAAAATTGATAGTTATTTGTTTGACAAGTAATCAAATTGTAATTTTTGTTATCACTTTCTGAAAGTAGCTAAAAATACTAGCTGGATTATGTAAAAACTCCACTGATCACCTGTTTACCAAGAAACAATACGTTATTATGCAAGTTATTTGTGTAATTAACACGTATATGGTAAATTTTAGCTTGGCAGTCACAAAGCACAGATACCTAAAAGCTCCTCTATTGTATTTTGTAAAACAGGTGCAGGTGTTCAATGAGATTGTTTAAATCATCCTGTCAATATTTTTATGCTACTTTTCAGAAAGCAATACAATGTTTACAGTGCCGGATCCAGGGGAAGGCACAGGGGGCACGTGCCCCCGGCCAAAAAAAAAAAAAGAAAAGGAGAAAAAGAAAAAGGAGAGGAAAAGAAAAGAAAAGGGAAGAGAGAAAGAAGAAAAAAGAGGGAGGAAAGAAAAGGGAGAGGAGAAAAAGGAGGGGAAAGGGGAAGAGAGAGGAGAGAAAAGGCGGAAAAAGAAGAAAGGCGGAAAGACGGAGGAGAGAAAAGGGGGAAAAGGAGAATAATGAGAAGGGAAAAGAAAGAAAGGGGGATGATATTATAAGAAGGTTTTTTTTTTTTACCGGGTAAGGGGCGGGGGGGGGCATGCAATTTTAAGTCGAACATGACTAATACCAAAGATTTTATCTCCTTTATAAATTCTAACTTATAAATTCTAACTTAGTCTAAAATTCATTTTCCGATAAACCTATTCTAAGTGCTCTTTCAGCATGCAGATTGTCCCCGCCATTAATCCTGCCACAGTTGCTGGTTTCATTGTCATATTATTTTCTGTCATCGATCCCTGTGGCCGCGAAGAGCCTACCACAAAGTTTTTATAAATTTCGCAAGCACCTTTTTTCCATCGCCTACATGTAATGCTTATTGCTTCCACTGGCGGATCTATGGGGAGGGGGGTGGGGGTGGGGGAGGGGTACGTTATAGGGGTTTTAAAATCGCCTCGCCGCTACGCGGCTCGGACCTTGCGGCTCGTGGACGATGCTCCGCATATCGTCATTGGGTAGAACCCCCCTTAAACTGTTACTTAAGTGATTTAAAAAGACGTTATCATGCACTGCTTTTTATGGTCTCCATTGTGTTAGTATATAGATGCCAGGAAAACATCACTTACGGGGGTTCAAAATAGCAACAACAAAAATCGCCTCGCCGCTACGCGGCTCGGATTTCGAGGCTCGTGGACGATGCTCCGCATCGTCATTGGGTCGAACCCCCTCAAACTGTTAATTGATTTAAAAAGACGTTATCATGAAATGCTGTTTATGGTCTCCATTGTGTGAGTAGATGCCAGGAAAACATCACTTACGGGAGTTCAAAATAGCCTCCAAAAAAAAAAATCGCCTCGCCGCCCTTGCGGCTCGTGGACGATGCTCCGCATCGTTATTGGGTCGAACCTCCCTTAAAGATACTATGTCCCTTTTGCAGCCAACATCAAATTCTGTAGAACTTTGCAGGAATTATGAATATGTCATGTATGTCCTATCCGTGAAATTTAAACGTTAGCAGTGTCCTAATATTCGAATTATGCAAGGAAACCCGTTTACTTGCTAGACTTCACTGTCAGACACTATTGAGTGACTGACTGGCTTTTTCATCTTTGGTAATAACATACATAAAATGAGCTGTAAAGGGTACATGAGCATTTGTCTACATCAATAACCCACTTCTTGTAATGGCCAAAATTAAACTGATTGAATCTTTGCGCAGCATAAAACGTACGACCATTCGGTACAATGGTCTGAAAAATCAGACTATTACTTACTGGCTCTATAGCTCCTAAGTCGATTCGACAACTAATAGTCGTTATTTTCCCACTTAAAGACATTTTCAAGCCCCCATTTTTTTAGGGAAGTTCTAAATTAGTATTGTCTTTCAAATGCCGTTGGAATTTAACCTTTTCATTTTTTTGGCCTGCAAATGGGACATAGTACCTTTAAACTGTTACTTGATTTAAAAAGACGTTATCATGCACTGCTTTTTATGGTCTCCATTGTGTTAGTATATATAGATGCCAGGAAAACATCACTTACGGGGGTTCAAAATAACACCCAAAAAAAATCGCCTCGCCGCTACGCGGCTCGTGGACAATGCTCTGCATCGTCTTTGGGTCAACCCCCCTTAAACTGTTACTTGATTTAAAAAGACGTAATTATCATGCACTGCTTTTAATGGTCTCCATTGTGTTAGTAGATGCCAGGAAAACATCACTTACGGGGTTCAAAATAGCCCCCCAAAAAAAAAAAAAAAAATCGCCTCGCCGCTACGCGGCTCGGACTGCGGCTCGTGGACGATGCTCCGCATCGTCATTGGGTCGAATTCCTTAAACTGTTACTTGATTTAAAAGACGTTATCATGCACTGCTTGTTATGGTCTCCATTGTGTTAGTATATAGATGCCAGGAAAACATCACTTACGGGGTTCAAAATAGCACCCCAAAAATCGCCTCGCCGCTACGCGGCTCGTGGACAATGCTCTGCATCGTCTTTGGGTCAACCCCTTAAACTGTTACTTGATTTAAAAGACGTAATTATCATGCACTGCTTTTTATGGTCTCCATTGTGTTAGTAGATGCCAGGAAAACATCACTTACGGGGTTCAAAATAGCCCCCAAAAAAAAAAAAAAAAAAACAAACAAACAAACAAACAAACAAACAAACAAAAAAACAAAAAAACAAACAAAAAAACAAACAAAACAAACAAAACAAACAAAAAAAAAACAAACAAAAAACAAACAAACAAACAAACAAACAAAAAAAACAAACAAAACAAACAAAACAAACAAACAAAAAAAAAAAACAAAAAAAAAAAACAAACAAAACAAACAAACAAACAAAAAAAAAAAAAAAATCGCCTCGCCGCTACGCGGCACGGACCTTGCGGCTCGTGGACGATGCTCCGCATCGTCATTGGGTCGAAACCCCCTTAAACTGTTACTTGATTTAAAAAGACGTTATCATGCACTGCTTTTTATGGTCTCCATTGTGTTAGTATATAGATGCCAGGCTCGTGGACAATGCTCTGCATCGTCTTTGGGTCAACCCCTTAAACTGTTACTTGATTTAAAAGACGTAGTTGTCATGCACTGCTTTTTATGGTCTCCATTGTGTCAGTAGATGCCAGGAAAACATCACTTACGGGGGTTCAAAATAGCAACAACAAAAAATCGCCTCGCCGCTTTGCGGCTCGTGGACTTCATATTACTCCAGGAAGTGCCTGAAAATGCACCTAATGTGGTTCTAAAAGTGCAAATGCTTCCTACTCAGGGAGGGGGTTCTGACCCCCTCCCAGACCCACCCCCGCTTGGTCGCTCCGCTCCCTCGCCGCTGACGCCTCGCTCCATCGTTTTTCATATATTTCACCCCATGCGAATCTATGTGAATTTCAAATTGGCATTTTAGTCGATATGAAAAGTTCTCCCGTTTGTCGTGTACACAAATATTATTAAGTTCTAATTTTCCAGCAGTTCGTCAAGAATTCGATATCTCACTTTAAACAAGTGATGAGCAAAGAAAGCGAGGTGTTCTTGTCCAGCTGAAAAAGTGAGAATCCTGAGAAATTTCAACTTATCCTTCCATTCTTGTGTCCATTTCACGCTCACATTTCCTTCATATCGGCGATAAACAAGTGGTTCCATGGCTCAGGTTTATCTGAAATTCTTGTGGCAGCTGATATAATTTCAGAAGGATCAGTTGACCAAGCAATTCGTGGTAAACACTACAACAGAGGAATAAGGTGCCTTTCACTTATGTATGAGGTGCTCATTCGCAAGATTATTTTCCTCGGGGTCAGCGAGGGACTGAAGCTATCATCGAAGCTGAAATATAAGTTGGAAGTTCTTAGAAGTCCACCCAATAGCTCATATGAACAATTTAAGGCCATCGCAGATGATCTCCTGATGGATGCAGAGTTCAAGTCCTTTGTAGAAAGAGCATTTGAGAGGGTTGGGAAATTGGACAACCCTATGACAAGGTTCTGGTTCAGCTTTATGGAAATGGTTGAAATACTGATCATGAACAATTATACACCCTGAGGACACAGGATTGGGATTCATTCAAAGCATCCATCCGAATGATGATGCCATGGCTGCGGATATACGGCAATGATAAATATAGCAGATAGCTTGTAGAATTCTGGCTTGAGATTAGCAGTCTCCCCGAAGAAAGAGAGAGGTATATGCGAGATGGCCTATTCGCGCAATCAATGACCGGGAAACAGTACTTATGCTTACCCCTGGATCTAGGGATAGAAATGACCATGAATAAAGGGTCGAAGATGAAAGCAGGTTGGAGGCGCATCTTTAAAAAAATGAAAGATGTTGTTCACTCTCACAAGAACCGTCAACTCTGTAAATAGAGTTAGAATTTCACTACATGCATTGGCAAACCTCACCAAATCATCTGAAGGTCACAGAGAGAACTCCACAGCGAGGTTGTTGCTGGATGAGCGCGGTGTACAAGATCTAGACAATTGCATCACGGAATTTGATTGTAACCCATTCGACCTTACACAGCCTATCTTGAGGTCGCTCCAGTCAGGAATGGTCGCATCAGATGCACTTGTCAAAGACTTTGACTCAACAAATGAGGATGGGGAGACTCTAGTGCAATCATTCTTCAAAGAGCGCATGTTCTCCGGTGATAAACAGTTTGATGCAACCATACACAGAAACAGCAGACACAGCTTCAGCAACCCACCAGTTATCAAAGACGCATCAAAATAGAAGGTCACAAAAACAGATGCTATGGAAAACAAAGCCATGGTCGAGATCATCACTTTGGCACAAGGGTTACATGATGGTCTAGTGCTATCCGAAGTCATGGAATACCGCGTGACAGAAGAGTGTCTCCCCATCTTCAATTTAGATGGAACAAATGAGCAAAGGGCAATAATCTAAACTGGCACAAAAGCGCAATGAAGTCAGAAGAGGAACGAGAGCTACTTAGAGGGATTGGGAAATGTCTCCCACTGACATCACAAACTCTTAAACAGATAGCGCAGTATACCATCAAATACAATATATACAAGGATAAATCAAGCAAGACACTTGCAGAAGCTCGGACCAAAAAGTGGGAGGGGATGAAGAGGAAATCGACTCTCAGGATTTCTCCTGATACAGATTCACATAATTTGAAAGTAACACGGGCCAACTATCAGGCATTCATCATGTTAAACTTTATGAATCCAGATGCTCCATCATCTCTCCTTCAGCATGGTTGGAGCTTGAGAGAGAGCAAATGTTTGCCAATACGGTATTCGCAGCCGGCACTACCTCAACGTCTAAGTGATGCCAGAACAAACCGCACTGTAGACTCTGACACAGATTCAGATACTAGTGATTGTAACAGTGATTCTGACTCTGATTCTGATGGATATGACACTGATTAGGATGATGAACCGTGCAATAAAGCAAGATACGCATCGTTGGACAATGTGTTTAGAAATAACTGTGTTATTGTTGGCCAAAGATCCTCATTCAAGTCTTTTGGTAGCCCTTTTGGCAGCCATTTTGAATGTTCGTGGTCGAGGTAAGCACTTTTACTTTTGAAAGTTGTATGGTTGAATTTTCCATGTCAGAAAAGATATTATTAGACACTAACATCATTAGAATCGGACAATGTTAACTGTGTTGGTGAATTTGACCACCAGTCAAAAGTGCGTTGACCTTCCGACGTTTTAGACCATAGCGCCCTCATTTAAGGTTGGAGGTATAAACAAACTATACATTTTTGGAAACCCCATGACTAGACAAGTAATTTTATATGCATATCGACACGATTTTAATATATTTGAATTTTGACCCCTGTTTGACCTTTACTGACCCCTCCTGACATTTTCAAATGGGCAGTCCAAGTCAAAATTGTTCGGTATTCATCAGGGAACGCACTAATATTTTCAAACCTTTGTTCCCAGAATTTGGTCACGGGACCTACAGGCTGGTCTCCAATTATTTTACTTTATGTCCCATTTCACCCAATTTTCATCAGTCGGCTTCTCTGGGTTTTTCTGCTTTTTTTTACACGACTTTACTCTTAAAGAGAATGTTGATTTCTGGGAAGAGGTGAACAATAATTTGTGAGCATTATCATTGTTATTATGCAAGAGTGGAAGAACATCAGATAAAATTGTTTCGCTGAAAAGCATAGCTCTTCAAATACCTTAATATTCTAAATATGGCATGTAACAGCATAAAAATCGGGACGGATTTTTATGCCACATGTTCGTGTAGTCCCATACACATCTTTCTGTGTACAGTCCTTGTAACTTTACCAAGACTGGGCCAAATTTCTTATCATTTTGATGATTCCAGAACCTTGCAGTACATACCAATACTTATATATGCTAGATTATCAACCTTTTCTGATCGATTCCACACCGTTTCTTTCACAATGCAATCGCATGACCAGAACTCAACTTTATCTTTAAGGCTGTATTTTCTATTTAAGGGCAGAATGTGAATCATGCTTGTTCATAATCTAGACCATTTTGGGGCAGCAAAGCTTTAAGGGTTTATGGGCACTTTGGTGTTTCTCTTTTTCTCAGGAGAGTGTTACACCCCCTCCCCGATTGACAATAATGTCAGTTTCTATGTTATTGTAATGTACAGCCATAACTCTTCCTTCTTTAAAAAAAGGAAAAATTACCCCAACTTTTAGGTGTCGTCTGATATCCATCCCGACTGAATGTTTGTCAGTTTGTTTTGTGTGTGTTTTGGAATATCCAGTCCTACTACTTCCTTCTGAAGTTTGGTATATGGGCTCTATTCAGGGATGCCAACCTTTCAGAGCACAAATCAGTAATCATAAGGCTAAAAATCAGTAATTTGGAGACAAAATCAGTAATTTTCTGCGCGACGCAAATTTTTCTGCACGCTGGCAAGCGCAGCTCCCGCAGGCAAGCGCGATAGCACAACAAGTTAAATAAAAGTAACATAGTCTACCTGTTCATTAGTTGGTGTTACATGTGCATGTAACTCCATATTGAAAGTATTCTACTGAAAGACTGGATGAACTCATGACAAAATGTCTTGATATGTTACTATAGTCTTTTGCAGCGTCCTTGCACATGTAAGTTCATAAGTTGGTGTCAACTCCATATTGAAAGTGTTCTGTTGAAAGCAAGCCTTAGATTAAGCAGCCAGGAGCAAGGGGCAATTTATTTTTAAAAGTTGCCCCTTGCTCACGGGGATTTACCAGAGCAAGGGGCAATTTCTTAAGAACAAGGGGCAATTTTCCAAAAACAGATAATCATAATGACAACCAATTAAATAAGTTAAATAAGTTCAAAGATACAATGTTAATTTCATAATGGCTTTAATGCGAATAGATCTACGATCAATTTAATAACTTTTTAAATCTAGACTAAGTTAATGTGATCAACAGGAAAGATTGATTAAGAACATCAACTTGCACATTAAACAGTATTTTAAAGTAACTAAAATTAATGATGAGCAAATGAATAAATAAATCGTCAATTTCACGAACATCGAAAGTCAAAAGGACTTGGCAACTCTACTCCCAAATCGAAATCGCACCTCACACACAAACCTTCCGCCACACTCTCGGCAGAACATGAACGGTCTGTTAGTGTTACCGGGACTCGAATGCTTCGCGGTGGGAAGCTGGCCGGCTAGCTTTTTGCCAAAACAACGCTAGGTCGGCTGCTGGCAAAATGAAAGTAACTACGATCGAGAACATCGTGGTTGTTCTTAACTTGTCAATAAGAGAATTCTAAATTCTATTTGAGATGAAATAATAAACTAGACCTACAAACAAACCTTGACAGATCTCTAAAGACTATTTGAATGCTTGTTTATTTCTCCATTTGACGATTTGTTTTCTTGATCCTTCGAAACATTTGTACGTACGAACGTGCGTGCGCCACAGCACCATCTAGCTATTATATATCTAGCGATCGCGCGCATGAACGTACGTACGTGCGTGCGCCACACCACCATCTAGCTATTATATATCTAGCGATCGCGCGCATGAACGTACGTACGTGCGTGCGCCACAGCACCATCTAGCTATTATATATCTAGCGATCGCGCGCATGAACGTATGTACGTGCGCTAGCCTATAGTAACAACAGGCGCATTTTCACTTCAACTTTCAAGTGCTAATTTTGAAAATCGGCAAAGTCGGCAAAATCCGGGATTTATGGTATGAAAATCGTACCGCCCGTAATCGGCCGATTTCCCGTAGAAATTACGGGAAATCCGTACTAGTTGGCATCTCTGTCTATTGGGTGAAATCAACCCGACCCGACTGGGGGGTTCTGGGGCTAAGCCCGACTTCTACGGTCAGGCTGACAACCTTTCTTTGTCAAAGCTAAACGAACTTATTCTCCCTGATCTAGGTTCTAAATAATGATAAGAATACTTTCAATCAGGATTTTTGTGCATTTAAGCCTTATGTTCAGAATAAAAGCCAAATCGGCATGAAATTGTATACAATCGCACTTTTAGTATGACGTCACTGCGATTCTGAGCCGATTTAGCTGTTCCCCCTACAAGGCGCTTGAACTCTTTTGCAATTTCAATTTAATTCATCATAAGGCTATTCAAATCATCGATCATTAAGATTGTATTCGTTGAAATGCTTACATTAAAAAGAACTATGAGCTGAACGAACATAATTATTTTCATAAAGTAAAAGTAATGTACTTTAATATGATACTTTGACATGTAAAAATAGATTTGTGCCAAAGTTTGGTAAAACAGTAAAAACGTTAGTACCACATGCAAACATGACCTAGAGGAAAATGTAAGTTTTAAAATATTACTATGCAAGATTGCCCTCGCGTGATCATGTGCATTTGAATAAAATGTTACAAATAATGGAGGCAAATACCCATTTCCTGGATGACAGGGGCGTGGACCTTCAGGAGCCTACCAAACCAATGAATAGTCCTCAAACAATGACAAAAATGGCAATTTTGTGATTGAAAATGGGGCCAGCCTGTGAGCGAAATTACATATTCTGGTGGTTAACTTTCTGCCTTATGTGCCCATTATTCCATTCCCCATGTCCCACAGCGTAATTGTAATTGTTATCTTCTCGTTTTTGTGTGATCATATTGTTTTCAAAGTTTTACCACATTCTTGCACAATTGGATTTTAGTATGCCATTTTCAAGACAATATTTCTCAGAAAAGCGTGTATGAATCAATGTTAACAAAGGATTGGAAGGCATATTACCTTTACTTCATCAAAAGTAAGGGATTTTATTATAAAGCACGGACTGTACATTGTTGCCGAAACATGTTTTTTAATATTAACAAGATTATCTCTGTTAAATATCCTCTCCATTTCAGCCCCCAAAAAAAAAAAAAAAAAAATCCTACCTATTTCCGGAGGTTTGAAACCCAATTCCCCGCCTAGACTGTCGATGACATCATCTTTATTAATCTGCTTACCTTTTGTCTTGAGAAGGTCGTCAAAATTTTGCTCTCTGGATTCTTTCGTAGGTCTATATCTGTATGTAGAAAATATGGAACTTTATTTTATATATATATAAATATCAGCCGATATATTTTTACGAAGCATAGCTCTTGTAAGAGTTTGAAGTGTGAAGTTTAGTTTGGTTCGATCTAAAGCAACTAAGATTCATTCAAGCTGAAGAATCAGTTACAGAACGATAACGGTAAATAACTCGATTCAACTCGAATCAAATTATTGGGATTGTATGTAGGTAGGACTATAGGGCTCCGCTCACAAGCTTAGCTTCTAAAGGGGTCCTAAAATCATTCATTATGTGATGTAATCAAGTTAATATGTTGTTTAATGTACTATTACCAGTCTCTTTTCTATTTAAAAGATTATATCATGTTTTGTGTGGTTTTGAATAAATGAACTTGAACTTGAACTTGTAGATTCATAAAATGTATTTCTTTCTGGACATATTTTGTTATAAATTTTTCTTAAAAACATGTATTATGTTCTACATTACGTGCCTTATGTATACCTACTCTGATAAAAGAAAATCCGATATTTCAGAAGCATAAGCATGAATTCTAATTATTTTCATATTTTTGTTCCTCCCACTTCGTTCACAATAGTACACTTTTTTTTGTAGCTAGATTATATGGTATATTTGCTCGATCTTGTAATTGAAAACCAAGTCATACAAAATCTTGGAGCCAGCTGGGATTTGAACCTGCCATTTACTGCTTGCCGGGCAGCGACTCTGTCACCAGGTCATCACTGGTCCATGGCACAGTCACGATGAACTGGAAACAAATACCTCAGCTCTCCTGACTTATTCAGACTTATTAATATTCATCAGTCCACTATTATAAGCTGAGGGCCAAAGTAAAACAAAGAGGGGTTTGTCTGCCACTACCACACAAACCAAGCACACCCTTTTTATTCGAAAGATTTTATCATAATACACAATATTTCGAAGATTAAAAAAAAAATTTGTAGCGAACACTCCGAAATCGGAGGGGTGTCAAAAAAAGCGGCCCTTTTGACGAAAAAAGGATTTTGTCAATGATATTTCAAGAAAACCTTCAATTATCATGAGTTTGGTGTCATATGAAGAAAAAAAAAAATCGACGTTTTGATAGCAGTTTCAACGGAATTAAGATTAATTAAGATCGCAATTTTGGGTTAAAAATATGATTTCTTTTTGGTGATTTTTTTCCAAAAATTGAATGTTATAAAAAAATTATTATTTTCCATTTAGCAAAATCAGAGAAATTTTCTTTCGTCTAACTTACCAGGAATTTGCCCATGTACCAGGACGATATCCTGTGAGAAGGAGAGGCTCATATCTCTCTTGAATGAAAAGTTCTAGCAACCCAAAGTGTTTTACTTGAATTCCACAAAAATTTTTGCCCATATGTGTATTAACTGTTTGCATATTACGTGTATTACTGTATTGAGGACTATTCGGTATGTTTAAATCGAGTTTTAAAGAATTATTTTTGAGTTATACCTCTAATCACCATGGGTTTGGTGTTCATTGAGTTATGTTACGTGTAAAACAAATAGAATTGAACCGAATATGCGTTTTTGTGGATAATTCCCCCTCCTTAATTTTGGCCAGTATCTGTAGCCTGTAGTCATATTGTTATCTAGTTATTTGATCTTTCGATAGAGCTGTAATAGTTTTAGTTGCTATAGGACCTAGTGGATATCTACCTTATCTAGACTTGATATGATGAACACCATGTTATAACTTTAAGAGCAAATTGAAGGATACTAACAAAATGATGGGGGTGCTAAGAACAATATTGTTCTTTATTCAGTAAATCAGTAATTCAGTAAAAAGATTATTTTGAATAAATTAGAAAGAAGACTCTGCATAAAGGCCTATCGTGATTATGGGAACGGGTGTAGGGGATCTTTTTCTTCCAGATAAGTTATGACCCACAATATTTTTCCTTTTGAAAAAATAATGATTGGATTTATCACAAATACATGTAGGTTGGGTAAATAGTCTTTTCCAACATCATAAATAATCTGACATTTTAACCTTCAAAACGTGATTATAATGCAAAGTAATTGTGAATAAAATGATAGATAAATGCAGCATATGCATGTATTCGGGGGGTAAGTGTGGAAGAAATCTTGGAGTTATTAAGTCCCCATAATTGCTTAAATGTACAATGCTTCAATATCATAAGTGTTTGCAAGAAATAAAAAGAGCACATCCTTGATGGGGTTTAAGAACGAGTTCCCCACCCCGATCACCCAAATTTGAAAGAGAAATTGCGATTAAAAACTCCCAACATGTGTTTAGAAAGCAAACTAGTTCTGAGTTTTGAAGAAAATTAAGGCATAATAAATGAAGACACTGCTTATTATGGAGATGGGTGTGGGATGCTAGGATAAAATATTAATCAAACTTTTGAGTTGACGTGGTGTCAACCCCTCATCCTCTCTCTCTCTCTCTCTCTCTCTCTCAATCGACGCCTGTGCAAATACTTTTAACAAGGGTTTTCCACTGACAACGCCTGTCATATTTCGGTCCAAAAAAAAAAGATACACGTATCCTAAGGAAACATCAAGGGGTTTGGCCGTGGGGAGTTTTAGGAATTTTCCCCACGAGCCGCTCCTTATTTTTGGTCGGATCAAGGTCCAGTCGATTTGAGATATGAGGGCCACTTGATATATATGCATTTTATATATTGAGAGGGCTGGTCATATTAAACTTTCAAACCCAATTTTTCAGTCCCAGTTCCCCCTAGAAACATCGAATAAGTTTTGTGTCAAAGACATAATGTAAAAAATGTAGAGGCCTGTCTTATTGTCTATATGCTGTAGCCTGTAGTCATATTGTTATCTAGTTATTTGATCTTTCGATAGAGCTATCGTTGCTATAGGACCTAGTGGATAACCATCTTTTTACTATTCAATATTACCTCATTGAAATGGCATCCAAAGACACAATAAATTAATTTTGATAGTCAACTCGTTCTAATGTCATCGGAAGTCGTCCAAATTTAGAAAGAAAGGCGAGTTAAGGCATTTTCACTATCTCACCACTTTCTGCTTAGCGAATCCAAGGTGAACAAAATTGGCCACAATACCCCTCTGAGAGAAAGAAAATGAAATAATAAAAATGATGAAATAAATAGATAAACCTAGGGGTAAAACACTGGTCTGCGAACCCCTCCTATTCAGAACCACAAGAGGGCCAGGGTGATTCCCGTGCGGGAAAAATTCAGATAATGAAAATGGGAACTTCATTCCCCACGCCCAACCCTTCAGAGCAACAGACTAAGCTTTCAGAGTTATGAATCGTTTTTCATTTAAAGAGGAATGAACGCAATAATGTAAGAAGTTAAGGTGTTCACAATTATTTTCCCTCAGAAAAACGAATCTTTTTAAATATGAGTGCCTCAGGCCGCGCCCAAACTGGGTTGACAAATAGCCTTTATGAGATTTGTAGTCTTTGAGATGATATGACATGCTGAGTTTACAAGACAACATGCAAGTCTTACCATTGTGGGTTTAAACAAATTGTTACTTAAACTGTATACAAAGGGAATTGAAGTACGGGGAATTGGTTTGGAACTTTAATTTTTGCATTTAGTGATGACCCTTGGATTGATGTCCCTCCCACCCAGACAGATTCACGACTCATGGAATAGTATATCTAAATGATAATTATCACAGTAAAGCTCTACTTATATTTACTAGTAAGGCCCTTTTCACATTTTAAATAAAATTCTTTCTTATAATAAAAAAATCTATATATGCATTGCAGGCGCGAATCCACGGGGGCGACGGGCCCGGCCCCCTTGCAAAAATAAATAAATTAAACATTTTTAAAAAATCCTCATAATTGAGAGAAAAAAATTGTGCTGTTAACCCCCCCCCCCCTCTTATTCACCGGCTGGCTGAGTCGCCGCTTAATATGTTCTCACGAATTGGGCAAAAAACAAAAAAGTGCTCTCGAGGGTGGGGTGGGGGCGCCAGGGCAACTGCCCATGCCCACTTTTTTTGTAACAACACAGAGTATAAATGTACTTATCAATTGCACTCAGCACTCATAATCCTTTGAGTTTTCCGCACTGCTAAATGTCCAATCACTATCGTTCAGTCAATATACCGAGATGTTGGCCAAAATTGTAGGGGGAAAAAAATTTATCGACAAAACAGCGCATTTTCGGCTCCTTTTTTTTTTTTTTTTACATACTACATAATCAATGAAACTGATATCAACTTGAAGGAATTTTTATTATCCATAATTGACACCAAACTCATGTTCATTAGATGTTATCTTTAAAACTCGATTTAAATACACCGAATAGTCCTCAAAACAGTAATTCACGTAATGAGCAAACAGTTAAAGATACTATGTCCCTTTGCCAACATCAAATTCAAGCAAATAACTTTGGGTTGCTACAACCTTTCACTGCAAAGAGATGTGAGCCTCTCCTTTGCACAAGATATTGTCCTGGTACATGGGCAAACTCCTGGGCCCCGTCTTACAAGGAGTTACGATTGATCCAAATCAATCGTAAGTCCTCCAATCAATCGCAAGTTTGCAGTCTCCTATCTCTTATGTACATAGTTGCGATTGATATCAATCGCAAATAAGTTGCGATTGATATCAACTCTTTGTAATACGGGGCCAAGGTAAGTTTTACGAAAGAACATTTCTCCGGTTTTGATAAATGGAAAAGAATGTTTTTTTTTTATAACATTCAATTTTTTGAAAAAAATCCCCCAAAAGATATTATGATTTTTACCCAAAATTGCGATCTTAATTAATCCTAATTCCGTTTAAATTGGTACCAAAACGTAAATATTTTTTTTCTTCATATGACACCATACTCATGGTAGTTGAAGGTTTTCTTAAAATATCACTGACAAGATACTATTTTTCGTCAAAAGGGCCACTTTTTTGGGACGCTCCCTCCGATTTCGGGGTGTTCGCTACAAATTTATAGAAACAAACCTCTGAAATATTGTGTATTATGATAAAATCTTTCGAATAAACAAGGTGTGCTTAATTTGTGTGGTAATGGAAACCAACTCAAAAACTAAACATGATATTTGACTTTGGCCCTCCGCTTCATTAGGACAATATCTTTGAATCAATTGTAAAAAAGAGAAAAGGAGGGACAGCAATACCCTTCAACGGACTCTATTTCCTGTCCCTCGTCATCTGTAGGATTTGAAGTGTGCTCGTAAGGTTCGAAGTCCGCCGGCTTTACTCCTTCTCCAGATGCCATCCATGCAAAAATGGCTTGCTTGGAATGCTCTTTTTCTGTAAAAGATTTTTGGTACACTACTAGTAATAATTACTGGATTTATAAAGCACCTTTTTCCTAAAAAAAATAAAATCCTACTTCTGAAAATAATTATCAACGTTCAGGTTGTCGGACTTTTTAAAGAGTGATTTTACATTTAGAATAATCACTAATACATAGAAGATAATGTTGTACGTTACATTCTTGCAATTCATTTTTTTTTAATTGTCGTTTCATTAATATCGCATGAAAACCAACATGTAAACATGATTCAATTACTGCGCTTTGGAACATGATCCATTTCTTTACTTGCCCCCCCCCCCAAAAAAAAAAAAATATATATATAAAGGGGATGCCTACCTTCATCTTCACGTTGCGGGTCAATTCTCAGAACTCTAAAAATGAAAGAGCAAAATTGTAGGGAAATTGAGCAATATCCAGGTACAGACAACAGATAATTTTTATTTATAGCAATCTATTAAAGATTCTATTATTAACACGCGATTCAATTATCCTTTTGAAGAAAAAAAAATACGTTGATTCTGTTGATCGTCATGTTGACATTTTATAAGACTATCCAGTAGATGTTTTCGAAAATGATATCAAAGAAGGTGTAGAAGTTGTCAACATAAATAAAGTGATTAGTATCGGCAAGTATCATCCCAACTTCGCTGGGTATAAGCCTTTGATACGCCTTTGGCCTTTGCTAGTCTCTCCACATATACTCAATTATCATGTTATGTATTGTTCTTAACTGCATGTTTATATTTATAATGTTTTTTCTGCATTGTTTTACATATTTTACTTTATTTATGAGTTTTGTGGAAACAATTGAATTGAAGTCATTTTTAGCAATTCTTATTACAAGTAATCAGGGTAAGCCCATGGAAAACAAGAGAAAGGCAGAGAATATACCTTTGAACTTTGTCACGTATGTGTCTAGAAGTTGAGAAGGTACGTTTATGCGCACGAGCTGAACCGGGAATGTATGCGCAATCTGAAATGAACATTTAAGAATTAAACATTATAATAAATATCTGTCGGAGACTCAAAAAACATATTTAAACTCGATGATCTTTTGTCTCCTTGCAAGAACTTTATAATTAACTCACAAACTACCTTTGAATGTTGAAATGGCATGTAATAGCAGGATACGTATAGCGAGCCCACCTCATGCTTTTGAGAAATACTTCCCAATTGATTAAATTGACTTAAAGGCATCGTTTAACAATGTTAAATCTGAGATGCATGGCCCTACGTGTTATCAGTGTCTGTGATATGGTGTAATATTGAAGCCCTAAAAAAAGAATAGCGCTTTAAAATGATCATGAAGTGCCTCAAAAAAGTAAAAGTCTTTGAGTGACTGGTTTTACCATACTCATTTTCCCCAATAGACTGTAGCGCTATAAAAAACCGTTAGGAAAACGAAAAAAGAGAGAAAAAAAAAATCAATTCCCAATCATAAATATCTTGATAATCAGACAGGCGATCGGCTTGTAAAAGTCATGGAATTCCTGACTGACCTAACGGTTTATAATTATGATTGCAGCATGAGCTATAAAATCCAGGATTTTGTTTCAGAATCTGAGGCAATGTTACCGAGTCACTTTAAGTATTAATAAACAACTAGGGTTACACCCTTTTTCATTCTATGTTATTCAACAATTAGAAGACATTTAGTACAAGACATGGCAACTTACAACGTTTCGGAAAGCGACCCTCCTCCTCCTCCTCTCGCAACGTGCTGAAACTGTACGATAATAATAAGAAAAGCATCAACAACAATACTACTACTACTACTACTACTACTACTACTGCTACTACTACTACTACCACCACTACTACTACTACTACTACTAATAATAATAAGAAGAATGTAATCATAACAATAATGATAATAATAATACAAATAATAATGATTATGATAATTATGATAATAATGATAAAATAAAACGGTTGTTTACCCCTGGAAGCCTCATTAGTATCATTGCTTTTCTTCCTGAGGCCCTGCAATTAGTTTGACTTATGATTTTTTGGGTCTGAACGTATTTGGTTTTTAGTCTCGGGTCACAGGGAGAGAGTTTTATAGCAAATTACAATAAACGCCAAATCCACCCTGAATCTGAAAACATTTTCCCTCAAAACTCGTTTAATCAGGACATATTTTAGGTAAAAACACTGTCCTTTGGCAAAAGGCTATAACGCCATTATAAATCTTATCCTGCTAGAAGCTAGCAGCTAATAATAATACCCTTTGAACCGCATTTCAAAATCATTTTATACCTGCTTAACGAGTCGCTTCTGACACTAGGAGTGTTAGGTCGCTTATGATGAAGCCTCTCTGCCCAGTGCCCCATTGCTCCTGGAATCTTTGGAGGGGAAAATAATCATCGCCAGTTGCCAAGTAGGTATATTTAACTGGATTACAGCAATACTAATAAGAATTTTTATTTCTCCAAACAAAGTCTTTATCCAATATTTCTCAAAGCATAACACAGTATAAGCAAATGTACAAAATGAAGGATACATACATTTGACAAAGAAAGTACAATAAGAGGGAGAGAAAGAGAGATTGTTTTGAATTTCTGTCACATAAGTGTGATTATCCATTATTATTTTCTCTAGGACTGATATTTGAAATCTGAATTATTTCTCGACACTGCTTGTGGACAGTCAATTCACTCACTCGGGGTCGTAGCCCAGCGAAATTTTGGTGGAAGAGCCTTCAATGTTTCATCGAGGGGCTGAAATTAGGATCTATAGTACAGTTCATGACACCCCTTTACATACAGCTATACATAAGGCACTTTCTATGTTATTTGGGACAGATTAGTGTCGAACGCATTGATAGATGCATGCTCCTAACTATTACATCAAGTTCATTGCTGTTTCATTGATGGTAATTTTGCCATTGATGGTAAATTCCATGGAAAGCTTGATTTGATTGGCTGTTGAGTAATGTTGCCATGGTAGTTAATACTGATGGCAACGTTATCACCAGTGGTAGGTTTCATGCAACGGGACCCTGGTTTGGATATATATGCTAAGTCTCTGGAAATATTAACGACAAACACCTACAGCGTGGAAACACTCACCTCCACATCATAAGCATGTAGGCCTACTGTCGGGATGATCCTTGGTTCTTCACGAGGGAATTCTACTTCGAAGAAGTCTTCCACATGTATGTCATGTTTCTTTTCTTTAAAGGGAAGGTAGAAGTATAAAGACCATGTAAAGATGTTTTTTCAAACTTATTTATAAATTAAAATTCGAAAAATAACTGTATTGCACAATCCCTCTTTTTTTTAAAGGTTCTGTATATCCTCTGGTCTGTTTTAGAATGAGTTTAATTGTGTTTCAAAATGTAGTGCGTTCTTACCCGCTCTTCGTCGTTGTTTCAAAACAGGGGCTGAATCTCCTGAATCGCTCACGGATTTCCACACTTCTCTTAGATGATCGTCTGCTAGAGAGACCGAATGCTGCAAGCATTTCCAATAGCGGATCATGGAGATAGCAGCCTTTTGGTTTAGGGTATAAACCCCAGTCTCCTCGTGTTGTCTGCTTCTGAACTGGATACTGTCGAGTATCTGGTAGGACAAACCCAATGCTAGACCAAGATGGTAGTACCGATCAGTGTTCACCTCTTTTGTGATGAAATCCTCATTCCGAATTTCTTCAGCGTTGCTATAAATGGAAATACAGGGAGAAGAGAGAACACAATGCAGTTATTTAATTGATTTGTAAAGCTAGATAATTTCATTACCTAAAGCATCCCAGTCTTTAAAGAAATATTTTTCCTCTTTTAGTTCTTTCAATAATACAGTAATACATTATAAATTTATCTAGTGTAATAATGTTCATATTTTCCCGCTGACACAATCGACATTAACATTTTCCATCTTGTTATCGTTATACATATATTTGAATAATAGTACAAATAATAATGATTACGAGCATGTCACGCAAGGAGGAAGCAAAATAGTGATAGTAATGAGCAATAAAGAATTGACACAAAAAAGTTGTTAATGTAAAATAAATATTTTTTCTTAGATTAATTTTACCCGAGGTCAGTATTTGATCCAGGGACCATCTCATGTAGGGTTGAGTGTATGTCGGTGGAGAATCCTTGGAGGAAAATGACAAAATTTTCTAATGAAACCACTTTCTCATTAGAACAAGAATATTTTCGATTGATGATAATTGGGGATGACAACTGCGTTTAAAAATTAGAACTACACAATATTCACTAATTTATTTCAGTATTTGTTCTTGAAGGTAGCGTGCAATATATTTGTTTTACTACTAAAAATCACCCACGGATAAGTTTTCGTCAAATTCAAAAATGGAGATATCGACAAACATGCAATGATCCTGGATTGCCGGATAATGATAGAACTTAAATATGTTTAAAAGATAAATGATGGTGTTTGTAATACCTTTTGAAAAGGAGGAGGAATAGGAAAAATGAGGAGAAGAATTAAAAGAAGAAGAAGTAGGAGAAATAGTCAATGAAGAAGAAAACAAAGACGAAGAAGGAGGAGGAGAATAAGAAGATTGACCGTATCAGGACAATTACCCCCAAGGACAATCACCCCCCGAAAATCTACCCCCAAGGATAATAACCCCCTGGAAAATTACCCCCTAGGACACCACCCGGCGAGGACAATTAACCCCCGGAACCCCCGTCGACGATTCCCCCGGACAATTACCCCCTTAAAATTACCCCCTACGAGAAATACGCCCCGAAGGACAATAACCCCCCGGAAAATTAACCAACCCCCCAAAAAAGAACAACCACCCGTAGGACAATAACCCCGGAAAATTACCCCGAAATATTAACCCCTCCCCGTGGACGATCACCCCCCGAGGACGATTACCCCCGAAAATTACCCCCTCTGTCCATTAAAGGGAAAGCCACCCTGATAACAATTTGCATATAAAAAAGCAGACTTTTTTTTTTACCTGGGGGTGATTGTCTTTTGGGGTTAATTGTCCCGCTGGTAATTGGCCGAGGGGGATGTGATTGCCCAGGCGGTAATTGTCCTATAACCAAGATTGACAAACCTGTCAGTATGGCCATGAATGCCATGGTGGTTTTTGGTTGGTTGGTACTTGTTGCTGAAATCGAAATGTTCATCATCTGCATTCTGGCTTTGGTTTCCGTCGTAATTGGCATCGAAACTATTGTCTTCTGCCGGTTGAACAATTCTGTCGCAGAGATGATCTGATCAAAAATATTATATTTACAATATTTAGTGTTTATTTCTCTCAACATAATTTGGGCAATGTTGAAGACGCTGTTAACGGATTTACAACACTTGCTCCTGCGCCAATTGCCCCGCTATAATTTCCAACACTAATCAAATTCAACCATGGGCTAAAACTAGGCTTATTCCGAAAGGTCTGGTAGCGTCGCGCCGCTTATAAACGCCCGATCTGCAAGACTAAGTAAAAATAGTTTTATTTAATGTTTTATTTGTTTCAATTTTGGTTATTTCAATTTAAAACGACTTGAATTTCTATTCCTTAAATTCCATTCTAAACGAAAGATGTGGAAGACTAGTCAACGCACCCTTTCGGCAAAACCGGGGCTTTGGACGAATGGTCGCGTTCAATTTAACGCGACGCGACGCGACCATACCCGACCTTTCAGAATAGGCCCTAAAACTAAAACAAAACATAATCCTAACCTTTACCCTAGACCTAACCAAAAAACTCAAATGCAACCCTGACACTTACCCTATACAGGGATGCCAACCTTTCAGAGCACAAATCAGTAATCATAAGGCTAAAAATCAGTAATTTGGAGACAAAATCAGTAATTTTCTGCGCGACGCAAATTTTTCTGCACGCTGGCAAGCGCAGCTCCCGCAGGCAAGCGCGATAGCACAACAAGTTAAATAAAAGTAACATAGTCTACCTGTTCATTAGTTGGTGTTACATGTGCATGTAACTCCATATTGAAAGTATTCTACTGAAAGACTGGATGAACTCATGACAAAATGTCTTGATATGTTACTATAGTCTTTTGCAGCGTCCTTGCACATGTAAGTTCATAAGTTGGTGTCAACTCCATATTGAAAGTGTTCTGTTGAAAGCAAGCCTTAGATTAAGCAGCCAGGAGCAAGGGGCAATTTATTTTAAAGTTGCCCCTTGCTCACGGGATTTACCAGAGCAAGGGGCAATTTCTTAAGAACAAGGGGCAATTTTCCAAAAACAGATAATCATAATGACAACCAATTAAATAAGTTAAATAAGTTCAAAGATACAATGTTAATTTCATAATGGCTTTAATGCGAATAGATCTACGATCAATTTAATAACTTTTTAAATCTAGACTAAGTTAATGTGATCAACAGGAAAGATTGATTAAGAACATCAACTTGCACATTAAACAGTATTTTAAAGTAACTAAAATTAATGATGAGCAAATGAATAAATAAATCGTCAATTTCACGAACATCGAAAGTCAAAAGGACTTGGCAACTCTACTCCCAAATCGAAATCGCACCTCACACACAAACCTTCCGCCACACTCTCGGCAGAACATGAACGGTCTGTTAGTGTTACCGGGACTCGAATGCTTCGCGGTGGGAAGCTGGCCGGCTAGCTTTTTGCCAAAACAACGCTAGGTCGGCTGCTGGCAAAATGAAAGTAACTACGATCGAGAACATCGTGGTTGTTCTTAACTTGTCAATAAGAGAATTCTAAATTCTATTTGAGATGAAATAATAAACTAGACCTACAAACAAACCTTGACAGATCTCTAAAGACTATTTGAATGCTTGTTTATTTCTCCATTTGACGATTTGTTTTCTTGATCCTTCGAAACATTTGTACGTACGAACGTGCGTGCGCCACAGCACCATCTAGCTATTATATATCTAGCGATCGCGCGCATGAACGTACGTACGTGCGTGCGCCACACCACCATCTAGCTATTATATATCTAGCGATCGCGCGCATGAACGTACGTACGTGCGTGCGCCACAGCACCATCTAGCTATTATATATCTAGCGATCGCGCGCATGAACGTATGTACGTGCGCTAGCCTATAGTAACAACAGGCGCATTTTCACTTCAACTTTCAAGTGCTAATTTTGAAAATCGGCAAAGTCGGCAAAATCCGGGATTTATGGTATGAAAATCGTACCGCCCGTAATCGGCCGATTTCCCGTAGAAATTACGGGAAATCCGTACTAGTTGGCATCTCTGCCTATACTTTTGCTTTAGGCCAGTAGCGAGTGCAGCGCGAAACAAACATCTTGAATTCATGTATATCAACTTTTGTTTGTGATACACACGTGCCTATATATATATATATATATATATATATATATATATTATACACAGACACACGGACAAAGCCAAAAATAGAGGCACTGACAGGCCGTTAAAGTCCAAGTCCACTCCAAAAATAACTTACTTTCAATAAAAACAGGAAAATCAGACAAACCAATCAAAAAAAGTTTGAGCAAAATCGGATAACTAATAAGAAAGTAATTAATTTTTGAAAAAGTATGTAAAACTATGGAACAATGAGAATCACAACACAAATTGCCAAGATGGTTATCAGTTTGTGACGTCATGTCCTCACAACTTATCAATTGCTTTATATAGTTTAATCCCATTAATTTCCTTTTTATCCCCAAAACTTGATTTCCCCATGCCTTTGCCCAGGTTATATGATTTGTATCATATTGCGTGCATGACATTTCCCAAAAACTTTTATGAATTTTGAAGAATTGATACTATTTTCTGAATATTGTATTTCATAATTATTGATTTTTATATAAATAGTTTATCAAAATTCATATTTTCATGATTTAACTGGACAAAAATTACTCTTATTTGTGCATCCACACAAAAACATATTACTAACAATCTAACTTGGATGCTGGTGTGAAGAAATAAGATTCTTAGGGTGAAAATAGGAAATTTATATTATCAATATAAAGAAAATAATTAGTGGATAGTGAGGACCATACGTCACAGACTCATGAGTGAGTTGCCAATTTGTGTAGTGATTTTCAAAGTTTTTCATGTCATTAAAAAATCATAACTTTCTTATTAGTTATCCAATTTTGCTCAAACATTTTTTGATTGGTTTGTCTGATTTTTCTGCTTCTATTGAAAGTAAGTTATTTTTGGAGTGGACTTGTACTTTAAGAAATAAACTTTATTTTGATTTCCACTAGAGAGATTTTATCACCGCTATTTTTTCAGCTTATAACTATTGAAAGTAAGTTATTTTTGGAGTGGACTTGGGCTTTAACAGTATGACTAATGACATTTATTTTCATCTAATGCCTTGTACTAAGTACATCTTTAAATGGAATTTAGAATGCAGAAATTCTAACCTTACAATCCTTGTAGAATATATTTTACCTTTTGCCCCCATTGCATTCCAGCTCTAGATCACTTGACTCAGGTTCAAGTGCAAAACATCTTCCAGGATGTACTTGACGGTAAAGCAAATTTTCTTCTTCTTCCTGAATTTTCTGTAAAAAAAAGAAGAAAAAAAAAGACCGTACATCTTAACAATGTAATGATTGAAATACATATATTTATAATGTCATTATTTAACCTACTACGTTTGGCCCAATTAGATTGAAGTACGTTGCATTTAATGGAAATCTGTTCAACCGTTCTAACATATGTACTTCGAAAGATTTTACTTGTTTAAAGATACTATGTCCCTTTTTCAGCCAACATCAAATTTTATAGAACTTTGCAGGAAATATAAATATGTCATGTATGTCCTATCTGTGAAATTTAAACGTTAGCAGTGTCCTAGTATTCAAATTATGCAAGGAAACCCGTTTATTTTCTAAACTTCCAGAGACTCAGAAACTATTGAGCGACTGACTGACATTTTTTTTTCTTTGGTAATTGCATACATAAAACAAGCTGTAACAGGTACATGAGCATTGTCTACATCAATAAACCACTACTTGTATGGCCAAAATTAAACGGATTGAATGTTTTGTGCAGCACAAAACGTACGACCATTCGGTACAAGGGTCTGATGTCAGACTATTTACTTAGTGATTGCAATCACTTATGTCGATTTGACAACTAATGGTCGTTATTTTCCCACATAAAACCATTTCCAAACCCTTTCGTTTTGAGGGAAGTTCTAAATAAGTAGTGTCTTTCAAATGCCTTTGGAATTTAACCTTTTAATTTTTGGCCTGCAAAGTGAACATAGCACCTTTAAGTTAATGAAAATATTTTGTTTGTTCAATTATCTAGATCAAGAAATATTTTTCACGGTCTCCACCGAAATAGTATAAATCTGGAACACTATTCACATGTTAATAGAAAGTCTTTTGCTTTGTACTTTGACATTCTTCATGTATCATACTGTAATCAAAGGGATTTCCTTCTCGTCTGGAAAATAAAATTATAAGGAATTTTGAAACGATATGATATATGTGTATAACACATCATGACCAAGGTGATGTAAAAAGTCGTTTATACGATAGGATAGTCTTGAAATTGGAGGCCACGTACAGAGAGACCGTGGTTAGAGATTTTTTTTAAAGACTGATACTAAGTTACTGAATAAAACTTTCTAAGAGAGACAATTGCAACATAAAAGTAAAAAAATCTGACATTTTGAAACAAGCCATGCGCCATCTTCAGAAGTGAAGAAATTTATAATGTCTTATCAATAATAGGCCTACATATACAGCATCCAAGAAATGTGAGTAAACCCGTAACAAAAGTTAAATATTTTAAAACACCATTACAAAATTGAATACAAAACAAAAGACTTAAAGACAATGATAGACTATGTATTATGTGATACATTTAAGGTACAACACATTTTATTCCATGATAACCGTGCTGACAGTGTAGCGTATACTAAGCAGTTTCATTAGAATAGTTTTAAAATAATTCAAGAGGGTGTACTCACTTTGGTCGGATATTTCGTCCATCACGGTTACAGAAATAGTAAATAAAACAGTTAAAATAAAGATCCTTGATATATATATATATATGTATATATATATATATATATATATATTCATATTACCTGAACAATGTAAGGTATGTCTTCATGTATGTATATCCGGAGTCTGATGTCTTCCCCAAGTGCCATGTCAACGGGAAGGAAAGGAGTGCATGCCATTCGTTTACCAAGAGCATGATAATGAAGCTTTATCGGTATCCAAAGCTGTACCTTGTCCTTAATTACAGATGTGGCATCTATGACGAGGTTGATTTCCCTTTCTTTAATGATACATTGCGTATCTCTATACTCGCGGTGAACTGTAAATAATTACATATTGACAGAAAAAAAATCAAATACAAATCTGTTCAAAAATAGGTAAGTATTCTTTTGGAAGACCCTAATTGATGTGATGACTTTTAAAATTCTTCAGTTTGTTGCTAATTGTCAAGTTTACAACCTTCGTGATAATAAGTAGGCTAATGATACAACTGAGGAAATGATGATATAAAATGGAAATTCAATGAAAAAGAAATATATAAATAGGTGAGTGAGGAATGTATGCAAAATAATCTTTAAAAGTTGCAGCGAATCTCCAGTTTTGATAAAAAATATATATTTATCAATTAGCTGTTTCACTGCGCCAATTATGGGGGCCACTTGAATTTAACGTGGCAAATCTTGAAAAGTAGCATTTTGTGTTTACAACTCCCTTGCATCCTCCTATTGACAACTAACCTGATGTTGATTCAGTTTGTTTCCAGATAATATCAGCATTAACATCGTTTGTCTTCAGCATTGTTGCGGCATGAGGGAGACTTAACGTTATAGGCTGGTTCTTAGAATAGCGCCATTGTGCAGGTAAAGTGATGCCAATACCATGGCCTGTAAGAAACTCCCTCTCTCGGATAGGTGGGAAATTATCAGTAACTAGAGCTATAGATACATCGTGACAAGAGCCAGCCTGCACTGTCCTTGGTGGAATCGACATTGTGACGTCACAGCTATCCAAATGAAGAATCCCTCCTTCACAGCCAATACTGCAATGACTTTCAGTAGATCTTGCAATCGGCAGATCTAACAAAAATTACGGAAAAACGAACAAGGAAAAAAGAAAAGGTAAATTATATCATCTGATGCTAGCTTGATGATTAGTCATTTCATATCACACGAATGAATAGCCTGAAACGGACATCGTTTTATCAACGTTGTACGGATGATAAGTTAACGAATCGTCGAATCTATTTTGATGGCAGAATAACGCCGCACTATCATACCCAAAAGGGGATATTATATTCTTAAATTTGTATTTTTGGTTTTGGAGAAATATAGAGCGCAGAAACTATTGCTTTTGTTTAAACCTTTGCGATGTGCATAAAACGGGGAGTGGTGGGGGTAGTATTTTTCTTTATTGGCCCTTGAGAACAATCTTAGTGAGTAGTAAAACCATTCTAAATTAGATGAAATACGTACCCCGGAATGTATGAACATCATCTTCGGATAAGCTGCCAAAATAACCAAAAATATGTTGTATGAGTCTATTTATAATGTTGATGTATAACCTATTATAACAATAATAATAATAATAATCCATTTTTATATAGCGCATAACACAAAACAAAGTATTTTCCTACACGCTTAGAAAGAGAAGCAGAGAGAAAAATAGGGTACTGAGTTCCCTTAACTTGTTTACAACAATTGAAAGAAATATGTTTTCCGGGTGGACTTCAACTAATTTATTGTGTCAATGTTTTTAAGTGAGTCTAGGAGGCTATTCCATAAAACTAGGGCAGCATGGGCAAATTAACGTTCACCATATGTGTTTGTCAAAATAGGAGGAACAAAAAATACATTCTTTTTACAAGATCGAAGACTTCTTACTAGTCTATATACAGTGAGTAATTCATTAAATAAGCGGGAGCTAATTCATAAAAACATTTATAAGCATCCATGTTTTACGCCGTATAGTATATCTTTTATATTACAATAATGTATCAACATTATTTTGTTTATTGGGACTTAAATTTCATAATGCACAATTATAATTGTTTAAGGATGTTTACAGAAAAATAGAATAGGTAGTCGACAAATATGAAAAATCGAAATATGTACATTAATTACGCAGATAATTTCATTAAGTTCATTCATTCATTTTTGAAGAATTAAATCTTGAATCATAACAGAGCCTGGTTAACTAATTTTTATAATTAACAGAGCCTGGTTAACTAATTTTTATAATTTTCTCACCTCCGTAAAACCATTTGCCTAATGCGCTCATCTCTGGCATACTGTACAGGGGTAAAACCGTTGTTATCCTTAATGTCGATCTTGGATCCTTGATTTATAAGGAATTGTATCAGAGCCTCCGCGGGGGATATGTCATCATCACTCTCTTGTTGTATCTATTTCGTTAATGAAAACGGTAAAAGAATTAGATTATTGTGAGTATAAACAAACAAACAAAAAAAGACTGTCCAGATTAAATGCCTTTTCTACACTCATACCAGTTTTCCAAATTTACAATTACAGGGAATAAGATCCTTATATTTGTATTAAGTTTATACTTGCATCAATCTATTTATATGGCACTATAGACTTCTAATATAAAATGATGATGATGATAATAATGCCAGTGATAATGGTAATAATAATGATAATGATAGGCCTACTACTACTACTGCTACTACTACTACTACTACTAATAATGAATCAACATATACATACTAAATGCAACCGAGCACCCATCCCGCACCTTAATTCGATGGTCCCTCCCATACATTTACCCACACGCACAACAAGCACATTCACAAAAGTTTCCTTACATCAGTAAGTGAAAAGATCGTCAAAAAATATATATTAAATAAAACAAACGGAGAGGGTATGTAGTTTTTGAATTCCATATCAACAAATATTTATAACGTTCATTATCAAGGACCTTGTCTTCCCATATTCAGATATTCGGTTTGTAAAGAGGTAACTAAATTACGCGCGTGCAAACACACGAGTGTGTGTGTGTGTTTGTGTGTGTGTGCTAATTAGATAGACTGAACAGTAAGGGTTCTCACTAAAAGAGGAACTTAAACAAAAAATATGTAACCTGCTTCAAAGCTGTCGTCACTTCAACCTGTCTTTTCTTAAAGTGGCACAGTCTGATGGCAACATGGAATGGCGTCTGGCCATCGTGTGACTGAGGATTTACATCAGCACCTAGTGATACCAACTTTTCAATGATTGAAGTTAGCCCGCTTACAGTAGCAAGGTGAATGGGTGTTAGACCAGCACAGAAGCGGATCTAGAGGGGGGGTTGGGGGGGTTGCAACCCCAAAAAATCCGGGACCATTTTTTTAAATCTTATCTTTTTTTTTAAACTTGTAATTTTATTTTATTCTATTTCTATGTATTTATTTCATTTATTATTATTATTATTATTATTATTATTATTATTGCAGGAAAATGCAACTTAATTTTACAAATTTTCATGGGGGTTAATTTGGCAACGACCTCTATACCAAAAATAGTGGTGTTTTAGATGCAAGAAAACGCCATTTTCACACACAGATTTTCAAAAATTTTCCCTACTGTGGGAGGGGACACCCCTCCCACCTCCCCCTCGCTCGCTCCGCTCGCTTGGACTCGGTCGCTACGCTCCCTCGCATACCACCCCAACCCCCCTTTATAAAAAGCTGGATCCGCCCCTGCAGCACTGTCGTTGTGATGTATAGATGATGCATCCTGTGAAAAAGAAACCCAACACAAATACATGATGGAATTAAAATATTGTCACTCAATGGTGATGAACCTTTTATGAATTTTGATTTAGTCTAAATAATCAGATATACACGGAAATATACTTTATATTATAACGCTATTCATATATAGAGTAGAAGACATAACAATAATGACATGCGATAGATAAAACTTTGTTGCCGAACATTTATTACTATCATTATCATTATATAATAATGTGATATACATTTACTATTGGCATGTTATAACCATCATAAAAGAGATGATACTTGTTTAGGCATACTATCAGTAGGCCCAATAGCAGAACGGTATAGGGAAATAAAAATTGGTGATGAAGTGTAAAAAGTAGAGGTAGTGGGGGGGGGGGGTATAGTATGGGTGACGGTGGTACTGATGGTAATGCATCAGATTTCATAGTAATTAACACAATAAGCTGAATGAGTTACAGCTACATGTACCTTATCAAGAAGAACCTGTGCAGTATCAGCATTGCCAGAGCTTAGTGCAATACTTATTGGTGACTGGCCTCTCCTAGAAAGTTTCGTCCTCATAGTTGCTTTCCGGTCCAGTAAATCCTTCATTATTGATTCATTCCCACTTCATGAAATCGAGAAAACATGTTTTTTTATATTTATTATATATATTTACATTTATATCTGCTTTTTTGGGGTGGTCTTTTCTCATTTTCTTTTTTCTGTTCTCTTTTCTCTCTCCCCCTCTGTTTTACTTCCCCTTTTTTCTCTCTCTCTCTTTCTCCCTCTCCCTCTCTTTTTATCTTCTCTCGCGCTCCTTCTCTTCCATTCTCATTTCATTTCCGCGAAATTTCTATTCCTTTTCTTTGTTTTGTCATTCTCGGGCATCTCTCCCTAATTTTTCTTTAACGTATTACCAGTCTTTTCTTTGTTTTGGTATTTTTTTCTTTTTAACAGCCTTATCCTCTTTGTTTTCTGAACTGTGCTCATTTAGCAACGGTTACGCCCCATTTTTCTTGTGTTGAAATAAATTTGAAAAAAATTGTCATTCCTTGACAAAGGGTCAATGCCGAGAATTCGTACATTTTGTATCTCCTACGGTTGTTTAATTATTTATACTTCACTTCTATAGTTTTCGTTAACCTCCGCACGACTATTTTTTTGTATTTGTAACTGTATTCTTATATATATTACTAACATTTGGAATCTAAGGCCGCTTCGTCATATGCAAAGTTTCTATTAGCATTGTAAATGTTCGGTTTATAATTGATAATAAAAAATGTATCTGAAATAATAAACGAAATTATATTTACTTTGATATTTACCTAAATGGCAAATTATTTTTGAATGGTATATATTTTTTCCGGAATCGAACTACAAAACTTTGTTTTAATAAAACGTATTGTAATTGTAGGGGAACTTTAGGTTATGTCTCATTCATTTTCAAATCTACATGTCCTATGGAACCGCTAATAAACCTACCGTTAAAATTTGAATCCAAAGAAATAACATGTTTAACACTATTTTAAGAACAAGGTTGTTTTGCTTTGATAAAAAAATGAATGTTTTTGTCGAATGTAACAACAATAAAATTGAACTATTTTGTGATCCTTACTGGAAGAAAATAAGTTGTACATTAAAGTATGAAAAATGTTGTATAAGAAGTTCACCTTGCTGCAGCAAAATGGAGGGCTGTCCACCCTTCTGCATCCTCTGTCTCAATATCTGCATTGTTTTCGAGCAGCAGACGTACACAGTCCAGATGTCCTCCCCTTGCGGCAACCATGAGTGGCGTGACACCTTTTAAGGTCTGTATTAAAGATAAATTATATCGGTACGATGCCTACAGTTTTAAGTAGGCCTATCGTAAGATACACGTAGTCCTACTCTAATTTCATCGATGAATACAGTTTTCCCTCAGTAAGAGACAATAAGGGAGAATGTGGAAAGCTTACTGACTTGGATGATCATTGTGTTGATAGAATAGCATCTTTTACTAATACCACAAATGTTGGAAATTATATTTTCGACATTAAGATTTACATGTTATCATAAGTATTTATGATATTTCTTGTTACAAATATCTTCAGCACTGCTAGAAATCAACTATTATTTCGGGAACATGGCATTTTACAAGCTTTATGCTGAATAAGGCGATATCTCACTTGTGAGATCCTATTAACCAGTCCGAATCCCAAATTCTGTAAAAGACTGTATAATGTCCTCTCCGGTATAGGATTTGGTGTTTCCTTTTCGGTCTTTTGCTTTCGTCCAGAGCAACTGGACCTTATTCAAAGGAATACATTGGTAGGTTAAAAATCAACGTGGAGTACACGCCTGGTTAAAAGAACATCTAAGCTTTTAACACATTGGACATATATCTTATGGGGATGCATGTTGAAAACTATATCACGTATTAACCACTGCATTCGCTTGGATGCCATACACTTTTTTTAAAAATATTGATATTTGAATAGCTTTTACTGAACGGTCGAGTCGCCGCGCGGCTCGACGGACTGAACGAAATTAGCCACCAATTTTTGCATGATGTCTTAGAATGTTTGTTTCAATGCGAAAGTTAAAAACGCGTCCCTCTCTGAATTATTTTCCCGATTTCAGGCTTTCAGATACTAAAGAAAAGATTTAAACTATAACGAAGGAAGATGGAAGTCTAAAAGTTGTGAAAAGTTGAAAAATCGTTTATTTAAACTTCTCCCACCTAATTTTAGAAACGTATTCATTGTTTTCATTAATTCTATATTTTCAGATAAATGCTGAATCTATAACGCCAACACCATATTGTCCTATATGATTTTGTTATTATTCTTATTTCCACTCTTTCTAATCTTTTAACATCAAATTAATGACTCGATCACAGGCTTGTTATTGAGACATTTATAAGACTGCAGGCATCCCCGTACAACTACCCCTGGACAATTATCCTCTAGCAATAATCCCCAAAAACAATTACACCCAGGGCAATAATTCCTGGGACAATTACCTTCCAGTTACGTCCTGGGGGTAGTTGTCCGCGGCTACAGTTTTGTCTCAATAACAAGCCTATTTGAACATATCGATTCCATGAGAACAGTAACTCATGAACTCAATAGTACCTTTCTAAAATTGTGTGGATGAGGTTTAATTAAGGAATATTCAACTTTTTCGCAACTTTTAGACTTGATTCTTTCATTAGAATGCTTTAAATTCTTACTCGAGTATCTGAAAGTCTGTAATCCGGTAACTCATCCCGAGGGACCCGGTTTTTTCAATTTTCCCCTCCGAGACAGCACACTTGAAGACACCATACAACAAATTGGTGGTTAAATTTCGGCCAGCGCGCCGCGCTACGCGACCCGACTGTTAAGTAAAAGCAGTTTGTATTGAGCACAATACCTGAAGTCCCATTTCAAGAGCGTTGTGACTATTTCCCGATGTACCGTTAGTGTTGTTTCTTAAGAAATATTCCAAAGATTCCAAATGACCATCATCTGCTGCGAAATGAAAAATTGTCCAACCGAAAGTATTACGCGCCTCGATATCTGCTCCTTTTGTGATGAGATATTTTATAATGTCAAGGTAGCCCCCACGAGAGGCAGCATGAAGTGGTAGATCACCATCAATTGCTGGTTTGTTTACATCTCCTCCTGCACTAACAAGACATTCAACAACATCGATATGACCCTTTTGTGCGGCAATGTACAGGGGTGTAAAACCATCGCTATCAACCGAATTCGGGTTCGCTCCTTGAGAAATTAGATATTTTACAATGTCTACATGACCTGCATATGACGCCGTATCAAAAGGTGTCCTGCCTTGCTCCGTTGCTCTCTTCACATCAGCTCCTGCATTCACTAGACATTCAACAACATGAAGATGATCCTTTTCGGAGGCAATGTACAGGGGTGTAAAGCCATCATTATCAACCGAATTCGGGTTCGCGCCTTGAGAAATTAGATATTTTGCAATGTCTACATGACCTGCATATGACGCCGTAAAAAGAGGCGTCCTGCCTTGCTCCGTTGCTCTCTTCACATCAGCTCCTGCATTCACTAGACATTCAACAACATGAAGATGACCCTTTTTGAGGCAATGTACAGGGTGTAAACCATCGTTATCAACCGAATTCGGGTTCGCTCCTTGAGAAATTAGATATTTTACAATGTCTACATGACCTGCATATGACGCCGAATGAAGAGGTGTCCAGCCTTGCTCCGTTGCTTTCTTCACATCAGCTCCTGCATTCACTAGACATTCAACAACATCGAGATGACCCTCTTGTGAGGCACCGTACAGGGGTGTAAAGCCATCGTTATCAACCGAATTCGGGTTCGCGCCTTGAGAAATTAGATATTTTACAATGTCTACATGACCTGCACATGACGCCTTATGAAGAGGTGTCCTGCCTTGCTCAGTTGCTCTCTTCACATCAGCTCCTGCATTCACTAGAGATTTAACAACATCGAGATGACCCTCTTTTGAGGCACTGTGCAGGGGTGTAATACCTTTATAAACCGAATTCGGGTTTGCTCCTTGAGAAATTAGATATTTTACAATGTCTACATGACCTACATATGACGCCGTATCAAGAGGTGCCAAGCCTTGCTCCGTTGCTCTCTTCACATCAGCTCCTGCATTCACTAGAGATTCAACAACATCGAGATGACCCCCTAGTGAGGCACTGTGCAGGGGTGTATAACCATCGTTATCAACCGAATTCGGGTTCGCTCCTTGAGAAATTAGATATTTTACAATGTCTACAGTACATGACCTACATATGACGCCGTATCGAGAGATGTCGCACCATTATTTCTTGCTTTCTGCACATCAGCTCCTGCATTCACTAGACATTCAACAACATGAAGATGACCCTTTTGTGAGGCACCGTAAAGGGGTGTATAACCATCGTTATCAACCGAATTCGAATTCTCTCCTTGAGAAAGTAGATATTTTACAATGTCTACATGACCTTTAAATGACGCCGTATATAGAGGTATCCTGCCTCGCTCCGTTGCTCTCTTCACATCAGCTCCTGCTTCCACTAGACATTCAACAACATCGAGATGACCCTTTTTTGAGGCACCGTACAGGGGTGTAAAGCCATCGTTATCAACCGAATTCGGGTTCGCTCCTTGAGAAATTAGATATTTTGCAATGTCTACATGACCTGCATATGACGCCGTAAAAAGAGGCGTCCTGCCTTGCTCCGTTGCTCTCTTCACATCAGCTCCTGCATTCACTAGACATTCAACAACATGAAGATGACCCTTTTGTGAGGCACCGTACAGGGGTGTAAAGCCATCGTTATCAACCGAATTCGGGTTCGCTCCTTGAGAAATTAGATATTTTACAATGTCTACATGACCTGCATATGACGCCGAATGAAGAGGTGTCCAGCCTTGCTCCGTTGCTCTCTTCACATCAGCTCCTGCATTCACTAGACATTCAACAACATCGATATGACCCTCTTGTGAGGCACCGTACAGGGGTGTAAAGCCATCGTTATCAACCGAATTCGGGTTCGCTCCTTGGGAAATGAGATATTTTACAATGTCTACATGACCTGCACATGACGCAGAACGAAGAGGTGTCCTGCCTTTCTCCATTGCTCTCTTCACATCAGCACCTGCATTCACTAGACATTCAACAACATCGAGAAGACCCCCTTTTGAGGCACTGTACAGGGGTGTATAACCATCGTTATCAACCGAATTCGGGTTCGCTCCTTGAGAAATTAGATGTTTTACAATGTCTACATGACCATAATATGACGCCGAATGAAGAGGTGTCCTGCCTTGCTCCGTTGCTCTATTTACATCAGCTCCTGCATTCACTAGACATTCAACAACATCGACATGATTCTTTTCGGGGGCACTGTACAGGCGTGTTTTACCATCGATATCAACCGAATTCGGGTTCGCTCCTTGAGAAATTAGATTTTGTACAATTTCTACATGACAACAATATGACGCCGAATGAACAGATGTGCTGCTTTGCTCAGTTGCTTTCTTCACACCAGCTTCTGCATTTACTCGACATTCAACAACATCGAGATGACCCTTTTTTGAGGCACTGTACAGGGGTGTTCCACCATCGTTATCAACCGAATTCGGGTTCGCTCCTTGAGAAAGTAGATGTTTTACAATGTCTACATGACCATAATATGACGCCGAATGAAGAGGTGTCCTGCCTTGCTTCGTTGCTTTCTTCACATCAGCTCCTGCATTCACTAGATATTCAACAACATCGAGATGACCCTCTTTTGAGGCACTGTACAAGGGTGTTCCACCATCGTTATCAACCGAATTCGGGTTCGCGCCTTGAGAAATTAGATATTTTACAATGTCTACATGACCTTCATATGATGCCGTATCGAGAGATGTCGCGCCATTATGTATTGCTTTCTTCATATCAGCTCCTGCATTCACTAGACATTCAACAACATCAAGATGTCCGTTCAGTGATGCGTAATAAAGGGATGTAAAACCTTCTCCGTCACCAGTATTAACGTCCACTCCTTTACGTATGATATATTTTACAGCATCGATATTACCCTTGGAAGATGCATTTAGGAGGGTAGTAGGTCTAGTTTCAGTACGTCCCAGATCTGCTTCCTTAGATATGAGAAATTCTGCTATATCATGTTCATTATAACGTAATGCTATACCAAGTGGTGCATAACCATCGTGTGATGCTTTGTTTACATCTGCCCCTGCATTTACGATACACTTAACAATATCAAGTTCACCTGCCTGTGAAGCAATATGAAGAGGTGTATAATTATTATCATCAGCACAACATGTATATAGGTCTGCACCTTTAGATATGAGGTATTTCACAACTAGTATATGCCCCCATTGCGTTGCTCCATGTAACGGTGTACCATAATGACCTGATGCTTTGTTCACATCTGCTCCTTTATTTACGAGGCATTCAACTACCTCGAGATAGCCTCCTTGTGAAGCGGCGTAGAGGGGCGTGTAGCCATCATGTCCTGATGCTTTGTTCACATTTGCTCCTTTATTCACGAGACATTTAACAAGGTCCAGAATGCCTTTCTTTGATGCAAGATAAAGAGGTGTGTTACCATCAATATCACACCTATCAAGGTCATCAACTTTACAGATGAGATATTTGACAACATCGAGGTAACCATTAAGAAACGCATGACGAATTGCCGTTGTGTCGATGTCATCTCTGATCCCAATACCTGCCTCTCTAATGATAAAATAGTTTACAATGTCAAGGTGACCATTAATCAATGCAGTATAGAGTGGTGCGTGTCCGTAATTCGATGATCTGTTGACATTTGCTCCTGCATCCACCAGGCATTCAACAACTTGGAGATGACCATTCTGTGACGCGTGATGTAGTGGTGTGAAACCATCTCTATCACCCAAATCTAAGTTTACCCCTTTAGTTATGATATACCTTACAGCGTCGAGGTAGCCCTCTGATGATGCTTCGAAAAGCACAAGTGGACCGACGTCATTTATGCTGCCAATGTCTGCTTCCTTAACCATGAGAAACTCCACAATACCCCGATGTCCCTTTATTAATGCGGTTGACAGCGGAGTGTAACCGTTATGAGATGCTACATTGATATCAGCTCCTGCATTCACTAGATATTCAACAACATGAAGGTGGCCCTCTTTTGATGCCGCGTTAAGTGGTGTGTATTTTTTGTTGTCATCCATGTTGATATCTGCACCTTTAGTTAAGAGGTATTTTACTACATCGAGATTACCACATGAAGCCGCAGTACTAAGAAAAGTTTTACCTTGGTATCCCTTTAAAGTCATATCTGCTCTGTGAGTGATAAGATATTTCACAACGTACAGATGACCATTTTTGGATGCAGCATGAAGGGGTGAGTCGTTGTCATCACATGATACTTTGTTCACATCTACTCCTGAATCCACTAGACATTCAACAATACCAAAATGGCCCTTCTCCGAAGCAAGATAGAGAGGTGTATAGCCATTGCTATCACCAATATTGGTATCTGCTCCCTCACCGATGAGATATTGAGCAACATTCTGGCGACCTCTCCGAGACGCATAGTGGAGAGGGGCGTCGCCGCTTCTACTTCGTTTTTCTAGATCCGCCCCCAAATCAGTCATATATTTCACGAGGTCGATATGCCCTTCTTCTGAAGCGATATGGAGGGGTGTCTTTCCATCAGGATCCACACTGCTTATCATAACCAGCTTGGCATCACCTTTCTCGTCTTCTAAAATAGACCTTGTCTTTACAAGATCGCCTTCCTTCACCGCTGTAGAAAGCGCCATGTTCATTCTGTCTTCTCTATCGGTATGTGTATTCTCTCTCGCTATGTATTCAATAAAAAAGAAAAGAAAAATATTGGGCAGAAAAGTTGACGTGGGAGTTTACCGCTCTAAAATAATTCAGTATTTAAATTTGAATGAACCAGAACAATAAAGGATGTAGAAAGATGTATGAAACATGGTACTGCAGATTATAGAGATGATTGGTAGTACAATATGAATAGCAATGAATACAGAATTAATACAGATTTCCGTCTTGCACTTTCCTATTGCAAATTAACGTGATTAACATATTTTGAAATCACTGAAGACATGAAAAGATGACTTCTCTGAATATTATCATTATCATTATTCGTCGTCATGATTTTGCTCCATTTTATTAGGTTTATAAAAAGGCGTTTATCCTATAGGGTGACGTACAAGTTCAAATTGAACTACTGTGAGCAAAACATTGGCAATGACAGTGGCGGATCCAGGGGCCCGGGGCCCGGGCCCTCCCTAGAAAAAAACAGATAAAAACACCCTTTTTTGAAAAAAGAAGTTGGGCCCCTCCTGGCGCCCAAAGGGGATGGCGTGGAAAAAAATAAACCCTTCCCGTAGGGAAAAAAAATTTTCGGGTGCCAAAAAAAAAAATTTGTGTTCACTACCCCTGGCGCCCAAGGGTGCCAAAAAATTTTTTTTTCTCACTACCCCACTGAGCGAAAAATCGACCGGCACGATTTTCAAATTTTCGCACGAAGTGGGCCCCTTTTTAGGCCCCCTCCCTTGCCGCCGGCTGGATCCGCCCCTGGGCAATGAATACCTTCTGACGGGGATTCCCCTCCCTGGCGTGACTAACCCCTATAAGGAGAAGAGGATTGGATGCCGCTTTGAGATCATTTGAGATTAAAAGAGAATGTTACCCTTTAACACATTGATAGCCCACGGTCTCCGTTTCTAAAGAATCTCCATCGCTTTCCTCATTCTCTTAATGTTTTTTCTCTCTTCTTTCTCCCTCTTCATGTGTTATTAATGCTAAGAAAGTAGAAGGTCCAGATTCAAGGAATATAACAGGAGGAGATCAAGAAAGCATTGGCAAGCATGTTCTGTACTACTGTATTAAAGCGACTGGACCATCATGGGTGGTTAAACACTTAAGTATCAAAGATCAATTTGGAAGTGGCTAATCTTAAAGTTTTCAAGTTGGAGTGGGTCTACATCAGGGATTAGTATTGTCTCCACTGCAGTTATCTACTGTGGTTGGTGTTTTATCAGAATCAATCGCTATTTGAATTTCGCTCTTATATAGGAGAGCGCAGCTGCAGTAGCGATCTAACTCGCTATTTGAATTTTGCCACTACTATAGTAGGAGTGCGCCAACTGTAGCGATATAACTCGATATTTGAATTTCGCTCTTATATAGGAAAGCGCAGCAGCCGTAGCAATCTAACTCGATATTACAGATTTCGCTACTATATAGTTTCTAAAAGGAGTTTGTCGCAACAAATATCTGCTCTTATATATGAGAGCACAAAATCGCTATGTTTGCGAGATTATTGTTTCCCGCATCAATGTCTAAATCAATACTGATGTTTATTAGTAGACCAGCTAAACATAAAATAAAAGGCTCTAGAAAAGGATTCTATGGCATTTTGATAGAGCAGTTGCTATGAAACCTCATTATTGCAGTTTTAGTTGGATGTTTCACCAACTTTTCATGCTTTACTTATGTCTCATGGTATAATCTTTAGGGAAAAACAATGTTAGCAACGATTGTTGCTGAATTCGAGCAACCATCGTTTGCCGTTGCTGCTCTTTAATACAACCATGGCATGGAGTGGCAATTCACTCTTTCAGGACTTATAAGTAGGAAATCACTTCGTTTTAGGATAGATTCCACTACACTAAAGTGGAATCCACACAAAGTAGTAGTTTAAAATACTCTTTTGAGAGTGAACTCCTATATTTCAAATGTGGTTTACATTTTAAATAGGTGATCCTTAAAGGGATAGTTGAGTTCTTGTTAAAGACCGCAAATGCCTTCAGAGTGCATGGTTATTGCTCTTATTCTTATTTATGACATTTCTAGTGCTCTTTTAGGACCTAAAATTGCCATGAAGGTAATTTTAGACCCAAAAATGTGTGAAATTTAGCCAATACGATCTTACCAATTCAGCTCGATTTTCAAAAAAAATACGGTGATCGTTAATTAATTAATTAATTAATAATAACAATACACGGGCCGGCTAGTTGTGCGTATTATAACCAACACGAAAAAGCCAACAAAAAGCCAACATCGGCATTGGCTGGAATAAAACGTATAAGCCGCTCTCTCGTTTTTTTCAACGACTGGTTCAAATTATCGAATATTTGTGTCCCACCAGAAATATTAGAAGTCGTTATATTTATGGATATTTCAGTCGTCTCTGCACCGATTTCGATCAACCAAAGATGATTTTGTCATTTAAATAGTATGTTCTTTCAAATTTGACACTCAGTTTTTCATTATCTCACAAAAAAATTATTTTGTGTAGAGCCCTCTGCAACAGAACTCAACTATCCCTTTAATATGAAAACAAGATAAGAAAGATGATTTGTTGATTTTTCCATAACGGAGGAATTTTCTTTTGAATGTCACAATGGAACAATAAACAATAAAACTTGGTATGAATAGCTCAACGTGAACATAATTGGAAAGAAGAGTCATTTACATGAACAAACTATCTATTGTCCGTTATCCTTATGAATTTTTCACGGCAAAAAACTAGATTTGATATTTTCTTTAACCGTATTTACTTGCCTTTACGGTAAAATCTAGGATGACTCTATATCATATGAAAAAACACGATGTAATGATAATACAAAAATACTCTGTATTCATAGCGGCTGATACATCTGCATGCGCTATTGATCAGTTGATATTATTGTTCCCGACTATTGCAAAATAAGCAGAACAGGTGTGAGAACTTTGATCACATGACTGTGAAAATGTGGTCTATTTTAGCTAGGGTATATCCACATCATTATTAATACTGCTATTTCTTTTGAATGGGAGTCAAGAGTCCTCACCGATATACCACAGCACTCCATAATGTTATTTTAAAATTCAGAAGCTGATAAATAACTTTTATTGTTTTCAACGTAATATTACCAACATTCCCTTCAACCTTCATAACGAAGGAAATTAAAAAAAAAAAGTTCCCAACTTGTTTTCGGAGGATTTAGCAGAGAGAGAGAGAGAGAAGAGAACATTCTTACGATAAACGACCATGTATATTCAGGATTTCCCGTCCATTAGAACACTTTTTCCAAATCAATTTCATACTTTGTTCATTCAATTTCGTCCCAGAACATCCTAATATTGTCCATCTCGTAGTCAATTTCGTCTTTGGTAAACATTTTTGTTGATAACTTTGTCCAATCAATTTTATCATATTATTATTATTACACTTTAATCAGTCTAACTCTATGACTTCTGGAAACAAATGATTATTTCTTTGCGACAAAATATGAAAATGTATAAACTATACTCACGTAATGTGTACAATCTATACAGGCTTTTAAGTACAGGACAATGACGTCATTATAGTGTAAACTGCGATAATGGCGAGACTTTCAATACGAATCTGGGAAATAACAATTCCAGCCGAATTCTTGACTGTCCGGCTCTGATTGCATTAATTTGATGTCACCTAAATCGCCGAATCTGATAAAACTTGCTTGAGTTGATAAAGTGGGAAAGCGCTCAAGTGTCGACTCCCTATTCCTAACAGCACGACGTGTAGAGCACACGAGGAAGTAATAACAAACACCGTCAGAAATTCAAGTTGAACGCGATCAAGTTGTGTAATTGTAAGATATGCCTCGCATGATCGCACGCATAGTTTGATATTATCGTATTGATATGTATTTGTAACGGCTTTCATTGTTGCCACTTGCAAGTGGGGTCTTTGAATTGTATTTTTAAAAATATCTTTAGAAAAAAAAAAATCGATCCATCCAGACAGAAAGAGAGAGAGAGAGAGAGATAAGATAAGTGAGTGGTTGGGTGAAGGCAGTGGCGTAATGAGCAAAAACATTTTTTGGGGCAGAAAATAAAACCCCAGAAAATCATGTCATTTTAGCCACATTTGTAAATCACTGGGATCGAATTAGAAATAAACCACGTTTGAATTTTATTGGGGGCAACTCTCCCCCCCCCCATCAGTACGCCAGTGGGTGAAGGAGAGAGAGAGAAAAGGATTGGATGAGTGATCCAGAGCCATTCAAAGATTAGTGTATCTGGGTTTGTTTTGCTATGTTTTTAAACATCTTTATCTCGACATTAATTGTACACCAATTCATTATATTTTATGGACTAAAATTGACATAATACTAGTCGGCCTATAGATACATTATGCTTTGACATTTGTAAACATATTTTGCCTGTACCAAGCAATTACTTCTAATGCATCTTGTTGGTTTTACCCCTACCCCCCTCCTATCACACCCTTTTTCTCTCACTATTTCTTTCTTTCTCTCTCTCTCTCTCTCCTCTTTCTCCTTTCTCTCAATGTATCACCACTCTCTCTCCCTTTCTCCCAATCTGTCGCTCCCCTCTCTTTTTTTTTCTCTCTCTCTCCTCTTTCTCCTTTCTTCGAATCTGTCTCTCCCAATCTGTCTCTCCCCTTCTCTCTCTCCTCTTTCTCCTTTCTCTCAATGTATCACCACTCTCTCTCCCTTTCTCCCAATCTGTCGCTCCCCTCTCTTTTTTCTCATTTCTCCCAATCTGTCTCTCCCTTCTCTCTGCCAATCTGTCTGTCCCCTCTCTCTCTCCTCTTTCTCCTTTCTCTCTGCCAATCTGTCTATCCCCTCTTTCTTCTTTCTCTCTCCTAATCTCTCTCTCCCCTCTCCTCTTTCTAATTTCTCCCAATCTGTCTCTTCCTTCTCTCTGCCAATCTGTCTGTCCCCTCTATCTCCCTTTCTCTCTCCTCTTTCTCCTTTCTCTCTCCCAATCTGTCTCTCATCTCCCTCCAGCCTTCTCTCTCTCTCTCTCTCCTTTTCTCCCTCCCTCCCCTTCTCTCTGTACTATGTGTATTATAAATTTCTCGGCATTTACCATAGTAAATCCACAATAGAAAAAATATTATTTTAGTTTGTTTTCACGAAATGTTAAGAATTGTTTTATTATTCATTAATGTTTACTTGCTTCAATTGCTACATAAATACATCCCAAGTTGCCTCGTGACTTTACATACATGTAGTTAAATATTTATAAACTGTTTTTCATAAAGATTATGGTATATTATTATTACAAATCCACATGTAACATTTTATTGTTGTTTAAATACAAAATACCATGTACATAGTGTACAACACATGATCTTTAGTTAAGTTACATCAACACCTCATGCCTTAAAGGGAAGTCTGGTCCAAAAATTAATTGGTTTGAATAAAAACAGAAAATAAAAACATATCGAAAATGGTTTGGGGAAAATCGGATAACTACTTTAAAAAGTTATGAATTTTTAATGACATGAAACCCTTTGGGACACAATGAAAATCACTTGACGAATTGGCAACTCGGTTATGAGTATGTGACATATTAAATTGGTACACAACTAACCATTTCTTTTGTATATATTAATACTATAAAATGAAAAGAAAAAATGGTATTGATTCTCTGATTGTTTGCACAATTTCATACATCATGGCTTGGTGTCCACTTGTCCCTCGTCATCTTGACAAGCCATTCTTTCAAAAGGGCTGAACCAGCTTTGGGAAACTTGAAAATTAATAGAAAACAAGATAATGGAGGATAAGTGGGATGCTGAGAACAAGGTATTTGCCTTTATTGCATTTGCTTTTGTCCTATATGTATGCATGATAGCATGGGGGATGTGTGTCCAGACAATGATAACAAAAATTAACCGGTCAATTTTTGCTGTTTGATTTTACCAAAAAAATAAACGCCCCATCAAGCATTCTTTTAATTCATGATGTTGTTAACATCAAGTGACAGTTTGCATGAACCTGTCGAGATCAATTTCACAAAGCAAAGCATTACAAAGGCGAAAGCCAAAGCTATATGTCACTCACATGTATGCAAGGTTATTTGCAGCATGCAGATAGTCGATGTCCAAAAATATGGCAAAGATCTGGGGCCGTATTCTGAAAACTGCTATTTCCTATGTTATTTAAAGGTAGATCTATATTAATTGTCAAAACAAATTGAAATTGCTTGTAATAACATAATATAAATTGTGTATAAAAATATCTCTCTTAAAAAATTAAAAGTATAAAAGTACACAGCTTAGCTATGCGCAGACATTAACCAACGACTTAATGTAATTTAGATTTGTTATGACTGAATTATTAGACCCTAACTCAATACTTGTTTCACTTTGAATTTCCTGCTTCACCAACATACTGACTGACATTAACTTAACGTATTAAAGCAGGACTGCACTACTTGTAGCTATATACTTGCGCCCTATATATAGAATTAAATACGACTACCAATTCAGCTCCATTTGAATTAATGAAAAACTGTGATCGGTAATTAATTAATAATATCAATACACGGGCCGGCTGGGTGTGCGTATACCAACATGAAAAGCCAACATTGGCATTGGCTGGAATAAAACGTATGAGGCGCTATCTCGTTTTTTCAACGGCTGGTTCAAAATTATCAAATATTTATGGATATTTCCACTTTAATTTTATTACCAACTTTTTCTCTGATGTCTAAGCTTTAAGTTGATACCAGATCTGGCTGCCATCTTCTGCCTGTTTTTTATGTTATAGCCGATTTTCCTTGCCACATTGCCCCGGAAAATGTGTTTATTTTAGTCCGCGGTGTCAGAACAAGTGTCACGCGCCCCCACACGCCGTAATTTATGACCGCGAATACTTCATGATTCAGTTACGCACCAAAATAAACACATTTTTCGGGGCAATGTGGCAAGTAAAATCGGCTATAACATAGAAACAAGCTAAAGAGGGCAGCCAAATCTGGTATCAACTTAAAGCTTAGACACCAGAAAAAAAGTTGGTAATAAAATTAAAGTGGAAATCCCTGGAAATCTAAACATTTCCTGTAGATTTATAAAAACGTGGATAATTAGTCCATTTTTCAGTGAATTACCCTATAATATATTATGAAGATTGTGTTTCTATCCATTTTTAACCCATTCATGCAGTGAAATGAACTATCAGGAATAAGTGAGAGCAATTTCATATCATTAACTTAATTTCATGTTAAATTGAAAGATTTATAAAATATGTCACTTTTGCACTTAAACTGTGAATATGTTAGATTTTGTTGTTTGAAGGCGTAAATTTATACCCTTATTGTGCATACCGGAATTAAATATTTTACTGAGGTATTCTTCAATGTATTATTTTTCAACTGGGCAAGAAAAAAAAAAAAAAATCACCAAAAATGAGTTTGGGCGCACTTTGCTTCCTCCCTGGCCCACTGTGCGCCGCTTGTTCACATGATGAGTTTTTAAAAAAAAGTGCAGCAAATAATGGTTCAACCATTTTCATAAAAATGATTGACAAGTGGGGTGAACATATGTAACTGCCTACAACAAAATCCATTGACTACTGAATTATTTAATTCTCATAGGCTTAACACTGGGACCACTCGGTTCTAGTAAGCAATGGGTAAAGGCATTTTAGCGTTTTCACATACCAAAATAAGTTTCATGTCAGAAGAGAGATACTGCCTTAAAGTAAACAAAAAACAAAAGAAACATAAAAATCCCACAGCCAATGTCTCTCCCACTCCCATGGATATGTATAGTGAAGTGGCTTTGCAGAGTTTATGAACACAATTTTTGAAGCTGAATATATATTATTTTAGTGAGAATAATAGGATCAAGGGTTGTAAAGAAGGGAATGAGTTTACCTTAACCAAAGATGTGTCAAAAAGCTTCTCTGGAAAACGATATTTCTCATCACCAAACTCTTTGTTGTCCCAGTTAGCTAGGGAATTCATAAACCTCTGCCGGTAACTGTTCTGCAGTTCTGTACCATAGAAGGAGAAAGGATAGTTTGTAAATATTTGAGAATAACAGTCTGAATTTGATGTACATGTATGTGATATTGGGTAATTAGGAGAAGCGTCTCTGTACCAAACTCTCTGTTGTACCCGTTTGTAATTCATAAACCTTGGTTGGTAAATGCTCTGCAGTCCTTTAGCAATTAAACAAGAAAAGGAGAAAGGACAGTTTGTTATTATACCATCCCCAACACAACCTCATCCACTACCAACAACATTATCACCACCATCGATACGAAAAGAATCACTACTACCATGGCATCTTCACCCCCACTAATAAATGGTACCATAACCATCATCAGCACCACTGCCACTACCATCACTACCTCCATCACTGTCATCAGCACCACTGCAACCACCATCACTACCTCCATCACCATGATCGCTGATACTACCATCATCTCCATTATCTTAACCCTTTCAGGACAGGATATATTTGTAAGGCTTAATTGATCACATAATAGGCCTCAAACTCAAATTGGCAACAGTCATATTTTTCTTTTATTGCTACATTGCTAATGTCTCTGAAAACAATAAATATGGACGGAATGTTGTAGAAAATTGGATTTTTTTTGTTGCACATTTTGATAGAGAAACAATGATTTTGAATCTCACTACGTGTTGCCAATTTAAGGATTTTACAACTTGTTATCGTTTTTAAAATTCCTAGCATTAAATGTAACAAAATGGAACAAAAATCGATACAGTGTGTGCAGAAAATTTAGCCCTTTCTACTCAGGTATCTTGCATATTTTTATTTATTTATTTATTTTTTTTGGGGGGGGGGGGGGGCTCTGAATAAAAAGTTATGGAGCCATACCACAAAATGAGGAAAGATTGTCGAAAAAGGGTTAAAATCACCACCACCACCACTCTCAAACATCTTACTCCTCATCATATTTTGTATCTACAATGTATATCTGATTCTTGTTATCCTGATTAAATATATTTCAATAAAAAATTAAAAATATGGTAAATCCATTACTTGCAGAGTAGCCGCCTGAAAGTCTTGTATCAGCAGTTTGCTCATGTAGTTCTTCCACGATTTGGTGACGTTGGGGAGTTCTTTCTCCTTGAAATTAGCTGGCGCACTCTCCTTCACCGGCTCCTGAAGTGAAGAGAAAAAGCGTAAAAAACTAAATAGATAATTACCATTATTTTCTGTGAAGGTGCAATGGTAGAAGGGGAACACTTGACTTCCAGAAGTGTTATGTAAATGATATGTAGTAATATTTGTGGTATTCTGAAAATCACAGAATCTTAATTGTCGTAAAATAAGTATCTTCATGATAACAATATTTGATTTGCATCTTTTTCCTTGGTGCTTAGGAAGATGCCTTCAGCTGCTACCTAAGTAGTCATTAACCAATGGCATGCCATTATTGGTTCACATTTCAGTTAAAAATCTATCCATGAAAGAACAATACAGTATATAAAAACTGGTCTTGGGATAAAATATGGTCTTCAAGCAAAATTCCTACATGTACTATATAGGTTTCATTGAGAAACTCAATTCAAAGGAAACATAACTATGGAATATATATATATATATATATATATACATGTACTAGCATACTAGGCAGGTGGCCTGGCAGATGGCATTTCTATACAGGTAGTCGCTAAAGCAGGTTCGACTGTATAATCATTTTCAGGATACCAAACCAAGTTTTTATTTAATAATAATACTAATAATGAAAATGATAATAATAATAATGATGATAATAATGATAATGATAATAATGATAATAATAATAGTGGCTATTTATAAAGCGCAAGTATCCGCTATTAAGTACTGTCGCTCGTGGCACTCCATGTAGCATTAAACTGAAGTAAAAGTACATTATAGAAATCAATGCAATAATGAATTTCCTATCCAAAATGCAAACACAACGTAAAGAGTCTAAATCACACAGTAAACAATATCTTAACCGAAATTAATTGTACATTTACAAAGTAATATAATTATAAGGGAATGTGTGCATCAGTCACGAATCACGATTCACGGGCACTGATAAGAAAAAAGGTGGGTTCCCAGAGCAGCTTTGAAATTGCCAAGGGCCGATAATTAGTTTCATCCACATCCACTTGTTCAATGTTTTGCTGGCTTTCAACTATTTAAACCTCGTTAACGGAAAAAGGATGTAGGGTACAATTACTGCTTTCTATAACCCATGAAAACAATTATATAACTAATTGAAAGCAATCTGATATCAAGTGACATGGATGATGGATGGTACTTATGAATGACAGAAATTTTGTGCAGGCTAAATTTATCAGTCCTTCTCGATAGTTTGATAGCTAGTTTAACTCTTTATATGCCTCACATACATGTATAATCTCCATGTGCCAAATTGTATTTATCATGGGATAGGTTAACCAAAGGCTTCAAGATTATTTAACAGTTTCCATTGCAAGATTAATTCTATACCTGTGTTAAAGGGGTTGTCATGGAGCTAATCAAGAGCGAAAATAGGTAATTATGCAAGGCCATTATGTTTCACAAAACAATCCTCCCATCCATTGATGTTTATTGTGTTATGCAAAACAGGACGTGTAGCAAACGAGTGACCGCTCAGAGAGGCAAAGGAGGCATACCAAAGTATAATAACAGGAATTTTGTACAGGCTAAGTTGGTTAGTCTTTCTCGATCATGTCGATGGCTTGTTTAATGGTTTGTTCGTTTTACCTGACTGCTAAGAAAAGATGAGTATGCTTATAAGACGCAACCAGGGGACCAATGGCTTTAAAGGGACTTGGTAACATTGTTCAGATGACAGAAAATGGTGCTAAGGTAGTGACTTCAATGCTAAATGAACAATTGAAGATAACCTGAAAGTTTGAATGAAAACGGACCATTATTAATGATAAAAATTGGGAAAACCTGATCTGATCGATTCCTTAATTCTCCCAACTATATTATTACAATTTAATTACATTTTAGGTGAATGTAAACCGTCACAAAGCAGTGAATTGGCTCTATATACCATTTTAGACATGTAAGTGTTGAAAGATTTTTAAAAGCCTGTCTTATTTTCAAGGAAAAACGGTTGGTAAAATTCAAAAATGTTTGGGAGACTTTACTGTTATCACGGTTAGAGGGTGTTGCACAGGGACGCCTTCAAAGAAAACCATTGTGGTTTGAGAATTTTCTCTGGATTTTTTGTATGTTAGAGGGTAAGTACAGTAGAAGGAATATAATAAGTAACATTTCATACAAAAATTAAACAGTTTTTTCATCAACCTTCAACAATGTTACCGAGTCACTTTAAGTCCTCTCTGAGGGACTCGGTAATGAGAATTAATGCCTTACCAATGGGCTCTAGCACATCAAATTGGTTTCAAACCCACGACCTCCCGGTTACAAGACCACCGCTCTCCCACTGAGTCATCGCCCCTCCTTTTATCTGATGACATATAATTCCATCAACTGCAGCTGTTTTAGTACTTTCTTTTCCTTTGTGAAATGAAATTTGTTTAAATGTTCTATTATCATGCTTACCAAAGCATCCTTTAATTTTAAAAAGAGAGAGAGAAAAAAGAAAGAAAGATAGATGAAGAAGAAGAAAAAAGAAGAAGAAAAAATACAAACAGGAAAAGCAGCTATTTTTTTAAATCTACTTTGAGCACTTAGGACATTCTGGGTTTTAAGAAAGTGAAACATACTTCACAGCCTGGCAAAAAAAAGTTTTATATACAATTCTGGTCATTGAAATAAAAAGCATGTGATTATCCTCTAACATATTTCCTCTTTTAAGAGCCCGTAATTGGTTTTGTAATTGTAGATATAAGAAAATCAATTTCAAGAGGATAAAAACTAACCAAAACTAACATTAAAAATTGGTTGAAGTCATCAAAACTTTGGGTTACATTGTTGTCTTCAAAGCATGGAGTGAAAAAGCTGTAACTTCGATTCATTTTGATTTTGCAATTCAACGTCTTCAGAGGTTTTTCAACTGTACTTCATTCTTCAAGTCATTTAGTAGAAGGAATGGACATTTAGGAATTAGACACATTACAGTTTAGAAGTCGTCTCTTTGAGATTCTTCGAGAAACTTTGCTTCAGAGGTTTTCAACTGTACTTCAAGTCGTATAGTAGAAGGAATGGACATTTAGGAATCAGATACATTACAGTTTGAATTCATCTGTTTGATATTCTTTGACAAAGTTTGCTCTAGAGGTTTTTTTAACGGAACTTTAAGACGTATAGAGGAAGGAATGGACATTTAGGAATCAGATACATAACCGTTTTGAATTCATCTCTTTGAGATTCTTCAAGAAACTTTGCTTCAGAGGTTTTTTAACGGTACTTCAAGTCATACAGTACAAGGAATGGATATTTAGGAATTAGACTCTTAACAGTTTTGAAGTCATCTCTTTGAGATTCTTTGACAAACTTTGCTTCAGAGTTTTTCAACTGTACTTAAAGTCATAAAGAGGAAGGAATGGACATTTAGGAATTAGATACATTACAGTTCGAATCCACCATTTTTGAGATCCTCCGTGAACTTTGCTCACTATGTTATCCTAAACATTACACTTGATACATGTACCTGATGAACAGATGAACTACATGTAAGCAGCAAGGCTTTAAATTAAGAATTACCCCGGTGCCACGGACCACCCAAATTCCTGATGTGAAACTTTAAGTGTTCTGCCTTTGTTAGCCTTAATTTTGTGGATTTTGTCAAGTACACAGTAAATGATCACCATAATTTGAATTGGCAAACATCTGAAATTGTTTGATATACTCTATAAATGACCACCAAAACTTGAATTTCGGCCGCCGTCTGCACTTGTGAAAATGAAGGATTTTGTGAAATTGCTAATAGCCAGGATTTTGTGAAATTGTTATTAGCCAGGATTTTGTTGATTTTGTGAAGTTCACTGTGAATGGCCAACACAATTTGACATTTGGCCACCGTCTCTACTTGGGAACCTCAAGTAATTAGCAAGGATCTTGTGAAATTCACTGTAAATGAGCACCAAAAACTTTAATTTTACAACCTTCTGCAATCGTGACACTCTAGCCATTACCCAGGATTGTGTTGCTTTTGTGAAGTACACTGTGGAATGAGCACCATTACTTGAATTGTTCTTGTCCAGGGATCTGCTGAAGAGCCAAGGATTCCTCTCTGCTTGTGGATGCTGTCGTTCATGACATTCAATCTTAGTGCATCTGGACAGTTACTTATGTGGTACATTAACTGAAGATCTTCAAAAGACTTTCACCCTTTCGGGACAGGATATATTCTTGGGACTAATCTGATCACGTGCTGTTCTTCATATTGGCATCAATAATATTTTGTATTTTATTGCTAAATTGTTTAAATAAAATGTAGTTTATCTGAAAACAATATACATGGGCGAGAATGTTGATGAATAGTATGAAAAATTGCCAATTTTGATTGAAAATCAATGATTTTGAATCTCTCACTGCATTGCCAATTTAAGGAGTTAAAAGCAAATTTTACGTTTTAAAATTCCTGGCATCAAACACAATATAGTCATGGAACAAACAACGATGCAGTGTGTGTAGAATTCTTTGCTCTTTCTACTCAGGCATCTGACAAATTGTTAAGGGCTCTTAAAAACATAAATCATTGAGCCACACCACAATATGTGGAATGATCGTCGCGAAAGGGATAGTACAGAACTTCTTTTACATACAGGTACTTCAAATATAAGAGTTGATGATTACATCATCAAAAGACAGAAAAAATATTACCTATAGACAGTCCTTTAAAAAATTGGTAGAAAACATTTCAAAAGACAGGTCTTACTGGGGCCAAGGAGTCGTTGCAGTGAGCTGTGGTGTTTCTGCAGCAAACAGGACATTTTGTTTGTTTGTTTTGGCAGTGGTAACACCCCATTAAAGACCATTCATAGTGGGGCTAGTTAAGGCAGTTAGCTAAGGCAGTTAGCCGTGGCCATTCTAAAGCGAACAGGACACTTCGGGTGCGTTTATCGGGTCTTGCCATCAGATATGTACATATATCGAACCCCACTATCGAACCCCACTATCGAACCCCACTATACGAACGTGATTCTCGGGATGTCGCGTTTATCGTCTCTTCACGATTCAAAATAAAGGCCTTGTCTCTGCCCAGCTGCTTTGCGCCGTTTGACCTTGGAAGCGGATTAGCCTGGGAAGGTCCATAGAGCTATATGGGAAGGTCCGATTTGTATGTGGGGTTCAAAACAGCTTTGCGTTTATCGTGTCTCAGAAACGTGATTCTGGCTGTATGTCACATTCAAAACGCACCTTTTCGGCGTTACAATATGCCCATATCTAAAGACGTTTGAAATAGGGCTTTGCGTTTATCGCCTTAAAAATTTGCCTGAAAGACGTTTGAAAACGCTGATTCTAGGCAAAAATTTGGTCGATAAACGCGACCTTAGTTTGTTTTGGCAGTGGTAACACCCCATTAAAGACATTTCTTAACAAAGTTAGGGAGACGTAGCAATTAGCTGTGGCCATTCTGAAGCAAACAAGACATTTTCTTTCTGCAGTGGTGACACCCTAGAGATTACCATCATGCTGAAGATAACGACTTCTCATACAGCCTCAAGATTTTCTTTTGCTTGTGGATGCTGTGTGCCATGTCCTTGCTCTCTACATGGTTGCTTGTGAAGGATGTTTCAGGAAGTCTTAGCCCTGAGTCAACCAGAGGATGCCAGCTAAAGAACACCAGCCTCGGATCAAAAGCCAGCTGTACTCACCTAGATCTTCAGTCTGTTCCTCAGGATCTTCCAAGCAACACAGTAATGCTTTATCTCTCCTTCAACAACATCACAACCCTATTCAACAGTTCTTTTGCCTATCTTCCTGACATCACTAACTTAGGGCTTGCAAGCAATGTGCTCTCAAAGATAGAAAATGGTGCCTTTGAGCCTCTAGCTCATCTCAGGGAATTAAATCTATGTCGAAATAGATTAGCTTCTCTTCCACCAGGTCTGTTTTGTACAAATCATTTCCTTTCTATACTCATTCTATGTAGAAACAGATTGCTTTCTTTTCCTAGTGATGCACTGCCATGGTCTAACAATATCAAGAAACTTGACTTAAGTGGCAATAATATCTCCTTCATTGATTCCCGTGACTTAAAACCTCTTCAGAATTGTTCACTGGAAAAACTGTGGTTAGGAAGTAATGCCTTAAGTAGTCTTCCTCTTAATATTTTCTCATATTTGAGCACAGTGAGGTTAGTGGATCTTTCGAGAAACAATTTTAATTTTTTTCACACCTCCATGGTTTTAGGAAGTCCTAAAACTGTCATCACAGACCTTTACATTGAATTCTGCAAGATACATGAAATAATTCCATTGAACAAGTCACATGTCTCTCCAGGGGAATGGGGCAACATCTCTAATCTATTTCTTAAAGCAAATATAATAAGTTACGTCCCTGACTTTGCATTTTGGGGTTTCAATCAGACAAAAATTCTTTCACTTCATAGAAGCAAGGTTGCTAGTTTATCAAATAGATCTTTTTGTGGGTTAGACCACATAATTCAGTTGGATCTGTCTGAAAATCGCCTCGCAACCTTAAGCTTAGATATGTTCTCTTGCAATAAAATGTTACAGCAACTGAAGCTTAATGGGAATAAGATTGCAAGGCTATCCATCGGCAGAGAACCGGGCCTATCCTTACTCTATCAACTCGACTTGGCGCACAATAATATCAAGGATATCAAAAGCAATATAGACAATGTAACATTTCCCTCAGTAGAGTACATTGATCTGTCTTTTAATAAATTCACAGGGATCAGGAGGTTTTTAATGGGGGGTTTCACTAATCTGGATTCTTAACATGTCGAACAATGACATCTCCAATTACTATTCTCCTAAGTCGTTCATAAACTTGAGGTTTCTCAAAGAGCTGTATCTTACCAATGAGAATTCCCAGAGCCTCAATGAGGCTTTTCGCTATCTAGGGCTCTACGCGTCTTGGATTTGTCATTTGCCCCATTGAAATTTTCCTCTATAAGTCAATTCACAAATACCTCATCCCTCACCAGGCTGATTATGCGTGAGAACAGTCTAAGGAGTACAGATATGTACCACGTCAAGACTAAAAGTTCTCTGTTTCGGGGCCTAGACTCTTTGAAGAGCCTGAATCTAAGACAGAATTGGCTTGATATGTTAGCACCAGGTACTTTCAACCCGATGAAGAAACTCAGGATACTTGACCTGTCGCAGTCTTCTATAACAGTTCTGAGCCGTGGTGTCTTTGACAGCCTGACTGCCCTCACGAAATTGGACCTTCGCGACAATGAGATCAAGAAGATACCTGAATGTCTGCTTCAAACGCAACACCATCTTGCTGTTCTATTTTTAAGCAACAATAAACTTGAAACCATTCCAAGCACATTATTCAATGAAACCACCTCTCTGCACAGTTTGTACATCCAACAAAACAAAATTACTACCATAGAACCAAAGACGATGTTCCCAACAAACACGACACTGAAACTATATGCTTCTGAAAACCCGTTTTCCTGTACGTGCCACTTGAGTTGGTTCGTGAAGTTTCTCCGTTCTGGCAATGTTGAACTCAGGAATCGAGAGAAGACTTTCTGCTCACTAACGTCCATCAAAGAAGAGGTCAATTCACCTATACTTTCATTCAACCCTGACCAATACTGTGGCACTGACATTGTGATGATCACAGGTGTATCCTTGTCAGTTGTTCTGGTCGTGGTGATTTGCTTGGTGGCTTACAGGAAGCGATGGTGGCTAAACTACAAACTCTTCCTCCTCAAGCTAGCTATCTTTGGCTACGAGGAAATCAACCAGGACTTTGACGCCAAGGACTACGAGTACCAGCTAAACATCATGTACAATGAAGGTGACGAGGAATGGGTGGACCGGATCATGAAGCCAAAGCTGCAGGAGAGGTTTCCACATCTGCGGAAAGTGGTCTTCGGCGACGACGACCTCAACATCGGGATGTTCTACATCAATGCTCTCCACTACGCCACCGAGAACAGCTTCAAGACTGTCTTGTTGATAAGTTACAACTCCGTAGATGATGCCTGGTTTTTGACCAAGCTGCGCATAGCTCTAGAGCACCTCAATGACACCAGACTGGACAAGGTAATACTGATTTTCATTGAGGACATCCAGGATGAGGACCTCCCATACCTGGTTCGGTTATTCCTGAGTAAGAACAAACCTTACATGTTGTGGACGGATGATGAAGATGGCCAGGAACTCTTCTGGGCCCAGTTTGAGAAGAGCATGAGAGCAAATAGGGCCCTCAACAGCGTTATTCCCATTTAACAAGAATATTTCCACATCAAGTAAAGAAAATTAGGAATCTCTGATCATGCCAACTATTTTTAAGATGCAAAGTTACCATCCCAAAATCAACCATACTTATTGCCATTTAATAAGAATATTTTTCACAACTTATGAAGAAAATTAGGAATCTCTGATTATGCTGACTATCTTTAAGACGCAAAGTTACCATCCAAAAATCAACCACACTAATCACTTTTCAATAGAGTTATTCTTATTTAGCTCAAAAGCACGAATCAATAAAAACAGTACTTAAACAGAGTATAGAGAAAAAGAATCATAGAAATGTCTGATAAATAATTACGACAGAAAAAAAAAAGAAAATGGAGATATCTTTACAAGCGATCAATTATAATATTCTTGTGAGAAAAGGATCATAATCATTTAAAAAATATGTATTTAGCAATTTGATTAGGAAAAGTCCTAAGAGGTTTTTAAAGACTTGACCCTAATTGTGTTGCGCAAGGTCACTATAATCACATAAGGGAATAAAGAGTATGCAAAAAAAACAAAAAACAGAATTAAGAAAATATTCATTTATAGCAGGTGCTGACTACACATCACATATTTATTTATAAATATGTTTATATGTTTTTATATTGTCCGCTCTTACAACAATCCTTGATAATTTCTGCTTAATTGATTATTCTAGAGCCATAGCTACCAAAGGGATGACATACATTATGTTGATCCACAATACCAAAACTTACATATCTTTATACCCAGTTACCATTCTAACTATTTTCTTTATCTCCTTATGTCATTTATTTCCGATTCATGCTTTTAACTATTTGTTTTATTCAGCATGTTTGAAATGAAATATATTAAACCTAATTATAATTGAATCTATGTATGTATGTTATGTTACCCTGCCTTAGGAACTTATACTTTCATTTGTAAACATCGGTCCTGGGTTATTTATGTTTATAAAATGGGTTCAAGAATGTAGCCAATGAGAAGCATCAAAATGGATCACGTGTGCGTGCATTAATATTAACCATACGCGCACGGGTGGTACAACCGTGCAAAAAAGGCGCAACAGAAAAGGCATAATGCACACTTGCGTGAAAATCAATGGATGTTTACCATGCATTGCACAGTTTGTTTACGAGGCGCACGTTATTTGTTATGAAGGTAAGGTTGCAGGTTTACAGTGTCATATCGCCTTCCTAAGTAAGATTGTCGACCCATTTTATAAAACAAATAATACACAGGTTTTCGTTCGTGACGTTATGGCGATGCAGCGCTATTCGGGTATTCACAATGGCACAAAATACACTCGGCTACGCCTCGTGAATTTTATTGCACCGTAGTGAATACCCTCATGCGCTGCATCGACCATAACGCACTCACACCTGTGTATTATTTGTATATCATTCTTTATTTGAAGGGTGAATGTTTTTTTACAATAAAGATTTATTAATAAACATGGTCAATTAATCCAGGAAAACTCAGGTTCTCGGTCTTCTACCAGGAGAGGAGTATACATGGACCTTTGCAATAAAGACGCATAGTAGTGGGTTTTCATTGGGAATTTGACACCATCCTGGTGTTTACCCAGTAACAGGTGTTGTCAGTCACCAAGAGTGGACTTCACTCTTACGACATACAGGTCTCGTATAATGCACTGTGTCCTAGCCTACCACCGTATGGAATTCGAATCATATATATATATATCAAATTTCCCTCACCCTCGAGATATATGGGCAAGTTCAACTATTTTCTGGTGGGACCACAGGTTCGCTGCTTTACCGAGACATTAGTTGGTAATTCGACCGAATATAGTCTCAGCGAATTATGATACAATACACATGAATACTGACTACTATGTGGCTTTAAAACAATTTTATTTGTTGGTCTGTACAAGGTAACATTATGTTGAAGGATTTGAAAATGACTATTTTAAATTTCCTCTGTAATACAATGTACATTGTAGAACATAGTAATTTAAAGAAAGAGTTGCTGTAAATGGTAATTAATATCAACATTACGAAATGTAAAGTAAACTCTATTCTTCAATATGTTTCTAATAAAATGAGGCTCATTTGAAAATAAATCAAAAAGGCATTTTAAAGAAAGTTCCTTGTATATATATATATGCTAAAGGTACAGTGTACATGTATATATCCTAACTGCACAACACGTAGTGACCAAATAAAAAGTGTTACAGTGCCTTTCAGTTACCTGTTCATCAAGAAACAAATGTGACATAAAAACAAAATTGGCTCCCACAACATAAAGTCATATATGCAAAGATATGCAATAATATATTATTATGAAGATCACAACCCGTATACATGTATTTAAAATGAACATATTTTTTGTTATTAGTCTGGGTATGAAGTGTTGATATGCTTGAATTGTATCATTTTTCAAATGTACAACATACAATTAACAACTAAATTATTCTTACCACTTGTGAATATGATGTTTGTGTGTTTTTCATAATTGAATAAGTGAATTGGTTGAATTTGGGTATTTGTTTCTTCTCATACTTACACAATTACAGAACTTGGTAAGGGTATAAATAGTTTTGTAGTTAACTGTACATGTATAACATTACTATAAATCAGATATATATTTCAAGATGATTAACAGCCTTTTAAAGATATTTTCTGTAAATAAAGCAAAAGTATTTGGATACCAGTAAAATATGCCTGCACGTATCTTGTTATCATTGTAGTTCTATCAGAGAACCCGGTAGGAAGAGTCTGTCAGAAGCTGTCTCTAAAAGATCTGCCATTTTGTAATTGACATTTGAAGGCTAAACTTGACCACCCTGAAATATTCATGTTGTAAGATGCTTCCCCTATCTAAGTAATAAATGGAGCAATTCATATGGGTGTCTCAGCAAACAGAATGAGCCGTTACCTTAGATACTGTAGGCCTAGACAAAGATCTGCCAATTTGTTAGTGACATTTTGAAAGCTAAACAATCATATTGTACGCTGCTTCCCCTGGTATAGCCTGTTTTGCATACAGCATAAATGGATTTGAGAAGCAGTATACAGAATAGGCCCTTACCATAGATGCTTTTCTGTAGGCTGGGACAACTTCCATCCTCTCATCCTCAAAGAAATGTTTACATTGCATGCTGATGAAGTCTCCTCCCATTGGGCTCTTTACTATTGCTGTTAGAATGAACAGTGTAAATCAAGAATATTCAATAGTATGAATATTCAAATGAACATTTAGGAATATTCAGAAATTATGAACACACACACACAAAAATCATAAAAATGATAAGATATTGACCCAATCTTTCCGAAAAATGCAGACAGAGAAATGCGCTGCACGCAGATATGGGTGTATTGGAATACACAAACAGGTGGCATCATAATCAGGTACAAAGCAGTGATAATATAATAAAAACACAAAAGCAGGGAAAGATTTATGTACCTCTGTTTTTTACCCTAAAAGGGCCGGGGGGGGTCAGCGATATGTTCTAGGAATTTTGTGTGTGCAGCGAACTTTCATGACGTCAGAGTCTTATGCATCTTTCAATACAGTACCAAATTTATAAAATTTCGATCAAAGGGTATTACGCAGCGTAAACAAATACAGCGCCAAAATGAGCATTTCCTCATATGTATTGTAGACAATGGAGAATTATATCATTGATATGTGAATAGTTAATTAGCAATAATTAAAAAACATTAGATATAGATACGAATCTTCATGGGCTTATTCTTTATGGACACTCTTTCTGTAGGCCAATTAGTCTCATAGCCCCCACCGGCAATGGTTCATATCTATATAAACACTATTTCATATAGATATAACTTCATGGGCTTATTCTTTATTATTGGACACTCTATCTGTATGCCAAGTCTCAGAATGCACCAAAATAACCTGGCCTTTTTAGGCTGAAGCTGTAAAAAGAGGTCTTAAAAACTAAAACAGAACCCTGGTAAAAGAGAAAGGAATATAACACACCATATTCACATAATCACACATTAGCTAGAGTACCGGTAAATCAGAAAAGAACTCCGGCGAACGAAAAAGGAATTTTAAATCTGGTCCAAACTAAACTTTAAAGGTATTTCTAATAACTATTTGAAAAGGAAAGTTTTAAAAGAACAATCCCTTTCATTTCATTTGACATTGCTGCTAGTATACAGTGATTGAAAAAAATAACATGACGACTCTTCACACTTCACTTTCACCACAACTGAAAAATCTACTCTTAAAAATAAAATTCAAATGGCACTTAATGATGCACTAACCTGGTTGGTTGACATAGCCTTCATACTGTATACAGGCACTGCTGTGGTGTGAGTTGCTCCATTGTCTATCACCAAGCCTATTGCTCTCCCATCGGCGAAACTGCAAAGTGACTGGTTAAGGAAACTAATTTCCATTACTGGTATTCACTAAAGGTTAACTTTAGTCCAGGTCAAACCCTTATCTAAAGCCTCGTTTACACATGATGTTGTCAACTTCCTCAAAAAAATCCACCATGGCAAACTAAACCGTCTTAAGTATGAATGTGCTTCAGATTTTTGTGTCCCATAATGTAGAGATAACATAAGTATGGATGCATAAGAAACTTTACTGGCTGCCAGAAAGTAGACGTAATACCAGCAGTTTTATTCCTTTAGCTTCCGCTTCTATTGTCTGATTTTGGCTTTCTGTTCGTTCTTGCAATTTACTCTGATGAGTGGAAAATGAAAAGCAGAAGGTATAAATCATGACATAAAGTAAGACATATTTCTTTTTGAAAATGTCTAATACAACTTAAAGAATTCCTGAGTCCTCAAGTAAAGAAATATAAATGACAGTGGGGGTTTGAAAAAAGGATTTGCCTGTAAGTATAAGTATAACAAAGGCTCCTACAATTTAGTCATCTATTTAGTTTTACATTAAAACGATCTATAGAAAGGGTTACGAATAACAAAAAATTCTACTGGACCGAGAAATGTATTTCACAGAGCGTTTTATCCATTTGTAAAATTCCCCAATCGTCAGTCGGACCCAACACATTCTTCTATTCTTTTTTTTACTCTTTCGTCTTCTTGTCCTCCTTTTCCTTCTTCTTTTTCTTCTTCTTCTTCTACTTCATTCAGGGATGGATCATTGGGCAAATGCAAACGTAAAAATGCGTACGACGGTGGGGGTGGGGAGTGGGTGGGGCAGGGGATAGGAGCTAAATTCCCAGTGTGAATTTCGAAATCACCAATGTTTGGCCAACGGTCATGTCAAATTCCATTATTTACCTCTTCGTATTCTTCGGGCAGTAATTGGTCAGTTTGATTTGTTGTTGTTGTTTCATTCTAGCTTGTATATTTTGTATGTCAAAATCACATTTTCAGGATGACTTGTTTTTGCAAAAGACACCCCCTGGAAAAAAACAACCATCCTACAATTTCTCCCTAGCAGTCTGTCCTACCCCTTGCCGTCCTCCCTCAGCTGGCTCCTACTCCTACTGATAGTCTGGGAGCCTGTCCCGAAGTTGTCACCCCATTTTATCATTATCAGCATCATTATCATCATCATCATCATACTACAAAATATAATCATCATCAGCATCATCACCACCACCGCCATCATTATCCTCCTCCTCCTCCTTATCATTATAATCATCATTAGTCATCATCATGATGCACTGTGTTAGCTGCCCTCTTGTGGCATGAGTCTGTCCAATTGTTGCTAGTTGGCCAATTTGTTGGCAACATGGTTTGTAAATGGACATGTCTCAATAAATGATTAGATAACAAAACTATTATGAACGATGTATTTTCTGTTCTCACCATCTCTATCATCAAGATCATCATCATCATCATCATCATCATCATCATCATCACCGTCATGATCATTTTCATCAATAACTATTATCATTATCATAATTAATCACCACCATTATCCTCCTCCTCCTCCTCACGCTTTCCACCACCATCATCAAGATTATGATCGTCATCGCCGTCATCATCTTCATCAACAACTATCATCATCATCATCATCAATCATCGCCATTCTCCTCCTCATCATCATCACAATTATCACCATCAACATCATCATCACTATCACAATTACGACCACCATCATCACCATGATTATTACCATCATCATCATCCTCACATTAATAAAACAAAACCTCAAAACAAGCATATTTTACATAATTACAATGTATGACATTACAGTCAGAATAAACAGAAAGAAAAACAAAAACAAACATTTAAACATATTTGTGGCTTACACCCAGTAAATAAGATCGATTGATCGATCTGTAATGAAAAACAAGGCAGAAAAAATCTTGGAACCAGCGGGACTTGAACCTGCATCTACTGCTTGCCGGGCAGCGACTCTACCACCAGGCCATCACTGGTCCATGGCACAGTCACGATGAACTAGAAACAAATACCCAAGCTCTCTTGATTCATCCTGACTTATAAATATTCATTAGTCCGCCATAGGACAATAACTTTTATAAATGTAATGCTTCCTGGGAGAAATTTTTTCTGACTTGTTTTTCATTACAGATCGATCAATCGATCCTATTTACTGGGTGTAAGCCACAAATATGTTTAAATAATTGAAATTTCTCCCAGGAAGCATTACATTTATAAAAAAACAAACATATCAGAAAAATTGAAACATAATTTTACATTAATACAACCGAAGTTGTATGCAGACAAAGTTTTCAGAGAGTATTTTAACACCAGGAGCTGTGATGGTCCAGTGGTAGTGCAGTGGACTCATAAAAAGGAGGTCCTCAGTTCAAACCAAAGTCAATGAGCTATTTTCATTTGGTAAGGAAATAATCAAAACAACCATATCCTTCTGATAGGACTCGTTGTCATGTGTCAACTGGCTGTTTATTTTAGATTAGAAAATATATGATGAACATGTACATAGTTTTTTTAACGCAGTCAGTTAGACTTAAGAAAAAAAGTCAACCAGCACTTATTCTTATCAGAAAAAAAGAGAAAATGAGTTTGAGCTTATGATATCAGAGCCCACTTTGCCAATAAAGAAATAAAATTATGGTGACATTACCCAAGCCTAACTCTGCTTGACAGTCATAGGTACATGTACAACACAAGGCATATGTAGTGATAGTCTACACACCAGATAACCAGACCCTCCCATCACTCGCTAGGTCTGTGTAGTGTATGCAAACAGAATAATTTAGTCATGGATGATTTTTAATTATTATTTTGTCTACTACAGTACAAAAATGTATTTACATATTTACACGACATACATAATTCACAAAGTTGTTCTGAAGGTTGAACCTGAAATATCAAAGAGAATTTGGAAACAAAACAAGACAATCAGAAATTTTACATCAGGACCCTCTTTTGTACATCTTTTAACCAATCTGTTTCTCTGATACGTCTTATTTCCATTAAAGAAAATTGCCATCAGTTATTTACGCGCAAACTGATGCGATTTAACAAACCCGCAAACAAAACAAGCATGTAAGTCTACGGTGTATCAACCGTATATTTTAGATATGCACAATTTTTGCAAGCACAGTGATTAGCATTGACATCTAATAGATATCATTATAACTGTAACCACTAAATTCTTGCTCACTGACTGAAAACAGAAGTAGAGACAAATTCTTGAATTGCCATAATATATCGATACCAGAAAGACTATGTTAGACAAGGGTTATATCCAGTAATCTGTCATTTAAAAAGAAATATGAAAGAAACTATGTCGTAGAGCGATGGGAGACTTAGGGAAGGGGCACACTGGTCCCCCTCCCTCAAATTTTGGCCCAATTTTGGGCATTGTGCCCGTTACCAAATCCTAGATCTCCCCCTATTGTTCGAGGCATATTTCACAGTATTACCCAATTGCAAACTACAGTAAAAGATGTATATGGTGGCCACCTATATGGTCTCCCTGTATGATGGAACGTGTGGTCCAACCTGTCTAGAAAGGCCACCTGTCTACAGTTGCCACTTTTCATCTTTCCCTTGGATGGCCTTAATAGACAGGTTTGACTGAAGCTTCAATATTTTAAGTGCATCCTCCTGGAGTCGTCAAACAAGGAGTATCATCCCTCTCATGGCATTACTTGTTGACTACTGTCTGTTGAGAGCCAGAGGGGCGTTAACTCTGTGTTAAAGTATATGAGATAACGACCTTCTGGCTCCAAACAGATGATGTGTTGCACGGTATTTCACTGAATTGTCTTATTGAAGCCAAGCTGTTGTATTTTAGAGGAATCCTCCTGGAGTCATTAAAGAGTTTCATCTGCTTCATGGGCATTTCTTGTCGACCACTGTCTTTCCTTGTTCCTCGTATTCCTGCTTTGAAATCCACATCTGTTGGAATGTACCCTGTGTGGTAGAATGGAAACAAAAACAAGAAATGAAGAAATAAAAAATGTTTCATTCATTTAGAGAGAGGAGGCTGAGTTGTGGCACAAGTGAAATATAACTTGTGAGCTTTTGTTTTATTCTCAAATCTCATCCATTACCATCTTCTTCTCCAGAAATTATTATCATTATCATCATTATCACCATCATCATTAACATGTGTAAACAGACAACACATGTCCTGTTCATATAATTGTGGAGCTTACTGGTAATTTGAGCATAAAACCACCTATCAATAAGTTTAAATTAAGAATAAACAGCTAAGCATTTATTAAAGTGTACCAATCGCCGAAAGATATTTTGCTCTATATGTCAGGGGATTCCATGTCGCTATACTATGTTCACAATATGAGCTTCAAATATTACTTAAGTTTAAATACACTCAATTAACATAGAAGTGACTCACGAGTAGACTACTCGACGCACCGATACAAGTTTGCATAGAAAAGGGTCCTCACAGAACCTAATGTCCGACTTGGGTTCTGTGTGCACAGTTTGATGTTATTCTATATTTTCTTTATACTCTTTATCCACTAGCCCATAGAAAGCAATATAACGATTTTTGAGGTTAATTTTGATACATTCTTGGGATATACAAATTATTATTTTAGGTGATTGGTACACGGTAAATTGGCAACAAAAGTCCTATATGTATAGAAGCTTGATCTTTTGAAATGGGACAAGCATTAAAATGATCAAATTGGCAACATGTAGTCCCATCTATAGAAATTACTGCTGGAGCTTACCAGTGATGCCAGTATAGAGCCTCCTATCCATGAGCTGAATCTTCTCTCTGTTGAACTGAACCTCTTTTCTGATGAACTGGTACTGGAGTAGATCAACTTCAGCTTCATATTCTGACCAATCAAATGACAGGATAGACAAAATGATAATGAAACTAGATGGATCTTCGACTGCGTGCAGTCGAAATTGATGCCTCCATCATAGAGCAATTTTACAAACTAAAACAGAAGCAATTAAAAAAATTCAAGTTTGATTGTAATCCAGGTTCTCAGAATCATAACACAAAAGAGAATGAGGAAAATGAGCAAGGGAAAGATTCTTCTTCTTCTTCTCCTTCTTCTTATTCATCTTCTTCTCCTTCTTCTCAATCCTCCATCAACATCATCATCATTATTGCTATTGTTATTAATATTGTTACTAATATTGTTATTATCATTACTGCTACTACAACTACTACTATTTATCATCATCACCATCACTGTAGGTCTGACTTACTGCAGGTATTTTGCTTTGTAGATCTCTATGTAACCTGTCTGTGAACCCTCGTAATAAACTGTTGCCTCCAGTCACGATCACATTGCTGAACAGAGCCTGCAGAAGAAGGAAAAGGTTAAAGTTATTTATTGACATAGCTTATGAAACATTCTATGTTTGCTTTTGGTTTCTAATAGTAATTGAAAATAAATGATACTTGACACTTCAAAAAAATGAAAGTGAAATGTTTTTTGGCAGTTGCATGTACTAATTTGCTCTTTCTCTCCTCCATCGCTCTCTCTCTCCCTCTCTCCCTCCCTCTCTTACTCCCTCTATCTGCTCATACAGATCTGTGATATCATTCATTTTTGAATGCCGTTGTACATAGCGAGAAATGTATTTTCTTAATGCAATGTGAATGTTTTATAAGGGGACATATTTTAGGAGAATCAAACTATAGGCAAATGAAAGCAACATGAGCAAATATTGAACAAATTATAACAAAAAGTTTGGTGGCCTAAAAATAGCCTGAGCTAACGCAAAGTTGAATATTCTGCGAGAGTGATTACTTACTCCTCTGATATCTACATCGCACAGTCCCACACTAGTGTGTATAATGTGACTCATACTTAATATATAAACTACTACAGGCTGTACATTTCAAGTACCATACCCCTTTCAAGACAATCATTCAACATTTTGTTCAAAGCCCTAAAATATATAGCAGATGCATGAGTAGAAAAAGCAAAGATTTCTGCATACACTCTGTCCATTTTTCTTTAAAAAGCAATAGAAGCTATATTATAAGATCCTTAAATTGGCAACATCTTTACAGGTCCAAATCATTGTTTTCCATCAAAATTTGCTATTTATTTCTTTGTATTTTCAACTGAGATCTTATCCATATAAATGTTTATTGTACTCAGAGACATTACATTTATTAGAACAATTCAGTATTTAAAAAATATATTGTTGCCAATTTGAAGAACAACGTGTGATGATGTGATCAATTAAGCTCTTAAAATTTCCAGTCCTGAAAGGGATATTTAGCATACTGTATTCTACATAGTTACTTACTCCTCGAATATCTACATCACATAGTCCTACACTGGTGGTCACGACATGACTCATACTAAGCATACTATTACCATCAGCACCCTGCATGTACAGAAATAAAAAAGAAAGAAGAGAATGAGATGGAAGAGTTGGAAAACAAGAACAAGAAGAACAAGAACAAGAACAAGAAGAAGAACAAAAAGAAAAAGGAAAAGAAGAAGAAGAATAGGAAGAAGAGGAGGAGGAGGAGGAGGAGGAGAAGAAGGAGAAGGAGAAGAAGAAGAAGAAGAAGAAGAAGAAGAAGAAGAAGAAGAAGAAGAAGAAGAAGAAAAGATAAATGAAAATTAAGGCTTGTTCACATGATGGGTTAAACAAGTGCAGCAAATAATGGTTCAACCATTTTCATGGCCATGATTGACAAGCGGGTGAACAAATATAACTGCCTACAACAAAAGTAACCCATTGACTACTGAATTATTAAATTCTCATAGGCTTAACACAGGGACAACCCCCGGTCGCTTAGCAATGGGTAAAGGCATCTTAGCGTTTTCACATACCAAAATAACTTACTTGTCAGAAGATACATGTAGATACTGCCTAAACGTAAACAGAAAACAATAGAAACATACAAATCCCACTGCCAATGTCTCTCCACCCCCCTTCATGGATATGTATACATACTGAAGTTGCTTTGCAGAGTTTATAAACACAATTTTTGATACTAAATGTGTATTATTTTAGTGAGAATAATTGGTTGAAGGGTTCGTAAAGGAGGGTATGAGGTTACCTTAACCAGTGATGTGTCAAAGAGCTTCTCTGGAATACGATATCTCTCATCACCAAACTCTCTGTTGTAACCGTTAGGGAATTCATAAACCTCTACTGGTAACTGTTCTGCAGTTCTATAACAAAGAAGGAGAAAGGATAGATTGTACATATTTTAGAATAACAGTCTGTATTTGATGTACCGGTACATTCAATTCAATTCAATTCAATTCAATTTTATTTCACATCTCTTTAAAAAAACATCAGAAGATATACAAACAAATCAGTATAAATTAAACAATATAAAAATAAAAACATTCATTAACATGCTACTATGAAAGAAGGATGAAGGGTGGTGGATGCGAGGATCAGCAAAGGCCACTGGCCTGTCAATGCTGATCCCTATATTACCACCCTTCAAGAGATGTATATACATGTATGTATGTGATATTGGGAAATTAGGAGAAGCGTCTCTAGCTGTACCCAACTCTCTGTTGTACCTTTTGTAATTCATAAACTTCCGTTGGAAAATGCACTGCAGTCCTTTAACAATTAAACAAAAAAAGGAGAAGGAACAGTTTGTTATTATACCAACCCTAACACTAACACAACCTCCTCCACTACCAACAACATTATCACCACCATCAATACGAAAAGAATCACTACTACCATCTTCACCACCACTAATTGTATCATCACCATAATCAGCACCACTGACACCACTGCCACCACCATTTTTTTTCTTTTATTGCTATATTGTTAATATCTCTGAAAACAATAAACATGGACGGAATGTTGTAGAAAAGTAGAACAAATTGCCAATTTTACTAGATAAACAATGACTTTGAATCTCACTACGTATTGCCAATTTAAGGATTTTAGAGCTTGTTATCATTTTCTAAATTCCTAGCATCAAATGCAACAAAATGGAGAAAAAAATTGAGGTGTGCAGTGTGTTCAGAAAATGTTTCCTTTCTACTCATGTATCTTGCATATTTTGTAGGACTCTGAATAAAAATTATTGAGCCAAACCACAAAATTAGGAATAATTGTCGCAAAAGGGTTAAAATCACTACCACCACCAGTAATCATCATCACAGCCACTGCCACCATCAAACAACTTACTCCTCATCATATGGTGAATCCATGACTTGCAGAGTAGCTGCCTGAAAGTCTTGTATCAGCAGTTTGCTCATGTAGTTCTTCCATGATTTGGTGACGTTGGGAAGTTCTTTCTCCTTGAAATTAGCAGGCGCACTCTCCTTCACAGGCTCCTGAGAGAAAAAGTTTAAGAAAAAAGAAAAATCTTGATCATTATTTTCTGTGAAAGTGCAAATGGTATAATGAGTACACTTGACTTCCAAAAGTGTTATGTAATTGATATGTAGTAAAATTTGTGGTATTCTGAAAATCACAGACTCTTAATTTTGTGAAATAAGTATCTTCGTGATAACAATATTTGAAATGCATCTTTTTTCTTTGGTGCTTAGGATGTCTTCAGCTGCTACCTAAGCAGCCATTAACCAATGGCATGCCATTGGTTCACATTTCAGTTAAAAATCTATCCATGAAAGAACACAGAATACAGTACATAAAAAAATGTTCTAGGGATAAAATATTCCTAGTTTTTATTTAATGATAATAATAATCATGGTAATAATAATAATAATAATAATAATAATGATAATAATAATTACACTAATAGTAATACTTATAATAATACTAATAATGAAAATAATAATATAATAATAATAATAGTGGCTATCTATAAAGCACAAGTATCCGCTAAGTACTGCTCTTGTGGCACCTTTAACCTCTGTAACGGAGAAAGGATGACAATTGTAGGGTACAATTACAGCTTTCTATAATCCTTGAAAACAACTACATGTGTATATAACTAATTGAAAGCAATCTGATATCAAGTGACATGGATGTTTGATGGTACTCTTGAATGACAGAAATTTTGTGCAGGCTAAATTTATCATTTTTTGGGAGATTTTATTTCTCATGGGATAGGTTAACCAAAGGCTTCAAGATTATTCAACTGTTTCCATTGCAAGATCAATTCTATACCTGTGTTAAAAGGGTTGTCATGGAGCTAATCAAGAGCAAAAACAGGTAATTATGCAAGGCCATTATGTTGCACAAAGCAATCCTTCCGTCCATTGATGTTTATTGTTTTATGCAAAATTGCACGTGTGGCAAACAAGTGACTGCTCGAGAGGCAAAGTAAGCTACCAAAGTGTTAATGACAGGAATTTTGTGCAGGTTAAATTGGTTAGTCTTTCTCGATGGCTTGTCTAATGGTTTGTTCGTTTTACCTGACTGCTAAGAAAAGATGTGTATGCGTATAAGTAAGTAACCAGGGGCCCAATGGCTTTAAGTCCTCTCCGAGGGACTCGGTAATGAGGATTAAGCCTTACCAATGGGCTCTAGCACATCAAATTGGTTTCAAACCCACGACCTCCCGGTTACAAGACCACCGCCCTCGAACTGAGTCATCGCCCCTCCTTTTATCTGATGACATATACTTCCATCAACTGCAGCTGTTTTAGTACTTTCTTTTCCTTTGTGAAATTAAAAAAGTTATTTTGTTTAAATGTTCTATTATCATGCTTACCAAAGCATCCTTTAATTTAAGAGAGAGAGAGAAAGAGAAAAGAAAGAAAGATAGATGAAGATGAAAAAGAAAAAAAAACAAAACAAAACAGTAAAAGCAGCTATTTTTTATCTACTTTGAGCACTTAGGAAATTCTGGGTTTTATGAAAGTGAAACCTACTTCACAGCATGGCAAAAAAAAATTTATATAAAATACTGGTCTTTAAACAAAAAGCATGTGATTATCCCCTATTAACACATGCCCTCTATTCAGAGCCCGTAATTGGTTTTGTAATTGTGGATATAAGACAATCAATTCAAAACTAACTTTGAAAGTTGGTTGAAGTCATCAAAACGTTGGGTAACATCGTTGTCTTCAAAGCAATTCAACATTGTCAGAGGTTTTTCAACTGTACGTTAAGTCATATACTAGTAGTAGAAGGAATTGACTTTGGAAATTAGATCCATAACAGTTTTGAATCCATCTCTTTGAGATTCTTCGACAAACTTTGCTTCAGAGGTTTTCAACTGTTCTTCAAAGTGTAGAGTAGAAAGAATGGACATTTAGAAAATAGATACATTACAGTTTTGAAGTCATTTCTTTGAGACTCTTCGACATACTTTGCTTTGGAGGTTTTTAAATTGTATAGTAGAAGGAATGGACATTTAGGAATCAGACACTTTATAGTTTTAAAATCATCTCTTTGAGAATCTTCGACAAACTTTGCTTTAAAGGTTTTCAACTGAACTTTGAGACACGGAATGGATATTTAGGAATTAGATACTTTGCAGTTTTGAAGTCATCTCTTTGAGATTCTTCGAGATTCTTCGAGAAACGTTGCTTCAGATGTTTTCAACTGTAATTTGAGACAAGGAATGGACATTTAGGAATTAGATACTTTGCAGTTTTGAAGTCATCTCTTTGAGATTTTTCGAGAAACTTTGCTCCAGAGGTTTTCAACTGTACTTCAAGTTGTATAGTGGAAGTAATGGACATTTAGGAATCAGATACATTACAGTTTTGAGTACACCTAATTGAGATTCTTTGACAAACTTTGCTCCAAAGGTTTTTCAACTGAACTTTTAGACATATAGAGGAAGGAATGGACATTTAGGAATTGGATACATTACAGTTTTGAATCCGCCTATTTGAAATTCCTCCGTTAACTTTGCTCACTAGATTATCCTAAACATTACACTTGATACATGTGGCTGATGAGCAGATGAACTACATGTAAGCAGCAAGGCTTGAAATTAGGAATTACCCATGTGCCACGGACCACCCAAAGTCCAGCTGTGAAACTTTAAGTGTTCTGCCTTTGTTAGCAATGATTTTGTGGATTTTGTCAAGTACACAGTAAATTATCACCATAATTTGAATTGGCAAACATCTGCAATTGTTTGATATACTCTATAAATGACCATCAAAACTTCAATTTTGGCCGCCGTCTGAAACTCAAGATATTAGCACTGATTTTGTGAAATTGTTATTAGCCAGGATTTTGTTGATTTTGTGAAGTGACTGTAAATAAGCACCAAAAACTTGAATTTTACAACCTTCTGCAATTTTGAAGCTCAAGTGATTGGCAATATTTTGTTTAACTTTGTGAAGTTTATTATAAATGAGCATGAAAAATTGAATACCGGCCACTGTCTGAAATTGTGAAACTCCAGTAATTAGCAAGGATTTTGTTGATTTTGTGAAGTTCACTGTAAATGACAACCATTTGGCCACTGTCTACACTTGTGCAACTCAAGTAATTTGCCAAGATTTTTGAAAAGTCAATGTAAATGAGCACCAAAACTTGAATTTTGCAACCTTCTGCAATCGTGAAACTCCAGTAATTAGCAAGGATTTTGTTGATTTTGTGAAGTTCACTGTAAATGATAACCATTTGGCCACTCTCTACACTTGTGAAACTCCAGTAATTAGCAAGGATTTTGTTGATTTTGTGAAGTTCACTGTAAATGATAACCATTTGGCCACTCTCTACACTTGTGAAACTCAAGTAATTTGCCAAGATTTGTTGAAAGTCAATGTAAATGAGCACCAAAACTTGAATTCGCAACCTTCTGCAATCGTGAAACTGATTTTGTTTGTTCTGGCAGTGGTGACACCCCATTAAAGACCATTCGTATGGGGCTAGAGAGGTGTAGCACTTACATGTAGCTGGGACTGTTCTGAAGCAACCAGGCAATTTTGTTTCTACAGTGGTTTCAACCATAAAGAACTTCACTTCTTAAGTCGGAACAGACGTTGCAGTTAGCTGTGGCCATTCTAAAGCAAACAGGACACTTAGTTTGTTTTGGCAGTGGTAACACCCCATTAAGACGATTCTTAACAAAGGTAGGGAGACGTACATGTAACAATTAGCTGTGGCCATTCTGAAGCAAACAAGACATTTTCTTTCTGCAGTGGTGACACCCTAGAGATTATAATCATGCTGAAGATAACGACTTCTCATACAGCCTCAAGGTTTTCCTCCTGCTTGTGGGTGCTGTGTGCCATGTCCCTGCTCTCTGCAGGATCGCTTGTGAAGGATGTTTCAGGAAGTCCTAGCCCTGAGTCAACCAGAGGTTGCCAGCTTAGGAAACACCAGCCTTGGACCAAAAGCCAACTGTACTCACCGAGATCTCAAGTCTGTTCCTCAGGATCTTCCAAGCAACACAGTATTGCTTGATCTCTCCTTCAACAAGATCACAACTCTGTTCAACAGTTCTTTTGCCTATCTTCCTGACATCACTACCTTAGCGCTTGCAAGCAATGTCCTCTCAAAGATAGAAAATGGTGCCTTTGAGCCTCTGGCTCATCTCAGGGAATTAAGTTTAAGCAATAACAGACTAGTTTCTCTTCCATCAGGTCTGTTTTGTACAAATCATTTCCTTTCCACACTCATTCTAGATAAAAACAGATTGTCTTCTTTTCCTAGTGATGCACTGCCATGGTCTAACAGTATCAAGAAACTTGACTTAAGTGGCAATAATATCTCCTTCATTGATTCACGTGACTTAAAACCTCTTCAGAATTGTTCACTGGAAAGGCTGTGGTTAGAAGTAATGCCTTAAGTAGTCTTCCTCTTAATATTTTCTCATATTTGAGCACAGTGAGGTTTTTGAGTCTTTCGAGAAACAATTTTAAAATTTCACACCTCCATGGTTTTAGGAAGAACTGTCATCACAAACCTTTACATTAATTCATGCAAGATACATGAAATAATTCCATTGAACAAGTCACATGTTCTCTAGGAGAATGGGGCAACATCTCTAAACTAAGTCTTACATCAAATATAATAAGTTACATCCCTGACTTTGCATTTTGGGGTTTCAATCAGACAAAAGTTCTTTCACTTCATAAAAGCAAGGTTGCTAGTTTATCAAATAGATCTTTTGTGGGTTAGACCACTTAATTCAGTTGGATCTGTCTTACAATCGCCTCGCAACCTTAAGCTTAGATATGTTCTCTTGCAATAACATGTTACAGCAACTGAAGCTTAATGGGAATAAGATTGCAAGGCTATCCATCGGCGTAGAATCGGGCCTATCCTTACTCTATCAACTCGACTTGGCGCACAATAATATCAAGGATATCGAAAGCAATAGCAACAATGTAACATTTCCCTCAGTAGAGTACATTGATCTGTCTTTTAACAAATTCACATCGATCAGGAGGTTATTAATGGGGGTTTCACTAATCTGAAAATTCTAAACATGTCAAACAATGACATCTCCAATCAATATTCTCCCAAGTCGTTCATAAACTTGAGGCTTCTCCAAGAGCTGTATCTTACCAATGAGCATTTCCAGAACCTCAATGAGGCTTTTCGCTACCTAGGGGCTCTACGCGTCTTGGATTTGTCATTTGCCCCATTGAAATTAACCTCCATAAGTCAATTCACAAATACCTCATCCCTCACCAGGCTGATTATGCGTGAGAACAGTCTGAGGAGTACAGATATGTACCACGTCAAGACTAAAAGCTCTCTGTTTCGGGGCCTAGACTCTTTGGAGAGCCTGAATCTAAGACAGAATAAGCTTGATATGTTAGCACCAGGTACTTTCAACCCGCTGAAGAAACTCAGGATACTTGACCTGTCGCAGTCTTCTATAACAGTTCTGAGCCGTGGTGTCTTTGACAGCCTGACTGCCCTCACGAAATTGGACCTTCGCGACAATGAGATCAAGAAGATACCTGAATGTCTGCTTCAAACGCAACACCATCTTGCTGTTCTATTTTTAAGCAACAATAAACTTGAAACCATTCCAAGGACACTATTCAATGAAACACCTCTCTGCACAGTTTGTACATCCAACAAAACAAAATTACTACCATAGAACCAAAGACGATGTTCCCAACAAAGACGACACTGAAACTATATGCTTCTGGAAACCCGTTTTCCTGTACGTGCCACTTGAGTTGGTTCGTGAAGTGGCTCCGTTCTGGCAATGTTGAACTCAGGAATCAGAGAAGACTTTCTGCTCGCTAACGTCCATCAAAGAAGAGGTCAATTCACCTATACTTTCATTCAACCCTGACCAATACTGTGGCACTGACATTGTGATGATCACAGGTGTATCCTGTTCAGTTGTTCTGGTCGTGGTGATTTGCTTGGTGGCTTACAGGAAGCGATGGTGGCTAAACTACAAACTCTTCCTCCTCAAGCTAGCTATCTTTGGCTACGAGGAAATCAACCAGGACTTTGACGCCCAGGACTACGAGTACCAGCTAAACATCATGTACAATGAAGGTGACGAGGAATGGGTGGACCGGATCATGAAGCCAATGCTGCAGGAGAGGTTTCCACATCTGCGGAAAGTGGTCTTCGGTGACAACGACCTCAACATCGGGATGTTCTACATCAATGCTCTCCACTACGCCACCGAGATCAGCTTCAAGACTGTCTTGTTGATAAGTTACAACTCCGTAGATGATGCCTGGTTCTTGACCAAGCTGCGCATAGCCTTAGAGCACCTCAACGACACCAGACTGGACAAGGTAATACTGATTTTCATTGAGGACATCCAGGATGAGGACCTCCCGTACCTGGTTCGGTTATTCCTGAGTAAGAACAAACCTTACATGTTGTGGACGGACGATGAAGATGGCCAGGAACTCTTCTGGGCCCAGTTTGAGAAGAGCATGAGAGCCAATAGGGCCCTCAACAGCGTTATTCCCGTTTAACAAGAATATTTCCAGAACTATTAAAGGAAATGAGGAATCTCTGATTATGCCGATAATTGTTAAGCTGCAAAGTTACGTATTCCTGCTTAACAAGAATATTTTCACAACCAATGAAGAAAATTAGGAATATCTGATTATGCCGAATATCTTTAAGACGCAAAGTTACCATCCAAAATCAACCACACTAATCACTTTTCAATAGAGTTATTCCTATTTAGCTCAAAAGCACGAACCAGTAAAACCAGCATTAAAACATAATATTGAAGAAGAAAAAATAGAAATGTCTTATAGCCAATGATAAATAATTGCGAAATTAAAAATTAAAAATAAATAAATAAAGGGAGACTTTAGCGTTTACGGTATCTTTACAAGCGAAAAGAAAAGGATCATAATCATTGAAAATATACATTTAGCAATTTGATTACTTACTTATTTTGGTGTACTTTGGTGTTGAGCCTTGAAGCTTCAGCTTATGTGCCCTCTTTACTGCATTGGGTTCGCGTTGGTATGGGCAGTATTTCAGCGGGCGGTGCTTCCGATGTCTTTCAAGTTATGACTTGATTAGGTACAGGATTTTTAAAGACGTGACCCTAATTGTGTTGCACAGGTCATGTCCTTTGCAACCCACTTATAATCACATAAGGGATTAAAGAGCATGCAATGTTTTTTTTTTAATTTAAGAAAATATTTATTTATAGCAGGTGCTGACCACACGTCACATATTTGTTTTTAATTATGTTTGTATGTTTTTATTTTGTCTGCTCTTACAACAATCCTCGATAATTTCTGCTTAATTGATCATTCTAGAGACATAGCTACCAAAGGGATGACATACATTATGTCGATCCACAATACCAAAATAACCAATGACTTATCATTATATCATTTAAACTCCAAAACTTACATATCTTTATATCCAGTTAATTCTAACTATTTTCTTGATCTTCTTAACTCATGTATTTCTGAGTCATGCTTTTAACTATTTGTTTTATTCGGCATGTTTGAAATGTATTAAACCTAATTATAATTGAATCTAATCACGTCTGTATCCGTTTTTTTCTCTGCACATTATTATGTAATAGTTATGTTACCCTGCCTGAGGAACTTATACTTTCATTTGTAAACCTCTGTCCTGGGTTGTTTATGTTCATTGTTGATTTGAAGGGTGATTTTTTTTTCATTACAATAAAGATTAATTGATACTAATGGTCAATTAATCCATGAAAACTCAGCTTCTCGGTCTTCTACCAGGAGAGGAGTTCTCAAAAAGTATTTTGTGTTAATATACGTGTACCTTTGCATTAAAGACGCATAGTGGTGGGTTTTCATGGGGAATTTGACACCATCCTGGTGTTTACCCAATAACAGGTGTTGTCAGTCACCAAGAGTGGACTTCACTCTTATGACATACAGGTCTCGTATAATGCACTGTGTCCTAGCCTACCACTGTATGGAATTCGAATGATATATATCAAATTTCCTCACCCTCGAGATATATAGGCAAGCTCGAGTGTTTTCTGGTGGGACCACGGGTTCGCTGCTTCATCGAGACATTAGTTGGTAATTCGACCGAATATAGTCTCAGAGAATTATGATACAATACACATGAATACTGACTACTATGTGGCTCCAAAACAATTCTATTTGTTGGTCTGTACAAGGTAACATTATGTTGAAGGATTTGAAAATGACTATTTTAAATTTCCTCTGTAATACAATGTACATTGCACAACATAGTAATTTGAAGAAATAGTTGTTGTAAATGGAAATTAATATCAACATTACGAAATATAAAGTAAACTCTATTCTTCAATATGTTTCTAATAAAATAAGGCTCATTTGAAAATAAATCAAAAAGGCATTTTAAAGAAAGTTCCTTGTATATATATGCTAAAAGTACAGTGTACATATATATCTGAACTGCACAACACGTAGGGACAAAATTTAAAAAAAATGTTAAAGTGCCTTCCAGTTACCTGTACATCAAGTAACAAATGTGACATTTAAAAAAAATTGGCTCCTGCAATATGAAGTCAAAGATATGCAATAATTTACCATTAAGAAGATCACAGCGTATTTAGAATGAACATATTTTGTGTTATTAGTCTGGGTATGAAGTGTTGATATGCTTGATTTGTATCATTTTTAAAATGTACAAATTTAGTAAATGTACAACTAAATAATTCTTACTACTTGTAAATGTTATGTTTTTGTGTTTTTAATAACTCAAGAATGAAAGGTGGATTGTTGAATAAGGTCATTTGTTGAATACAAGTTAGATGTAAGTTTTGATACGTCACATTCTCAAGAAATGTAAATTGTAAAATTTCAATTGTTCACATACTTAAAAATCACAGAATTGGTTGGGTATGAATACTTTAGTAGTTAAAGCTGTACACGTATAACATTACTATAAATCAGATATAGATTGCAAGATGATTAAAAGCCTTTTAAAGATATTTTATGTAAATAAAGCAAAAGTATTTGGATACCAAGTAAAATATGCCTACATGTATCTTGTTACTGTAGTTCTATCAGAAAACCCGGTTGAAAGAGCCTATCAGAAGTTGTCTCTAAAAGATCTGCCATTTTGCCATTGACGTTTCAAGGCTAAACTTGGCCATTCTGAAATATTCATTTTGCAAGATGCTTACCCTAAGTTCGCCTATACATGGAGCAACTCATATGGGTGTATCAGCAAACAGAATGAGCCCTTATCTTAGATCCTGTAGGCTGAGACAAGAACTGCCCCCTATAGTTGTCCGGGGGTGGTTGTCCTAGCTATATAAAATCCCTGTAAAACTATTCAGTATTTTATCCAGGTGATGGTAGTAACTTTTTAGATTTAAACCTAATTGACTTATTTGGTACTACACACCTGCAAAAGGATTCTGGGTAAAATGCACACCAGCCATATAACAAGCAAATGACAGGGAGAGAGAGAGAGAGAGAGCGTATCAAGTTAGTCATCCTCATCTCATATTAGGGACGATAAAACAGATTCAGGGAATAACATTTGCAGGGATTTTTCTTAACATTCTCGCCCGAGAGCCTCTGACCTATATTGCATGAGATTTTATAGAATAGCTGAACCATCATCAGAACTATACAGTTTAGCTACAGAGTAATGCTGTAAATTCAAGCTAAAATCGAATCGCCGGTTGGGCTCCTGATATCGGTAGGGGATAGGAAAATCGGGAGGGATATCTGATGAAATCATTTGAAAATCTGCAAAACTCAAAGGGACAAAATAATCCCAGGTATGCATGATTTTTAGTATATGAATGCCCTAAACATGTCAAATTTAAGCCCTTTTTTGGAGGCACACATTTTTTTCAAATGCCATGCGATCTTCCAATCATTAATTAGCGATTACAACTTATTGTCTGACGGGTGTGGGAAGCTGGGGTCGGACCCAACACATTCTTATTCTTCTTCCTTCTTTTGCTTCTTCATATTTCTTGTTGTTCTTCTTCTATACTCTTTCGTCTTCTTGTCCCCCTCCTTTTCCTCCTTCTTCTTCTATTTCGTATGTCAAAATTACTTTTTCAGGATGACTCGTTTTTGCAAAAGACCCCCTGGAAAAAAAGCAATCAGCCTACCATTTCTCCATAGCAATATTTCATACCCCTTGACTGTCCTCCCTCAGCTGCCTCCTCCTTCCACCCATAGTCTAGGAGTCCGTCTCGAATTTGCCACCCCATTTTATCATTATCACCCACATCATCATCTTCATCCACATCGTCAACATATTAAACAATATTATCATCATCATCACCACCACCACCATCATATCCATCATCATCATCATCATCATCATTTTTCATCATCATGATAACTGTGTTTGCTGCCCTCTTGTGGCATGATAATGTTCAATTCAACAACTATCATCATCATCATCATCATTAATCACCACCATGATCCTCCTCCTCCTCATCATAATTTTCACCATCATCATCACCATCATCAAGATCATGATCATCATCATCACTATCACAACTACCACCACCATCATCACCATGACCATTATCATCATCATCATCCTCACGGTAATATAACAAAATCTCTCAACAAGCATATTGTACATAATTACAATGTATGACTTTTATTTCGATACAATCGGAATAAACGGAAAGAAAAACAAAGTTGAACATATCAGAAAAGTTTAAACATAATTTTACATTAATACAACCGATTTGTACACGGAAAAAAGTTTTTAGGGAAGTCTTTAAGACAAGGAGCTGTCATGGTCCAGTGGTAGTGCAGTGGACTCATAACAAGGAGGTCCTCAGTTCAAACCAAAGTCAATGAGCTATTTTCATTTGGCAAGGAAATAATCGAAACAACCAAGTCCCTCTGATAGGACTCGCTGCCATGTGTCAACTGGCTGTTTATTTTAGATTAGAAAACATATGATGAACGTGTACTTATTTTTTTAACGCAGTCAGTTAGACTTAAGAAAAGAGTCAACCAGCACTTATTCTTATCAGAAAAAAAGAGAAAATGAGTTTGAGCTTTTGATATCAGAGCCTACTTTGCCAATAAAGAAATAAATTATGGTGACATTACCCAAGCCTAACTCTGCTTGATAGTCATAGCTACAACACAGCCTATGTCTAGTGATAGCCTACATAGCTGATAACACAGGGCCTATGTAGTGATAGTCTACGGCCCAAATAATTCAGACCCTCCATCGCTCGAAATGTCTGTGTATGCAAACAGAATAATTTAGTCATGGATGATTTTTAATTATTATATTTTCTACTACAGTACAAAATGTATTTACATATCTACACGACATACATGATTCACAAGGTTGTTCCGAAGGATGAACCTCAAATATCAAGGAGAATTTGGAAACAAAACAAGACCATCAGACATTTTACATCAGGACCCTTTTTTGTAAACTTTTTAACCAATCTGTTTCTCTGATTGGTCTTATTTCCATGAAAGTAACTTGCTTTCATTTATTGATGCACATACCGATGTAATTTAACACACTCGCAAACAAAACAAGCATGTAAGTCTACTGTGTATCAACCGTATATTTTAGATATGCGCAATTTCTGCAAGCACAGTGACTAGCATTGAGATATCATTATGTCTGTAACCACTAAATTCTTGCTCACTAACTGAAAACAGAAGTGAAGACAAATTCTTGAATTGCAATAATGTATCGATACCAGAAAGACTGTATGTTAGACAAGGGTTATATCCAGTAATTTGTCATTAAAAAAAATATGAAAGAAACTATGTCGTACAGCGATGGGAGACTAAGGGAAGGGACACACTGGCTCCCCCCTCCCTCAATTTTGGCCCAATTTTGGGCATTGTGCCCGTTACCAAATCCTAGATCTCCCCCTATTGTTTGAGGCATATTTCACAGTATTACCCAATTGCAAACTACAGTAAAAGATGTATATAGTGGCCACCTATATGGTCTCCCTGTAGGATGGTACGTGCGGTCCAACCTGTCTAGAAAGGCCACCTGTCTACAGTGGCCACTTTTCATCTTTCCTTGGATGGCCTTAATAGACAGGTTTGACTGAAGCTTCAGTATTTTAGGTGCATCCTCCTGGAGCCGTCAAACAAGGAGTTTCATTCATCTCATGGCATTACTTGTAGACTACTGTCTGTTGAGAACCAGAAGGGCTTTAACTCTGTGTTAAAGTATATGAGATAACGACCTTCTGGCTCCAAACAGTCGATGTGTTGCATGGTATTTCACTGAATTTGTCTTATTGAAGCCAAGCTGTTGTATTTTTAATAGAGGGATCCTCCTGGAGTCATTAAGGAGTTTCATCTGCTTCATGGGTATTTCTTGTCGACTACTGTCTTTCCTTGTTCCTCGTATTCCTGCTTAGAAATCCACATCTGTTGGAATGTACCCTGTATGGTAGAATGGAAATAAAAACAAGAACTGAATAAATAAAATATGGTTCATTCATTTTAAGGCATCATTTAACAATGTTCAATCTGAGATGCATGGCCCTACGTGTTATCAGTGTCTGTGATATGGTGTAATGAAGCCCTGAAAAAATTGCGTTTCAAAATGATCATGAAGTGCATGCCTCAAAAAAGTAAAAATCTTTGAGTGACCGGTTTTACCATACTCATTTTCCCCCAAAAGACTGTAGTGTTATGAAAACCGTTAGGAAAATGCAAAATTTGATTTTGATTTCCAATCATAAATATCTTGATAATCAGACAGGCGATCGGCTTGTAAAAGTCATGGGGTTCCTTACTGACCTAAAGGTTTATAATTATCATTGCAGCATGAGCTGTATCCAGGATTTTCTTTCAGAATCTGAGACAAAGTTATACCCGATCCCTGGCGAGAAGGCTGAGTTGTGGCACAAGTGTAATAACATTCGTGAGCTTCCTTCATTTTATACTCAAATCTCATCCTTTACCATCTTCTTCTCCAGGAATTATTATCATTATCATCATCATCATCATCATCATCATTATTAACATATTTAAACAGGCAACACATGCCCTATCCATATAATGGTAAAGCTTATACCCCCTTCACATACACGGATTTTTCTTACGAGTCCTTACGGATCGCTAACTCGTAGTCAATCGCAAGCATCCGTAAATAACTCGCTGGTATCCATAAATAACTCGTCACAACTCGCAACAACTTGCAGACACTCTTAAGGATCCGTGAAAGGAGAGGCAAATTTTTGACATGTCAAAAATCTTCTTAGGATTGTCCACGGATTGATTTTCCGTAAATAACTCGTAACAATTTGGAAGAATCGTAAACCGCTCGCAACAACACGTTACCATCGGTATAACTGCTCGCAAGAATCTGTAAATATGACTCGTAACAAATTTTTAAACAATTGTAATGTTACGGTTCGTTTATGCGATTTGTTTACGGATTATTTATGGATAATTACTAGTGCTTACGTGTTGTTTACAATTTCATTTAGGTCGTGTTACGATGGCTTTACGGATTATTTAGAATTATTACGAGCACTTTACGTGTAGTTACGAGTACTTTTCGAATAGATACGTATACTACGTATTCTTTACATATTGTTTCCGATTTTGGGAAAGGTATAAAAGCTGCAAAATCGTCGTAAATACTCGTAACTAACTGGTAACTATTTGTAACAACACGTAAACAAGTCGTAACTAACACGTAAAAGCTTTGATGAATAGTACTATTCCGTAATATACTTGTAACAATCCGTAAAATGCTCGTAGTAATCCGTGACAACTCGTAACAAATCGTGGAATTTTGCCGTAAATAGCTTGTAACATCGTAAAAGTGGCCAAATCGTAAGGATCCGTGAGAAAAATCTGTGTATATGAAGAGGGTATTACTGGTAATTCGAGCATAAAACCACCTATCAATAAGTTTAAAGTAAGAATAAACAGTTAAACATTTATTAAAATGTACCAATCGCCGAAAGTTATTTTGCTCTGTATGTCTGGGGGTTCCGTGTCGCTATACCATCTTGACAATATGAGCTTCAAATATTACTTAGGTTTAAATGCTCTCAATTAACCCTAATAAGGCCGGGCTATTTGAGTTCTTAATACGCCCTAAGATACGGCTGATCGCTACGAAAATGTGCATGCATGTCAAGTGAAGTGTATAGAATACTATAGTAATTTCAATTTTTTGAAAAAAAAACTCATTTGCATATTTATGGTAAATTATGCAAATAAGGTCAAAAAATTCACATTTTTACCCATAAATCATATATTCTTCATATTTAAGCTTTCTTTTCCACTACATATATTTGTTACACCATTTGGAATAATAATACTAAACAAAATTGGAAGAGCCAGGCTATTCCTTATGTTATCTCTTGTTTTGATAATTTCTTATGTATTTCATTGTTTTTTTAACTTATGTATTTTATTGTTTTATTTCATTTCTAACTATAATTCAACTATTTTGACCCCCAAAACAAACACCTAAACTTTAAACTAGACCAAATAACCAATGTTTTATCTCTTTTTAGGAAAAATGATATTTCCATATGTTTTGTTCACAAATCACGAAAATGAGCGATTTTCGGGCCGACATGTAAAGACAAAACGTGACTTTGTAACGGTAGGTCCGATTTTCAAAAAAATTGTTTTAAAAGATGCGCAAGACTCGAAAGAATAAAGTCATGAAGCGGCGGGGCGTCATCCGTATGCGTTTCCGAACAATCATAAAAATAGGAGGGGGCATGACCCCCCGGCCTTATTAGGGTTAACATAAAAGTGACTCGGCAGTAGATTACTCGACGCACCGGTACGCGTTTGCATAGAAAAAGGTCCTCACAGAACCTAATGTCCGACTTGGGTTCTGTGTGCACAGTTTGATGTTATTCTATATTTTCTTTATACTCTTTATCCACTAGCCCATAGATTGCAATATAACGATTTTTGAGGTTAATTTGATACATTCTTGGGATATACAAATTATAATTTAAGATGATTGGTAGGCCTACACGTTAAATTGGCAACATATCATTTTATATGTATAAATTCTTGATCTTTTGAAATGGGACAAGCATTAAAATTATCAAATTGGCAACGTGTAGTCCCATCTATAGAAATTACTGCTGGAGCTTACCAGTGATGCCAGTATAGAGCCTCCTATCCATGAGCTGAATCTTCTCTCTGTTGAACTGAACCTCTTTTCTGATGAACTGGTACTGGAGTAGATCAACTTCAGCTTCATATTCTGACCAATCAAAAGACAGGATAGACAAAATGATAATGAAACTAGATGGATCTTCGACCGCGCAGTCGAAATTGATGCCTCGATCCATCATAGAGCAATTTTACAAACCAAAACAGAAGCAATTAAAAAATTCAAGTTTGATTGTAATCCATTAACAGGTTCACAGAATCATAACACGAAAGAGAATGAGGAAAAGAGCAAGGAAAGACTCAAACCTTCTTCCTCCTCCTTCTTCTCCTTCTCCTCGTCCTCCTCCTCATTCCACTTCTTGTTCTTGTTCTTCTTCATCTTCTTCTCCTTCTTCTCAATCCTCCATCTACATCATCAACATTATTGCTATTAGTATTAATATTGTTACTAGTATTGTTATTATCATTACTGCTACTAACACCACTACTATATAGGCCTAAAAAAAACATGTTGCCCTTTAGGTGCCAAAACATGGGTCAGTAGGTCGGAAATCCTTTTTTAAAGACTTTATATTTTATTTTAGTGCCTTGAAAATGTGTCATGAATAAAGTGTTGTGAGCCTTTCCGTAGAAAACTCT
>CP137670.1:29090999-29181288 GCA_037976565.1 Mesocentrotus franciscanus | reverse complement strand
AAAACTCTAAACAGCGACCGTCTCCCCCCAAAAATCAAAACCGGGAACGTCGCCCAAATCATCTCCCTGGTTTCTAGCTGATGCAGTGCATGGTAGCCTATATACACGTACACGAAGCTGGGGTCTACTTGCATGTTTACGCTAGCAGGATTTTGAAAACACTAGGGCAGAAGACGAGTGAGAATTTGGGAATTATTTGATGATTTTATGCATTTATATCCCATTTAAACAAACAAAATACAAACTGTTCTATTCATTAAAAAAAAACGGTGAAAAAAAGGTTTTCAGATTTTTGGGTCAGTCGCAAAGGGCAATACAACATCTTTTTTTTTTAGGCCTTATCATCATCATCATCATTACCATCACTGTAGGTCTGACTTACTGCAGGTATTTTGCTTTGTAGATCTCTATGTAACCTGTCTGTGAACCCTCGTAATAAACTGTTGCCTCCAGTCACGATCACATTGCTGAACAGAGCCTGCAGAAGAAGGGAAAGGTTAAAGTTATTTAGTGACATAGCTTATGAAACATTCTATGTTTGCTTTTGGTTTCTAATAGTAATCGAAAATAAATGATACTTGACACTTCACTAAAGTGAAACTGAAATGTTTTTGTTGGCAGTTGCATGTACTAATTTGCTCTTTCTCTCTCCTCCATCCCCCTCTCTCTCTCTCTCTCTCTTTCAGGGAAAAAAATATTCAACAAATTTCGGGGGCTACTTTTCGAGCTTGCTTGCATGAAAATAACACTCATTAATTTGTTTTGCATTGAACTCTATGCAAATTTTTGGGGCACTTTTATGACTTTCGGGGGCTCTTTTTGGCATTTCGGGGGCTAATTCACCCGAGCCCCCGTGTATTTTTTCCCCTGCTCTCTTTCTCCCTCTGTCCCTCCCCCTCTTTCTCCCTCTATCTGCTCATACAGATCTGTGATATCATTCATTTTTGAATGCCGTTGTACATAGCGTGAAATGTATTTTCTTAATGCAATGTGAACGATTTATAAGGGGACATATTTTAGGAGAATCGAACTATGGGCAAATGAAAGCAACAGGAGCAAATATTGAACAAATTATAGCCTGGACTAACACAAAGTTGAATATTCTGCGAGAGTGATTACTTACTCCTCTGATATCTAAATCACACAGTCCTATATTTTTCTTTGAATTTTCAACAGAGATCTCATCCATCAACATGTATATTGTTTTCAGAGACACTACATTTTATTAGAACAATTCAGTATTTCAGAACGAAAAAAAAAGTTGTTGCCAATTTGAAGAAGAACACGTGATCAATTAAGCCCTTAAAATTTCCAGTCCTGAGAGGGATATTTAGCATACTACAATACATGTATGATGGTACTTACTCCTCGAATATCTACATCACATAGTCCTACACTGGTCGTCACGACGTGACTCATACTAAGCATACTATTACCATCAGCACCCTGTACGGAAATAAAGATGAAAAAAGAAGAAGAAACGGAGAATAAGAGGGAAGAGTTGGAGAAGATAGAGAAGAAGGACAACAAGAAAAAGAACAAGTAGAAAAAGGAAAAAAAGAAAAAGAAGTAGGAGAAAGAGTAGGAAAAAAAAAAGAACATTAGGAAGAAGAGGAGGAGGAGGAGGAGGAGGTGGAGGAGGAGAAGAAGAAGAAGAAGAAGAAGAAGAAGAAGAAGAAGAAGAAGAAAAAGAAGAAGAAGAAGAAGAAAAAGTAGAAAACATGTTAATTGAAAATTAAGGCTTGTGTTCACATGATGCTTAAAAATAAAGAAGAGTGCAGCAAATAATGGTTCAACCATTTTCATAAAAATGATTGACAAGTGGCGTGAACATATGTAACTGCCTACAACAAAATCCATTGACTACTGAATTATTTAATTTCCATAGACTTAACACAGGGACAACCCCTGGTTCCAGTAAGCAATGGGAAACGGTATCTAATAGTGCTTTCACATACCAAAATAACTTACTTGTCAGAAGATACATGTAGATACTGCCTGACGTAAACAGAAAACAATAGAAACATACAAATCCCACTGCCAATGTCCCCCCTCCCATGGATATGTATACTGAAGAAGTGGCTTTGCAGAGTTTATAAACACAATTTTTGAAGGGTTCTTAAAGGAGGGTATGAGGTTACCTTAACAGTGATGTGTCAAAGAGCTTCTCTGGAATACGATATCTCTCATCACCAAACTCTCTATTGTACCCGTTAGGGAATTCATAAACCTCTACTGGTAACTGTTCTGCAGTTCTATAACAAAGAAGGAGAAAGGATAGTTTGTAAATATTTTAGAATAACGGTCTGTATTTGATGTACCGGTACATGCATGTGATATTGGGAAATTAATTAAATGCTCTGCAGTCCTAAAACAATTAAACAAAAAAGGAGAAAAGACAGTTTGTTATTATACCATCCCTACTTTGTAGCGGAGGCATAAAAAGGAAAGATAGATGAAGATGAGGAAAACTAAAACAAACAAACAACCGAACAGGAAAAAGCAGCTCTTTTTTTATCTACTTTGAGCACTTTGGAAATTCCGGCTTTTATGAAAGTAAAACATACTTCACATCCCGGCAAAAACAAGTTTTATATAAAGTTCTGGTCTTAAAAAAGAGAAGCATGTGATTATCCTCTAACATATTTCCTCTTTTCAGATCCCTTAATTGGTTTTTTTATTGTGGATATAAGAATCAATAACAAGAGGATGAAAACTAATTAAAACTAACATCAAAAGTTGATTGAAGTCATGATTGAGTGAAAAAGCTGTAACTTTGATTCATTTTGATTTTGCAATTCAACATCTTCAGAAGTTTTTCAACTGTACTTCAAGTTATATACATGTAGTTAAGGAATTGACTTAAGGAATTAGATCCATTACAGTTTTGAAGTCATCTCTTTGAGACTCTTTGACAAACTTTGCTTCAGAGGTTTTCAACTGAACTTTGAGACAAGGAATGGACATTTAGGAATCAGATACTTTGCAGTTTTTAAATCATCTCTTTGAGATTCTTCGAGAAACTTTGCTTCAGAGGTTTTCAACTGTACTTCAAGTCATCAAGTACAAGGAATGGATGTTCAGGAATTAGACAGTTTGCAGTTTTGAAGTCATCTCTTTGAGATCCTTCGAGAAACTATGCTTCAGAGGTTTTCAACTGTACTTCAAGTCATAAAGAGCAAGGAATGGACATTTAGGAATTAGATACATTGCAGTTTTGAATCCACCATTTTTAGATCCTCCGTGTAGGTGATGAGCAGATGAACTACATGTAAGCAGCAAGACTTAAAATTAGGAATTACCCAGGTGCCACGGACCACTCAAAGTGCTGATGTGAAACGTTAAGAGTTCCGCCTTTATTAGCAATGATTTTGTGGATTTTGTCAAGTATACAGTAAATGATCACCATAATTTGAATTGGCAAACATCTGCAATTGTTTGATATACTCTATAAATGACCATCAAAACTTCAATTTCGGCCACCGTCTGAAACTCAAGATATTAGCACTGATTTTGTGAAATTGTTATTAGCCAGGATTTTGTTGATTTTGTGAAAGTGACTGTAAATGAGCACCAAAAACTTGAATTTTACAACCTTCTGCAATTGTGAAGCTCAAGTGATTAGCCAGATTTTATTTAACTTTGTGAAGTTTATTATAAATAAGCACGAGAAATTGAATACTGGCCACTGTCTGAAATTGTGAAACTCCAGTAGTTAGCAAGGATTTTGTTGATTTTGTGAAGTTCACTGTAAATGACCACCATTTGGCCACTGTCTACACTTGTAAAACTCAAGTAATTAGCCAAGATTTTGTGAAAGTCAATGTAAATGAGCACCAAAACTTGAATTTTGCAACCTTTTGCAATTGCGAAACTCAAGTGATTAGCCAGGATTTGTTTATTATGTGAAGCACACTGTAAATGACCACCAAAAGTTGAAGTTTCGCAACCTTCTGCAATCGTGAAACTGATTTTGTTTGTTTGTTCCAGCAGTGGTAACACCCCATTAAAGACCATTCATAGTGGGGCTAGAGAGGTGTAGCACTTACATGTAGCTGGAACTGTTCTGAAGCAACCAGGCACTTTAGTTTCTACAGTGGTTTCAATCATAAAGAACTTCACGCTTCTTAAGGCGGAACAGACGTTGCAGTCAGCTGTGACCATTTTAAAGCAAACAGGACACATAGTTTTTTTTGGCAGTGGTAACACCCCATTAAAAACAATTCTTAAGGAGACGTAACAATCAGCTGTGGCCATTCTGAAGCAAACAAGACATTTTTTTTCTGCAGTGGTGACACCCTCGAGATTATAATCATGCTAAAGATAACGACCTCTCATACAGCCTCAAGGTTTTCCTTCCGCTTGTGGGTGCTGTGTGCCATGTCCCTGCTCTCTGCAGGATCGCTTGTGAATGATGTTTCAGGAATTCTCAGCCCTGAGTCAACCAGAAGTTGCCAGCTTAGGAACACCAGCCTTGGACCAAAAGCCCTCTGTACTCACCTAGATCTCAATTCTGTTCCTCAGGATCTTCCAAGCAACACAGTATTGCTTGATCTCTCCTTCAACAAGATCACAACTCTGTTCAACAGTTCTTTTGCCTATCTTCCTGACATCACTACCTTAGCGCTTGCAAGCAATGTCCTCTCAAAGATAGAAAATGGTGCCTTTGAGCCTCTGGCTCATCTCAGGGAATTAAGTTTAAATAGAAACAGACTAGTTTCTCTTCCATCAGGTCTGTTTTGTACAAATCATTTCCTTTCCACACTCATTCTAGATAAAAACAGATTGTCTTCTTTTCCTAGTGATGCACTGCCATGGTCTAACAGTATTAAGAAACTAGACTTACGTGGCAATAATATCTCCTTCATTGATTCACGTGACTTAAAACCTCTTCAGAATTGTTCACTGGAAAGTCTGTGGTTAGGAGGTAATGCCTTAAGTAGTCTTCCTCTTAATATTTTCTCATATTTGAGCACAGTGAGGTTCTTGGATCTTTCGAGAAACAATTTAAAAATATTTCACTCCTCCATTGTATTAGGAAGTTCTGTCATCAAAAACCTTTTCCTTGATTCATGCAAGATACATGAAATAATTCCATTGAACAAGTCACATGTCTCTCTAGGAAAATGGGGTAACATCTCTAAACTAAGTCTTACAGCAAATATAATAAGATATGTCCCTGACTTTGCATTTTGGGGTTTCAATCAAACAAAAATTCTTTACTTCATAGAAACCAGGCTGCTAGTTTATCAAATAGATCTTTTTGTGGGTTAAACCACTTAATTCAGTTGGATCTGTCTTACAATCGCCTCGCAACCTTAAGCTTAGATATCTTCTCTTGCAATAAAATGTTACAGCAACTGAAGCTTAATGGGAATAAGATCGCAAGGCTATCCAGCGGCGTAGAATCGGGCCTATCCTTACTCTATCAACTCGACTTGGCGCACAATAATATCAACGATATCGAAAGCAGCAGAAAGAATGTAACATTTCCCTCAGTAGAGTATATCGATCTGTCTTTTAACAAATTCACAGTGATCAGGAAGTTAATACTGTGGAGTTTCAGTAATCTGAAAATTCTGAACATGTCGAACAATGCCATCTCCAATCCATATTCTCCCAAGTCGTTTCAAAACTTGAGGCTTCTCCAAGAGCTGTATCTTTCCATGAGTATTTCCAGACCATCAATAAGGCTTTTCGCTACCTAGGGGCTCTACGCGTCTTGGATTTGTCATTTGCCCCATTGAAATTAACCTCCATAAGTCAATTCACAAATACTTCATCCCTCACCAGGCTGATTATGCGTGAGAACAGTCTGAGGAGTACAGATATGTACCACGTTAAGGCTGAAAGCTCTCTGTTTCGAGGCCTAGATTCTTTGGAGAGACTGGATCTAAGACAGAATAAGCTTGATATGTTAGCACCAGGTACTTTCAACCCACTGAAGAAACTCAGGATACTTTACCTGTCGCAGTCTTCTATAACAGTTCTGAGCCATGGTGTCTTTGACAGCCTGACTGCCCTCACGACATTGGATCTTCGCAACAATGAGATCAAGAAGATACCTGAATGTCTGCTTCAAATGCAACACCATCTTGCTGTTCTATTTTTAAGCAACAATGAACTTGAGACCATTCCAAGGACATTATTCAACGAAACCACCTCTCTGCACAGTTTGTACATCCAACGAAACAAAATTGCTACCATAGAACCAAAGATGATGTTCCCAACAAACACGACACTGAAACTGGATGCTTTTGGAAACCCGTTTTCTTGTACGTGCCACTTGAGTTGGTTTGTGAAGTGGCTCCGTTCTGGCAATGTTGAACTCTTGAATCGAGAGAAGACTTTCTGCTCGCTAACATCCATCAAAGAAAAGGTAAATTCACCTATACTTTCATTCAACCCTGACCAATACTGTGGCACTGACATTGTGATGATCACAGGTGTATCCTTTTCAGTTGTTCTGGTCGTGGTGATTTGCTTGGTGGCTTACAGGAAGCGATGGTGGCTAAACTACAAACTCTTCCTCCTCAAGTTAGCTATCTTTGGCTACGAGGAAATCAACCAGGACTTTAACGCCCAGGACTACGAGTACCAGCTAAACATCATGTACAATGAAGGTGATGAGGAATGGGTGGACCAGATCATGAAGCCAACACTGCAGGAGAGGTTTCCACATCTGCAGAAAGTTGTCTTCGGCGACAACGACCTCAACATCGGGATGTTCTACATCGATGCTCTCCACTACGCCACCGAGATCAGCTTCAAGACTGTCTTGTTGATAAGTTACAACTCCGTAGATGATGCCTGGTTCTTGACCAAGCTGCGCATAGCCCTAGAGCACGTCAACGACACCAGACTTGACAAGGTAATCTTGATTTTCATTGAGGACATCCAGAATGATGACCTCCCGTACCTGGTTCGGTTATTCCTGAGTAAGAACAAACCTTACATGTTGTGGACGGACGATGAAGATGGTCAGGAACTCTTCTGGGCCCAGTTTGAGAAGAGCACGAGAGCCAATAGGGCCCTCAACAGCGTTATTCCCATTTAACAAGAACATTTAAACAACTAGTTAAGAAAATGAGGAATCTCTGATTATGCTGACTATATTTGAGATGCTAAGTTACCATCAACAAAAATCAACCACACTAATCATTTTTCAATAGAGTTATTCGTATTTAGCTCAAAAGCACAAAGCAGTAAAAACAGTTTTTAGACAGAGTATCAAAATAAAACCATAGAAAAGGTCTTATGGCTAAAGATAAATAATTCTGATATTTATTTAAAAAAAAATCTTTGAGATATTTTACAGGTGATCAATTGTAATATTCCTGTGAGAAAAGAAAAGGATCATTATCATTGAAAAAAAAAATTCATTGAGCAATTTGATTAGGTACAGGTCCTAGGAGATTTTTCAAGACCAAGGGTCGTTGCTTCAGAGACATTAGGGACTTTTAGGTTTGCACGACGAGAACGTGGACTGCTACGTGCATCCTTTTAAGACAATGTGATGTCCTTTTAAGGCACACTGCCGGGTACTGCCAGTGCCTTAAAAGGACGTCACATTGCCTTAAAAGGATGTCCACGTAGCAGTCTACGTTCTCTTCGTGCAAATCTAAAAGTCCCTATTACTTGGTAATTCAGCCAAATCTAGTATCAGCGAATTATGATGCAATACACATGGACACTGACTACTACATGTATGTGGCTTTAAAACAATTCTATTTTTTGGTCTGTGAAAGGTAAAATTAAATGTTGGAAGGATTTGACTATTTATATTTCCTCTGTAATACAATGTAAATTGCATAACAAAGTAATTTAAAGAAAGAGTTGCTATAAATGGTAATTAATTTCAACATAAAAAAAAAATAAAGTAAACTCTATTCTTTAATATTTTTCTAATAAAATGAAGCTCAGAAAACATTAGCCTATGTTACATTTAAAAAGAAATGAAAATGGCATTTCAAAGAAAGTTCCTTGTATATACATGCCAAAAGTACAGTGTTCATATATATATATTACCTGCACAACACGTAGTGCCAAATAAAAAAGAATGTTACAGTGCCTTTCAGTTGCCTGTTCATCAAGAAACAAATGTGACATAAACAAAAATTTGGAGCCTAAAACATAAAGTCAAATACAAATGTATACGCAACATCACAACGTGTATTTAAAATGAACATATTTTTCCTATATTTGTCTGGGTATGAAGTGTTGATACGCTCCAATTGTATCATTTTGCAATGTACAACATACGATTCATGACTAAATTATTCTTACCACTTTTTAAATATGATGTTTGTGTGTTTTTCATGAATCAAGAATGAAAGGTGGATTGTTGAATAAGGGCATTTGTTGAATACTTTTAGATGTAAGCTTTGATACGTCACATTCTCAAGAAAGGTTAATCGGGACAAATACATTGTTCACATGCTTAAAAATCATAGAACTTGGTAAGAGTATGAATACTTTAGTAGTTAACTGTACATGTATAACATCACTATAAATCAGATATAAATTGCAAGATGATTAAAAGCCTTTTAAAAATATTTTCTGTAAATAAAGCAAAAGTATTTGAATACGTAAAATATGCCTTAACGTTTATTGCTATCATTGTAGTTCTATCAGAAAACCCGGAGGGAAGAGCCTATCAGAAGTTGTCTCTAAAAGATATGCATGCCCTTTTTGTCATTGACATTTGAAGGCTAAACTTGGCCATCCTGAAATATGCATTTTCTAAAGAGAGATGCTTCTCCTATCCTCTACCTTTCATGGAACAATTCATATAAAATGAGGATCAGCAAACAGAATGAGCCCTTACCTAAGATCCTGTAGGCTGAGACAAAGATCTGCCATTTGTTACTGACATTTGAAGGCTAAAATGAGCTCTCATGAATATTATTTTTTTTGTATGCTGCTGCTTCCTAGAGCATATTCAGGTTTGCACACAGCATACATTAATTTGTGTATCAGCATACAGAAAAGGCCCTACCTCGGATTCTATCCTGTAGGCAGGGACGAAGATCTGCCATTTGTTACTGACATTTAGAAAGCTAAATATTCATATTGTACGCTGCTTCCCCCGGTATAGCCTGTTTTGCATACAGCACAAATGGATTTGAGAAGCAGCATACAGAATAGGCCCTTACCATAGATGCTTTTCTGTAGGCTGGGACAACTTCCATCCTCTCATCCTCAAAGAAATGTTTACATTGCATGCTGATGAAGTCTCCTCCCATTGGACTCTTTACTATGTCTGTAAGATAGAACAGTGTATATCATGAATATTCAAATGAACATATATGAATATTCAGAAATATGAAAACACACACACACACATATGAATATTGTATATTTGTGAAGTTTTGAGGTCATAAAAATGATAAGATATTGACTTAATCTTTCCGAAAATTGCAGATAGACAGAGAAATGAGCTGCACGCAGATATGGGTGTATTAAATGGAATACACAAACAGGAGGCATCATAATCAGGTGCAAAGCAGTGATAATATAATAATAACACAAAATCAGGGAGTGATTTATGTACCTCTGTTTTAACCCTAAAAGGGCCGGGGGTCAAACTCCATTCCTCGTGCAGCGATATGTTCTAGGATTTATTTATTTTTGTGTGCAGCGAACTTTCATGACCTTAGAGTCTTTTATGCATCTTTCGATACCATATTTATAACATTTTGACTAAAGGGTATTGCGCAGCGTCAGACAACTCCCCGCCAACATTAGCATTTTCTTCATATGTTTTGGAGACAATGGAGAATTATATCATTGATATGTGAATAGTTAATTAGCAATAATTAAACAACAATTTGACATAGATAGCAATCTTTATGGACTTTATTATACTTTATGGACACTCTTTCTGTATGCCAAATCTCAACCCTCCGCAAAGGTTCATATTTATATAAAACACTATTTCATATAGATATGAAACTTCATGGGCTTATATTCTTTATGGACACTCTATCTGTATGCCAAGTCTCAGAATGCACCAAAATGACCTGACGTTTTTATTATAGAGCTTTAAAAAGAGGACTTAAGAACTAAAACAAAGCTCGATCTGGTGAAAGAGGAAGGATTATAAACACCAATTTCACAGAATAACACATCTTCTAGAGTACCGGTAAATCTGAAAAGAATTGCAGCGAACGAAAAAGGAATCTTTAATCTGGACCAATTAAACTAAGCTTTCAAGGTATTACGAGTAACTATTTGAAAAGGCGAGTGTTTGTTTAAAAGAACAATCCCTTCATTTTATTTGACATTGCTGCTATGAAACATTAAATGAAAAAAACTGACATTAGGATTCTTCACTTTCACCACAACTAAAAAACTAATCTTAAAAATAAAATTCAAATGGCACTGAATGATGCACTAACCTGATTGGTTCACATAGCCTTCATATACAGGCACTGCTGTAGTGTGAGTTGCTCTACTGTCTAGTACCAAGCCTGTTGCTCTCCCATTGGCAAAACTGCAAAGTGACTGGTTAAGGAAACTAATCTCCATGACTGGTATTCACTGAAGGTTAACTTTAGTCCGGGTTAAACCCTTACCTAAAGCCTCGTTTACAAATGGTGTTGTAAACTATCTCAAAAATCCACCTTGGCAAACTAAACTGTCTTAAGTACGAATGTGCTTCAGATTTCTGTGTCCCATAACGTAGAGATAACATAAGTATGGATGCATAAGAAACTTTACTGGCTGCCATAAAGTAGACGTAATACCAGCAGTTTTGTTCCCTTAATTAGCTAATTTCGCTTCTATTGTCTGATTTTGGCTTTCTGTTCGTTCTTGCAATTTACCCTGGTGAGTGGAAAATCATGCAGAAGGTATAAATCAGGACGTAAAGTAAGACATATTTCTTTTTGAAAACGTCTAATACAACTGAAAGAATTCCTGAGTCCACAAGTACAGAAATATAAATGACAGTGGGGGTTAGAAAAAATGAGTTGCCTGTAAGTATAAGTATAACAAAGGCTCCTATAATTTAGTAATCTGTTCACTTATCATGTATAACAATTTAAACATCAAAATAACAAGGTCTTTGTTTAGTTTTACATTAAAACGATTTATAGAAAGGGTTACGAATAACAAAAAACTTCTACTGGACCGAAAGATGTATTTCACGGAATGTTTTATTCGTAATTCGCCCCAATAATCAGTCGGACCCAACACATTCTTATTCTTCTTTCTTCTTCTTCTTCTTCTTCTTCTTCTTCTTCTTCTTCTTCTACTCTTTCGTCTTCTTGTCCTCCTCCTTTTCCTTCAGGGATGGATCATTGGGCAGATGAAAACGTAAAAATGCGTACGACGGTTGGGGTGGGTGAGGGGCAGGGGATAGGAGCTAAATTCCCAGTGTGAATTTCGAAATCACCAATGTTTGGCCAACGGTCATGTCACATTCCATTATTTACCTTTTCGTGTTCTTCAGGCAGTAATTGGTCAGTTTGATTTGTTGTTGTTTCATTTTAGCCTGTACATTTTGTATGTTAAAATAACTTTTTCAGGATGACTCGTTTACGCAAAAGTAACCCCCTAGAAAAAAACAATCAGCCTACCATTTCTCCCCAGCAATCTGTCCTACCCCTTGCCTCCCCCTCCCTCAGCTGTCTCCTCCTCCCACTCATCATAGTCTGGGAGCCCGTCTCGAAATTTCCACCCCATTTTATCATTACCTCCATCATTATCATCCACATCATCATCACCACCACCATTATCATCACTTTCATTTTCATTATCGTCATCAACATATTAAAGATATTATCATCATCATCACCACCACCATCATATTAATCATCATCATCACCACCATCAACATCATTATCCTCCTCTTCTTCATAATTATGACTCACCATGGTTTGTAATCGGACATGCCTCAATAAATGATTAGATAACAAAACTATTACGAACGATGTATTTTCTGTTCTCATCATCTCTTTCATCAAGATCATTATCATCATCACCGTCATGATCAATTTCATCAATAACTATTATCATTATCTTCATTTATCACCACCATTATCCTCCTCCTCCTCACGCTTTCCACCATCATCATCAAGATTATGATCGTCATCGCCGTCATCATCTTCATCAACAACTATCATCATTATCATTAATCATCGCCATTCTCCTCCTCATCATCATCACAATTAATTGTCACCATCATCATCATCACTATCACAATTACGACCACCATCACCACAGTGATCATTACCATCATCATCATCATCATCATCATCATCCTCACATTAATAAAACAAAACCTCAAAACAAGCATATTGTACATAATTACAATGTATGACATTTATTTCAATACACTCAGAATAAACAGAAAGAAAAAACAAAAACAGACATATCAGAAAAATTGAAACATAATTTTACATTAATACAACCGAAGTTGTAAGCAGACAAAGTTTTCAGGGAGTGTTTTAACACCAGGAGCTGTGATGGTCCAGTGGTAGTGCAGTGGACTCATAACAAGGAGGTCCTCAGTTCAAACCAAAGTCAATGAGCTATTTTCATTTGGCAAGGAAATAATCGAAACAACCATATCCTTCTGATAGGACTCGCTGCCATGTGTCAACTGGCTGTATATTTTAGACTAGAAAATATATGATGAACATGTACTTATTTTTTTTAACGCAGTCAGTTAGACTTAAGAAAAAAAGTCAACCAGCACTTATTCTTATCAGAAAAAAAAGAGAAAATGAGTTTGAGCTTTTGATATCAGAGCCTACTTTGCCAATTGAGAAATAAATTATGTTGCCATTACCCAAGCCTAACTCTGCTTGACAGTCATAGCTAATAACACAGGGCCTATGTAGTGATAGTCTACAGCCCAAATAATTCAGACCCTCCATCGCTCGCTTGGTCTGTGTAATGCACACAGAATAATTTAGTCATGGATGATTTTTAATTATTATTTTGTCTACTTCAGTACAAAAATGTATTTACATATCTACACGACATACATAATTCACAAAGTTGTTCCGAAGGATGAACCTCAAATATCAAGGAGAATTTGGAAACAAAACAAGACCATCAGACATTTTACATCAGGAGTATTCAGGACCCTTTTTTTAATAAATCTTTTTAACCAATCTGTTTCTCTGATTGGTCTTATTTCCATGAAAGTAACTTGATTTCATTTATTGACGCACATACCGATGTAATTTAACACACTCGCAAACAAAACAAGCATGTAAGTATATTTTAGATATGCGCAATTTCTGCAAGCACAGTGATTAGCATTGACATCTAATAGATATCATTATGTCTGTAACCACTAAATTCTTGCTCACTAACTGAAAACAGAAGTGGAGACAAATTCTTTAATTGCCATAATGTATCGATACCAGAAAGACTGTATGTTAGACAAGGGTTATATCCAGTAATTTGTCATTAAAAAAAATATGAAAGAAACTATGTCGTACAGCGATGGGAGACTAAAGGGATCCGGTAACTTTGTCTCAGATTCTGAAACAAAATTCTGGATTTAGCTCATGATGCAATGATAATCATAAACCTTTAGGTCAGTCAGAAACCCCATGACTTTTACAAGCTGATCGCCTGTCTGATTATCAAGATATTTATGATCGGAATTACAAATTTTGAAAACCGTTCGCCTGATGGTTTTCATAACACTATAGTCTATTAGGGAAAACGAGTATGGTAAAACCGGTCAATCAAAGATTTTTACTTTTTGAGGCACTTCTTGATCATTTTGAAGCGCAATTTTTTTAGGGCTTCATTATTACACCATATCACAGACACTAATAACATGTAGGGCCGTGTATCTCAGATTTAACACTGTTAAACGATCCCTTAAGGGAAGGGGCACACTGGCTCCCCCCTCCCTCAATTTTCGCCAAATTTTGGGCATTGTGCCCGTTACCAAATCCTAGATCTCCCCCTATTGTTCGAGGCATATTTCACAGTATTACTCAATTGCAAACTACAGTAAAAGATGTATATAGTGGCTACATATATGGTCTCCCTGTAGGATGGTACGTGTGGTCCAACCTGTCTAGAAAGGCCACCTGTCTACAGTTGCCACTATATACATCTTTTACTGTAGTTTGGCCTTAATAGACAGGTTTGACTGAAGCTTCAATATTTTAGGTGCATCCTCCTGGAGCCGTCAAACAAGGAGTATTATCCCTCTCATGGGCATTTCTTGTAGACTACAGTCTGTTGAGAGCCAGAAGGGCGTTAACTCTGTGTTAGAGTATATGAGATAACGATCTTCTGGCTTCAGACAGTCGATGTGTGGCACGGTATTTCACTAAATTGTCTTATTGAAGCCAAGCTGTTGTATTTTAGGTGCATCCTCCTGAAGTCGTCAAACAAGGAGTTTCATCTGCTTCATGGGCATTTCTTGTCGACTACTGTCTTTCCTTGTTCCTCGTATTCCTGCTTAGAAATCCACATCTGTTGGAATGTACCCTGTATGGTAGAATGGACATAAAAACAAGAAATAAATAAAACATGGTTCATTCATTTAGAGACATGGTAGTTGGCTCTCATGGGGAATTTGACATCATTCTGGTGTTAACTCTATAACAGAGGTTCTCAATCACCAGGTTAGTCTTTAGTTTTATGACAAACACGCCTTCTGTAATGCTTTGCATTTTCCACGCATTCCCCCAAATGGTAAAGTCATTATCTTCAACTGATGACTCTCCCAGAGACTAGGTTTTTGTTGTTGTATAGGACAACGGGTTCGCTGTGTGCAGACTTTTACACCCATGAATGTTATTTTCACCAAGTCTGGTTTCAACGAATTATGGCCTTCTGCACATAGAAACTAACAGCCCTCTCCCTTTAAAAGAAAGCTGAGTTGTGGCACAAGTGAAATTTAATTTGTGAGCTTCCTTGTTTGATTTATTCTCAAATCTCATCCTTTACCATCTTCTCCTCCAGGAATTATTCATCAGTATCACCATCGTCATCATTAACATGTTTAAACAGGCAACACATGTCCTATCCATATAATGGTAAAGCGTATGCCCCTTTCACATACACAGTTTTTTTCTTACAAGTCCTTATGGATCGTAGTTAATGGCAAGCATCCGTAAATAACTTGTCACAACTCGCAACAACTTGCAGACACTCTTAAGGATCCGTGAAAGGAGAGGCACATTTTTTGACATGTCAAAAATCCTCTCAGGATTGTCCACGGATTGTTTTTCCGTAAATAACTCGTAAAAACTTGGAAGTATCGTAAACCGCTCGAAAGAACACGTTACCATCGGTAAACTGCTCGCAAGAATCTGTTAATGACTCGTAACAAATTTTCAAAAGGTCAGTTTAAGATTTGTTTACGGATTATTCTGAATAATTACTAGTGCTTATGTGTTGTTTACGAATTCATGCAGGTCGTATTACCATGGCTTTATGGATTATTAAGAGTTATTACGAGCACTAATTTACGTGTAATTACGAGTAATTTTCGAATAGATACGTATACTTTACGTATTCTTACATATTGTTTAAGATTTTGGGAAAGGTATAAAAGCTGCAAAATCGTCGTAAATACTTGTAACTATTTGTAACAAAACGTAAACAGGTCGTAACTAACACGTAAAAGCTTTGATGAATAGTAATATTCCGTAATATATTTGTAACAATCCGTAAAATGCCCGTAACTTGCTCGTAGTAATCCGTGACAACTCGAAACACATCGTGGAATTTTGCCGTAAATAGCTTGTAACATCTCTTAAATCAGTCGTAAAAGTGGCCAAATCGTAAGGATCCGTGAATTTGTGTGATTCGTAAGGTCTCGTGAGAAAAATCTGTGTATGTGAAGGGGGTATTACTGGTAGATCGAGCATAAAACCACCTATCAATAAGTTTAAAGAATAAACAGTTAAACATTTATTAAAGTGTACCAATGGCGAAAGATATTTTGCTCTATATGTCAGGGGATTCCATGTCGCTATACTATCTTCACAATATGAGCTTCAAATATTACTTAAATTTAAATACTCTCAATTAACATAAAAGTGACTCGCGAGTAGACTCGACGCACTGGTACAAGTTTGCATAGAAAGGGTCCTCACAGAACCTAATGTCCGACTTGGGTTCTGTGTGCACAGTTTGATGTTATTATACATTTTCTTTATACTCTTTATCCACTAGCCCATAGAATGCAATATAAAGATTTTTGAGGTTAATTTTGATACATTCTTGGGATATATGAATTATTATTTTAGGTGATTGGTACACGCTAAATTGGCAACAAAAGTCCTATATGTATAGAAGCTTGATTTTTTGAAATGGGACAAGCATTAAAATGATCAAATTGGCAACATGTAGTCCCATCTATAAAAATTACTGCTGGAGCTTACCAGTGATGCCAGTATAGAGCCTCCTATCCATGAGCTGAATCTTCTCTCTGTTGAACTGAACCTCTTTTCTGATGAACTGGTACTGGAGTAGATCAACTTCAGCTTCATATTCTGACCAATCAAAAGACAGGATAGAGAAATGATGATGACAAAGTTGAAAATTGACCAATGGGAATGGGTGTTATAAATAAGAGTCTTATACAGTGTGTAAGTAAGAGATTATTGCTAAGGTTAGGTAGCTCTCTCTGACCAACCATAACATGAAAGGATATGCTAGGTTCTTCTTCTTCTCATCGTCCTCCTTCTTCTTCTTTTTCTCCTTTTCTTCTTCTTTCTCGTTCTCCTCCTCCTCCTCCTCCTCTTCCTCTTCTTCTTCTTCTTCTTCTTCTTCTTCTTCTTCCTCTTCCTCTTTCTCTTCCTCTTCCTCTTCCTCTTCCTCTTCCTCTTCTTCCTCCTCCTCCTCCTCCTCCTCCTCCTCCTCCTCCTCCTCCTCCTCCTTCTTCTTCTTCTTCTTCTTCCATCTATTCCATCAACATTATCATCATTATTGCTATTATTATTAATATTATTACTAACATTGTTATTATCATTACTGCTACTACAACCACTACTATTATCATCATCACCATCACTGTAGGTCTGACTTACTGCAGGTATTTTGCTTTGTAGATCTCTATGTAACCTGTCTGTGAACCCTCGTAATAAACTGTTGCCTCCAGTTACGATCACATTGCTGAACAGAGCCTGCAGAAGAAGGAAAAGATCAAATTAATTTATTGACATAGCTTATGAAACATTCTATGTTACTTCGCTTTTGGTTTCTAATAGTAATCGAAAATAAATGATACTTGACACTTCAAAAAAGTGAAACTGAAATGTTTTTTGGGCAGTTGCATGTACTAATTTGCTCTTCCTCTCTCCTAGCAGTAGCTCCATCCATCCTTCCCTCTTCTCTCTCTCTCCCTCTATCTGCTCATAGAGATATGTGATATTCATTTTTGAATGCCGTTGTACATAGCGAGAAGATTATTTTCTTAATGCAATGTGAATGTAATATAAGGGGAGATATTTTAGGACAATCCAATTATAGGCAAATGAAAGCAACATGAGCCAATATTGAACAAATTAAGAAGAAAGTTTGGTGGCCTGAAAATAGGCTGAACTAACACAACGTTGAATAATCTGCGAGAGTGATTACTTACTCCTCTCATATCTACATCGCACAGTCCCACAATATTTGTTACAATGTGACTCATACTTTATTTAACCTACTACAGGCTGTACATTTCAAGTGCCTGACCCCTTTCAAGACAATCATTCAACATTCTGTTGTTTGGCTCAATCATTTTTTGTTCAAAGCCCTAAAATATATAGCAGATGCATGAGTAGAAAAAGCAAAGATTGCACACACTGTTTCCATTTTTGTTGCATGAGCATATTGCATTTAATGCAAGGAATTTTAAAAGGAACAGAAGCTATAAGAGTCTTAAATTGGCAACATCTTTACAGTTCCAAAATCATTGTTTTCCATCAATATTGGCTAATTTTTTCTTTGAATTTTCAACAGAGATCTTATCCATATATATGTATATTGTATTGAGAGACATTACATTGTATTAGAACAATTCAGTATTTAAGAAAAACAAAATAACAAATATTGTTGCCGATTTGAAGAACAACATGTGATTATTAGCATACCGGTACTATAATACATGCATTAAGATACTTACTCCTCGAATATCTACATCACATAGTCCTACACTGGTCGTCACGACATGACTCATACTAAGCATACTATTACCATCAGCACCCTGCAAGTACAGAAATAAAAAAAAAGAAAGAAGAGAACGAGATGGAAGAGTTGGAGAAGATAGAGAAGAAGAACAAGCAGAAACAGAAGTAGACAAATAAAAGAAGAGGAAAAAGAAGTATAAGAAGAATAAGAAGAGAAGGAGAAGGAGAAGGAGAAGAGAAGAAGAAGAAGAAGAAGAAGAAGAAGAAGAAAAAAAAGGTAAATGAAAATTAGGCTTGTGGTCACTGACATGATGGGTAAAATAAAAAAAGTGCAGCAAATAATGGTTCAACAATTTTCATCAAAATGATTGACAAGTGGCGTGAACATATGTAACTGCCTACAACAAAATCCATGGACTACTGAATTATTTAATTCCCATAGACTTAACACAGGGACAACCCCTGGTTCCAGTAAGCAATGGGAAATGGTATCTATTAGTGCTTTCACATACCAAAATAACTTACTTGTCAGAAGATACATGTAGATACTGCCTAAACGTAAACAGAAAACAATAGAAACATACAAATCCCACTGCCAATGTCCCCCCACCTCCCCCCATGGATATGCATACTGAACAAGTGGCTTTGCAGAGTTTATAAACACAATTTTTGATACTAAATTTTTATCATTTTAGTGAGAATAACTGGATGAAGGGTTCGTAAAGGAGGGTATGAAGTTACCTTAACGAGCGATGTGTCAAAGAGCTTCTCTGGAATACGATATCTCTCATCACCAAACTCTCTGTTGTACCCGTTTGGGAATTCATAAACCTCTACCGGTAACTGTTCTGCAGTTCTATAACAAAGAAGGAGAAAGGATAGTTAGTAAATATTTTAGAATAACGCTCTGTATTTGATGTACCGGTACATGTATGTGATATTGGGGAATTACGAGAAGCATCTCTGTACCAAATTAATTAAATGATCTGCAGTCCTAAAACAATTAAAAAAAAAAAAAAGGATATAGGACAGTTCGTTATCATACCATCCCCAACACAACCTTCTCCACTACCAACAACATTATCATCACCATCAATACAAAAATAATCACTACTACCATCTTCACCACCACTTACTGTACCACCACCAGCACCAGCACCACTGCCACCACCATATACATGTACCTCCATCACCATCACCATCACCATAGTCGCTGATACTACCATCATCTCCATTACCTTACCCTTCAAGGACAGGATTTATTTTTAAGGTTCAATTGATCACATAATGTTCTGCAAATTGGCAACAGTCATTTTTATCTTTTATTGCTACATTGTTAATGTTTCTAAAAACAAAATATACACGTACATGGACGAGAATGTTGTAGAAAAGTTGAAAAATTTGCCAATATTAATAGAAAAACAATGATTTTAAATCTCACTAAGTGTTGCCAATTTAAAGATTTTAGAGCTTGTTATCATTTTAAAAATTCCTAGCATCAAATGCGACAAAATGGAGAAGAAAAAAATTGAGGTGTGCAGTGTGTTCAGAAAATGTTTCCCTTTCTACTCATGTATCTTGCATATTTGTTAGGGCTCTGAATAAAAAGTTATTAAGCCAAACCACAAAATTAGGAATGATTGTCGCAAAAGGGTTAAAATCACTACCACCACCAGTAATCATCATCACAGCCACTGCCACCAACAAACAACTTACTCCTCATCATATGGTGAATCCATGACTTGCAGAGTAGCCGCCTGAAAGTCTTGTATCAGCAGTTTGCTCATGTAGTTCTTCCATGATTTGGTGACGTTAGGGAGTTCTTTCTCCTTGAAATTAGCAGGCGCACTCTCCTTCACCGGCTCCTGAAGTGAAGAGAAAAAGTTTTAAAAACAAAATAAATAATCATTATTTTCTGTGAAAGTGCAAATGGTATAATGAGTACACTTGACTTCCAAAAGTGTTATGTAATTGATATGTAATAACATTTGTGGTATTCTGAAAATCACAGACTCTTAATGGCTTGTCTAATGGTTTGTTTGTTTAACCCGACTGCTAAGAAAAGATGTGTATGCTTATAAGTAAGCAACAAGGGGACCAATGGATTTAAGTCCTCTCTGAGGGACTTGGCAACAAGGATCAATGCCTCACCAAATTGGTTTCCAACCCGAGACCTCCCAGTCACAAGACCACCGCTCTCCCACTGACAGGACGTTGTGGCGTGCGCCTGTAATCCAGCTAACAGTGGAAGTTACAAACTGATTCAGCCGAGGACGCAGGTTCGAAACCGAGTCACGTCTTTAGGATGGTGACGTTAAGGTCGGTCCCCAGACGTAAATAATCATATCTGATTGATACACGTCTGTAAAAACCAAATTATACACACACACACACACTGAGTCATCGCCCTCCTTTTATCTAATGACATATAATTCCATCAAATGCAGCTGTTTTTAGTACTTTCTTTTCCTTTGTGAAATTAAATGAAGTAATTTTTTTTTAATGTTCACTTTATCATGCTAACAAAAGCATCCTTTAATTTAAGAGAAGAGAGAGAGAAACTAGATGGAACTTCAACTGCGCGCAGTCGAAAATGATGCCTCCGCCATAGAGCAATTTTACAAACCAAAATGGAAGCAATTTTTAAAAATCAAGTTTGATTGTAATCCATCTGTTGGTTCTAATGATAACGCGATCACAAGCTATTTTGAGATACATAATGAGCCCTGTGACCTTTGACCTCGTGACCCCCAAATCTAATCAGTTCATTGACTCTGCAAGATACATACATGACCCAAGTTTTGCGGTAATCCATCAATCGGTTCTTGAGATAACATGATCACAAGCTATTTTGCATACATAATGAGCCCTGTGACCTTAGACCTTTGACCTCGTGACCCCAAAATCTAATCAGTTCATTGACTCTGCAAGATACATACATGGCCCAAGTTTGGCGGTAATCCATCAATCGGTTCTTGAGATAAAGTGATCACGAGCTATTTTTGCATACATAATGAGCCCTGTGACCTTTGACCTCGTGACCCCAAAATCTAATCAGTTCATTAGCTCTGCAAGATACATACATGACCCAGGTTTGGCGGTAATCCATCAATCGGTTCTTGAGATAACGTGATCACGAGCTATTTTTGCATACATAATGAGCCCTGTGACCTTTGACCTTTGACCTCGTGACCCCAAAATCTAATCAGTTCATTAGCTCTGCAAGATACATACATGACCCAAGTTTGGCGGTAATCCATCAATCGGTTCTTGAGATAACGCGATCACGAGCTATTTTTGCATACATAATGGGCCCTGTGACCTTTGACCTTGGACCTCGTGACCCCAAAATCTAATCACTTCATTAGCTCTGCAAGATACATACATGACCCGAGTTTGGCGGTAATCCATCAATTGGTTCTTGAGATAACGCGATCACGAGCTATTTTTGCATACATAATGGGCCCTGTGACCTTTGACCTTGGACCTCGTGACCCCAAAATCTAATCACTTCATTAGCTCTGCAAGATACATACATGACCCGAGTTTGGCGGTAATCCATCAATCGGTTCTTGAGATAACGCGATCACAAGCTATTTTTGCATACATAATGGGCCCTGTGACCTTTGACCTTGGACCTCGTGACCCCAAAATCTAATCACTTCATTAGCTCTGCAAGATACATACATGACCCGAGTTTGGCGGTAATCCATCAATTGGTTCTTGAGATAACGCGATCACGAGCGGGACGTACGTGCGGACGGACGGACAACCAGAAAACATAATACCTCCGGCTACGTTGTAGCGGAGGCATGGAAAGGTAAGGAAAACTAAAACAAACAAACAACCGAACAGGAAACAGCAGCTCTTTTTTATCTACTTTGAGCACTTAGGAAATTCCGGCTTTTATGAAAGTGAAACATACTTCACAGCCCGGCAAAAACAAGTTATATATAAAATTCTGATCTTAAAAAAAGAAGAAGCATGTGATTATCCTCTAACATATTTCCTCTTTTCAGATCCCTTAATTGGTGTTTTAATTGTGAATATAAGACAATCAATTACATGAGGATGAAAACTAATTAAAACTAAATTTAAAAGTTGATTAAAGTCATCAAAACTTTGGGTATTAAATATCGTTGTCTTCAAAGCATGGAGTGAAAAATCTGTAACTTCGATTCATTTTGATTTTGCAATTCAACATCTTCAGAGGTTTTTCAACTGTACTACAAGTCATCTAGTAAAGGAATTGACTTAAGGAATTATATCCATTACAGTTTTGAAGTCATCTCTTTGAGACTCTTCGACAAACTTTGCTTCAGAAGTTTTCAACTGTACTTCAAATCGTACAGTAGAAGGAATGGACATTTAGGAATAAGACATATTACAGTTTTGAAGTCGTCTCTTTGAGACTCTTTGACAAACTTTGCTTCAGAGGTTTTCAACTGTACTTCAAATCGTATAGTAGAAGGAATGAACATTTAGGAATCAGACACTTTATAGTTTTAAAATCATCTCTTTGAGATTCTACAACAAACTTTGCTTTAGAGGTTTTCAACTGAACTTTCAGACAAGGAATGGACATTTAGGAATTAGATACTTTGCAATTTTGAAGTCATCTCTTTGAGATTCTTTGAGAAACTTCAGAGGTTTTTGAACTGTACTTCAAGTCATACAGTACAAGGAATGGATGTTTAGGAATTACCCAGGTGCCATGGACCACCCAAAGTCCTGATATGAAACTTTAAGTGTACTGCCTTTGTTGGCCATGATTTCGTGGATTTTGTCAAGAACACAGAAAATTATCACCATAATTTGAATTGGCAAACATCTGCAATTGTTTGATATACTTGATAAATGACCACCAAAACTTAAATTTCAGCCACCATCTGCACTTGTGAAACTCAAGTAATTATCAAGGATTTTGTTGATTTTGTGAAGTTTATGGTAAATGACCACCAAAATTTGACATTTGGCCACCGTTTGCACTTGTGAAACTCAACTTATTAGCAAGGATCGTGTAAAGTCACTGTAAATGAGCAACAAACACTTTATTTTACAACCTTTTGTAATTGTGAAGCTCAAGCGATTAGCCAGAATGTTTTTTGACTTTGTGAAGTTTATTATAAATGAGCACCCAAACTTGAACATCGGCCACTGTCTGAAATTGTGAAACTCAAGTGATTAGCCAGGATTTTGTAAAGTTCAAAGTAATTGAGCACCAAAACTTAAACTTTGCAACCTTCTGCAATCGCGACGCTCAAGCCATTAGCCAGGATTTTGTTGCTTTTGTGAAGTACACTGTAAAATGAGCACATTAGCAGTGGCCATTCTGGAAAAAAAGAGGACATTTTGTTTCTGAAGTGGTGATAGAGGTTATAATCATGCTGAAGATAACGACTTCCCATACAGCCTCAAGGTTTTCCTTTTGCTTGTGGGTGCTGTGTGCCATGTCCCTGCTCTCTGCAGGATCGCTTGTGAAGGATGTTTCAGGAATTCTCAGCCCTGAGTCAACCAGCGGTTGCCAGCTTAGAAACACAAGCCTCGGATCAAAAGCCAACTGTACTCACCTAGATATCAAGTCTGTTCCTCAGGATCTTCCAAGCAACACGGTAATGCTTGATCTCTCCTTCAACAAGATCACAACTCTGTTCAACAGTTCTTTTGCCTATCTTCCTGACATCGTTACCTTAGGGCTTGCAAGCAATGTCCTCTCAAAGATAGAAAATGGTGCCTTTAAGCCCCTGGCTCATCTCAGGAATTAAGTTTAAATAGAAACATACTAGTTTCTCTTCCATCAGGTCTGTTTCGTACAAATCAATTCCTTTCCACACTCATTCTAAGTAAAAACAGATTATTTTCTTTTCCTAGTGATGCACTGCCATGGTCTAACAGTATCAAGATCCTTGACTTACGTGACAATAATATCTCCTTCTTTGAATCCCATGACTTAAAACCTCTTCAGAATTGTTCACTGGAAAAGCTGCAGTTAGAAAGTAATGCCTTAAGTAATCTTCCTCTTAACGTTTTCTCATATTTGAGCACAGTGAGGAGCTTGTTTCTTTCAAGAAACAATTTTCCAAAATTTCATCCCTCCATGGTTTTAGGAAGTACTGTCATCACAAACCTTTACTTTGATTCATGCAAGATAAATGAAATAATTCCATTGAACAAGTCACATGTTTCTCTAGGGAAATGGGGAAACATCTTTAAACTAAATCTTGCATCAAATATAATAAGTTACATCCCTGACTTTGCATTTTGGGGTTTCAATCAGACAAAATTTCTGTCACTTCATGGAAGCCAGATTGCTAGTTTATCAAATAGATCTTTTGTGGGTTAGACCACTTAATTCAGTTGGATCTGTCTCACAATCGCCTCACGACCTTAAGCTTAGATATGTTCTCTTGCAATAACATGTTACAGCAACTGAAGCTTAATGGGAACAAGATTGCAAGGCTATCCATCGGCATAGAATCGGGCCTATCCTTACTCTATCAACTCGACTTGGCGCACAATAATATCAAGGATATCGAAAGCAATAGAAACAATGTAACATTTCCTTCAGTAGAGTACATTGATCTGTCTTTTAACAAATTTACAGGGATCAGGAGGTTTTTAATGGGGGGTTTCACTAATCTGAGAATTCTGAACATGTCGAACAATGACATCTCCAATTCATATTCCCCCAAGTCGTTCATAAACTTGAGGCTTCTCCAAGAGCTGTATCTTACCAATGAGCATTTCCAGACCATCAATAACGCTTTTCGCTACCTAGGGGCTCTACGCGTATTGGATTTGTCATTTGCCCCATTGAAATTAACCTCCATAAGTCAATTCACAAATGCCTCATCCCTCACCAGGCTGGCTATGCGTAAGAACAGTCTGAGGAGTACAGATATGTACCACGTCAAGACTGAAAGCTCTCTGTTTCGAGGCCTAGACTCTTTGGAGAGACTGGATCTAAGACAGAATAAGCTTGATATGTTAGCACCAGGTACTTTCAAGCCGCTGAAGAAACTCAAGATACTTTACCTGTCGCAGTCTTCTATAACAGTTCTGAGCCGTGGTGTCTTTGACAGCCTGACTGCCCTCACGACATTGGACCTTCGCAACAATGAGATCAAGAAGATACCTGAATGTCTCCTTCAAACGCAACACCATCTTGCCGTTCTATTTTTAAGCAACAATAAACTTGAAACCATTCCAAGGACACTATTCAACAAAACCAACTCTCTGCACAGTCTGTACATCCAACAAAACAAAATTGCCACCATAGAACCAAAGACGATGTTCCCAACAAACACGACACTAAAATTGAATGCTTTTGGAAACCCTTTTTCCTGTACATGCCACTTGAGTTGGTTCGTGAAGTGGCTCTGTTCTGGCAATGTTGAACTCTTACATCTAGAGAAGACTTTCTGCTCGCTTACGTCCATCAAAGAAGAGGTCAATTCACCTATACTTTCATTCAACCCTGACCAATATTGTGGCACAGACATTGTGATGATCACAGGTGTATCCTGTTCAGTTGTTCTGGTCGTGGTGATTTGCTTGGTGGCTTATAGGAAGCGATGGTGGCTAAACTACAAACTCTTCCTCCTCAAGCTAGCGATCTTTGGCTACGAGGAAATCAACCAGGACTTTGACGCGCAGGACTACGAGTACCAGCTAAACATCATGTACAATGAACATGACGAGGAATGGGTGGACCAGATCATGAAGCCAATGCTGCAGGAGAGGTTTCCACATCTACGGAAAGTGGTCTTCGGTGACAATGACCTCAACATCGGGATGTTCTACATCAATGCTCTCCACTACGCCACCGAGAACAGCTTCAAGACTGTTTTGTTGATAAGTTACAACTCAATAGATGATGTCTGGTTTTTGACCAAGCTGCGCATAGCTCTAGAGCACCTAAACGACATCAGACTGGACAAGGTAATACTGATTTTCATTGAGGACATCCAGGATGAGGACCTCCCGTACCTGGTTCGGTTATTCCTGAGTAAAAACAAACCTTACATGTTGTGGACGGACGACGAAGATGGCCAGGAACTCTTCTGGGCCCAGTTTCAGAAGAGCATGAGAGCCAACAGGGCCTTCAACAGCGTTATTCCCATTTAACAAGAATATTTCCACAACTAGTTAAAGGGATCCGTAACTTTGTCTCAGATTCTGAAACAAAATCCTGGATTTAGCTCACGCTGCAATCATAATTATAAACCTTTATGTCAGTCAGGAACCCCATGACTTTTACAAGCCGATCGCCTGTCTGATTATCAAGATATTTATGATTGGAAATCGAAACCAAATTTTGCGTTTTCCTAACGGTTTTCATAACACTACAGTCTATTGGGAAAACGAGTATGGTAAAACCGGTCACTCAAAGATTTTTACTTTTTGAGCCACTTCTTGATCATTTTGAAGCGATTTTTTTAGGGCTTCAATATTACACCATTTCACAGACACTGATGACACCTAGGGCCGTGCATCTCAGATTTAACATTGTTAAACGATGCCTTTAAGAAAATTAGGAATCTCTGATCATGCCGACTATTGTTATGATGCAAAGTTACCATTAAAAAAATCAACCACACTTATTCCCATTTAACAAGAATATTTTCATGACTAATAAAGAAAATTAGGAATCTCTGATCATGCCGACTATCTTTAAGACAAAAAGTTACTATCCAAAGTAATGACTTTTCAATAGAGTTATTCCTATTTAGCTCAAAAGCACGAAGCAGTAAAAACAGTATAAAAACAGAGTATTGAAAAAAATCATAGAAATGTCTTATGGCCATGGATAAATAATTCTGATAGTAAGTATTTTTTTTTAATGGAGAATTTAGTCTTTGAGAAATCTTTGAAGGCGATCTATGGTAGTGTTCTTGTGAGAAAAGAAAAGGATCATAATCATTGAAAAATATACATTTAGCAATTTGATTAGGTACAGGTCCTAGGAGATTTTTAAAGACTTGACCATAATTGTGTTGCATAGGTCATGTCCTTTGAAACCCACTTATAATCACATGAAGGAATAATGAGTATGTAATTGTTTATTCTTTTCTTCAAATTTGAGCATTAAGAAAAACATCAATTTACAGCAGATGCTGACTACACGTCACATATTTGTTTATATTTATGTTTATATGTCTTTATTTTGTCCGCTCTTACAACAATCCTTGATATTTTCTGCTAAATTGATCAATCTAGAGCCATAGCTACCAAAGGGATGGCACACATTATATGTCGATCCACAATACTAAGATAATCAATGACTTATCATTTAACCTTCAAAACTTACATGCCTTTATATCCAGTTACCATTATCTCTTTAACTCATTTATTTCAGAGTCATGCTTTTAACTATTTGTTTTATTTGGCATGTTAAAAATGTATTAAACCTAAAAATAATGGAATCTAAGTCTCTATCCATTTTTGTATGTGCTAGTTATGTTTAAATACCCTGCCTGAGGAACTTACACTTTCATTTGTAAACCTTGGTCTTTTTTTTTTAATGTTCATTCTTTATTTGAAGGGTGAATGTTTTTACTATAAAGATTAATTAATAACAAGGGAAACGCTCTCGGCGGTCTCGCCTGCATTACGCAATTCAATATGATGAAAAATTGAGGTAGGGACATTATTTATAGGCAGGGTGGCCCATTAGGGCCCCAAATTAAATCCTCTGAATCTAATCAGCATTTTGAAGTGAATGTTGACTCATCAGAAGAATTATTTACTATTGTTTGTACCAAGATTGATAACTTTCATGAAATATGAACAAATAACAAAAATTGATTTATCAATTTTTGTGTGTATAATATAATCCAAGTCTACTGACCTAGAATGACCTTTGACCTTGACTTTGTGACCTAGAATTTGAGTCATATGATTTGTGATACTTGATAATCCTTGGGTACAAGTTTCATGGAATAGGAATACATGTATATTTTCGAAATTACAATAAAAATTCAAAATCTTAACCTGATGCCACAACATAGTCAAAGTTTGCAGACCTGAAATGACATTTGACCTTGACTTTGTCACCTAAAAGACTAATCACATGATTGGTGATACTTGATAACCCTTATGTTCAAGTTTCAAATTTTTCAAATGTACAACATACAATCAACAACTAAATTATTCTTACCACTTGTAAACATGTTTGTATGTTTTTCATAAATCAAGAATGAAAGGTGGATTGTTGAATAAGGGCATTCGTTGAATACTTTTAGATGTAAGCTTTGATATGTCACATTCTCAAGAAACGTAAATCGGGACAAATACATTGTTCACATACTTAAAAATCACAGAACTTGGTAAGAGTATGAATACTTTAGTAGTTAACTGTACATGTATAACATCACTATAAATCAGATATAAATTGCAAGATGATTAAAAGCCTTTTAAAGATATTTTCTGTAAATACCAGTTAAATATGCCTTAACGTTTATTGCTATCATTGTAGTTCTAATCTATCAGAGAACCTGGAGGGAAGAGCCTATCAGAAGTTGTCTCTAAAAGATATCCCCTTTTTGTCATTGACATTTGAAGCCTAAACTGGGCCATCCTGAAATATTCATTTTCTAAAGATGCTTCCCTTATCTTAGTCTACCTTGCATGGGGCAACTCAAAAATGAGGATCAGCAAACAGACATTTTAAAAGCTAAACATTCATATTGTACGCTGCTTCCCCTGGTATAGCCTGTTTTGCAGTCAGCATAAATGCATTCGAGAAGAAGCGTAGGGAATAGGCTCTTACCTTAGATGCTATTCTGTAGGCAGGGACGACTTCTATCCTCTCATCCTCAAAGAACTCTTTACATTGCATGCTGATGAAGTCTCCTCCCAATGGACTCTTTACAATGGCTGTATTAAAGAATGATATAACAGTTTTATCACGAATATTCAATAGTATGAATATTCAAATGAACAATCATGATATGTTATAGGATTTGTTTTTGTGTGCAGCGAGCTTTCATGACGTTAGAGTCTTAATTATGCATCTTACGATATCAAATTAATAAAATTTAGACCAAAGGATATTGGGCAGCATCAAAAAAGACTGCGCCAAAATGAGCATTTCCTCATATGTATTGTAGACAATGGAGAATTCAAATATATCATTGATATGTGAATAGTTAATTAGCAATAAAAAGCCATTTCATATAGATATGAAACTTCATGGGCTTATTCTTTATGGACACTCTATCTGTATGCCAAGTCTCAGAATGCACCAATATAACCTGGCCTTTTTAGGATAAAGCTTTAAAAAGAGGTCTTAAAAACTAAAACAGAGCTCTGCTGAAAGAAGAAGGATTTAAAAAAAACATTTTCACACAAAAAAGGAATGTTTAAATCTGGGATTCTTCACTTTCGCCACAACTGAGAAATGTACTTTTAAAAATAAAATATAAATGGCAATGAATGATGCACTAACCTGATTGGTTAACATAGCCTTCATATACAGGCACTGCTGTGGTGTGAGTTGCTCCACTGTCTATTACCAAACCTGTTGCTCTCCCATTGGCAAAACTGCAAAGTGGCTGGTTAAGGAAACTAATCTCCATTGTGTTACTTACTTTTATCTGAAGCACAAACTGATAAGGCGGGAAGCACATACAATTCAGACTCAATACAAAGGCTGTTTTCAAAGTGGAAATATACGCAGAGAGAGAGAGAGAGAGAGAGCAGGACTATTGCATAAGAAAAGGGGCGAAGACAAACTCTCACACTTGATATAAATAAGTTTTAAAAGTGTCAAATACATTTCCAAAGCATGAAAGGATACGCAGAGAGGACAGGACTCTTGCAGAGGAAGAGGGCAGGAATGTTGTACTGCTCAAACATCAGCTCTGTCAGCTTCTCTCTTTTCTGACGTAAATTCCACTGAAAAAAGAAAATAAACAAACATGATATGAAAAACGACTGTAATGATAATTACTAGAGTTCACCTGAATTATAAGTATTAATCGAACCCACTAAATTGGGACATTTGATATACACAAACAAGCTTACAATACAACAATCTGATCTTCCAAACACTCGCTTGTGTATAAGGGCACAAGGGGTCAGCCTGTTTAGGTTTATATGTCTAAAAATAAAGACCAGTTCTGGTCATGCGATTGCATTGTGAAAGAAACGTTGTGGAATCGATCAGAAAAGGTTGATCATCTAGCATATAAGTATTGGTGTGTACTGCAAGGTTCTGGAATCATCAAAACGATAAGAAATTTGGCCCAGTCTTGGTAAAGTTACAAGCACTGTACACAGAAAGATGTATATGGGACTACGCGACCACGTGCGCGATATATATTTGGTCCCAATAGATATAATAATTTACCAAATATATCAATTAGTAGGCGGTTTCCGGCAAAATTTGTATCATCACGTATTAGTCAAAACATATTCTTTCACATGATTGGTAATGAGAGCTTCCATTTCATTTTTTGAGAGAGGGGCGTTTCCAAAACTGGTCTTTACCTTTAAAGGAGAAGCTGCAACATCAGTGATTTTAATTTCTTAAAAAGCTGTTAGGTCAAGAAAAACAAAAACAATCAGAAGTAACCAAGGAAAGGTTATCAAACTTTTGCCTTGATTATTTGTTTCTTTAAAATACTTTTCAAAGGTTCATCATTGTCGCTAGAAAGCCTTCCATTAATCAAATCCCTGTACTGCAATTGACTTTTGGATACTACAAAAAATATATCCAATCCGGGTGATGATGGTAACAAAAACTAACAATAACTTTGTAGATTTAAACCTAACTGACTATTCAGGACGACAAACCTGCCAAAGGATTTGGCTAAAAATGCACATCAGCCATATATCAAGCAAAGGACATAGAGAGAGAAACAACAACCAAAGATAGAGATAGAGAGAGAGACAGAGAGAGAGAGAGACAGAGAGACAGAGAGAGAGAGACAGAGACAGAGACAAAAAACAACCAAAGACAGAGAGAGAGAGAGAGAGAGAAAAACCACTTAAGACGGGGGAGAGAGAGAGAGAGAGCGAATCAAGTTAGTCGTCCTAATCTCATACTACGGACGATAAAACAGATTCAAGGAATCCCATTTCCAGGGATTTTTCCTAGCTTGCTCCAAACTGCTGATCTATACAGCATGATAAGCAATTCAGAAGTATTTTTAATTCTATAGAACAGCTGAACCATCATCAGAACTATACAGGTTAGCTTTAGAGTAACGCTTTAAGTTTGAGCTAAAATCGGGTCGGACGATCGAATCTCCGGTTGGGCTCCCGATATCGGTATCGGATTGGAAAATCGGAGGGATATCTGATGAAAACCTTCCTGTCTTGTCTCCAAAAACTTTCATTACCGTATTTGCCGGCGTAAAGGCCGCAGTATTTTCGGAAGAGAAAATATCAAAAAGTCTGGGTGCGGCCAATGTGCAACAACTAAAAATTCAGCAATCAAAACAGCACGTATACTATTCGTACATATGGGACTACAATGACTATACCACTATGGTACAGGACACTTTCACACAACTTACCGACTATTTCATGTTGCATTGTTGACATTAAGATGAAAATAAACTTCATAAAATAACATCTACCGATAGATCTAGATCTAAGTTCGTGCCAATGCAACGCTAAAAAGTAAAAGAAGGGACCGTTACAGAGCTGCCGCGGCGCAACTGCGCATCCAGCCGAAGTCGCACTTCGTATACATTTCATGCAATTTCGCATTACACGGTACATTGTGGTTGGCGCAATTTCGCATTACACCGTACATTGTGCCTGCGATACAGTACTAGCTTCAAAATCAATGAAGATTTGCTAAATAAATACGATCATTTTTGAGGTAAACTTAGTTTTTTCCTGTAAATTTTATAAGAATATTGATGAATTTGGTACCAGTTTGTAGAAAAAAATAAGTGTTCTACGAGAAAATTACGAATATTTTGTATGGTCCGTTTTTTGTTTGTTTTTGTTTCGCAAAGTTAGGGGTGCGGCCTATGCGGCGCTGCGGCCTAATCGCCGTCAAATATGGTAATGTACATGTACGTTAAAGGTACTATGTCCCATTTGCAGGCCAAAAATGAAAAGGTTAAATTCCAACGGCATTTGAAAGACAATACTAATTTAGAACTTCCCTAAAAAAGGAGGGCTTGAAAATGTCTTTAAGTGGGAAAATAACGACTATTAGTTGTCGAATCGACTTAGGAGCTATAGAGCCAGTAAGTAATAGTCTGATTTTTCAGACCATTGTACCGAATGGTCGTACGTTTTATGCTGCGCAAAGATTCAATCAGTTTAATTTTGGCCATTACAAGAAGTGGGTTATTGATGAAGACAAATGCTCATGTACCCTTTACAGATCCATTTATTTATGTTATTAGAAAAACAGAAGTCGGTCAGTCACTCAATAATGTCTGACAGTGAAGTCTAGCAAGTAAATGGGTTTCCTTGCATAATTTGAATATTAGGACACTGCTAACTTTTAAATTTCACAGATAGGACATACATGACATATTCATAATTCCTGCAAAGTTCTATACAGAATTTGATGTTCGCTGCAAAAGGGACATAGTATCTTTAAGATCCCCTCTCGTTCTTCTTGTCTTCTCGGCTTGTGTTATTCTCATGTTATTTTTTAACTTTTATATGTTTCTTTACCTTTGTATATTTTTAATGAAAGTATTGAACAAAGTGAACTTGAACTTGAACTCGACTTACTGCAGGTTCCGACATGAGTACAGGATGCAGGCTGGGGTCAGACTTGATGTATTTCTTGTAGGCGTGGTCCAAAACGGATTGAAACATGTCCCAGTCTTCAACTAAACACAAAGAGATGGAAGAAATAGATGTAAAAGGATTGAAACAAGTCCCAGTCTTCAACTAAACGCAAAGAGATGGAAGAAAAAGATGTAAAACGGATTGAAACATGTCCCAGTCTTCAACTAAACACAAAGAGATGGAAGATATAGATGTAAAACCGATTGAAACATGTCCCAGTCTTCAACTAAACACAAAGAGATGGAAGATATAGATGTAAAATGGATTGAAACATGTCCCAGTCTTCAACTAAACACAAAGAGATGGAAGATACAGATGTAAAATGGATTGAAACATGTCCCAGTCTTCAACTAAACACAAAGAGATGGAAGATATAGATGTAAAACGGATTGAAACATGTCCCAGTCTTCAACTAAACACAAAGAGATGGAAGATATAGATGTAAAACGGATTGAAACGTGTCCCAGTCTTCAACTAAACACAAAGAGATGGAAGATATAGATGTAAAACGGATTGAAACATGTCCCAGTCTTCAACTAAACACAAAGAGATGGAAGTTATAGATGTAAAACGGATTGAAACGTGTCCCAGTCTTCAACTAAACACAAAGAGATGGAAGAAAAGATGTAAAACGGATTGAAACATGTCCCAGTCTTCAACTAAACACAAAGAGATGGAAGTTATAGATGTAAAACGGATTGAAACATGTCCCAGTCTTCAACTAAACACAAAGAGATGGAAGAAAAAGATGTAAAACGGATTGAAACATGTCCCAGTCTTCAACTTAACACAAAGAGATGGAAGATATAGATGTAAAACGGATTGAAACATGTCCCAGTCTTCAACTAAACACAAAGAGATGGAAGAAAAAGATGTAAAACGGATTGAAACATGTCCCAGTCTTCAACTAAACACAAAGAGATGGAAGAAAAAGATGTAAAACGGATTGAAACATGTCCCAGTCTTCAACTAAACACAAAGAGATGGAAGAAAAAGATGTAAAACGGATTGAAACATGTCCCAGTCTTCAACTAAACACAAAGAGATGGAAGATATAGATGTAAAACGGATTGAAACATGTCCCAGTCTTCAACTAAACACAAAGAGATGGAAGATATAGATGTAAAAAAGGGCAACAATACTGTAAAACCAGGGCCCTGCTTCATAAAAATTGTCATTAATAACAAATTATTAATTTCTACGAAAAATTAGCTCTTGGCCAATCAAATGCAACAATTGCAGTAACTTATAAGGCAACAACACTGTAAAACCAAGGCCATAACAAATTAGCTCTCAGCCAATCAAATGCAACAATTGCAGTATCTTATAGGGCAACAATTCTGTAAAACCAGGGCCCTGTTTCATAAAAATTGTTATCAATAACAAATGATACATTTCTAGGACAAATTTGGAAACTTAAAGCCCAAGTCCACTCCAATTTTCAAAAATAAAGCATGTTGTAAATAAATCAAAGGTTAAAACTGCCAAATAACGAATATTAGTTGTCGAATCGACTTAAGTGCTACCAAGTCAGTAAGTAATAGTCTGATTTTCAGACCATTGTACCAGATGGTCATACGTTCCTTGCATAATTTGAATATTAGGACACTGCTAAGGTTTAAATTTCACAGATAGGACATACATGTACAGTTGTACATGACATATTCATAATTCCTGCAAAGTTCTACAGAATTTGATGTTGGCTGCAAAGGGACATAGTATCTTTAAAAAAGAGGGATTAACACATCATATGGGAAGCAAGACTTTAGCAGTCAGTAAAAAAAAAAAAGAAGAAAATCTAGTTCTCACCCATGCCATCTTTGAGTGGCGTGCCCAGCTCCATCCCCTCACGAACGTACGTCAGGTATGGTGTATCAACAACGTATCGCTTCTTTATTGCTCCATCCTTGATGATCGGTTGTGTCTGACCGTCGATGTCCATAGATTCTTCATCTTTGCAGTCCACTGACCCGACTGTTGTCGGAAATTCAGCCTGTAGGTACGGCAATTACATAAGAAACATTGAGAACAAAATTAAGCATAATATTTACATCAAAAGTATCACGAACAACAGTGTTGACTTGGTTAAAAACATACACAGGAACAGAAAAATTTAGCTCTGGAAAGATTGGAACAAAGTCTTCGTCTATGCAGTCGACTGACCCGGCTGTTGTCGGAAATCCTCACTTCTTTTCAAGAAAATGTCACGAGTACAAGTTTGCTGACCTTCCCACTGAAATGCATACAAAAATTAACCCGCATTTCAATGAGGATGTCGTCAAAATTGAACTTAAAGTGTACCAATCACCAAATCATGTTTTTCATTTGATGTAAGGGGTTCCATGACGCTTTACTGCATTTAAAATATGAGCTTGAAAGCCTTGAAATATTACTTCTACAAAGTGATATTGCAGTTTCCATACATTCTCATCAATTGACCAGTAAAAGGTCTGGTTGAGTAGACTAGTTAATGGACACGTACGCACTCGCATAGAATAAGACTAACCTATACTGTATGTGGAGTTTTTTTGATATCCTTCATCCTCAACAATTTACCTATAGAATGCAAGGTAAAGTTTGTTGAGGGTGATTTAATATATTGTAGCTATCCATAAAATATATTTTCAAGTAATTAGTACACTTGAAGATCGTTCTGTGAACGTGTCTGAAACTGGTTTGAGTTTCAGAATTAAAGGAAGTAAAGACCAACAAATTCCAATCTGTGAATAACCTACCTTCGGCGAATCCTCTCCAGCATACCCCCCTCTCACGGAGTAGGAGCCCACATCAAACACCAATGCACCGACCTCATCTGTAAAAATAAACAAAAAAAGTTCTTACTAAAATCCAATCCGTCCCATGAAGGAAGGTCCACCCTCGTTCATTCTTGTAATTCAATATTTTTCTTTGGTATCTCTCACTTTCCTTCTTTTTTCTTGCGCTTAGAACAGGCTGCCAACCTCTGGAGTTCAAAAACTGTATTCTTTAATGCCAAAAGTTGTATTTTACTGACAAAAACTGTATTTAAAAAAAAAACATGGATCAATGCCTCTTACAGTTCCTACATACAGTAAGAAATTTGTTTATGGAGCATTTGGTTGAATATGCATGATTTCGTCATGACTGATGGTGTGTTCGATGAACCAATGAGCATCCCCAAATTGCCGATGTGAGATGCCTGTAGGATACTTTGCAGGACAGAATGGGCATTTTGCCATTGAAAATGGCACACACACACACAAAATTAAAATTAAATTATTTTGGAAAATCGTATTTTATTGAGGAAAATCGTACTGTCGTATTTACTTCAAAAAATCGTACAAAACGATTAAATCGTACTGGTTGGCAGGTGTGTTAGAACCATAAGTATTAAGCGCTTTATAAATATAATGTATTATTATTATTATTATACAAGCATAACAATGGGAGAAAACGAGGATTTAGTGGGCTTAACAATAGAAGTGCACAGCCTACATGGGAGACTACTATTGGAGACTGTCTCTAAGTCTAATGTCAGAGACTTTTGTTGAGATGTTTGGTAGCTTATTTGGGGGACAGACAGTCTCCAATTCGGGATACTACATGTACATGTAATTTCCTTTATTTACATTTGCTGCGAATGGATTACCTTGTAGGGTGTCTTAACGATTTTACAATTTTCCCTTTTGGATCGTTTTTCACAATTATGGTTGGATAATTGAAAAAAATCATTTACCCGGTACTCAGAATAATACATTTCAAATTTCAAAAGATATAGCCCCCCAAACTCTATGCAATATTCATCTTATTTTTGTCAGAATCGACGAAAAAGACATACACACAGAGTTATTTTATTTTGCTAATTATAGCTAAACAGCTGCATCGCGCGATATGCAAGTGTACGCGTGTTGCTTAGCTTCATGCGCAACTTGAACGTGATCGCAAGCCCCACCTCCGTTTTAGTCCGTGTGCGGGTCCGTTTGCTAATTCACAAACACAACCGCCATGGGTTCGGGCTGAGCGGAGCTCACGCCTCCCTACTTACATGTAGCTGATCCGAAAAATGGGGGGTGAAGGGAATTTTCAAACTGTAATGGCTTGTGATCCCTTGGGGCTAGCGAAAAAATAAGCGCATGGATATATTCCTTACGACTGGGACTACTTATCGCTCGGGCGTCAAAGCTCAAAAGTGGCAAATTTCGGAGCTAGCCAGGAAACAATGTTTAAATCCCTGTTTTTACCAGGATATTTTTAGAATTTTGAGATGACGCCCATTAGGAAATATGGAGATTAACCTGCTCTTTCATATGACACCTCATTTATTGATTATCACTTTCAGGATCACGAGCAATAAAAGTTTGAATCTCGATTTGGTAATAAAAACATTGACCAATTTTGCATGATCGCGCAATGCACGTAGACTGCATAAGGATGCGTGCAATCTCTTTGACAACAAACAACATTGGGGGTGCGATCAGACACCCTTTAGGCTTTACCTTGGCTCAAAATAAAAATAAGATGAGCAAATACCTCATGTAAAATAACCCCTTTTGACCATCTTCTTACAAAATTCACTGTCTACTTTTATTTTCATAACATTAACAGCTTTAGTTATGATCACGGCAATATGGGCTCCTGACCTCAGAGAAGTAAAAATTGACTGAAAATAGTCTATGACCTTCTTGCCAATCTAAGTCATTGTCAATACACAGATAGTGCATAGATCTAGACCTAGATTAGATCTAGATCTACATTTCTTGTCATTACATAGCCTATTCATTGTTATTAGTCTTTTTGCGGATGTTAGTTACTGTACTTACAAATGTAGTAGGGTGTCTGACGATTTTTCAATTTTCCCTTTTGGATCGCTTTTCACCATTATGGTTGGATAATTGAAAAAATTATTCACTCAGAATAATACATTTCAAATTTCAAGACTCACCAATGTTTCTATCAAAAGTTACAGCCCCTTCAATTCCTACAATATTCATCTTTTTTGGTCAGAATCAACAAAAAGATGTACACGCAGAGTTATGTTGTTTTGCTAAATTTAGCAAAACAGATGCATGCAGCATTACGCAATATGCAAGCGTACGCATACGCGTGTTGCTTAGCTGCATGCAATCCATTGTCTTCAATGGGCATCCACTTCCGGGTCTGTTCGCCTAAGACACACATGCGGTCCGAATGCATAAATGCATGTGCAGATTTTACGCGCTGTCACCACGGGTTCGGGCTGTGTGGAGCTCACGTCTCCCTACTTAGCTGATCCGAAAATGGGGGGAAGGGTATTTTCAAACTGTAATTGTTTGTGATCCCTGGGGGCTAGCAAAAAAATAAGCGCATCAATTCAATATATTCCTTACGACTGGGACTACTTATCGCTCGGGCGTCAAAGCTCAAAAGTGGCAAATTTCGGAGCTAGCCAGGAAACAATGTTTAAATCCCTGTTTTTACCAGGATATTTTTAGAATTTTGAGATGACGCCCATTAGGAAATATGGAGATTAACCTGCTCTTTCATATGACACCTCATTTATTGATTATCACTTTCAGGATCACGAGCAATAAAAGTTTGAATCTCGATTTGGTAATAAAAACATTGACCAATTTTGCATGATCGCGCAATGCACGTAGACTGCATAAGGATGCGTGCAATCTCTTTGACAACAAACAACATTGGGGGTGCGATCAGACACCCTTTAGGCTTTACCTTGGCTCAAAATAAAAATAAGATGAGCAAATACCTCATGTAAAATTACCCCTTTTGACCATCTTCTTACAAAATTCACTGTCTACTTTTATTTTCATAACATTAACAGCTTTAGTTATGATCACGGCAATATGGGCTCCTGACCTCAGAGAAGTAAAAATTGACTGAAAATAGTCTATGACCTTCTTGCCAATCTAAGTCATTGTCAATACACAGATAGTGCATAGATCTAGACCTAGACTAGATCTAGATCTACATTTCTTGTCATTACATAGCCTATTCATTGTTATTAGTCTTTTTGCGGATGTTAGTTACTGTACTTAGTAGGGTGTCTGACGATTTTTCAATTTTCCCTTTTGGATCGCTTTTCACCATTATGGTTGGATAATTGAAAAAATTATTCACTCAGAATAATACATTTCAAATTTCAAGACTCACCAATGTTTCTATCAAAAGTTACAGCCCCTTCAATTCCCTACAATATTCATCTTTTTTTTGGTCAGAATCAACGAAAAAGATGTACACGCAGAGTTATGTTGTTTTGCTAAATTTAGCAAAACAGATGCATGCAGCATTACGCAATATGCAAGCGTACGCATACGCGTGTTGCTTAGCTGCATGCAATCCATTGTCTTCAATGGGCATCCACTTCCGGGTCTGTTCGCCTAAGATACACATGCGGTCCGAATGCATAAATGCATGTGCAGATTTTACGCGCTGTCACCACGGGTTCGGGCTGTGTGGAGCTCACGCCTCCTACTTAGCTGATCCGAAAATGGGGGGAAGGGTATTTTCAAACTGTAATTGTTTGTGATCCCTGGGGGCTAGCAAAAAAATAAGCGCATCAATTCAATATATTCCTTACGACTGGGACTACTTATCGCTCGGGCGTCAAAGCTCAAAAGTGGCAAATTTCGGAGCTAGCCAGGAAACAATGTTTAAATCCCTGTTTTTACCAGGATATTTTTAGAATTTTTGAGATGACGCCCATTAGGAAATATGGAGATTAACCTGCTCTTTCATATGACACCTCATTTATTGATTATCACTTTCAGGATCACGAGCAATAAAAGTTTGAATCTCGATTTGGTAATAAAAACATTGACCAATTTTGCATGATCGCGCAATGCACGTAGTCTGCATAAGGATGCGTGCAATCTCTTTGACAGCAAACAACATTGGGGGCGCGATCAGACACCCTTTAGGCTTTACCTTGGCTCAAAATAAAAATATGATGAGCAAATACCTCATGTAAAATTACCCCTTTTGACCATCTTCTTACAAAATTCACTGTCTACTTTTATTTTCATAACATTAACAGCTTTAGTTATGATCACGGCAATATGGGCTCCTGACCTCAGAGAAGTAAAAATTGACTGAAAATACCGTAGTCTATGACCTTCTTGCCAATCTAAGTCATTGTCAATACACAGACAGTGCATAGATCTAGACCTAGACTAGATCTAGATCTACATTTCTTGTCATTACATAGCCTATTCATTGTTATTAGTCTTTTTGCGGATGTTAGTTACTGTACTTAGTAGGGTGTCTGACGATTTTTCAATTTTCCCTTTTGGATCGCTTTTCACCATTATGGTTGGATAATTGAAAAAATTATTCACTCAGAATAATACATTTCAAATTTCAAGACTCACCAATGTTTCTATCAAAAGTTACAGCCCCTTCAATTCCCTACAATATTCATCTTTTTTTTGGTCAGAATCAACGAAAAAGATGTACACGCAGAGTTATGTTGTTTTGCTAAATTTAGCAAAACAGATGCATGCAGCATTACGCAATATGCAAGCGTACGCATACGCGTGTTGCTTAGCTGCATGCAATCCATTGTCTTCAATGGGCATCCACTTCCGGGTCTGTTCGCCTAAGACACACACGCGGTCCGAATGCATAAATGCATGTGCAGATTTTACGCGCTGTCACCACGGGTTCGGGCTGTGTGGAGCTCACGTCTCCCTACTTAGCTGATCCGAAAATGGGGGGAAGGGTATTTTCAAACTGTAATTGTTTGTGATCCCTGGGGGCTAGCGAAAAAATAAGCGCATCAATTCAATATATTCCTTACGACTGGGACTACTTATCGCTCGGAGCGTCATATCTCAAGAGTGGCAAATTTCGGAGCTAGCCAGGAAACAATATTTTAATGGAGTAAAGGAAGCAGTTTTCGGCCGGTCCGTTGGATGCACGGTAAAATCCCTTTAAAATACATTGCACACTAGCATATCACATATCACACACATACAATAACATGCCAGAGTCACTGGAGAACCACATTTGCAAAGGAAAATGTATCCTTAAATATCACATTTTAGCGATGTAATCGGCGGTCCCGCTACCCGAATCTGAAAAATCGAATATCTTACGCGTGTCTGTAAGGAATATGGGTACCACAAAATGAGCTGTATTTCAAGTATTTTTCATATTTAGAGCCAGATTTTTTTAGTACCGCAAGCTTAAAAGTATCTCACTGCATGTATCCTATCACTGCAGTCGGATACTATAGCGCTGTATTTCTGTTTAGTTTAGATTCCAATTTCTGATCACCGCACCCGCAGGTGTAGTTTTCGGCCATGCAGGGGACTACGTGCTCTGGCCGCACGTGCTCTGGCCGCACGTGCTATAGATCAGCGGGCGAACGTACGGCGCGCGCTCCCTATTGACTTTGTACATGCGGCCGAAAACTGCCTCGCTAGGCCGAAAACTACCGCCGAAAAAGTGAACAAGGAAATGAATATTGCCATGGAAATTCATGATTTTATTTCTGGGATTCTTTTTTGGTTTAAACAATAATTGTATTGGCTTCATGATTTGAACAAAAAATGATAATAAATAGGAAGTAAAAAGTCCAAAATAGGATTTTGCCTTAAAGGGTAACTAAATTAAAAATTCATGTTTACTTTTGTTGATCTGTAATAATGAATACATCACATATCTTTTGACTTTTTGGTGTACATTTATATCATATATTTTATATTATGTTTAATTATTTTTGTTCTACCTACTAAGCTCAACCCCTATAAAAAAACCTCCAAAGGCAAAAGACTTTTGTGACATCATCATGCCAGTCATTCATCAGTCAGCTAGATGAACAAAAGACATTGGTATGTCCCTTCCCATCAACTGACCACACGTTCACAATAGCATTGCATGTTTTCATATAATAGCCCATTGAAACCCTTCTTTTCATGGTGTTGCTTGGGGATTTCTGTCATAGCAACTGCTTAAAATGTAATTGAATTTTGTGAGTGGGCATTTTATAAAAACATGCAATGCTAAATGAACAGGTGGTCAGTTGATGGGAAGGGACATACCAATGTCTTTGTTCATTTATCTGACTGAAGAATGACTGGCATGATGATGTCACAAAAGTCATTTGGGTGGAGCTTAGCAGGTAGAACAAAAGTAATAATAAAAATATATAAAATATATGACATAAATGTACACCAAAAAGTCAAAAGATATGTGATGTATACATTATTACAGATCAACAAAAGTCAACATGAATTTTTAATTGAGTTACCCTTTAAGTGGCCGAAAACTCCCTCCTCTATAGTAGGGTGTCTGGACGATTTTTCAATTTTCCCTTTTGGATTGTTTTTCACCATTATGGTTGGATAATTGAAAAAATTATTCACTCAGAATAATACATTTCAAATTTCAAGACTCACCGATGTTTCTATCAAAAGTTACAGCCCCTTCAATTCCCTACAATATTCATCCTCTTTTTGTCAGAATCGACAAAAAGACGTACACGCAGAGTTATGTTGTTTTGCTAAATATAGCAACACAACTGAATTGCGCAATATGCAGCGTACACATACGCGTGCAAGCGCACGCATGTTGTAAACTGGATGCGCAACTCAAGGCGATCGGTAATCCATTGTCTTCAATGGGCACCCACTTCGGGTCTGTATACACGCGGTCCAATGCATATTCATGTGCAGATTTTACGCTATCACCATGGGTTCGGCCGCGCGAGCTCCGCCTCCCTACTTAGCTGATCCGAAAAATGTGGGGAAGGGTATTTTCAAACTGTAATCGCTTGTGATCTCTTGGGGCCAGCGAAAAATAAGTGCTGGGATATTTTCCTTACGTCTAGCCCTACATAAGCCTGGGGGGCTCGGTTCAGGAAGTGGCAAAGATCGGAGCTATGATGAAAACGATGTTTAAATCGCTGTTTTGATCAAGATATTTTTAGAATTCCGAATTGAGCCCCTTTGGGGAATATGGAGAAAAACCTGCTCTTTCATATGACACCTCATTTATTGAGTTTCACCTTCAGGATCACGAGCGATTTAGGTTTGAATTTCGATTTGGTGATAAAAACATTGACCAATTTTGCATGATCGCGCGATGTACGTAGACTGCATAGGGCTGCGTGCAATCTCTATGGGAAGGATTTTAGCACACAACATCGGGTCGCGATCAGACACCCTATCTATAGCTGTTTTGACCAAGATATTTTTAGAATTTCGAGATGACACTCCTTTGGAAATATGGCCTTGGGGATTAATAATATGCTCTTTCATATGACACCTCATTTATTGAGTATCACCTTCAGGATCACAAAGAATAAAGGTTTGTATCTCGACTTGATAATAAAAACATTGACCAATTTTGCATGATTGCGCAATGCACATAGTCTACCGACATAGACTGCAGTGCATAGGGCTGCGTGCAATGACTATGCCTATGGGAAGGATTTTAGCACACAATACGTCAGGCCAGGGCGGTGGCGGGGCGGCGTCGGGCTGGCCTGCGCCGTTACTGCTACCGGTGCGGGGATCATTTGTACTTTTTAGCATTCAATCCCGACTGACCGGCTACACACGACAAATACTGCACATACACACACGTGTAAAAGCATCACAATTCTTCTTTGTCTTTGATCCTTAAAAAATAAATAGCTAAAAAACACCATTTATAGCGGGAAAAGTTATCAAAATGAATGAAAGTCAAATGAAAGAAAGAAATCTTACCTCCACCATAAACCCCACCACTCATGTTTGTGTCGTATGGATGAAATTTATCAGAAAGTATAATTATAAACTACTTTTACCGGCTTTATAGAAATTGGCAACGCCGCACTCACTACTGATTTAGAATTTTAAAAGCGAAAAATTAAAATATTCTTTCATGAAAGAATATACAATTCGTTTTGAAATTTAAAAATTTTGCTGTAATAGATACTTAAAAATTAAATTAAAGAATATTTCAAATATAAATGAGCAATATCTCAACAAAATTTATGATTCTCTATTAATATCTAGTTCGAGCCAGTAGGGGATTTTATTCAACTTCCGTTGCGGGAAAAAACTGAGGGAGCCACATGCACAAGTACAAGGCACAACAACAACACCAACCATCAACATCAAGGCTCAAGCGCAAGCGGAACTCTTCATTCTCAGAGCTTCTATTTTTCATTTCTAGACTACTGCGAGCTGCATGAGTCTTGCATGTCTAGCTGAGACTGAGGCCGGAGGTTTGCCTCGAGTTGCACTTGACTATGTAAGGAATTGTTGGCTTTGTTGCTTGTTCCATCTTTAATTTAAAATTCGCCACGGCCACGGCGTCAGCCGCGCAGGCCGCATTGATTGATCATTCACGGAGCCGAGTCCGAGTTTGTCAGAAGTCACTCGGACTCGTCGGAGTCGTAAGACTAAGAGTTACTAAGACTAAGAGTCATAATTCATATTCATATCACCATTCTGCATCGATATAGCATCATGCATCATTTTCACATTTTTCGAGTGTATAACCTTGTTTGGATAAAAAGTTATTTGAGGTTCATCGTATGGATGTGTGGGGCTCAATAAATTATTAAATAATAGTACTTAGGGTCTATAATAGTATAATTCTTCTTCTTCTTCTTCTTGATTGATTTATTTGTTTGGCAATCAGTCACAGCTGACTATTTTTGCCACACACTATTTTATGAATTATTTATTCACATATACATGTGGTCATGTTTTTCATTAAATTCCTATAGATCTATATGCTTCAGATGTTCAGTCAAATATATTTCCACAACAATAAAAGTACAAAAAGTCAAAAATGTGCAAACGAATTGAAAACAAATAAATATAAAGGGAACAACTGCTGCAATTCAAAATACATTCAAAACACGTACGTTCCTCATACACTCGCTAACTTGCTTTTAGTGGGCGGCGCCATATGTACTATGACGTCACTCGTAAATAATTAAGAAATGAAGCCGATCTAGACATTATGCTAATAAAATTAGCTCACTCTTTACCATCCAACCAATCAAATAACAGTAAAAATATGTAAAGGAAGGTTTCCCTACCCCCAAATGAATATTCATATTGCCAATTTGATACATAGTTTTCAAATAAACATTGAAGATAACTTGACGTATATTCAAATTTTAATAGACCATAATTTTGGCAAAAATCACGAAAATTGACATTTTGGTGGAAGGTTGTAGAAAAATGATTATAAACTCTTCTTCTCAATTTTTGTATGTCATGATAATTTTAAAAGCATATGAATGAGAATGTTTACTGAAATAGTCCATTGACCTTATTTTCGTTCCAGTTTTTTTGCATCATGGCCTAAGTTTGAATACGACAGATTTTGAGGTATTTTTTTATTCATCGGCGCTACGCGCATTTCGAGGCCGTGTGCGTCGGGGTGGAGATTTTGTCCCACATTGTATCAAGGTTGCGTGGATTTGCGTGCTTTTTATAGCATGCCATATTGTGTATACAGGAGAGGTAGGTAGATCCTAGTCAGTCACATTCCTATAGATCCTGTCAGGCCTAATTAGATCTACAGTTGACCGAGAGGGATCTCATAGCTATAACTATATAGATCTAAGCCTTTGCTTTAATAAGATTTTGCTTCTGAATTTATAAGTTGGAGAGATAAATTGACAATTAATGTAGTCTACGTACGTTGGGAAGCTACAAAAATATAAGCCTACCAGTATCAACACACTGGATGGGGATGCATGAAGGGCTCTATAGCTGTTACTTTAGGCCTCTAATTTTAACTCTGTTTTACTTGCTAGACAATTAATAATAATTCTAGACCTAGATTCATAACTTAATTCATAATTTTCGAACAGAAAAAATAGTTTATAATCATTTTTCTACAACCTTACACCAAAATGTCAATTTTCGTGATTTTTGCCAAAATTATGGTCTATTAAAATTTGAATATACGTCAAGTTATCTTCAATGTCTATTTGAAAACTATATATCAAATTGGCAATATGAATATTCATTTGGGGGTAGGGAAACCTTCCTTTACATATTTTTACTTTTATTTGATTGGTTGGATGGTAAAGAGTGAGCTAATTTTATGAGCATAATGTCTTGATCGGCTTCGTTTCTTAATTATTTACGAGTGACGTCAAAGTAGATATGGCGCCGCCTACTAAAAATACGCAGGGGACTTACGTGAAAATACACAAGAAATATTGTCAAGCAAATAATAATGGCAATGACGATTTAAAAAAAGGAAACACATGGGGAAAAAGTAATATTTATCATCATAAGTCCGTGTACATTAGACTGGTACTATTATAATACTAGTACTATTATAATACTAATAGTATTATTGTGGAGGGGGCCAGCAGGAGGACGGTTGAACAGTTGACACCCAACATATTTCTTAATACATATATTTCTATGCATTAACTGACAGATCAAAGTCTTTAATTCATTTTTTTTCCTACTACAATACAAGTACTCGACCTACTTATTTTTGAGGACACAGCCTGTGATTTCAGAGAAGCAAAATGCAGCGCATCTCTCGAATGAAACGAGAACTTGAAATGATGGAAAGGGCGCCCCCTCCTGGTGTAAGTTGCTGGATGAAAGATGGGGATGTGACTCGTCTTGAAGCTCGTAAGTATTAAATTGCAGGAGTTTGGTTTTCTAGAATTATTTTGATATGTCTTCAAGTCATTGTTGTTTCCTGATTTCAGTTTACTTTGTTTAGACTTTTACTATAAATTAATTTGTTCATGTAATCATTTTCTCTGATTATACTCCGAACTTGTTGAGCTTTTGGGGTAATGAAAATATCATTATTATTATTGTCATAAATAGTATTCTGTTATTAATAACGTGTATTATTATTATTATATTAATGAATATAAATTATTTTCATTGTTATTGTAGTTGTTATCATTATTGTCCTTGTTATTTTTTATTTTTCTTGTTAATATTAATATTACTATTATTATTGGTAGTATTATTTTTGTTTTTTGTTAGTATTATTAGTTGTTGTTCTATGTCTCATTGATTTTATATTTAATTTTGATTATTATTATACTATCATCATCATCATCATCATCATAATTGATATCATCATCATCATAATTGATATCATCAGTACTGTTGTTGTTGTTTTTCTTATATTGACTGTGATGGGTTATACTCGCCCTAATGGATGCTTTCCTTTTACTTCTAGAGATTCTTGGAGGAGAATCTACACCATATGCTGGAGGGATCTTCAAACTTGAGATACACATTCCAGACAGGTAGCATATCTTTCAAACTATTACTCCTGGGGAGTGTTTCACAAAGACTAAGATCGACTTTTAGTTGGACTTAACTATGGCAGGCCGTTCATGCCACTGTTTACTCTCACCATTATGATCTTTAGATAATATATTTTCCTTCAATAATGAATTATAAAAAATGTAGATTTGTGATCATGATTTGTACGTCCCTTGAGAGACCAATTATCGGGTATACCTGGTGGGAGCAAAGAGTGGCATGAACGGCCAATCTTAGTCTTTGTGAAACACCCTCTTGCATTGGCTTCCTTTGTGTTTCAACCTCCCAAATGTCATCTGTTTGATGATGATGATTGTTATATGCTTGTAAGTAAACAACCAGCGGAGCGACGGCTTTAAGTCCTCTCATGCAGAGGGACACTGAGAAAAAAAAAATATCTATATATAATAAAATAAAAACAACACCAATAAAGACAAACAACCAAACAAAAACATCTGTAATTTATACTTATATTTATATTTTCACCCCCATAGGTACCCCTTTGAGCCCCCGAAAGTGCAGTATGTCACCCCTATCTACCACCCAAACATTGACACCAGTGGAAGAATCTGTCTGGATCTACTCAAGATGCCCCCCGCTGTAAGAAAATAAGAATCCATGTTTTAAATTTTTTTTATTTTATTAAAACAAATGTTTAAAGCATTGATTGATTAATTTACAAATGTAAATTTATCTGTTAATTTCATTACTTACCATCAAGACTTGTTGCTAGTATTTTAACTATAGGTCTTTCATGTCGTCTTTATTACTATGGACTGACGAATCCGTCAGATATACTGGTACATTGTATTAATGTACTCTAGGCTGATTTGTCGGTTAGTAATCGCCGACAATATATTTTAACAAATTATGTGTAAAGCGCTCAGAAAGAGTTTCATTGAATAGATCTACATTTATATTCTAATTTTGCAGTCTGATGTCTAAATTGTGATGGTAATTACGATATGATGTACATGATTTAAACAAAAAAAATGCAGAATTTAACAGTTAAGACAATGCTAATTGATATTATACTGAATAATCACTAAATTATCTGACAGCAATGAATAGAAAGTAATTTCACCATCTATTTTAACCACATTCCGTAGAGGTGTTGTTGTCCAGTGGATAAGTCTCCGGACTGTGAACCACAAGGTACAGGGTTCAAATCCCTGCCGCAACACTCAAAATTGGAATGCACTGTGTGCTGATAACGGCTGCCGGAGCTATTAACTTATTAAGTTGGGTAATAATTCCCATAGGGATTTTATGCTATAAGTAAGGTAAAAGTAGAAATGATTACAAATTAAGATATACATTATATAAACATGTACATGTACATTAGATTGAGTAAAGGAATATTGCACTAGCTATTATACATGTACATACATGTATATTTTTTATACCAAGAATATGTAGTATAACTGATTTGCAGTTTGAAATAATGTAATTAAAATGTACAGTGATTATTAATATTCAAAGGGAGCTGAGAGGGGATTATGGACAAGCAATTAAACATTCTTTTTAATGATTCTGTCTACTGTATTCAACATTTCCAACTTTTCATTATTTTAAAAGGTATCGATCACTGAAAAATATTTTACTCTGCATGTTAGAGTTTCCATGCTGCTATTCTGTACTTGTATTGCTTTTGTAGAGAGATACTGTCATTTGTAGGATAGTTTATGCCAATAAAATGTTAATAGTATAGCGAAAACTTTATCAAAACTGTTTTACCTGTAAAATCACCAACACTGATCACCTGAGATGTTACAATATACATGGCCTGGACATAGTCTTGATATTTCATGGAATGCCTTGTTTATTTAATCTGCAATGACATACATTCGTTCAGAATCACATGCCAGGTGCTATTTATTGTCACTTGAAGGAGATGATTTGGTTGTCAACAGGTTAGCATTCCCCAATTTTTTTACTTGTTTCATATTTAATTATTATTATTAGGGTAACTGGAAGCCAAGTCTAAACATCTCAACGGTCCTGACGTCCTTACAGCTGTTGATGGCTGAACCCAACCCTGATGACCCTCTCATGGCTGATATTGTAAGTATAAGTGCACCCACCCCCCCCCACCCCAGGAAAAATAGATGAATAAATAAACTAGAAATTTAATTCGTCATTCAGGACGAATTAGGTGATCTGTCTTCAATTCTTATGATTATGCTCATCTTCAATTCAATGATCCAATTTAATGATGTTAATGTAAAATGATGTATTAAGATATGAACTGATGAATGAAGTACTGATGAACTGATATATTGAACTGATGTGAAATGAACTGAATTGATGAGCTAAACTGATGAACTGATGAATGAACTGATAGATTGAACTGTGACCTGAACTGAAGTGATAACTTAACTGATGAACAAAATATTGAGAAATGATTATGATCAAAATCATGATCATAATGAAATTTAATGAAAATATAGATATAGAGAAGGAGAGAGGGAGACGAGTTATTGACATGTAAAAATACATGAGCTGGACCGAGGAAAGAAAAAGGAATCAGAATGCATACACTTTGAAGTAGAGAGGATAGTATAAGGAAACATGGTAGGGGTGAAATAAGAATACAAAGGGCAAAATGAAGAGCTAGTGGAAATTAAAGAAAATTACAATAGATATCGGAGGGAGAACGAGAACCAGAGGCAGGGAAAGGGAGAGGGTGAGAGAGTATACAATGAGAGGCAGAGACAGAGGGAGCTAGGCAGAGCAAGAGAGGGAGACTGAGATAGGGAGAGAGTGAAAGAGTAGAGAGAGAGATGCAATGAGAGAGCAAGAGAAGGATAGAGGGCAGATCAAGAGAGGGGAAGGGAAACAGAGCAAGAGAGAGGAGAGACAGAGCAAGAGAAAGAGATGCAATGGAGAACGATGCTTTTAATATTTCCAGCATAAATAGAATTGAATATTTACTATATTATAGAGAAAGAGAAGTTATAGACATGTACACAATTCTATGTCCGCGGAGAGACGTAAAGATTGCATATACCTAGGCTGAATTACTGGAAAGTATAAACGTCTGGGAAGGAGACTAAACATCATGAAAATGGGATGATTTGATATATTCCAACAGACTTGGGAGATTAACCCTATAGGTTTAATACACGACAAGGAATCAGATTTCCCATAGGGTTGTACTCAAACGATTGACATTCTTCCCATAGATATAACACGCAAAATTAGGCATTTTATTACATTGTTTGTGATTGTATATGATAATATGTTATAATAGTCGAAGAAGATCATAAAATAAAATTTAAAACGACGGCAAAAAAAAAAAAAAAATGACCCACCAGGAATCGAACTTGGGTCGCCGGAATGGGAGGCAAGTGCTATGACCACTATACCAAAATAATCCACATAGACATTACACGTGAACGGAAAATGGAATTCTCAAATCCCACTTTGCAAGTGAAATATGAGCATGATCCCGGCATCTGATCGAAAAATAAAGGGCACACTTGTGATAGCTTATTGTCTCAGCTACAACATACTCAAAGCTCAGCGAAAACAAAGCTAAAACGACGGAGATATTGCTCGCGAAAGACGGGAATGTAGAATCCAGTTTAGGAAAAAGTCATGTCCCATAGAGAATACACGCAAAATGTGAAAAATTGACATGCCTCCTTTAATCCCAAAAATACGCCATGATGCCTTTGTCAAAATGAAAAATCGTGTGACTGCATTTGTAGAGAATTGTCTCAGCTAGAACATATCAAAATTTGGAAGAAAATCGATCAATATTTACAGAGATACAATCAATTTTCCAAAAATATGCTGACGTCATAATATGCAAATTGAAATTTTGAGTTCGGAGGCCGATATGATGACGTCATGAGTTGATTGAGGGTCAAATGAGACATGAAATCATATCTCCGACTCATAATCTATCCAAATATGAAAAAAATTGGGGTATCCATCCATTCTGAAGAGTTACAATGAGTTTTGTATAGGCATGTTTTTGCCTATGTATTGTGGATAGAGATAGCGCGGTCCGCGGGTGCTGTTATACTTTGACGGACGCTCATTGCGTTATTACTGGTCAGAAAAAAGAGAACAAGGTATCAAAATGCTTGGAAAAATGTGCCAAATATGATGCTAGAAAAATTCGGTGATTTAATGTTGTAAAATGCCAAAACGCGCAAAAACGCGCATAAGTGCGCGCGCAAATTTTGAAAATGCTTAAAATGGCCTGAAACGTGTGCAAACAAAATTTGGGACGATTTGGAGCATTTTGAAATTTTGATGCGCGCGTACGTCGCGTCGAGGTGCGCGCGGATTTTGTCGACATTTTTGTTGACCTTTGACCTAAAATTGATGTATACCAAATATGGTTGATTTTTGATGACTCGTTATCGAGATAAGATAATGACCTGATGTTTACAAAATGGCGCCTGGATGACGTCATGATGACTCCATGACCTTGAAAAAGTTACTTGAACTTGATATTATAGGGCCTGATGACTGACAGAAATTCGAAGGAAATTGAACATGTCGATTTCAAGTAAACGTTTACACAAAAAAGTGTACGGATGAAATAAAAATAAATAAATAATAATAATAAAGAAAGAAAATTCTGACAAAATCAATAGGTGATCTGTCAATGACAGATCACCTAATAAATGAATGAATGAATGAATTAATAAATAAACAATAGTAAAAAAAAAAATAGAGATGCAAGTAAGAGCAGAGAGCAAATAATAAAATAGCTCTGGGGATCTTCAAAGTTCTCTGAAAAAAAGACAAAACAAATGAATATTTATTTGTGAATGAATGATGGATAAGTAAATAAATAAACAATGAATCTTTTAAGGATCATCATCATCATGTCTCTAATCTTATTACCCCTAACAAATAGTCAGTTTTTTGCATAGTGACTTTCTAATGTAAATAATTGTTATTACATCACCTCTGCTTTAAGGCTCTGAACATCTTTGGGCGTGCCATGAAAAGAACTGAAAAAATATTTCAATTCAATTGCTTTAATTTGTTTGGCTAATCAGAACATAGGTTTGCTTATGATGAAATAGCCATTAGTTGAGCCATGAAAGATTTCATAGCTGTCATGTACTAAAAGTTGTGGCATTATTGCCATTAACTCAGATTTTTAATTTAATGACCTATTGTCCTTTTGTTTATTTATTTTTTATTCATGGATATGCTGTCCTCTCCAAATGATCAATAATCTTCTCTGAACTTCCGATGCACACAGTCTGCAGAATTCAAACACAACAGGGCAGTGTTTGTGGAGAAAGCTAAGGAGTGGACAAAGAAACATGCTTCACAAGATATACCACAGGTAAGAAAAGAGTAATACATTGCACTTATCAATCCATTGGTGCTGCATACTGTGCACCATCTTTCGTGTAACATGTGCTGCAGTTTTTTAAATTTCATCTGGCTTTTATTATCCCCTCGTCGACGAAGTCGGGGATATAGTAACGCTGCCGTCCGTAACAAATCTGGTTTCTGTTCAATAACTTTAGTAATGTTTGACGGATTTTAATGAAATTTGATATGACGGTACATGGTATCAAATCACAGCCTAAGTTTGATTTTGGAGTATGTAGGTCAAAGATCATAGCTCATTAAATATGCGAAAATACCTAATTATATATGCGAAAATGTGGTTTTCATTCTATATCGTAAGTAATGTTGTTGAGTATATACGTCAAAGGTCACAGCTTAGTAAATGTGAAAAAATTGCTAATTAAAAATTGCTTATTATGTACATGAGAAATAGCTACAGTAATTATGTATGCAAAAATGTGGTTTCCGTTCGATAACTTAAGTAATGTTGGGTAGATTTTGATAGAATTGCTTACGTATGTTGCTCATTTGTACTCAGCAAGGGGAAGCTACACTTTGCGTTGACTTGTTTGATTTGGGTTAGGGTGCAATTGGATCTTATGTTAGGTTTAGGGTTCAGACAGAAAGGATAATCTAGAAAAAATATTAACAGGGAAGATTGCTGGAAAGAGAAGCAGGGGAAGGCAACACCTCACATAGTTACAAAGCTTGAAAAAATTGGCAACCAAAAAGGAAATCGCTTTTTAAGAATAGCAGATAATAGACAGAAATAAAGGGCTATGACTGCAGATTCCTGTAACAGACCTTGGGGGTGTTTCACAAAGACTAAGATCGACTTTAAGTTGGACTTAAGTATAACAGGCCGTTCATGCCATTGGTTGCTATCCCAATTGGTCTCTAAATTATAATCTTTAGATAATATTTTTTCCTTCAATAATGAATTATCAAAAAATATAAGTTTTGTAGATTTTTTTACCATGATTTGTACATCCCTTGAGAGACCAATAATGCCAGTAAATAATGATAGCAAATAATGGCATGAACGGCCTGTTATACTTAAGTCCAACTTAAAGTCAATCTTAGTCTTTGTGAAACACCCCCCTGGCACTTGATGATAATGATGAGGGTTAGGATTATTGGGGCACAATACACCTTTTCACGGTTAAGGGCGCCATCTTAATTGAAGATAAACAAACCATTGACCTCTAGAGGTCAGGGGTTTACGCGTAATTAAGATAGCGCCCATGCAAAATGATGTGAGCGCACAGCGCAGGCAGTGATGTCATCAATGTTTTCAGATGCCTGCGCTGTGCGCTCACATCATATTTGCATGGGCGCTATCTTAATTGCGAAACCACTGACCTCTAGAGGTCAGTGGGGTTAACATCTTTGATTATCTTAAATTATCTTAAATTAAGATGGCGCCCATGTCTGAGTATGCGCACTTTTGTAACCGTGAAAAGGTGTATTGTGTTTCAGGTTAAGTTTAGGGGTAGGGTTCGGTATAATGTCAAGTCAGGAAGCGCGATGGCTCAGTGATAGAGCAGTGATCTCGTAACTGGAAGGTCCTGGGTTCGAAACCAAGTTGATGCGCTAGTGCCCTTCACGGCTTGGGTTAGGCATCAATCCTCATTACCAATTACCTCAGAGAGGACTTAAAGCCGTCGGTCCCCTGGTTGCGTACTTACAATCATACACATGCTTTCTTAGCAGTCAGGTAAAACAAACAAACAAAGAGACAAATCCAGAAATGAAGTTAGGATTTTGGTATTTTGTAGGATCAGCTTTAATACAAAAAGTGTTGCGCATAATCTGACAACAAGGCTGCAGTTTGAATGAAATTCTCATTGGAAATCAATTTTGATATTCCCAATTTTTATATAATTTCAAAATTTGTAAACATTAGTAAGTTTTCTTCATAATTTAAGGGAGCTTTCTTTTAATTTGAGGACAAATGACGAATAAATCAACCTCACTCAGTAGAGGCGAGTTAGCTCGGTCAGTAAAGTGTCTGACTGCCCCTCCCCCGTTTCAAAGATGCAAACTATTTTACAGTGGAAAAGCCTCCATCCCTCAGATAGGATGTTAAATGGAGGCCATGTGTAGAGGAGATCTAGTCACCACCTTTGCACCTTAATAATAATAACCACTTTTATCATCCTACATATCAACATTTGTTGTATAGAACCCTCAATTTTTTCCTTTTTAATTTTAACTTTCTTTTCTTCCTGTCATTCCAGACATCCGCAGGCACAAGTGACTCCTCTGAAGAAAGCAGCTCCGAGTCAGAATCAGAGGAATCTGATGATAGCGATGATGAAGAGAACGAGTCAACCAATCAGAACACACATATTTTGAAATCCTCCAATCAGAACTCTTCTACCAAAAGCAGCTTTGCAGGACAGAAAGAACTGACCAATGAGAGAAGAGGAGAGAAGCGATGTTTACAGGAATTCAATGGGGAGTCGTTGTCTGCCAAAAGAGTCATCTGACTACCTGAAATTAGACAGTTGAGGATTTGCAATTGAAAGTTCAGAATTCAAGAATTTCTGGACAGATTCCTCATTATGATCAACACGGATTAAAAATGAGTGATGTTATACGTGTATGTGACATGCTGCCTTGAAATCTGGACAAAGCTGCAGTTGATGCAGTTCACGGTATCTATAACTTGTAGTGATAGCTTCAAGCTTCTGCTTTATACTATACATTTAGTGTAAAAGTAAATAGCGCCATCTTGAGACAAGATACCATACAGGCACTCTGACTGGTTTGTAGGGTAGGTCTTATTTTTCTAAAAGTAGTCAGTATATAAATGTAGCTAATTTGCATCCAATTGTAAAAATATCTTGTGCCTCAGGTAGGGTTAGCGTTATGGTCGTAGCTATTTTGAGAAATACGCCTCTACAACTGATAACAATGCATCCCATTTTGTAGACCGGCAACAGAATTGTATACCAAGGAGTATATCTCCACTATTTGGACCAGTAGACTGGTTTACTAATATATTCAAATTTTATGCATACTTTTTAAACAAACTTTGTTCTCGACAGCATGAAAGCTTGCCCGAGGTTTGCCCGACATAGCAACAAATAATGTTTTCAGACTGGATTCCAAGTATTGTAGTTCATTAATTAATAACAGGTTAATGGAATAAGACCAAACAGGAAATGGTCTATGACACTGTATTGCCCAGAATCCTACCTTGTGTTTTTAGTGAATAAATAAATGATAATAATAGAAATTATTGCTTTTGAGTCAGTCTGAGTTTTCAGAGCTATACAAAGTATACCAGATGAATGAGCAGAAATTGTAACTGTCTGTTGTCATATAAGTACAGTAATATTTGTTAAGTGCTTAGACACAATATATTGTATTAAGCGCTATATAAATCCAAAATTATTATTATTATCATTATTTTATCCCAGTGCATGGTGGAAATCCGTGGAATAATAATAGCATATCTTTCTATTTGGACAGAGGAAAGCAATACAAAATTCAGTTTTCTCTGTTGTGCTTGTATAAAATATATATTCAACATGCATGCCGTCAGTAGGCAGTGAAATTTTTGGGGGACTTGTATGTACATGTACATGTATTGTGAGTCATATATGATCTGTATTTTGCTTATATGTTTTCTAGTCCACTGCCTGGACTGTTTCCGTGTCGCGCGACCAATCAGCTGAGAAAATAACACGCCCTCAAGGCTAAAACGGAGACAGTCTTCACTTTCATTCTTAACCTTGTATTTCGGGTTGCGTGATCAGTTGAAACACCCCGCTGTGTGGGGTGCATGTTAGGGAGGACATAGATGATTGAAGAATAAAAAATATATAAAAACAGACAGAATCTGGACTATATGTTTTCATGTTATCTCACATGTCCGTCTTGCTACTTTTATGTTATTCCTCTTTCTCTCTAATTCTCTTTAGTTGTTTTTAAATTTCACTTTCATATGTTCTCTAATATGATCTCTCCTATTTATCATCTTTCTTTTTTTTTAAATCTTCTCTCAGTTGTCTCATTTATCCTTCTCTCAAAATGCTTCATGCTCCCAACAGTTCACTTTTTTCTCAACCAATTGTCTTTTTATGCCTCCGCTACAACGTAGCCGGAGGCATTATGTTTTCTGGTTGTCCGTCCGTCCGTACGTACGTACGTACGTGCGTGCGACGCGCGTGCGTGCGTGCGTCCGTTCTCGTGATCGCGTTATCTCAAGAACCAATTGATGGATTACCGCCAAACTCAGGTCATGTATGTATCTTGCAGAGCTAATGAAGTGATTAGATTTTGGGGTCACGAGGTCCAAGGTCAAAGGTCACAAGGCTCATTATGTATGCAAAAATAGCTCGTGATCGCGTTATCTCAAGAACCGATTGATGGATTACCGCCAAACTTGGGTCATGTATGTATCTTGCAGAGCTAATGAACTGATTAGATTTTGGGGTCACGAGGTCAAAGGTCAAAGGTCACAGGGCTCATTGTGTATGCAAAAATAGCTTGTGATCGCGTTATCTCAAGAACCGATTGATGGATTACCGCCAAACTTGGGTCATGTATGTATCTTGCAGAGCTAATGAACTGATTAGATTTTGGGGTCACGAGGTCAAAGGTCACAGGGCTCATTATGTATGCAAAAATAGCTCGTGATCGCGTTATCTCAAGAACCGATTGATGGATTACCGCCAAACTTGGGTTATGTATGTATCTTGCAGAGCTAATCAACTGGTTAGATTTTGGGGTCACGAGGTCAAAGGTCACAGGGCTCGTTATGTATGCAAAATAGCTTGTGATCACATTATCTCAAGAACCGATTGATGGATTACCGCCAAACTTGGGTCATGTATGTATCTTGCAGAGCCAATGAACTGATTAGATTTGGGGGTCAAGAGGTCAAAGGTCACAGGGCTCATTATGTATCCTAAAATAGCTCGTGATCGCGTTATCATTAGAACCAACAGATGGATTACAATCAAACTTGAATTTTAAAAATTGCTTCCATTTTGGTTTGTAAAATTGCTCTATGGCGGAGGCATCATCGACTGCGCGCAGTTGAAGTTCCATCTAGTTTAATTCTCCTTTTATATCCTAAACGACAAAGTCATCTTCTGCAACATGAGCAGAAAATACTCACATATTACAAAGTATGTGAGTATTTTCTGCTCATGTTGCAGAAGATGACTTTGTCGTTTAGGATATAAAAGGAGAATTAAAAAAGACAATTGGTTGAGAAAAAAGTGAACTGTTGGTATACTACTGAGCTTAAAGGGATGTCACTAAATGAAAAATAAAAAAATTGAGGGGAAAAAAATACTGATTACCTGTAGGTCTTGTAACCAGTCTAGCATTAGTACAGAGATTACAGAAGCAAAATATTGTTTTGGTCTGGGAACAAGGCTAATATTATTACAGAGATCTGTAATCGAGATTGGTCTCTATAGATGTATTTCCTGTTAGATATGACTACACGAGGTTCACGTGCAGATTTTAGTTTTGTAATGACTATACATCATTATAAGTACAGACATGAATGTACTTTGTTCAGGATTACATAAATGAGTACATGGATTTCCATGTACTGTAAGTGGGCATGGAAATTGTGTTCAAATGCATGCAATGTATGAATAATGTATTGTATGTTTATAACATGAAACTATATTCATGAGAAAAATTTACTACTGGTAATGACATCTGCATGCAAGGCATGTTCCCTATAGTCAAGATGAGATAGTGTTATAGTTGAAGGGTAGACAAGTTATTACCAGAATACCAGGTGTTCTTTCTCTAAACATGAACTTTAAAATGATCCTTAGATACTAAAAATGTGTTTATTGAGATGTATTGCTGTTGTGTAATTCAGTCAAGAATCATTGGTGATAAGCCATTTAATTAACATGGTTCTTCTATTCTGATTTGTTTATTTTGTAGTTGATGCTATGTCTAGTGAACCTTTGCCAAGCACTAGAGTCTTGAAACAACTTGTGTTAAAAAAATAGGAGTGCAGAATTGTGTATACATGTATAATGTACATGTATAATTGTATACATTTAGTAAACTTATCTTTGATTTTGGGAAGAAAAAACAATCTGTGAAACACATAAATTAAATATATCTGATACTCATTTATTACATACATTGTACAATACATGCATATTTAGATTTTGATATCTGTTTTATACACCAATGATATTTATCCCTTGCACTGTAAAATAATGAAATAAAATTGAGGTAAAAAAAAGAAAAAAGTTGCCAAGTTGAAATGTATTGTGATCATGAAGATATTTCCATGTATTGTAGATACACAGTGAAAACAATCCATTTAAGGATATTACTTTCTTTTCTTCACCATTTTGACACTTCATGCAGAGAGATATAAAAGTTCTTTTATTTTAATGAATGTAACAGATACAATGTATATTGTGTGTGGCATCTGTGTGCTATAATTCATGAAAATTCCCCCACCTTCTCTCTTCCATCACCCCAATGACCCCATCCCCTCCCCCCTCCCCCGACCAACAACAATAACAATTATAAATCACAGTCATACCAATGCTGATATATTTAGTACTGTGTGCACTACTTATAATATATAGAAATGTCAAATTAATTTTGATATTACATACAAGACGATATTCAATGATACATGTAAACTATGCATTGGACTTGGGTTTAAACAAATTACACAAAGCTCACAGTTTTCACATGTCAAGAGCTTGTAACATACCTAAAATATTTTCAAATGCACCATATTCTCAGTCTTATACAAAAAGTATGGGGGATTGTCGAATAACAGCTAAATTAACTCTTTAGTGGCTTCTGTTGACCAGAGGAACAAAATGGGACTGTTGTAGTCAATTTTTAGTGCACATACCCTGTGCATGTGTAATACATGTGACAGTCCTGAATGTTGATCGGTACCGAATAGAGAGTTAAAGATAATTAAGATACACTGTATGAATTAACACTGGTGTAACTTTTAATATACCAACACAAAATCAGCTAAATGACTGGATACAAATTATCCTTACAAGTGGATCACGAAAGAATGTAAACAGTTAAAAATAAAGAAAAAGAGATAGAACAAATGTTACTGCTTACTTTTTTTTTTTATATATATAGAAAGAATGTCACAGAATACTGTTTTCCAAATCCAACCATAATTAATTTATCACCAGAGTACGAGACCATCAAGAATATCAAATATATATCTATCTACATCAAAGAATTCTTTCTGTAATATTCAAGAGAAGAAACCTTTTCCCCACGATAATAATAACAACATACGTACATGTACATGTACGGTAAATACTGACCTTTCAAATATTTTCTCAGACAGTTAAACTAATGTCCTGTGAAATAATTAATAATCTCAAAACAAAGTATTTTAGACAAATAATAACTAGTTATATGTAGCTACTGAACTAACCTACATTAGAGGTACCGGTACATATTTATATCTGTCGATTCTATAGATGAAATATTTTATTGCTAGCCAAAAACATCACAATTCACTACATGCATACATTATCTATACATAGAAACTTACAACAGAAACGTATACTGTACTCATAACCATTTGTATAAAATTGCACAATTCTTTGAAAAATTAGTCATGATTTGGGAACCACCTTTGCTACACGTATCTATTGGGGCTTCTTAGTTAAAATGTTCCTACTATTGGAAGCATGTACATTGTAATGGTATCCCTCTGCTGAGAGCCAGGATGGCATTAACTCTTCAAACAATACGAGCTAAGTCGTTATGGTTCTAAGCAAACAGCATACCGTCAGTGTACATGTACACTGTACATGTATTTTACAGGTGGCAAACATATTATACATTCTTTGAAAGTTCACATTGAATATTGTGAGTATATGTGGCTGGAATGTGTTAAAATTCAACCCAGACACAAATGTACGAATGCCAATGGTTCTAATAATCTAAATCATATTCACTGCTTTACGTCCTCGGGTAAAAAGCACTCTAAAATCCAATAATACAGTTTACTTTGCATAACTTGAAGTTGCACAAGTCAAATTTTCCCCAAGTCAAATAATTTTTTTTTAATTCAAACTATCCAAAATATGTGTTAATTGCCCTTCCCAAGTTAAATTTTGCATAAGTCAAACTATTTTTGTGTGGTCCCAACAGATTCGACTTATAGAGTGGTGAAGTGTGACGTCATCAAAAATCTATTTTTGGAATTTCTCAATTTTTTCTTCATTTCCGAAAGACCACCAAAAATAATGTCCAAATGTCGAAAACCAATTGAAGAGGTTAAGTATTGGCTGAGATATATCTGAATAAAAAGATTGCCTATGGGAACTCAGTGTTATATTGCTCTGGTTCATAACATTAGGAGCCAGAGCAATATAACACTGAGTTCCTATAGGAAATCTATTTATTCAGATGGGCATATCTCGGCCAATACTTTACATATTCAATTGGTTTTCGACATTTGATGCTCTTTCGGAAAATGAAGAAAAAATGGAGAAATTCCAAAAATATATTTTTATGACGTCACAGCTTCGGTACTCTATACAGAGTTAACTGTATCAGATGTAGGTTTATGTATTGTTTCTGCTTCGGTTGTCTCAATTACAATTTTTGTTCACTGGGTAAAATGCCATTTTTCTTGGAAGCCTAGAACCAGGAATCTTGATGTTCTTTTAAAGGCATTATTGATCAAGCCCATGTTTGGTCAAACCTGTCTATAGAGACCATGAATGGGTAACAGTGACCATCGCAAGTGGCCTTTCAAGACAGGTTATATAGCTGATTTTTTTTTTTTTCAAGAGGGAGATGAACAGTGACCATTATACAGACAGATTGTCTTTACATAGATGTAGATGTGGTCGAACCTGTCCAGGCCATGAAGGGGGGAAACAGTGACCTCTGGAGACAGGTAGCCTCCACACATTTCTTCTTGAGACTTTGGTGGAAAGCGCTTTATAAGTACCGTTTTTATTATTATTATTCTTGCAGAGAGACAATTGGAGACCACTATAGACAGATTAGCTTCATTTAGATGTGGCAATTAGAATAGGCTTGATTGTAGGGTTGATGTAGACAGGTTGCCATCAGAGGTCTCCACTTAGACAGGTTTGACTGTAATTCATTCCAGAGTTGGTATTCAAATCATATTGGCCAGTATACAGTAGACAGGTCGTCTTTTAAATTGCCATGGGAAACAGAGAAAATGACCAATGAAGACAGGTGACCTTTCTAGACAGGTTCAACATCACACATTTCTTTCTTGAAGGAGACCAAATGCACCTGGCCTTTGAATATAGGTGGCCACGAAGACGGATTTATTTGGAGCTGGCTACTTTAAGACGGGTGTCCCTGTTGGTTGCAGAGTTGGTGATGGCTTATTGGCAGTTTGGATAGGGTCCAGTCCATCTAGATGAAGGGGTTGATACTTGATAGTACATTTATCAATCATAAACTGAATCCTTAATCCACCTGATACTGCAATCTCTTATTGACCGAATATTGGTAGATGGAGAAGCCGGCGAAGAGAACGTAAATCCCTGCAGCTATGAAGCAATTATTTGAGACACTTGTGTAGGCCGAATCCAAATCTTCCTTGGTGAAGTCCTCTTCGAGGTTGATGTCTTCGATGAATGCCAAGGCATTTATCCTGAAGAAGACTCCCATGAGAAGCTGTAAAGTAATTAATAAAAACAAGTACATGTACATGTATGATGATGATACTAATAATACAGATAACAGTAATAATAACAACAACAATAATCATCATCATCATGGTCATCATCACCATTATCATCATGAAATAGATCAAGATCTTTATGCAATGAATATATAGTAGTGCCTTGCCAGAACCATTGATGGGGTTGGGGCAGTTATGAATTTGTACCAGGGGTGAAAATGTACATTTTTGTATTACATGTTTCCTATCAACCATAACAATGTTTGCTCAAATTGAGTTCAGCACAAAAAGCATACCGGTAGCCAACTAAGTACTCTAGATGGCTTCATGGGGAATAGATCCCAAGTCTACTTGTATGTAGTATGTACGTCTACATGATGTCTAGATGTAAGTGTCAAAACTTGTGAAAAAAGGAAACGCATAGTTAAGCAAGGATTTTTGAAGAGAAGCAACTGAAACAGGGATGATTCTGATCAATCATTCATTGCATAAAGATCTTAATCTATTTGATGACGATGATAATAATATTCCGCTATTAATATATAGCGCTTAATATAGGGTGTCTGAACTCTGATCGCGCACCCGATGTTGTGTGCTAAAATCCTTCCCATAGAGATTGCACGCAGCCCTATGCAGTCTACGTACATTGCGCGATCATGCAAAATTGGTCAATGTTTTTATCACCAAATCGAAATTCAAACCTAAATCGCTCGTGATCCTGAAGGTGAAACTCAATAAATGAGGTGTCATATTGAAGAGCAGGTTTTTCTCCATATTCCCCAAAGGGGCTCAATTTGGAATTCTAAAAATATCTTGATCAAAACAGCGATTTAAACATCGTTTCCATCATAGCTCCGATCTTTGCCACTTTCCTGAACCGAGCCCCCCAGGCTTATGTAGGGCTAGACGTAAGGAAAATATCCCAGCACTTATTTTTTCGCTAGCCCCAAGAGATCACAAGCGATTACAGTTTGAAAATACCCTTCCCACATTTTTCGGATCAGCTAAGTAGGAGGCGGGAGCTCCGCGCCGGCCGAACCCATGGTGATAGCGCGTAAAATCTGCACATGAATATGCATCGGACCACGTGTACAGTATACAGACCCGGAAGTGGGTGCCCATTGAAGACAATGGATTGCCGATCGCCTTGAGTTGTGCATCCAGTTTACAACACACGTACGCTTGCACGCGTATGTGTATGCTTGCATATTGCGCAATTCAGTTGTGTTGCTATATTTAGCAAAACAACATAACTCTGCGTGTACGTCTTTTTTGTCGATTCTGACAAAAAAGAGGATGAATATTGTAGGGAATTGAAGGGGCTGTAACTTTTGATAGAAACATCGGTGAGTCTTGAAATTTGAAATGTATTATTCTGAGTGAATAATTTTTTCAATTATCCAACCATAATGGTGAAAAACAATCCAAAAGGGAAAATTGAAAAATCGTCCAGACACCCTACTTAATACATCGATGATGATGATGATTATGATGATGATGATGATAATGGTGGACTGGTGATGATGGTGATGATTATAATGAAGATGATGATAATAATGGTGGTGATGATGGTGATGATGATGAAAAATTGACAATTACTGATGATGGTGATGAAGGTGATGATGATAATATAATGATAATCAAAATTAAATATAAAATCAATGAGACATAGAACAACTTTTTTCTGCTAGTAATTTTCAAAGGGCCTTGCAAGATCTAGATCTAATATACATGTAAAAGAAAAAGAAGTTAATGGAGCTTGGGCTTGGGTTTGGGGTAGAATGGAGGATGACAGCTTCAGGAAGTTTAACAGATTGGAAAAAATTCTTGAGAAATTGTCAGGGAAAATAGGTACAGTGTAGACCTAGCTTCTACACATGTAAGCCCTCTTTCTATCATTTCCATTAAAGTTTGAGATAAATTTTTACCCTGGCCTCGGTCTGGCTTCACAAAACTGAAGTCTGAGGAGAAAAAATATATATAGAGTACTGAGTAGACTATTTCAGGAGACTAAGTCTAAGTATTTGCCATTTGAATTTGTTACTTTTTCTAGAGCCCGAGGTCTAGGCCTAGTTTGATTTTGAAGTTGAACTCATCAGCAATTGTAAAAGAGTCAAAACATTGATAATTATTAACTGTAATTTATCAGTATCAACTCCAGCTTATAAAAAATCCAGCACGATCTAAGTTACAAACTATGTAAAAATGATCATTGCCATTAACATGCCATTGGCATTGCATTGCATTGGAATTCAGATTTCAGTCACTGAGTTTTTTGTGTGCATCACTCATATATCATCCATAATGGGCAATGCAATGCCAATTCATTAACAGTAGGCCTACATTCACAAATCACAGTCATTCTGTTTCGACTTACCAGCATTACTACACCCCATATACTCAGCAAAGAGCAACATGTCGAGCATTTTGGTCCACAGATCTTCACCATTTTGGCTACAATACTACTCCCCTGTGAACAAAAATGTCAAAGTATGATAAAATCAACGAGAAATAGTGAATTTAGCCGCATAAGTAAGGACGTTTGCGCTGGCCCTTTGCTGTCATGTGATCCGATTGTGAACGTGAATATCGGAGTGATATCGATAAACGTATTTATTGATCTGGCAAATTCTTTCCTTTAAAAATACAAAATTTAACTCTATTAAGCTTGTAGGTGTAGCAAAATTACAAAATAGAAATGTGTTCTTATCTTCTGAATGACAAAATATCGAAAATAATTTCAAATGATGTCCCTTTCCGGGTTTTAATTTCAGTTTACATGGCCACAAAAAATGAGTCATGTGACTGGATCAAAGGTTATTTCAACTTTTCTTCACATTATAAACATGGTAGATCGACTAGGTGAGTACCGCTTTACTTCCGATAGTTTGTTTCGCTATTTCTAACCTTCCTTTCGATTTCCGGGCCCTTACTTAACATTTAAGAGAAAATATAAGCATTACAGATAACGGATAATTATTGTAATTTTTCATATTTGTTGAGAAAGGGGTGATTGGGGTTGTCAAAGTCGGAGTGGAATTGACGGCGAACGTGTTTTTCTTGCGTGTGCGACCCGCTTTCCTAGGAAATCTACGCCGCCCATTTCGGCGTGTGATAGTGTGATTAACCCCATGGTAGAAAAGAGGCGTATCGGCCATTGGAGGATTGCGTGCATGCAATGTGCATTGGCATTGTCACTGTGTGCGAATGAGAGAATTGGAAAAAAGGTATTTTGTTCTCTTTACGTAAGAGATAAAACCAAACCTTGTTGTTGATGTACATCTACTTAACTGATAATGATAATATTGAGATTCATTTGAATGTCTCTGTATCGGGTGGACTGGCATGTTTGTGAGACTGAGTGAGAAAGAGAAAATGAATGAACAACGAGTCGGAGTTGGACTCTGTCAGTCAGACTGTGGACTCTGGTCGGGTAGAGGCCATTAAATATTTTAATATTGTCTATTAATTTATCAATGTCAATAATAAAATTGTGATTTTATTTGGCTAGCCTTTTCATGTCTTGATTTACTTCCTGTGGCAATGCAGTGTCCATGTCTTGGCAACTTTGATTTTATTATAAATATTGAATTTAGATTTTATTCTAGATTTTTCCCAATCATTTTATTATTTTTAAAGAATAAAGGTAGTGTAAGCAATATCTTTTGCAGCCAACATCAAATTCTGTAGAACTTTGCCGGAATTATGAATATGTCATGTAGGTCCTACAGTATCTGTAAAATGTAAACGTTAGTACAGTTAGTGTCCTAGTATAATTAAAAGACACTATTGAGTGACTGACTGACTTCTTTTTTTTTCCCTTTGGTAATAACATACTTAAAATGAGCTGTAAAGGGTAGGCCTACAAGTAGGGTGTCTGATCGCGCACCCGATGTTGTGTGCTAAAATCCTTCCCATAGAGATTGCACGCAGCCCTATGCAGTCTATGTGCATTACGCGATCATGCAAAATTGGTCAGTTTTTTTTTTTTGAAGTTCAAACCTTTATTCTTTGTGATCCTGAAGGTGATACTCAATAAATGAGGTGTCATATGAAAGAGCAGATTAATTCCAATATTTCCAGAGGCGTCATCTCGAAATTCTAAAAATATCTTGGTCAAAACAGCTATTTAAACATTGTTTCCTGGCTAACTCCGAAATTTGCCACTTATGAGATATGACGCCCTGGCGATAAGTAGTCTCAGTCGTAAGAAAAATATCCCTACGCTTATTTTTTTGCTAGCCCCCAGGGATCACAAACAATTACAGTTTGAAAATACCCTTCCCCACATTTTTCGGATCAGCTATTAAGTAGGGAGGCGTGAGCTCCGCGCCGGCCGAACCCATGGTGATAGCGCGTGAAATCTGCACATGAATATGCATCGGGCCGCGTGTCTACAAACCCGGAAGTGGGTGCCGATTGAAGACAATGGAATGCCGATCGCGCATCATTTAAGCAACACGCGTACGCTTGCACGCGTATGTGTACGCTTGTATATTGAGCAATTCAGCTGTTGTGCTAAATTTAGCAAAACAACATAACTCTGCGTGTACGTCTTTTTCGTCGATTCTTACAAAAAATGGATGAATATTGTAGTAGGGTGTCTGAACGATTTTTCAATTTTCCCTTTTGGATCGTTTTTCACCATTTTGGTTGGATAATTGAAAAAATTATTTACTCAGAATAATACATTTCAAATTTCAAGACTCACCGATGTTTCTATCAAAAGTTACAGCCCCTTCAATTCCCTACAATATTCATCCATTTTTGTAAGAATCGACGAAAAAGACGTACACGCAGAGTTATGTTGTTTTGCTAAATTTAGCACAACAGCTGAATTGCGCAATATGCAAGCGCACACATACGCTGCAAGCGCACGCTGTTGCTTAACTGATGCGCGATCGGTAATCCATTGTCTTCAATGGGCACCCACTTCCGGTTTGTAGACACGCCCGATGCATATTCATGTGCAGATTTTACGCTATCACCATGGGTTCGCCGGCGGAGCTCACGCCTCCCTACTTAGCTGATCCGAAAATGTGGGAAGGGTATTTTCAAACTGTAATTGTTTGTGATCCCTGGGGCTAGCGAAAAATAAGCGTAGGGATATTTTCCTTACGACTGGGACTACATATCGCCAGGGGCGTCATATCTCATAAGTGGCAAATTTCGAGTTAGCCAGGAAACAATGTTTAAATAGCTGTTTTGACCAAGATATTTTTATAATTTCGAGATGACGCCCTCTGGAAATATTGGAATTAATCTGCTCTTTCATATGACACCTCATTTATTGAGTATCACCTTCAGGATCACAAAGAATAAAGGTTTGAACTTTGAAAAAAAAAACTTTGACAATTTTGGATGATCGCGCAATGCACGTAGACCGCATAGGGCTGCGTGCAATCTCTATGGGAAGGATTTTAGCACACAACATCGGGTGCGCGATCAGACACCCTAATTGTAGGGAATTGAAGGGGCTGTAACTTTTGATAGAAACATCGGTGAGTCTTGAAATTTGAAATGTATTATTCTGAGTGAATAATTTTTTCAATTATCCAACCAAAATGGTGAAAAACGATCCAAAAGGGAAAATTGAAAAATCGTTCAGACACCCTACTACAAGAGCATTTGTCCACATCGATAACCTACTTCTTGTAATGGCCCAAATTAAGCTGATTGAATCTTTGCCCAGCATAAAACGTACGATCAGACTAATAATTAAACAAGCATGCTCGCTAAATTTGAATCAACAACTAACGGTCGTTATTTCCCAACAAAGAGACATTTTCAAGCCCTTCTGTTCTATTTCGAGGGAAGTTCTAAATTAGAATTTAACCTTTTCACTTTTTTGGCCGACAAATGGGACATACTATCTTTAAATTTCAATTTGAAAAGAAAAATTTGATTTTGAAAGGTTGAGGAAAATCATAGATGGGAGAAGAAAGTTATGAAAATCCAAGAGTTGTAGTTGATAAAGCATGAAATGGTCTCGTGATTTCCCTTGTGAGTACCTCTCCATTTGTTTTATACCATTACCATCATCGTGATACAAGGGGAGTGTTTCACAAAGACTAAGATCGACTTTAAGTTGGACTTAAATATGGCAGGCCAATCATGCCACTGTTTGCTCTCACCATTATGATCTTTAGATAATATTTTTTCCTTCAATATAAATTCTGTAGATTTGTGACCATGATTTGTACTTCTCTAGAGAGACCAATGCCAGTAAATGGTGAGAGCAAACAGTGGCATGAACAGCCTGCCATATTTAAGTCCAACTTAAACTTAAAGTTGATCTTAGTCTTTGTGAAACACTCCCAAGGAGAGGTTAATCCTCTGTCACTTCTTCATTCTCGATAGATGGGAAATCAGTGTCTTTATTTTGCACATGCCCAGGGTAGAGAGAGTTTTGATCTCAATTAACATAAGAAAAAGAGGATCATGGGGGACTAACAGGCACCGCTTAGGCACTGTTTTCTATATAGAGGGAGCAAATAGCTACAAGTAGTGCAGTGGGGCTTTAAGTGGATGGTGCGAAATTAGTGTTGTACAATATCTAGTGGAGTGGAGTGGAGTTGGTTGGTTTGGCACTGTAACAATGAGTGCCCTAGCTCACAAAGATGGAGAGAGAGAGGGAGTGAGGGAGGGCAGGGAAGAGAAAGGAGAGGGGGACAGAAATTGGGGGAAGATGTTTCATGAGGAATGGAAAAGATGATCCGTAATAATTAAGGTATTTCTAGTACAAATGGGAGATTTAAGATCAGTCAGAAGATAGACAATTACCTTTTACAAATTCCAATTGACATTCAGTACACGTATATCACCATTTTAACCATATTTGTATTAAGAATTGCATTTTTGTCCAAGATTTGCAGTGACACACCATACATTATACAGCTTACTGATTTATTTTATTTTATTTTTTCTTCCACTTTATATTATTGTCTTCTTTATTTTACATTGATTGGATAACATGTTTTTTTGTATTGTTTTTGTTGTATACAGTGAACAGTGAAGCTAATCGGAAACGGATTGAGCAGGTGGAACTATGCTTTGGAGGCTCTGGCCAGGTAAAAACATTTTTTTCATTTTATCGTTTTAGTTGTTTATGAGAGCACTGTGATGAAATATGTTGACCCTAGTTGTACATGTAGAGATTATGGCATTTTATCTGCCTTTGACTCTCTCCACCCTGGTGTACAAGGGTAGTAGGCTACTGTACATACATGTACATGTATACATTGTATGTTATGAGTCAAACGTGTTTTACAATGAAATAAAGGTTGTTATATTGCATACTCGAGCACATATAACAACATTTTGAGTGTCATGTGACACCTTTTCAGCCAATATGATACTCACTTTAACCAATAACCAATTTTATAAATGTATAAATATTTTTTTTGCCATAGCATTTTTTTATTTACCGTTTACTGCTTCAGGTTTGAGCGAGGCTAAAGACGAATAAAGTGATGTAAAGCAATTATGGAAAACAGGTCGATTAGCAAGAGCATTGCATTACGCAGTTTAATGTTACAGCTTTAGCATTCAACGATATTTATAAGAAGCAGCAGGTTAATTAGCAAGAAATTTGCAGTACACACTTTAATGTTCCAGCTTTAGCATTCAATGTCATTAACTTTTCTCATTAGAAATGTGATCACTTTGGTCTCAAGTCCAATATGTTATTTGCCCACTTGATGGGCTCTTGCACACATGCAATATATCCATGCGCCAGGGAATCTTTTTATTAAATTTTGTATCAAAGTATTTTAGATATTGCAAAAATGTGATTAAGCAAATTATGAAAATTACATGAACACACAAACAAAAAAGCTGCCCCCCCCTGATTTTCATGGCTTTTATTTATCTTTAAAAAAAAAAATGGATTGCAATTTAAAGATACTATGTCCCTTTTGCAGCCAACATCAAATTCTGTAGAACTTTGCAGGAATTATGAATATGTCATGTATGTCCTATCTGTGAAATTTAAACGTTAGCAGTGTCCTAATATTCAAATTATGCAAGGAAACCCGTTTACTTGCTAGACTTCACTGTCAGACACTATTGAGTGACTGACTGGCTTTTTCATCTTTGGTAATAACATACATAAAATGAGCTGTAAAGGGTACATGAGCATTTGTCTACATCAATAACCCACTTCTTGTAATGGCCAAAATTAAACTGATTGAATCTTTGCGCAGCATAAAACGTACGACCATTCGGTACAATGGTCTGAAAAATCAGACTATTACTTACTGGCTCTATAGCTCCTAAGTCGATTCGACAACTAATAGTCGTTATTTTCCCACTTAAAGACATTTTCAAGCACCCATTTTTTTTAGGGAAGTTCTAAATTAGTATTTTCTTTCAAATGCCGTTGGAATTTAACCTTTTCACTTTTTGGGCCTGCAAATGGGACATAGTATCTTTAATGTACATGTACACGTATGTGTCAGCCCATGTGTATGCCAATGTGTACATACACCTGTAGAAATACAGTTGACATAGCTATTGGACTTTGTACACTGTGTATTCATTTGAATGTTTCTGGGGATGTAAAGTAAGGTATAATGTTTCTCAGTAATGGATGTTTTAATTGTTCTTGCCTTCTGGTATTACATGTAGGTGAAACAAAATTGTACATTTGCACATTTGTACCTCTTGGAGACTTCACACACATGTATGACGTGGTAAACCGTGGCATTTTTGTTATGATAACATTTGTAGTAACTTAGTAAGCAGTAAGCACCATGCTTTCCACCTTATCACTACCTTATAACACACTATACAGATAATACAGATAATACATGTGCAGTACATGTTCACATAGGGCCATTGTTGTGTGCAGCTTCTCCTGTCTTCTCTACCTATATCATTCATTTGTACATATTTTTTTAATTAAAAAAATTGCAGCAGTTTTTGCCGTCTTCGTGTATGAACATTCAGCAATCAAGATCTGAAAAAAAGAGTATACACTGTACATCCTGGTCCTAATGATAAATATCCATGGCAACAATGGGGAGCTGTGTGTGCATTTCCTAGTTTGAACCTGTACTGGATAGTTTGGCAAGCCAATTGGGTGATGTTCTTGTACAGGGTGGATCAAAATAAAACGGCTAGCATTCATGTTCTTCCAATAACGGTGGGTAAAATTCACCGGTATGAGAGGAAGGCAAGTCTTTTCACATAAAAAATAATACTATTAAAGATTGACAAATTTGGTTGAGGGGTTTTGCTTTTAATAGCAAGCATTCGGTGACACAAGGTAGCAGTTTAAATTTGTCGAGTATCGTATCGATGAACAGGGATGCCAGTTTTCAGGCAAAAGCTTAATTTCAGGCCATAGTTTAGGTTTTTTTGTGTACAAAATAGATCATTCTAGGTGATTTTCAGGTCCTCTGATCAATTCTAACTGGCATCCCTGCAATGTAACATAATTTGTATATTTTCATGTCTGTGTTTAATAAGTTATTAAAAACACCTAACTAGGAAAATACAAATGTGTGCGGAGTGGAATGTTTACAAATTCTCCACCTGGCATTTAATACAGCTTTTTATTGATTTGATTTAATCATGGTAAAACTCACATCAGCCTAAAAAGACTGCTTTTCAGCAAGTCTGTAAAACAGATCATATAAACATCAAACTGAATATAAATACATACATATGTGTAAGAAAAAACAACTTATTGAAGATGACATGAAACAAAGTGAAGAGAGAAAGCTAATACACAAAAAGGAATTACAAACATAGACAGATATAAAAAGTGTCATACATGTACAGGGTGTATGGATAAAAAATGGGGGAAAAAAAGCTTGTTTGAAGCTCAGGCATAATACCGTTTTTGAAAGTACTGTACAGATGTACATTGTACACAATAAAATGGCATTTTCTTCAAGGAGCACTGCTAGTGGATATCTTCAATGTTGTTTCACAATAATGGGTCTAGAAACAGAAGCACTCAACCAATTTAGGCAAATTTGTTTTCACTTTTCTTCTATTAAACGGATCCCCCATCTATTAGTACCGGTGAAATTTGCCCTGTGTTATCAGAAATATGCTAGTCTGTGTTTTTTTCAGACTCATTTTGGAGTTCATTTCAGATGTTTACACCAAAGTCCATTGACAATCATGGATGGAATATCAAAATATCGGGCACATTCATGTTTGTGATTAAAGTGGAACAATATGAGACCGTATTCAACAGGTTCATGCCAAAATAATTTTGCTACCATTAGGCCCCTTATTCTTTAGAAGTAGACTTGGAAACATTGTGTGTGGTATAAAACCAAATTGCTAATAGTTTACTGGGCTCCTTGCCTGAAGAGAGCATGTATGTACAATACATGTACATGTATTCAATTTGCTCCTTTCCATGTATTAGAGATACAGTTTTACTAAATTATTCATAACCCTTGTAAATTTGATGTTTTTTTTGTTTTGTTCGTAACTCAAGACCTTTGTTGAATACTTTTATATGTAAGCTTTGATATACATGTACAAAACTAGTATATCACACTCTCAAGAAACATAAATCTGGAGAAATCAATTTTTCACATGCTTAAAAACATTACAAAACTTGGTAAGGGTATGAATAATTTAGTTGTTAACTGTGTGGATAGCCCATTGGTCTACAACTGGTATGTCTACTAGTACTACCCAATTGGGCCATTCCCATATGGTCTACACCCAGCCTGTCTACTATGCACATGGTCCAATAATCGTTTCGTCTACTTATCTTTTGGTCCAATGACCATTTCGGCTATAGCCATTTGGTCTACTTTCCGTTTGGTCTAATCTTCGATAAGTCTATTACCCATTTGGTCTATTGTACATTTAGTCTAATTCCCAGTTTGTCTAATGCCCAAATCATCTACTATCCACAAGGTCTAATAACCAGTTAGTCAAATTCCCAGTTTGTCTAATACCCATTTCATCTACAATCCACATGGTCTAATAACCAGTTAGTCAAATTCCCAGTTTGTCTAATACCCATTTCATCTACTATCCACATGGTCTAATAACCAGTTAGTCTAATTCTCAGTTTGTCTAATTCCCATTTCGTCTATTATCCACTAGGTCTAATAATCATTTGATGATTATCATTTAAAATGATTATTAGACCATGTGGATAGTAGAGGAGCGCTGGGTGTAGACCATCTGGGAATAGACCAATGGGGTAGTAGACGACCTGGTTGTGGACCAAACAGCTATAAAGCATTAACTGTACCTGTACACTTCCCCTTTAATCACTACCCCTCCTGAACCTGAAAGAGGTGAATCATGTTTTTATTTCCTTTCTGTGCTGACCTTCAGCTTCTCTTCAAAACACACTGTCATACTGAAGGTTAACCACTGCATTAGTCACCCATCCATCTCTGTAGTATACTACGGCTATGTTCACACCGGATAGCATTTGAAGCAAGATTAAAGGGATAGTTGAGTTCTTGTTTAAGACCGCAAATGCCTTCAAAGTGCATGGTTATTGCTCTTATTCTTATTTACAACATTTCAAGTGCCCTTTTAGAACCTGAAATTGCTATGAAGGTAATTTTTGACCCAAAAATGTGTGAATTTAGATTAAATATGAGCATACCAATTCAGCTCCACTTTCCCGAAAATACGGTGAACGTTAATTAATTAATCAATAATATTCAATACACGGGCCGGCTGGTTTTGCGTATTATTACCAACACGAAAAAGCCAACAAAAAACCAATATTGGCATTGGCTGGAATAGAACGTGTAAGGCGCTACAGTACCTTGTTTTTCAACGGCTGGTTCAAAAATTAAAATTACCGAATATTTGTGGGGCACCACAAATATTAGAAATGGTTATTTTATGGATATTTCAGCCGTCTCTGAACCGATTTTGATCAAACAAAGATGATTTGTCATTTAAATTGTATATTCTTTCAAATTTGTTTTTCATTATCTCACAAAAAAAATATTTTGTGTAGTGCCTTCTGCAACAAAACTCAACTATCCCTTTAAGAAATCAAACTTGTTGTTGTCACGGGCAGCGTTGCCAGGGAGTTCCACGATTTTCGCAGTTAGGTACTCCAATAGTCCACTACTCTTTTCACACTTGTTTTGCTGAGCCCTGTACTTTGCTTAACCCTGTACTATCCTTAGCCCCGGACAATTTTATTTTTTGCTTTTCACACACGCTGTTTTAGTCCCGTACTAAGCGCCTATCCCGGGTTAAGAAAATTCACGCTGTTCTCACTGCAATTCGTTAACTACTATTCATTAGGGCATTTTCTGCAGCTGTGCACTTGCGCGATCGTGTCATCGAACGGTACAGCAGCATGCACAGTATACAGTATACAGTATACTGTATATACAGTACATGAGTGATCGACAGCTCATGAGCTGCAGTACAAGCCGTAAAATAAAATAACCAAGACAGAGCGCTAGGTACATAACATGTAATATAACTTCTAAATATTGAATAATAAAAAAGGTATAATGGCTTATAAGGAACTCTGGTTAATGCGTTGACAAGTTTGGAAACTGGTCACGAATACTAATGGATGGGGCTGCAATAAATGGTACGTTTGCACGTTGGCGACCAACGGACATACCTGTACAGTCAAACCTGTCTATAGCGACCGCCCAAGAGAAACACAAAAAGTGGTCTTTGTAGACAGGTGGTCTTTGTAGACAGGTCCCTTTAGTACATGTTTCAATGAAAAACCATTTTCAAGGGAAACAAAAAGTGTGGTCTTTGTAGACAGGTGGTCACTAAAGCAGGTTTGACTGTACTACGTTTTGGTGGGGTATTCTAAAGTTAAGCCGTTTATTATTAAGCTGACTTTTTGAAACATAATATTAATTCTTTGTTGTTTCAGTTATATCACTCCATTAATTAAAGTTGCCTCAAAAAAGAATACCAGTAGTACTTACCAAAAACAATTTCCAGTGAAAAGTCTGCATAGTATAATAGTATACTATACACCGGAAGTACTTTTTGGGAAATGCATATTCATGAATACGTCGTGTCTGATTGGACAGTGGGTTTCTTGCTTTTTTGCAGGGCCAGCTAACCCTGTACTAAAGGTGGGGCTAGCCCACTTTGGTAAATTTGTACCTGAACAGAAAGTGGGCTAAGCTTAACCCGGACTATAGGTGGGATTAGGACCTCCCCTTTAACCCCACCTATAGTCTGGGGTTAAGCATAATTTTGCCAGTGTGAAAAGTACATGTATATAGGACGGCAGCCATGAAAACAGGGGCCCACCGCACACTATACGATCCAATTTTGCAAGAATTTCCAATAGCATTTGATTAGAACATTCAAACATGTAAAATCTTATGCTGTAGTATACTACGGCTGTGTTCATATTGGAGAGCTCATCAAGATTAAGAATTCAAACTTATAAAGCCCATCGCACACTATACAATCCGACTACGATCAATTTTTTGGAAGAATTTGCAATGGTATTTGATAGTTGATACAAACATTCAAACATGTAAAATCTTCATGACCGAGGATCTGAATCTACTTCACGTATGATTTAGAAATGTTAAATTTCAAGAGATTTCATGCTTCCTTGGAGAGGAAGAGATAAACCGGCTCAGAATCGTATTGACGTCAGAGCAGTTGTGCTATTGTCTATGTAATAAAGCCGATTTGACCTTTTTTTCTGACTTGAAGAGTTCAATGCACTAACATTCTGGTTGTTTGTACTCTTGTCATTTATATTTAGAAGCTAAATCAGGTGTGTCATTTGTTAAGATTTCCTATCTGATACAATTGCCATTTATTAAAAAATCAGATTGCAGGACGATCGTGTACAGTAGTGAGTGGGGGACTTTAGTCATCCATCTCTGTAGTATAATATGGCTGTGTTTTACATCAGAGAGCTAAGCAACATTACGAAGTCAAACTTCTAGAAGATGTCATATACGCTTGATGCAAGAATGATGTTTTAAACTCATATTTGCACATTGATTTAATGCCCTTCTGGCTTGTAACAAATAACATGATATTTAATGAGAACAGGAGGTGTTTCACAAAGACTAAGATCGACTTTAAGTTGGACTTACATGTAGGTATGGCAGGCCGTTCATGCCACTGTTTGCTCTCACCATTATGATCTTTAGATGATATTTTTTCCTTCAATGATAAATTATCAAAAATATAAATTCTGTAGATTTGTGACCATGATTTTTAAGTCCCTTGAGAGACCAATGCCAGTAAATGGTGAGAGCAAACAGTGGCATGAATGGCCTGCCATAGTTAAGTCCAACTTAAAGTCAATCTTAGTCTTTGTGAAACACTCCCCAGATGTCCATTATACATGCAGGCATATGTTGAGTTCACACAAGACATAGATCTTATACACTATCAAGTTTACCGTACATGTATAACTGTGAGGTGATGCATATGTATTTGGAACAGATGAACATCTTCGAAATGTTATCCTTCACATTTGTGCACGTTTGTTATGTTCACACAAGACATCCTATACCGGTACACAATCAAGTTTACAGTACAACGTACATGTATTAACTGTTGAGGTGATACATACTGTACATATCTGGAACTTTTATCCTTCAAATTTGTGCCTGTACATGTATGCTGTGTTCACACTAAACATCTCGTACATGTACAGTATGTACTATGTAATATGCATGCTTCCAGAAATAAAACTTGTCGGAGATGCAGTAGGAAATAATGTCCACTTTTTTTTTATAAAGAGCACTTCCTTACTGTATCCTGGTTCCTGCTCAGTCTCTTGCATTACATACACTAAGGCATGTATTTTTAACCCTTCCGGGATGGGATTTATATTTAGGGCTAAATTTATCACATATTTTTCCTCAAATTAGCACCAATTACATGTATATATATTTTTAATTGCTACATTCTTAACATTAAATGTAATATCTTTGAAGACAGTATACATGGGCAGGATTGTTGTCGCAAAGTTGAGAAAATGGCAAATTTTGATCAATACAGAATAGGATTTTGAATCTCGCAAAGTGTTGCCAATTTAAGGATTTAAAAGTTTATTTTCCTCTTTAGAATTCCTGGCATTCAACACAATATTATCGTGAAACAAAAATACATGTAGAAGCTGTGTGTGCAAACAAATTTGTACCCTTTGTACTCAAGCATCTGGGGGTGTAAGTTGGACTTAAAAATTATGGAGAGCCATTTGTAGCCTTAAAATAAAATATATTCAAAAGCAAAAAATTCAAGTATTTTACACTTTTCATAAATTCCACATCAAGCACATGAAATCTCCTTGATAATAGAAAATATGAATGATCTGAATCAACATTTCATGCCTTTTAAAATAACTTTTACAAAATATTTTCAAAGATGCTAACGGCTTTCCATAATTGTTAAGTCCAAGTTAGAGATAAGTCCAACTTAGGATCTTTGTGAAACACCCCCCTGGTAATGGCTCTAAATCAGAAGTTATTGAGCCAAACCACAGAATGTGTAATGATTGTCGGGAGCTAGTTTCCCTCTCATACAATGCTACTCAAGTACTATAGAATGACTGTAATATCAATATATTGGGAATATTAATACAGATGAGGCTACCCTGGGTAAACGAGACGTATTATTAATTATACTATTGTTATAGGCTTCATAGTCCATCTACATGTACATAGGCAATATAGCTTCTTTTGTATTTCAAGTAGAAAGACAATCTTTCTTTGTCAAATATATTAGTAGAAACCTGTACTTAAAGATAAGCTTGAGTTCTCGTAATGATAGAAAATAAATTCTGACAGAATCCCAACAAAACTTACAAGTCGAATGTTCAAGATTACAAATAAATGGCATGTGCCAACGATTATGGTAGAAAATGTATGGTGGCTGAGAAATGAGCATAGAAAGATAAGGAAATCAAAGTGAGTAGGCCTGACACCATGTGCTTAACACAGTTCACTATGTGCAAATGACAGTTGTGGTTTTTATTGAAGATAATTTCCAGCAAGTTTTTCTGAGGTTATATTTATTTTACTGGTTCAAACAATCAATCTACTGCAGGATAAACAATCCAGAATGAATTATAGCCATGTTCTCTCTACTGTACAATGCCAATACCAGAGCTCAAGATTAGCTTTAAGGAACCTGTACATAAACACCACCTGCCTGTAGAGACCACCTTTCTCCCCTGAGCATTCTTTATACATATGTTTCACTGTATCACTGTTCACTGTTCACTGTTCATGCAATTGAAGCCATTAGTGACCCCGAGAGGGTTGATGTATACAGCAATTGGCTCATAAACATATTTTTGTCAAATGTCATTTCCACATTTTCTTTCCTCATTCCATTTCCTTTGTTACCTCTAGCATATCCAGAGAGAAAGAGAGAGAGAGAATGTTGTACAAGGAAACAGTGTCCCTGCCCCCCAAAAAAGAAAACAAAAGAAAGAAGGAAATGATTGAAGCAATACTAAATACCTCTAGATGAATACTGTACCTGTAGTATTATAGTTTCATTGTGAATGCAAGAACCGCATGTACATATTTTTTCTGTTATTGTAAGTACCTGTAATGGATGCTAGACATTTTTTAGGAATTTGATATTTTCCAGAGGACTTCCCTAATGGCAGTGAAAGTAGATTTTTTTTTAGAAATCAATTTCCTCATCCTTGTACATAGTATCTTTAAAGGAAACCTCACCCCAAGAAATAACTTTACTTATTCTGAGAGATTTATTATATTCTTGCCCATTAATCTACAAGATTCCCTACGAAAGTGTATGAGAAAGGCATAAAGCAAGAATAATGTACAGTTTCTCAGCACGACATGGGCATCGCCATTTTCTTGATAACATGATGTTCTACATGTACCGGTATATGAAGTCATTTATCAAGTAAATTGATTCAAATTTATGGATGCTTCCTTCCCAGGTATGTGTGGTGATGAAGCATTTCATTCACCTGCTATTATCCTTTGTACTACAATTTCCAGAACGCAAATTGCATAAAATAATTTGGTGCTCTTCTGGGGTGAAGGTTTCTCATATTATTAATGAAATAGATTTGTGAACTGCTATATTTCAGTATTTTAAAATGAATTAGTCACAGTTGTTCCCTTGTTATATTTTTGTCACCAAATATAACTTTTATCTTCTCAGCTGTGATTTTTCCTCATTAAAAAGTACAGGTTTTGTTACTGGTTTAAAAAGTCTTTCCAACTAATAAAAGCTTGGTGCATCATGATACATGTACAACTTCAACTGGTACGTCATATTTTCACGAAAATGGCTGCGCCCATGTCACGCTAAAAGGCATCACATCATGCCAAGAATATCTTCCATTTATATATATCTTGTACATTTTCGTAAGGAATTTTGTACTTCAAAGGGCAGGAATACATCTCATTTTTCAGAATACCTACACTAATTCTTTGGGGTGAGGTTTCCTTTAAGTCTCTAGATTACATGCACAAGAAAAAGTGTTGGTTATGGTACATGTATCTTCTAAGTTTTAGATATTGCAATTTTTTTCATTTTCCCCCCTCTTTTTTATGTTGTATTTATTTTCGGGTTCAAGATAACCTATCAAAGCACTTTACAGTGGATTAATTATTGCCCCTGTCTTGAAATTCCAAGTAGTGTGTACACTCTTCACTCCATAGGGAGCTTTCCAGCCTACTGTCATATTATACATGTCGGCATGCGTACTGTATGCGAATTCAACCACAATCACATGTGCCTTTGCTAAAAAGACACCATAATTGAAAAAAAACAATACAGATCTTTATATACAGGGGATACAACCCTTGACCTTCATATGACTAGTCGAGTTTTCAAACCACTGGACTAGTGCATCTCTCAATGTTAAAATGTTAACTGCAAATTGAGATTGCAAATTAATCAATATTGAATATCATGATGCATTTGTGAAAGAACTTCACCGATTCTGTAATGTTTTACCATAACGGCTCGTTTGTATACGAAGACGTGAACCGCAGCATGTTTTTTTTGTGGTGAAAATGTGTCGATGAATGGCGAATGGGTGCAACAAATGTCAAACAACTGAAGACCCATCAGTCTTTTTGTGTCTTTTCCTATATTTTTTTTTACAGTGTAAGTGCTACATGTATGGTACAGTGTACTTTTTAGTGTATAGTGCAGTATAAATTACCTTTATTATTATTATTATTATTATAACAAAGGTCCTGGGCCCAATTTCACAAAACTTGTCATCAGTGACAATTGACAGTTTTTGTTATAAGCTAGTGAAATCGTTGCTTCTGATTGGTTATCAGCAGCTTCGTCATAGATTTTTGTCATTTGTGATTGAAAAAAGGCTTTGTGAAACAGGTCCCCTGCATGTACATTTATTCCCTGAGCTCTGAGTTATCAGATACAGAAATGTGTGTGTGTAATTGGATTTTTACAGACGTGTATCGATCAGATATGATTATTTATGTCTGGGGACCGACCTTTAACGTCACCATCCGAAAGACGTGACTCAGTTTCGAACCGGGGTCGCCTGAGCCAGTTTGTAGGCGAAGACAGAGGGCTGACCAAGTGGAACGTGCCGCTAGACCAATTCACATCTCACATATTACAATTATGTCATTATGAAGATAAAACTTCAGCAGTTTACCACCTCATATCTGAACGAGGCTTTAGAACCTTTTTATCCTTTATCTTGTCTCTGCAGCCCCTTGCAGTTCCAGGGCGGGTGTTGGTCGGCGAGGGCGTCCTCACAAAGAACTGCCGGAAGCGATGCAAGCCTCGTCAATTCTTCCTCTTCAACGATGCCTTGGTCTACGGCAATATTGTACTCAGTAAAAAGAAGGTATTAAGACCACAATACTGTTTAGCTACATGTACATATCCTTCCTCATGAATGAAGTAGAATGATGCCACATTAAGAAATTTGTTATCATAAGCATTATTATATGTACTCGTGTAATAGAGAATTTCTGTTGATCATTAAAACTACGGTAAACAATATTCCAAAACTGTATCTTGTCGATATTAAATGTGACAGATGTACATACATGTACAGTATGTTATACTAATAACAAACATGTACTTTATTTTAGAAGAAGAAAAAGTTGTTCAGATGGAAATGCAACTTACATACATGTACATGTATTTAATATCTAATGTGTACAAATTAAATTGTCCTTGTTGAATTGTCTGTATGTTGATAGTGTGTATGATTTTTTTCTTCCTCTCTTCTTTCTTGCTCATATTTTCTTTTCTCCAGTATAACAAGCAGCATGTATTGCCATTGGAGGACGTGAGGTTAAAATCGGTGGACGACGAGGGCAGTAAGTGACTTTTTCTTTGACTTTTCGTTAATATGCCTCAATTATTACAGTCATTTTTCTTTTGAAATTTGAATTTTGCAACTGGCAGTGTTCTATCCTCCCCATTGGTTGTGTAAAAAGGAGATCTATCATTTTTATTCATAGAGAAAAGCATAGCGTCTGTTGATTTGAAATTTTGCACATACTTTTATGAACTCATCTTGCTTCAGATAAATTTCGAGATCAGTTTTTGAGGGCTTGCATATACTGATACAGGCTTTTGAGCTGATTTACAGGAATGACAGTAATGTTATTGTTACAATTGATTGATATTTACTGTTGTTTTATTGTTTATATTTACTTTATTGTTTTTATTGTTTATAGATTTCATTTAAATGTATTGTTAATATTGTTTTAGAATGGCTTGTAAATTATAGATGTAACCAAGTCATTCATATGCTGCCACAGCAACAGAGGAGAGATTTAGTTGATATATGTTGTTGTTATTGTTTATTAATGTAATGTTTTGTTTACATTGTTATTGTTTCAGATTTAAAGAATGGCTGGCAGATCATTAGTGCAACAAAGTCATTCACAGTTTACGCTGCCACGGCAACAGAGAAGTCTGAATGGATGGCCCATATAAACAAATGCATCTCAGATCTCTTAGCAAAAAGTAAGTCTAAAAGTTAGAATCTGTGCTAAATTTGTTATAGTTATCCAACTGTTTTGACTTTCATCAGTTTAATCAAAGTTTTTAGCTTTTTTCAACTAGCAAAACATGACATTTTGATTGGTATATTTGAACGGAAAACTGGATTTTAATAGCTACAACTGTATGTTATTCAGTGATATTGATATCAAACTATGACTGACATACATGTATTGACAAACAGAAAAATATGAATCATTTGTTTTACTTATTTAATAAGCTCTTTCTGAGTTTCTTGTGCACATTGCCTCAGCCCCAATCACTGTTTTATCCCACTTTCTTATACTGGATAATAATTTTTTAATATGGAATGTCATTTCTTTAAAGATGATTTCTATACCAATGATACTTTCTGCTTCTACAAGGAACTTTTAGGCCTATAATACATTAATATTGTATGTCTGATTGATTGTTTGATTGTTATACCTGACTGCTTGTAAGTAAGCAACCAGGGGACCTACGGCTTTAAGTCCTCTCCGAGGGACGTGGTAATGAGCATTAATGCCTTACCAAAGGGCACTAGCGGATCGACTTGGTTTCGAACGTGGGACGTCACGGTTACGAGACCACTGCTCTACCACTGATCCTTCGTGCCTCCTGATAGATTCTGAAGTGACATTGGGCGTTCAATGTATTGTTTTCATTAATCTAATTATTAGGCAATACATCTAACTAGATACTTGTCTGTGTTTTCTTCTAGGTGGGAATAATCCTGCTACAGTAGGCTATATTACATTAATATTGTATATCTCGGGCCTGATAATTACCCGATTTTTTTTCTTTTTCTTTTTCTTCCCGATTTTACCCCTATTTCCCCGATTTTTCCCTTATTTTCTTACTCAAAAGGGGGGAATGTTCTTAGATGCCATTTTTTTTTCCCTGGATCCCTTTTTTTTTTCTTACACAAGGGGATGGTGGTCGGGGAAAAAAAACCCTATTTTTTGTTTAGTGCTCACTATCACCCCTGATATCTGGATTGTCTGATGGATCCTGCAGTGTTTCATTATACAGTCAAACCTGCTTTAATGACCACCTGTCTACAAAGACCACTTTTTTGTTTCCCTTGAAAATGGTTTCTCATTGAAACATGCACTATTAAAAGGAACCTGTACATACAGACCACCTGCCTATAAAGACCACTTTTCTTGTCTCCATTTGGTGGTCTTTATAGACAGGTTTCACTGTACTGTAAAGCAATACATCTAACTAGATATTTGTCTGTTTATCTTTACAGGTGGGAAGAAGCCTGCTACAGAGCTTAGTCCCGTCTGGGTGCCTGACCATGATGCCCCTCACTGTATGCTTTGTAATAAGAGGTTTACAGCGCTGTTCAGACGGGTGAGATATTTACGTTTTGAAAGTCGTAAATTTTATTAACCCTTTTTTAGATTTATGTGGTACTTGTGTTCCTTTACCTAGATATAGGACTTTTCATTGTTGTTTTTAGATGAAAGCCATATTATTACTTTCACTGTACTTACCAGACAATACATCCATCATTTTGTATGTGAGGCTGTTTGCTTTGCAATATGAAGTTCACTTCCCTATTTAAACAAGTGAAAAATGTATAACTGTATTGTTTCATCGAAGCAATGCGGTGTATGCTTTTCAGGATGAAATCAGGGGTTCTAAATTTTGTGACAGGAACAAATATGTCCAATTATTTGAGAAACAGTACAGATATTTCAAACGAGCTTGGTTGAAGCCAGAGAAGTGACACTTTTTAAGGTTGTGCGACTGACGATCCGCCAGCAATAGCTCCAACCCAATCCTTGCCCTATTCCTAAACCTAAGCTAAAACCCAAATGCAACAATACCCTTAAAGGTATAGACCAGTTCTGGTCATGCGATTGCATTGTGAAAGAAACGTTGTGGAATCGATCAGAAAAGGTTGATCATCTAGCATATCAGTATTAGTGTGTACCGCAAGGTTCTGGAATCATCAAAATGATAAGAGATTTGGCCCAGTCTTGGTAAAGTTACAAGCACTGTACACAGAAAGATGTATATGGGACTACCCTACATCTATCCAGTCCGGATAGATATGATAATTTACCAAATAAATCAATTAATAGGCGGTTTCCCGTCAAAATTTGTATCATCACGTATTAGTAAAAACATATTCTTTCACATGATTGGTAATAAGAGCTTTCATTTCATTTTTTGAGAGGGGGGCGTTTCCAAAACTGGTCTACCTTTAACCCTGCTGCATGGTACCAAACAAAACCTAGAGTAACAGTCACTGGAGTAGTGAGGAGCACCATTTTGAAAGACGTTCTGATTAAATGCAAAGTTCCAGACATGGTTCAAACGATTAATGATATTCATCTCTTTCTTTTTTTTTTGTCTTCGACAGCACCATTGTCGGAAGTGTGGTAAGGTGGTATGCCAGTCTTGCTCTGCCAAGAAGTTCCTTCTTCCCCTTCAGTCCGAAGCCCCCGTCAGGGTCTGTGACTACTGCTACCAACAACTTTCTCTGGAGAAGAATGGCACAAGAGAAAGGATGGGAGAGAGTAAGTATTCGTCCCTGGGTTAGGACGTTAGATGACAGTGCCTTTGGATAGGATAAGTTCCTTCTTTCCTGTTAGGGTCTTGTGACTAGTGCTACCAATAACTTTCTCTGGAGAAGAACGGCACGAGAGAAAGGATGGGAGAGAGAGAGTAAGTATTCATCCCTAGGTTAGGACGTTAGATGACAGTGCCTTTGGATAGGATAAGTTCCTTCTTTCCTGTTAGGGTCTTGTGAATACTGCTACCAACAATTTTCATTGGAGAAGAATAGCACGAGAGAAAGGATGGGAGAGTAAGTATTTCTGTCCCTCGGTTATGATGTAAAACGGTTTCCCTCTGTATTTACAACCAAGTAAAGAACCGCCTTTTGTATTAAATTCTTGAATTGAGTGGAAAATACTCTTCAAAACAACATTTCTTGGAATGTGTATGATGAGCGATGCACACGGTCATTTCTCTTGAGATGCAATATCACAATATCATTGCAAGGGCATCGTTTCACAAAACCGTCAAGTTTGCCGACATCCCATTGAGTTGTGGTCTAGTGGATAAGTCTACCGACTGCAGAACTACATTTGCCACTCTTCACCCAGATATTGAATGTGTACCCAGTAGGATGTGAAAGTTAATGTAGTATGCTCAGCATTGTGAGCATCTGGAATGAGCCTGGCTGGAATGCTCCCCAGGGAGTGGAGAATGTACATATTTGTGCGGGCAAACTTGAAACCGATGCCCAGGGTAATGATATATCTGTAAAGCGCTTAGAGACATTGTTGACGTATTAAGCGCGATATAAAAGCGGAATATATTATATTATTAATACACATGTTTCAGTGGGATGTTCTTGAACTTGCAGTTATGACAGTTTCGTCTTGTCCTGATCTAAAAATTAGCTTTGCATATCTATTTTCTCTCTTCTTCCTCAGCTCGGAATGCTGCCCCTCTTGACCAGGATTCTGATGATGATGACGACGATGACGAAGACACCGATGCCATCACAAGAAATACCCCAGCAGAAGAAGTGGTATGTATAAAATTTTGATGATGGGATGATATCTAGATGATATGTACTATGCTTTAGGCTTGATGTTTTCTCTAGAACAACAACATTGATTGTAGTATAATAATAAGTTTATTCTTTATTCCTTCTTCAGTTTAAAAAAACATGCAAAACATTTAGGCTTGACAAGCTGATGGTTCCAAGAATTATCAAGTTATAACATTAATATTTTAGCGGAAAAAAAAAAGGTAAAACAAAGGTATTGGGGGTAATTGAATTAGAAAATTATGATTAAAAACACCTGAAAAAATAATGATAGCCTTTTGATAAGAAGATATGAGGTGTTGTAATTAAAGCTTTCTTTTAAATGAATTTAGAAAGAGGATTTAACTTTATACCCTTGTAAATATTGATAAGTATTGATAAACTACATGTTGGTTTCCCCTTCACAATTGTCAATCATACATTTCAAGTAAGGATACCCCATCAAAAATTATATGGTAAGTATTGACTATGCATATAGGTAGTAACTAGTTGGAGGTGGACAATTTTCATTACAGATATTATCGAGATTCAAAGTAGTCTTTTTTGAATGGCCCTTTAAAAACTTGTTTCCCTTCTCTCTTTTCCGATCTTGCAGCATCCGACATTCTACGAAGAGAACTATCGGTGAGAGTGTGAATCACCAACCCCATTCGTTTGTGCCAATCTTGAACGTAAGGAGACATTGTTATAGAATGCGTGTGCTTTGCCCTCCTTAAGACTCGTTTTACATATGATTTAACTGCGGCAGTTTTTCTTTATGACATAAGCGTAATACGCTTTACCTATCTGTATCTCATGACGACAGATACGTATGCGCAGGACCTTTGATGTGTGTAGCTTCTTTTTCTCCCTGCTTGCCGTTACCTTAAACGTAAAAAGAAACCTGCTGCGGCTTCCCAAGTCGTGTGTAAATGAGCCTTTACAATCCATGAGCATTCACACACAGCACCTTGTAGCGTTCATCGGAATTCCGTACGTCTGCCTAGTTGAGCATGTATACAGTGACATCAACATATGGATGAGTCAATACTTAATAAAATCGTGTTGTAGTGGAAACGTAAAAGAAAATAAAGAGTTTTAGTGAAAAATTACTGCAATGAAATAGGAATTGGGATTAATATTGTAGAAATTTAAAATGAAACCTGTGTACAAAGACCGATCAAGGGAGACACATGATTTCTTTAATGTATAAGCAAGTTGTCATTATGTACATGTTGCTTAATAAGTGCATTGGAGCGTTTCACAAAACTGTCATTAAAGGCCCTATCTGATGAAATTACACCTTAATATCAATGGAAAGCTGAATGAACATAAATTACAAATATAAAGGAATGAAATATATTTCCCTTTCAGTATTGCACCAAAGCAAATTAAAATGTCATTTTAAGCACCCCTTCAAATTATGGGTCAACAGTGGTCAAATTTGCTGCATTTACAGTGACCACATAACATGTGGACCCGATCGACTCGCCCATATAGCTGAGGCGATGAGCCGTGCTTAATTAAAATAAAGTCATTGTGAATATGCATACTCTACATAAGATTATGTCATCAAGTCGATAGCTAGTTTTTACGTCGACAACTTGCAATTTTCAGAGCTTTAGATTTCCAGTTTTCAGAGAGCTGCTACTCCTCTGGCAGACACTAAAATAACATATAATTGGTATTATTTTAATCTATGGCTTGGAAGCTTTCCATTGATATATAATTCATCTATTTCATTTTTCACTTCCGACAGGGACTTTGCAAGTCCCCCAACATCTCATTGAAACCCATTGTAAATTTATAGCATACATTTGAGCGGGATGGCGGTGAACTTGTACTCAGTGACAGTTTAATGAAACAATGCCAAATTCAGTTAGTGATATATAATTCAATGGAAACACACAAATAAAGAAGTCTTTCTTTTGAGGTGGGCAGGTTTTACTCTACAATGTTTTGTGATTACTGGCCAACTCAATAACACTTAATATGGTCAGATTTTTCACCAAATACTTCAAAGGAACATTTAAAATCCGATACAAATGATCAAAATCAAATGGGGAATGTCGACCGAGATTTGATGGATTTTATAACTTTTTATAACCATTGACATTTGTAGCATGCATTTAGTACATCTTGGCTCAAGTTCATATTTTGGGGACTTCATAAAATTGGTGGTAGTATTTTTGTTGAATTGCTGTTTGGTCTATAACCAGTACAAACTACCACATTGGTCTATTCCCATATGGTCTACACCCAGCCCGACTACTATCCACATGGTTTAATAATCATTTTGTCTTCTTATCGTTTGGTCTAATGAACATTTGGGCTAATATCCATTTGGTCTAATCTCCAATTAGTCTACTACCCATTTGGTCGTTCTTTCATTTAGTCTAATAACCAGTTAGTCAAATTCTCAATTTGTCTAATGCCCATTTTGTCTACTATCTATAAGGTCTAATAATCTAATAATCAGTGTCGTCTGTGATAAAATGATTATTAGACCATGTGGATAGTAGACGGGCTGGGTGTAGACCATATGGGAATAGACCAATTGGAAAGTAGATGAACTGGTTGTAGTCAAACAGCAATAAACCATTTTTTCTAGGTACTGGATGGGTTTGCTATATACTATTTCATTTTGTCTGTCTTGCCCGAGATTTTTTAGGCCATTTTCAAATTTTAGCTCCTTCATGTGAATCTTTGTGAAAGTGATTCAGTTTTGTTTTTTCCTGTCATTTATTAGTAATATATTTTTTTTTTAAATATCATTGTTAGCATAGCTTGAAATAAATTCAGGTCATGGTCTTACATAGAATTTAAAATTTGATTCATTAAAGCATGTTTGTTGCTTTACAAAGGAAATTGGGAAAAGTTAACTGAAATCACTTGAGATGTGTCTCTAATTATGTCTTGAAAAAATTCCATTTATATAAATTTGTTATAGATTTTCTATTTCTTCTAAAGTTGAAGAATTTTTATTGTGTGTTTGGCTTAATCGAAGAATTACTCAATGCTGCCAGTATTTTCATTATTTTTTGTTTAATGAGAAATTCATGACGACCGATTACTGAAAAGAAATTGGTTTTCCACTCTCAAATTTCAAGCAGTGATTATTTATCTAAAATTTTTTTTTTTTTTTAAATAAGATTGTATCTGGAAATTTGAATAAATATAACATTTTTTGTTGCCAGGGGAGAGCCAGTTTGTCAGAGACATAAAAGTTTCACTTTCTCCTTTATTTTTCATTTTTTCTAGTAAATGACATTGTCCTTAATTCATATATATGTATATTGTGTTATTTTTATTTTTTTGAATCTAATGATTATATTAACATATTTAACACAACTTGTCCCTTTACAATCTATCCCATTTTTTCTTCCAGGGAGCGGGGTGATGTAGGAATACAAAATATCCCGATACATTATATTCTTTCATAAATGAATTGATATAGTATTGAACTAGTTAACCGGTACAAAAAATATCGATGCCATGTATTCAGTATGTTCTTTTAAGATATGGAATGTCAGTTAAATGTATATGGGACAAGGTTGTATTATATTTGTACTCAACTAATGTTATACATTATACATAATACTGTATTGGATCTTTCTATCTACTTAATGCCTATTTTTCATCAATCTGCATGCTCTTTATATGTAATATCCTTTTAAAAATATAGTCATGTTGTGTTATGATGACACCCAGACAAAGTCTTAGTTTATGATATCAGCAACAACAAAAAGGAGAAGTTTTAGTGTTGGAAAGTTGATTCATGCTATAATTCAATCCACACTCACTGTAATAAATTCAGTTCCATGATTGGTTTGGATCTATAAATCAACTGAATATAATGGGTCACTGTCTATATAGTAATGGTGCTCTTACCATAGTTGTTATTATAATATAATAATTAATTACACTATATTTATTTAGTATAGAGTACGTCAAGCTGTGCGTCATAAAATCTATTTTGGAATTTCTCAATTTTTCTTCATTTTCGAAAGAGCACCAAAAATAATGCCCAAATGTCGAAAACCAATTGAATATGTTCAAGTATTTGCTGAGATGTGGCCATCTGAGTAAAGATTACTATGGGACTCAGTGTTATATTGCTCTGGCTCATAACATTAGGAGCCAGAGCAATATATAGGCAATCTTTATTCAGATGGTCATATCTCAGCCAATACTTAACATATTAAATTGGTTTTCTACATTTGGACATTATTTGGTGGTCTTCGGAAATGAAGAAAAATGAGAAATTCCAAAAATAGATTTTTGATGACGTCACACTTCACCACTCTATTGGTATTGTCATTATTTGTTCTTTTTTTAGCATTTCAACTACACACCTGTAATAATACTGATCAATTTTACTATGTGGGTAATAGGAGACACTAAAAACTGCCAAAAATATACTTAACTTTTGGCACTTGTTATTGAATCTTTTCCTCTGTTAATCTACATGTATTTGATGTTCAAAATGAAAGGGTGATGAAGTGGGGATTAGTTCATGATGTTACACACGTTTTAGACAGTTGCACCTTAACTTAAAGCCATACTGTGCCATAAACACTACCGTAAAGTTCCCTCTAGCGCCATCTTGTGTCAGCTGTAGCAGTATGCTGCGCTGTTGGTTCTCACATCGAGTCCTCTGTCTGCGAAGTGG
>CP137670.1:29068416-29090499 GCA_037976565.1 Mesocentrotus franciscanus | reverse complement strand
TATGGGAACTCAGTGTTATATTGCTCTGGCTCATAACATTAGAGCCAGAGCAATATAACACTGAGTTCCCATAGGCAATCTTTTATTCAGATGGTCATATCTCAGCCAATACTTAACATATTAAATTGGTTTTCTACATTTGGACATTATTTTTGGTGGTCTTTCGGAAAATGAAGAAAAAATTGAGAAATTCCAAAAATAGATTTTTGATGACGTCACACTTCACCACTCTATTGGTATTGTCATTATTTGTTCTTTTTTTAGCATTTCAACTACACACCTGTAATAATACTGATCAATTTTACTATGTGGGTAATAGGAGACACTAAAAACTGCCAAAAATATACTTAACTTTTGGCACTTGTTATTGAATCTTTTCCTCTGTTAATCTACATGTATTTGATGTTCAAAATGAAAGGGTGATGAAGTGGGGATTAGTTCATGATGTTACACACGTTTTAGACAGTTGCACCTTAACTTAAAGCCATACTGTGCCATAAACACTACCGTAAAGTTCCTCTAGCACCATCTTGTGTCAGCTGTAGCAGTATGCTGCGCTGTTGGTTCTCACATCGAGTCCTCTGTCTGCGAAGTGGGAATTAGGTATTGGGTTACGCACTGTCGGCAAGTTGACCATGAGATGGCACTGTGCAATAAACAGTATGCTAGGGCAGAAAGTTCATCCGTTCAGTATTGCTTTGAGATGCCTCTTCAGTGGGTTTAGACCAAAGTACATAGCCTAGCGCAAGCAACACCTTAAACATTTCTTTTTCAATGCTCTCTACAATTCAGTAGTCTATTGGTTTCATAGGTAATTTATATGTTAAATTATAAGTAACTCTTGTTTGTTTGAATAATATTTATGGTATTCTGCATGTAACTGTACAGTAGTGTAAATATGCGTCCATCTGCTCAATAAAGCGACATGTTTTCAGAGTAGAAAATGCCTTACGAGAGTCCTCCCTTGCCTAAGGCAGCCACAGTCGTTTGATAAAATTACAGCAGAGTTACCTCGTGTATTGTTACATGTATGTATTTATCTCTGAGTATGTGTGACAAGAGGTCGTTAATTCTTGTCAAAGTTGCATTTCAAAAATGAACTTTGTTCTGGCTTTAAGGAGATGATGTTGTGGGTACTGTGAAGGACTTGGCTCTTGATCACTCTATAGGACCTAGATCTATGAACTGGCTCTTGCAAGACCAGGGCTAGGCTATGTTACTCATAAGGACCAAAAAAATGAGAGAAACTAAACTTTGGTTCTTGTTTCTTTTTCTTGAAAGAATTTGCTCTTGATCACTTTATAGAACCTAGATCTATGAACTGGATCTTGCAAGACCAGGACTAGACTAGACTACTCCTCATAAGGACCAAATTTAAAAAATGAGAGAAACTTTCATTGGTTTGGCTTGATTGATTATACTGACATTTATTGTTTGCTTGGACATTTCATTTACAATTTGGAAATTTTCTGCATGGCACTCCTCAAAAAAGATGAATGTACATTTGCACATGTCATAGTGTTTTGTTGTCTCATCTTATTTGCATATATATATATATGTAATGAAGGTAGCATGATTTTCTGCAATATGTGAAGAAAACCAATTATGTTACCAGTCATTTTGTACAAAAACATCCTAAATTTATCAGATGTAAATAATACTTCTTTCTTTTATCATTTTGACACTCATTTTGAGACTCATTATTGCAGATTTAATGAAGAATACAGCTAGGATATAAAGTTTTAACTTGAATAAATAAAGGTGTTGTCTATTTCTCATCTTGATATTGGGTGACTTGGTTGTGAAAAATTGTAAACAAAAGAGATTTCAATCTATAGAGGAGATATTTTTGTAAATTTTCTTGAAAGTTTTTTATACCTTGTATGACCACTTAATGTGCTGGGTATGTCTGTGATCCGAATCCAAGGCGTGTTGGACAAATGTGAACATGCCTGTCCGTTGTGTTTATACATTTATGTCTCATACCCATCATGTACAGATCCATTTAAGCCGCTCAAATTATCTCAAATATATGACTACGAGTATTTGCATGAGAATTCATGACATTTTGATTGTACGTTCTCCCCGGAAAATCCTCTACATCGGGTTCAATATGCTACCATATTGCCCTGCCGGTGGGTATTCATTTAAGAAAAGAAAAAATATATACATGTAAGGTATAAAATGCCATCTTCATCAATTTCAGTAAAATGCTGTTTTCATCAAGTTCAATCGGTTTATCCAGATTTGAAATAGATTAATTGTTTGAACCAGTATTGTAAAATAAAAACCTCTCAAAATTAGCTGGAAATCATCTTCAAGTAAAACCCACAACTCTCATTTGCACATAGTGACCTGTGTTAAGCACATGGTGTCGGACCTACTTACCTTAATTTCCTAATCTTTCTACGCTGATTACTCAGCCACTATACATTTTCTACCAATTGAAAATCATTTGGCACATGTCATTTATTTGTAATCATGAACATTCGGTGTAAGTTTTGTTGGATTCTGTGAGAATTTATTTTCTATCATTACCAGAACTCAAGCTTATCTTTAATGCTTGGCAAGTAATAGGGATCCCTAATGTCTGTTCAGAGCCAGAGGGACATTAACTCTGTGTTAAAGTGTATGAGTTAACACCCTTCTGGCTCCAAACAGACGATATGGCTTTAAAAAAATGATTTCTTTAAAATTGACTATGACGGGATGTCGGGATGGCTTAATTTGGTCTATTTCATTTATAATTCATTCATTAAAATTCCTTGGTATTTAAACCTTTTGTGCAAGTGGAGGGTAGTGTGTCTTTTAACAATGGATTTTAATTTAAATGCATCAAATATAAAATAAAACAAACTTCATAAGGAAGTAGAAGATTTAAAATGCAAAATTGAGATGCATGTTCTTGGTGTATAACGTATTATAATTGTAATGAAAATAGTTTCATTGAATAATTGGATTTCTTTTGAACAATTTTGTGTCTTATATATCTTATGGAGTTGTCAAAACAGTCAATCTGCAACTTGAGGAAATTAAAATGGGTGAATAGTAGCTTTATCTTAAATCATTGGGCTTCTAGTAATGATCGGAAATGCAAAAAATGATTTTTGTTTTTTAAAGGCAAACTTTGTGGAAAATAATGCAGTGCAGAAAATAATAAGTATCAATTTCTATTCAATGATTACTTTCTGACTATGTCACTAATATTTCATAATTTCGATTAATATGATCAGATTTTGCTTTGAAAATGTTTATTGCCATATTGTAAATTTTTTTGTTATAAAAATTTATTCTGTCAGATGATATATGTACATAAAATGCAATAACTTTTCTCACTCACGTATTTTATTTTAGAGTAAGATGTTTCTCTGTAAATTGAAATGTTCCTTTGTTACATAGGGAGTGAATTTTTTAGACAGTTTTCTCGCTTTCTTGATGTGGGTATCATATCCTTTTTAACTACGTTGGTAATGTCACTTTTTTCAGATGCGCATGTATTGTTGCGTCACTCCCTGCGCTGTGTGCTCACATCATATTGACATGGGCGCCATCTTAAATTACGAGTAAACAACTTTGTTTACTCGTAATTTGAAATGGCGCCAATGTCAGCGCATGCGCACTATTGTAACCGTGAAAAGGTGTATTGTTTTCCTATCCCATAGCAGTTAGGGTCGCCCTTTGTGGAGTTTATTTTGATCTTTTGATCTAGAAGACAAATTGCACATGAGCAGAGAGTGCAAAAATGCTAGGAAATTTGAGTCCACTTCTGTTGGAGTAATTATTGGAACCTCTAAATTGGCAACACATAGTGAAATTTATAATCACTATTTTCATTTGCAATTGGCAATTTATTGTTGATTTCTTTTTTTTTTTCCTTTTTTTTCATTCAAACTGCTTCATTTGATATACATTTTTTTATCTATGAAAGAGTGGAAAGTACAAATAATTGATGCCAATTTGAGGATGAAAAGCTGATTTATTAAGACCTTTAGAGAAAGCTGAACTGGTATGGATGTAAGTGACATGGCTTTACTTTTAAAACAAAAGAAAGAAAAGAAAATGCATCCTTTTTATTTCCCTACAGCAAGGCACTAATTATTTGCTTTTCACTTTAAAAAATCAGACATTCCTTGTTCAAGTTGTTGGAATAAACCTCGTCATATATTGCACTAAAGATCTTTATTAGAAGGGAAATATTGTCTGTTTGGAGCCAGAAGGGCATTAACTCTGTGAATTAATACCCTTCTTACTCCAAAAGATGATATATCACTGTGGAAAGACCTGGGGGTGTTTCACAAAGATCCTAAGTTGAACTTAACAGTTATGGAAAGCCATTAGCATCTTTGAAAATATTTTGTAAAAGTTATTTTAAAAGGCATAAAATATTGATTCAGATCGTTCATATTTTCTATTATCAAGGGGATTTCATATTCTTGATGTGGAATTTATAAAAAGTCTAAAATACTTGAATTTTTGCTTTTGAATATATTTTATTTTAGGCTACAAATGGCTCTCCATAATATTTAAGTCCAACTTAGATATAAGTTAAACTTGGGATTTTGTGAAACACCCCCCCCCCAGTATTTGTTGTTTATGCCCTTATAAGGCAGCTCCTTTTAAGATGATTTGCCTGTACGTGTATCATTTTGCAAATTTAAAGACCAAATCAATTGTTTGGAGCCAGAAGGGTGTTAACTTCTATACATTAACACAGAGTTAATGCCCTCTTGGCTCTGACCAGACGAAACCAACTGTTGAGAGTTTAAAAGGGTGTTTACTCTCTAAATTATGAGTTTGTGCCCTGCTAGCTTCCAGCAGACGGAAGTGCCTGTTAAAAGCCAGAAGGGTGTTAACTCTGTGTTTAAGTAATTAATTTGTCACCCTTCTGGCTCCGAAATGACTGGAAAAACTTCTGAGCCTGCTTTGTTAAACCATGGTGGGAGTACATTCTGAATGTTTGGAAGTGGGATTTTTTTATTGAGGAGAAAATTATTGTGAAATTAGATTGCATAAAGTTGTGATCCGGAAAAAAATGTATTCTGTAATAGTGTACCCAGTTGTATATTGATTATGTTAAGGAATTTGGGAGAGAAAAGAAGAGATTCTTGTACGTTTGAATGCCCATTTTGATTAATACTGTAGAAATGAATAAAATGTAAAGAGAGGTTACTTTCTAGAAAAGCCTTGTTGGTTGTTTTATGTTCTGTTCCATTCCATAATCGTTAAAGCTCCTACAGTGTTGGGAGCCCCAAATTCGCCAATAATTTGATGGCAAAATTTCACTTAAATTATATCATAATGTGAAAGAGGATGTCATTTAAAGCCCCATTGCACTACTTGTAGCTACTTGCTCCCTCTATATAGAACACAATGCCTAAGCGGTGCCCGTTGGTCCCCCATGATCCTCTTTTTCTGATGTAAATTGAGAGCTGAGTTGATGAGATAACCACCTGTCAGTGATCATGTTGGGAGGTCTAATCCCTCCTGGCCAAACTAGTGCAGACGGGCTTTAAGACATACTTCTGCAAAGATTCCCCCCCCCCCAAAAAAAAGACAAATATTGATCAAAGAATACATCATTTGGGTTTTCTGTTGTACACCGAAAACCTAAATTTTGCATTCTTTCATCAGTATTCGACTTCAAGCACATTTGTTTTGAAAAGCTTTGTAGAAATGTGTCTTAAATGACATCCTCTTTCACATTAGAATACAATTTAAGTGCAATTTTGCCATCAAATTTGTTGAGCTCCCAACACTTTAGAGGGGCTTTACGGATGATGACGTGATAAAACCCTTCAGTGTTTTCTTGCATGGCTCCGCAGTCCGATTCTGATGGCACTTCGGAAGCCACAGAGAGAGAGATGAACATAAATTTAAAGAGGGAAAGAGAGATATATCATGCATGAAAATATGTATACAAGTTAAAGATTGAAAGACAGAGGGAGATAGAAAGAGAGAGCGAGAGAGATGAACATAAACCTAAAGGGGAGAGAAAGATAATATGTCATGCATAAAACCAATGTATTCAAGTTACAGATTGAAAGACAGAGATAGAGAAAATAAAAAATGGGGAAAAAGAAGAGAAAAGGGCGGGGTGAGAGATAGAGAGGGAGAAAAAGAGATATGTCATGAATGTAATCGATGTATACAAGTTAGAGATTATAAGAAAGACAGATGGAGAGAGAAGAGAGAGCTCAATATAGTTTGTCGATGCGACATCGAAGTTTTTATTCCACCCTCGTTGTACCTTTCCCAGAGCCCCCATTCTCTGCTATCTTTTATTTTCGTTCATAACTGCTTTCCTGTAAATGTCTTTCAACATATTTAATTTCTCTCTTCCTCTTTAAAAAAATTGATTGCTTTCATTTTATCTACTCAATGTCTCCCTCTCCCTCCTTTATTTCTCGTGAACTGTTTTTTTTCTCCGTCCATCTCGTGCTCATTATCTCATTCTCTCTCTCTCTCTCCCTCTCTCTCTCTCTCTCTCCCTTTCTATGCTTTCCCCTTCTTTAATTGATGTCTTTCGTTCTAAATCCTCTCTTTATTTTTTCCATTTCGATCCCTTTTTCTTTCTTTCCGCTTTGATTGTTTCCCATTTCATCTCCAATGTCTCTCTGTTTATGTTTTCATCTTTCATGATATTTCATCATTTGTTTATTCACCAAAAGTAGAATGAAGACAAAATATGTGGAGAGTGCATGTTTTTGCATACAACACGTAACGTTGACCTGCAAGTCAAAATAATTTACAGTTTTAACCATAGATATTGGCCAATTTTGTTCATATTTCAATATACACATATTAACAATTGTATTGCTTTTTATTTTCCTCTCTTTGAACAGTGCTCAGACTTTAACATAATATATATCATACAATGGGTGGTATTCCGATAGCGCGTACTAATTAAGCCTGGCTTAACTAGTTCACACTTTTATGGAGTGCCTGTTGCCAACTCATTTACCCTGTACAGATTATTTTAATCCTGCAATGAAAAGTGTCCAAAATATTAATTTTGCAATGAAATGGGAAGAAAAAGATAATATGAGTATGAACCTATTTTTATTAAAGTCTTTGGTAGATTATCTTTATCATGAATATTGAAGGAGGAAGATGAAACCTAGCATTCCATAGAAGTGTGAACTAAAATTATTGTTTAGTCTGGACTTAGTCCCGGCTTAACTTATGAGAATACCACCCAATGAGTTTATCACTACGTTTACATTAGATGTGCATAAGTTAACGTATATGCAATTTTTCTTTCACGTATTCATTTCAATGTATTTTGTTGAGATGTTATTATCTCGTGAAATGCTGAAAATAACATATTTCATTTATACCTTTTTTGTTGCAATTTTTTTTTTTCAAATACGAAACTCTAGCTAACTTTTAGCCGCAGTGAAGCATTTATATTAGAACATTGTTGTTTAAGTTGCCTTCTAAAACTGTACAGTTAACAAAAATATACGGATAACAACAACAAAATAACTTTAGTCCTACTGAACTGCTTGAACATAGACAAAAAGGCATTCGAAAGGAAAAACAAATGTAAACCATTATAATTATTACTTTCAAGATAAAGAAACAATCACGAACATAACAACATTCATTTGGAATTGTCGCAGAAATACTTAATGTATAATTATAGCTATCATCGCTAAAATGGAGCAAATGTTATTCAAAGGTGGTGAGAGACGTTAAGAATAAGAGGAAGAATACGACAGAATAATCTTTTGAGAACGCTCCTTCAATTTTAGTTCTCCTGAACAAAGACTGTACATTAAATTATTTCACTTTGACGAATACAGGTTTATCAATGAAAATTCAAACCATCATTTTTCAACATTTTTCAACATTTTACAACAAACAAATAATAAAGCAATGTGATATGATAAATGCACGACACATCGGAAGTCTTAAAAATGTCATAAGATTTGACAAAATTGCAAACATAAAGCATGGACATGCCGACCAAAATAAAATTGAGGGCAAAGGAGGGTCACCTCCCCATAATATAGCGCCGCTAGTTTATAGAATACTCTTAAAAGTATAACATTTCCATTTACATTCAAATTTGAATAGAGTTAATTGTCTCTTGTTACAACAGAAACAAAGAGTATGATGAATTGATATATTATGAAGAAAAGACAGCCGTGAACATTGTGATACAATTACAAGTAATGTACGAGGTAAAAATTACATTTACAGTTTACTCCTTAGAAAATGAGGAAAATCAAACTTATTAACAACAGCTTTCTACAGTCATAAAACATATTTACACGGTAGCAGTGGGCTGTCTACCAACGAAAACATCCTTAAAGACTATCGATGATTCACATTCAATCAAATATATCAGGACTCGAATCGTTCCTGTAATATAAGTGGTTCTCATCGCCTACGCTATCTGTAGTTGGAGAGCAACTGACAACGAAGCGTTTTCCCAATAACCTAGCAGCGGCTTCACTCGAATTCGAAGAGAGATCATGGGATATTTCTTGTGATGTGCGATTGCGTTTCTTCACCAGTGCTTTGCCCTTCTTAGAATTTCCATACAGGAACTTACCGGACTTCTTCAAGAGTTCAGGCTCAGAGGACTGGATGATGGGTCTGTGTTCCTCTGGTCGCTCTGGAAGGTTATCATCACTTTGCTCCATACGCGGATGCGAATGCACTTCTGTATGAACACTTTGGGCAAGTCCCTTTTCTTCACTGACATCATTTTTCTTGGACACTGCTGCATTGTGTTGCTTTTCCCCAGCGACCGTGTGCACGACGCGGAAGTCGGTAGAAATGTCACTCAATCGCGACTGGCTGAGTAGGAAAGGTCCTGGAAGTTCTGACTCTGGAGAGGACGGAATCGTCTCCTTATCCAAGTTGTCCGTGTTAACCTCCTCCGGCAGTGTCTCTGGAGGCTGGTCATCTTTGGCAGCCTCTTTTGGTAGTCTTTTCAGCCTCTCCTTCTCGATGAGCTTGGCCAGCGGAATGTCGTCATCAGAATCCTCTTCCTCATGGACGATGTTTGGCCAGCTCATTACCCTGTTCTGTCGTCTCCTATTCCTGGCGGTAGCCTTTGGTGCCGTCAAAAGCCTTGGTTCCCTGAGATCTCCTGCACCACTTATCTGCCAGCCTAACGACGTCCCTACTGCCACAGCGTCCGCTCTTTCGCTACCTAATTTGGTTACCGGTTGGAAGAAGAAAAAAAACAATGGGCTAACTCATACTTGTTATTACACTTCAGGCACGCCGCCAATCAGACTCCACACTGGTAATTGAATGTAATTCATTCTTTGTCCGGTCTGTTGTCGGTCTGTTGTCGGTCTCGATAGTGTGACTATGATATTATGCATATACCCATATGATTGCCCCTGAAAATTTATCTTCTTGCTACAAACTCCTAGTACGTCAGTCCAAAAAATTGAATCGAGTTACTAAAAGAGATCAAAGGATATGAGAACAATTTTTTTATTAAAGTGGCTAGTTAAAGTAGAATAAGTCATCACGTGAATTGTGTTCTTGTGCCTCATATGAATTATTTAAGAGATATCTTGAAGCATCAACTTTGTTAACTGTGTTATATTATAGTATCATGTTACATGTAGACCTACTAAGGAATCTCCGTAGTGAAGGACTTTTATCATTTACTTTATAAAATAAACCAATGGGTGGTATTCTCTTAAGTTAAGCCGGGACTAAGTCCAGACTAAACAAGAATTTTAGTTCACACTTCTATGGAATGCTATGTGTCATCTTCCTCCTTCAATATTCATGACAAAGATAATCTACCAAAGACTTTATTGAAATTCAGTTCATACTCATATTATCTTTTTCTTCCCATTTCATTGCAAAATTATTTTTTGGACACTTTTCATTGCAGGATTAAAATAATCTGTACAGGGAAAATGAGTTGGCAACAGGCACTCCATAAAAGTGTGAACTAGTTAAGCCGAGCTTAACTTAGTTCGCGCTATCGGAATACCACCCAATGTTATTACCTGATCTGCCGCTGTCCCCTTCTTCGTGGGGATCATTCCTATTCATGACGTCTGCAGAATAGTCTGGGGAGATGGAGCCATTAACGTCAGTGCCAGGTGTCAGTTCTATCCTAGTTGTCCACCGTCTTAGGTTGGTCTCGGGTAGTGCCACCGGGACATACTCATCTTCAGTGTTAAGTGATGGCGGAGATGCTGTCGTCGAGGAAGAGTGATAGGTTGGACCAGATCCAACTGTGTTCGCACTGTGTGACGTCAAGGTGTCTAACGTAAACTGGGTACTCACTGAAGCTTCCCAAGTGCTGGAGGATACATGGCTCTCTTCGTCGTAACTTGGAGAAGTGGCATGTGTGTTTTCTGTATCTTCTGTTCTTGGTCCTTCCCAGGGCTTCTGAGCCGACTCGTTGTGCTGCATCACATGAATCCCAGCAGAGTTGTTCTCATTTAGAGTTGCATCGATCTGAGTGTCGATGCTTGATTTTGAATCCTCGTTCGCAAGACTCGAGCCCTGTTTCACCATATCATATCCCTCAAGAAGTATCTTCATGGAACTGGCGATTGTCGGAGGTAGGTCCAGCCTGTCAAGGTCATGCAAAGTAACAGGTAAAGTCTCAACGTCGTGGTGATTCCCCGAGTATCTAAGAAGATCACTCCATAGTCCAAGCATCTTCGACTCTAAACCCGTTCGCCTAGTGGTAGGAGGACTGTTGTTAGACGGAAGAATATTCTTTGCAGCACCTACATCAGGATTACCGGTGTCATTTATCGTGGACCAATAACACTCATCCCAAAGTCGGGCAGATAACGACGCAAGCGTATTCCTTCTTGTCTTTTGTGGAATATTTTCCTTTTCTAGACTTTCCTCTTCCGAGTGCTCTTGTGACGAACCATCCGATATAAGAATTACAGCATTCCTTTTCGAAGGGGTCGTCTTTGCTTTTGCTTTCGTTTTAGATGTAACACACTTGGTACTCTTTCTGCTTCCTTTCGACTTTGATATCTTACTTGCAATCTTTTTCTTGCACCAGCCATACGTTCCATGACCTCGTGTCTTGGTAGCAAATTTCCGACTAGTGCTGGCTTTAGTGGGCTTCATCGACGATTTTTCATCCGTTACTGATTCTGATGTTGTCATTGTTCCGGTGCTTCTTAGTTTCTTCTTCTCCTTCTCCCAATGTTTTAGCCGTCGAACATTTTCTTCTACAGAAATCAAGGTGTCGCTGTACTCAACTGTGTCCTCACTTGAGCTGGATTGGCGGGACAAGACTTCTTCTCGAAGCGAAATCAAATCTTGCAGGTCATCATTCTGATCTGCCAGCCCTGTTGATTCCACGTCGGATGTGGGGGATCGGATGCGAGGCAGTTTCTCCTGTGGCTTCCCACCACTTCCAGTCGACTCTCGTCCCCTCTTTTTCGTGTTGCCATTTTTATTTCCTGGTGAACGATTATGGTTTGCAGGAAGCAAGGCACCAGTGGTAACATTTTCTTTATCCTCTTCTTTTTCTTCCCGACTGGTCAGATTAGCTTCCCGAGAGGTGCTTGCGAAGCCACTGTCATTTATTTTACTGCTGCGTGTTTGCACACCTCTTGAAATGAGAGACACATATTCTCTGCCATCTTCAACTGTTGTGTCGATTGGTGTCTGCATCCTCAGTTGGTCCTTCTGTTTCAATTGCGATCCTCCGCTCCTTTTCTTTTGTAATTGCTTTAGCAGCCACTGGAACTTGGTCTCTGAACTCCCTCCAACTTGTCTGGTGACATTGATGTTGCCAATGCTTGTGAGGTTTCCCCGTATTACAGGATTACCATAAACATGCTTCACCTGTTTATGTTTATCCTTACCACCCACTTGCAGCGTCCGTCCTCTTGGCTTGGAGCAAGCCGTGTGTTGCTCGCTTTCACTCGAACTGGAATTTTCTCTGTTGCTGCAAGGATATCTTGTTTCGCTTGAGGAAGAGCTTGGGAACACCCGGTTCCACGCCTCCTTCACCATCTCCCTTTCTCGTCCATCTTCTTCTCTGAGTTGTTCCTTTGTTGGTCCTGTGAAAACGGCATATTTCTTTGTTTGTTAGAGACATGCTGTGCCTTGAATCTCGATTGCCGTCCTTCTGACCCAGTGCTGGAGTCGTCTTTGATGCCCACCTTGCTCCGGCAAAATGTTCCACTGTCATTTGATGAATTTCTGGAGCATTCTACCTTACTGCCTGACGTTGCGACTTGAGAAGTGCTTTTGCTTTCGTCGACCTTCGTAGCAGCTCGAGACTGATTACCACCATAATTTACATTAGCGTGTCCACTGGAATCTGTTCTACTGACACCATTCATTTCGTATCCAGTCGGATTCGAAGGCCCTTCTGGCAGCGGTGGTGTCTTGTCTTTATTCATGGTTTCATTCTTACTCCCGGGTGACTTTGTATTTTGGGCATCCTCCATTGATGTCGAGGACGAGTCGTCTCTGTTGCGTACCCTTTGCAATCTGAGAACGATCTTTCAGTTGACGCTTCTGTGTTGGTATTAGGCGGTTGTAAGTGGTACTGGTCTCGTTGGGGCGAACCGATACTCATGTCAGACTCTTGCTCTGTAGAAACAGTCGAGGTTGAGCTTGCATTGTGAATTTGAGCATCTTGGGGCGTTTCTGAATCCCTTTCCTTGCATTCAACTCCTTTTGATTTCCTCTCAACTTCTGTATCTCTTTGTTCTCGTTGTTCATGAATATGTATTTCTCTGTTTCCAACTGAAGCACTTTTATCTTCACTTCCATGTCTCACGTGCCTTTTCTTTGCCATTGCATTGATGCAGTTGCGTAGAAGATGAGCAGTGTTGAACAGTTTATCAACAGTCTCGTCTGATCTTTTCACTTTGCTGGCAGTGGTCCTGGAAGTTGTGCTATTTTTGTCTGACGAAAGCGATTCATTGCCACCTTTGCTCTGTACTGAATCAAATGCAGCACTTCCTGTCAATTCTTTGGCATCCATTTTCTTACCTTGGTTCTCAGTTTTGAACCTATCATCCAACTCCTTTGAAGTCGCAATTAGTTGCCGGAAGAAGAGATCCTCAACTTGTTTCAGGCGCTCCACCATCCTCACGCATTCAACTTCTTCCATTCGACCATGTTTGGCGATCAAGACTCTAACGCTCCTCAGTTCTCTGAGTTTGGCGGTAATAGCTCTCTGGCGAGCTCGTAAGTCGTCGGTGCTTTTACTCAGGAACGATCCCTCGTTTTTGTTTCCGACGTCAGGATTTTCCAGAGTTTTCTTTGAGGTGCTCGTAGAACTCTTTTCAGCATCGTCACCAGTCTTCTTTTGAACTTCCTGATCATCATTTGCATTAGTAATTGCAGATGGTACCTTGGTACTCTGTCTTTCTGCATTCGTAGCGTTTAAGATTTGTTCAGATCTACTGGACTTACTCTTAATCGCCTTCGAAAATTCAAAGGAAGGATGGGCTGCAACACTGCTAACATTCTTTGGTTGGGGCGTTATGATTTGAGGTTTACATTGTTCCTTCTGTAAGCTAGAAGGCTGTTGATGTCTCGACACTTCTGGCCTCGTGTTCGTTCCAATGGATTGCTTAGTTTGTGTAAAATCCCGATGAACCACTGACTCTCTTGGGACCATTTCAATATCTTCCGATGGCACCTTTTCAACTTCGCCCTTTTTCATTTGGGTCGATCCCATGATAGTTTTGTCGTTGGGGAGAATCATCACCAAACGTCCTTGGTCGTCTTTGATCACAGGAACATTGATGTATCCCATAAGCCCATGTGACGTCGAGGGCACACCTGCAGTCTCACCTTGTCCTAACTTCGGTGCTTGAACTCCTTTATCGGTCCCTCGCACGAAGGCTGATTTTTTAGATTTGATGTTGGTTGAATGTCTTTGATCAAGATGGAACGTTTGATCAATGTGAGGATGGTTTGCAGTTTTCGAAGAATTTCCAGCGGCGATACGACTTTTAATACCGTCCACCTCGGCGAATGCATTACGATCAAAACTCACACTATGTCCATACACATCTTGGTGGGTCGGGACTCCTGCAATGATATTGTTTGGTAGAACGAAGAGAGGAGGAACTGACATACAAGCAGCATTATTGACCTGACTGACAAGAGATCTGTTTCCATGAGAGAGCTGTATCGTCGGAGCTTTCACCTCTACACCGCTCGTCATCTTTTGAAGATAGACACTACCGCCTGTCTGAAACGTACTCTGGTTTTGATTTCCAAACACAGGCAACATATTCCCAGTTGGTGTGATGTTAGCAGTCGATGTCCCCATGAACGTTTGGTTAGGTGATGCCTGGACGTAACCTGATGCAGGGGGTAAAACATATGTCGGTGTTCGTGTAGCAATCTTTGCTGGTGCAATCCGGGTGTATTGCTTACTCGGCGTCACTTTAGGTGACGGGGATGGACCAGAAGCGATGGCCCCGCTTTTCACTGAGACCACAGGAACTTTATCTTGTTCTCCGTTAGGATCAACATGATGTTTTAGCAGTGTGCTACCATGTGCTAATATTATTTCAGAATTCCTTGTCTCAAGCACTTTCTCCTTTTGGGTTTCTGTTGATGAATGGTTCATATCACCTCCTTGGACACCTGTCGTTCTAGAATAGTCTGTCGATGACGTTGCCGTTCCGTTACAGACTGTTGACATTTTCTCTGACTGCTGTGTAGCACCGCTTGCAACCTCACAAGAACTAGAATCCTGTTGATCCATGCAAACGGTTTCAGGGGAGATACGAATGACATTTTCCTTCCGCGATGCAGCCAAAACCTTCCCATTATCTCTGCGATGAAGATCCGATATTACGGGTGGAAGACCACCGTGTTTTCCAGTAAAGTCTCCTTCCCTTTTCACCTCGGTGGTCTTTTTGTCTGCCATTCGATCATCCGTAGCTACATGTACATGGCCCTTTGATATCCCGTCACCACCTTCTATATGTACATCCTCTTCAATCAAGTCATCGTCATGGTCAGATGTGGCATTTTCTTTTGCTGATTCTCCCTTTGTGTCAAAGGCATCACAAGTAGAGGAGTTCTTCTCAACATTTGACGTAGTTTTATCTTCTCTGCCTTTCTCTTGCTGAGACTCCTTAGTGTCGCTCTGCTTTTGGTTTTGGTAATAGTTGGTTTCCATTTTCTCTTGTTCAAGATGCAAGTTTGTGGATGAGCTAGGGGATTTGCTCTCGCCCGTTTTATCTGGCACGGAGCGCAAGGACAATGCTTCTGCAAACTGATGCTTAGTTGGATTGGCGCTGTCACAGTCACTTGAACACACTCCTTCATTGATAGCTTCGGGAATCTTTTGCATTTCACAAGTATCAGGGAGAGCTGCTTCCATGTCATGCAGCAAACGATTTGTTTCTTTAACCATGGTTTCTCTTCTCTCTGGTTCACTTTCCTGGATGCTTCGCTGCCAATCATGCACGCCAATCCTTCTCCTCACAGCTTCTTTCAGGTTTTCACTAACATTCTTCGTATTCCTTTCATGTGATTTTGAGATTCCATTTCGCTCTGCTTCCTTCTCTTCCCTTTCTTTCCTTTTCCGCCCCTCCTCTAGATGCATCATGTACACCGCCCTCTTCCGGAACATCATGTCTTCCTCCTTCTTGCTCAGATCTGTCTTCTTTGGTTCTTTCTTTCCCTTGTTGTCGATTCCATACGAGTAGAGCTTATGGACGTATGTTGGCTGGTAACCCACATATTCTTTCTTTCTTCGATCATCAGAGAGCTTTAGCAAACGCTGTGAACGAGCGTCTTTCATGAGGTCTGCTTTCTTAGTCGAAGTAGATTTGATACTCTTTGCACTTCTCAACTCGTTCTTCTTGAATATATCTGACGCCAAATCGAAAATTTCCTCTGACCCTTTGAACCCTCCATCCTGATCTTTTGCATTGATTTTCCTCTCCGATGTTTGCATCTGAGCGTTTATTTCACCTGATTCTCTGTCTACCATCTGGTGACTTTCTCTTTGATTTGTTCTTAGAACTCCATGTCCAGATTTGCTGTGGTCCTTGGGACTGTTCTCTCCACATAGTTGTTTTGTTAATGATGTTCCTACCTTTGGTGAGCTCTTGCGCCATGAAAACTCCTCGTCGGCGCGATTTCCCTTTGGCTCATGTCGGTGCTTGGACTTGTCATCCTCACCTTTTCGTCTTGAACTAGACCTACTGGAGTTAGGCGAGTGACGTCGATCACCAAAGGTCTCCGAGGATGTAGTCTTCACCGCTTCTTCATGGTGCTTTCTTCCTGACTTGGTTCGCATACGCTTGTTTCGTCTAGAATGGGAGTTCCCGCTGCTTACGTGGCTTTCCTTTGCTACTGACTTCGGTGCCTATAGTGGAATGAACATATTTGAAGAAAGGAAGATTTTGAGAGTTTCCCCTATCTAAATACTATAATCCTTCTAATCACTGCTTCTAAACAATTTTTCTAAAATCCCACTCAGGGATGGATCTCTCCCAAAAAAAAAAGACAATGGCCAGTGGCGTAACTATACAGTAGGTTGGAAAGGGGGCCTTGATCAAACACAGGAAGAAAAAAATCAACAGTAACAGCAACAACAACAATAAAGAAACAAACAGAGAGAGAGAGAGAGAAGGAGAGGGACTCAAAAGAAAGATGCTATGACCGCTAGTCACGCCCTCCCCCCAATAATTGAATTTTTAATTTTAATTCCATCCGTCGAATAAGTCCCCTATCCCATTATATTGCGGACCCTTAATGTCTCGTCCCACACAACGTCAACAAACCATATATACGCCTAATATACTTCTTTATTTCTGACGATTTAGAAGTCATAGAAGAAGAAGTACAACTGTACAAGTACTTGTAAGAGTCCCACAATCGCATGCAAAGGTACATGTACCCTTTAAATGTAGAAGCAACCATCCACTACTACATGTACCATGTGTCTACGGTGTAGAAGTAGAATTAGAAATAGAAACTAGACATTTAATTCGTCATGGAGACGAATTAGGTGGTCTGTCTTCAATTTTTATGATCAGTGAAAGGTCATGAAGAAAAAAAAGTGAAGAAATTTTTTTTTGAGACGCCCGGACTCGAACCAGGGATCTCGAGGTCGGAAATCAAGTGTGTTACCGATATATCAAAACATTTCCCATACCGTTTACATGTGAACGGGAAATGGAATTCTCAAATCCCACTTTGCAATGAAATATGAGCATGATCCCGATATCTGATCGAAAAATAAAGGGCACATCTGTGATAGCTTATTGTCTCAGCTACAACATACTCAAAGCTCAGCGAAAACGAAGCTAAAACGACGGAGATATTGCTCGCGAAATACGGGAATGTAGAATCCAGTTTTGACAAAAAGTCATGTCCCATAGAGATTACACGCAAAATGTGAAAAATTGACATGCCTCCTTTAATCGCAAAATACGCCATGATGCTTTTGTCAAAATGAAAATCGTGGTGACTGCATTGGTAGAAAATTGTCTCAGCTACAACATATCAAAATTTGGAAGAAAATCGACAACCGATTACTGCAATATTATCAAATGAATACAAAAATTATGATGTCATATTTTCAAAATCAAATTTTCGAGTTCATATGCAAATATGACGACGTCAGAACATACGATTGGACAAAATTATACATGAAATCACATAAAATTTCATGGGCTTCCAGAAAATGTTAAAAATTTGGGGGTATTTAGGCATTCTGACGAGCTATGGCGGATTTTATATAGACATGTTTTTACCACTTTTTACATTATATTGCCCATTGACGCGCGCACGAATTTTAAAGTTTGACGCACGCGTGTGGCATTATGGAAGGTCGAGAATTACTGGAAATAGTTGGAAATTGTCAAAAATAGTGTCAGAAATAAAAACCATGCGAAAAAGGCGTTTTTACGATGTGTACGCGCTGCGCGCGCATAACGCGCGCGCGGACGCGCACGGACGGAAATTTTGAAATGCTTAAAATGACCTGATTCGTACTCTCCATTAATAGTTAAGTGATTTTGAGCATTTTAAAATTTTGACGCGCGCGTACGCGCGTCATGACCTTTATGTGACCTTTGATGACATGACCTGTTGACCCTTGACCTGAAGTATATGTGATATGAATATGAATGACCTTTGATGACGCATCATGAAGATATGATTGATCATGTGATTTCACAAAATGGCGCCTGGATGACGTCACGATGACCTGATGACCTTGAAAATGTTTTGTCACGTCTCATGACAATGACCCATGACTGTGCCAAAATTGAAAGAAATTGACTGTACCGATCTTGAGTTATCGTCGGAACAAAAATTGGAGGAAATAAAAATAAATAAATAATAATAATAATAATAACTAGAAATGTAATTCGTCATGAGGACGAATTAGGTGGTCTGTTATGTAATCTGAATAACTGATCTTGTAGAAAATTGTCTTAGCTACAACATATCAAAATTTGGAAGAAAATCGATCCATATTTACAGAGATACAATCAATTTTCCATAAATATGCTGACGTCATAATATGCAAATTCGTATTTTGAGTTCCAAGGCCAAAGGGCAAAGGGCAGAGCTATAGAAAATTAAGGAACATTACAAGACATAATAGAAGGAGAACGAGAACCAGAGGCGGGAGAGGTAGAGGGTGAGAGAGAAGAAAAAGAGAAGGGCAGAGGCAGAGGGAGACAGAGCAAGAGAATAAGAGGGAGGCAAGGCAAGAGGTCGAGGTAGAGGGAGGCAGAGAGAGAGGGAGAGGGTAAAAGAGTAGAGAGAGATATATATGCAGAGACAGAGCAAGAGAAGGAGAGGGGCAAAATAAGAGAGGAGAAGGGAAACAGAGCAAGAGAGAGGAGAAAGAGAGAGATGCAATGGAGAACGATGCATTCAATATATCCAGCATAAATAGAATTTAATATAGAGAAAGAGAGAAGTATAGACAAGTAAACAATTCTATGTCCACGGGAGAGACGTAAACATGCATATACCTTGGGCTGAATAACTGGAAAAGTAAAAACGTCTGGGAAGGAGACTAGCAAGGTGATTTGATATTGTAGCAGAGTTGGGAGATAAACCCTATATTAGGTTTAATACCAGATTTCCCATAGGGTTGTACTCAAACGATTGACATTCTTCTCCCATAGATATAACACGCAAAATTAGGCATTTTATTACATTGTTTGTGATTGTATATGATAATATGTTATAATAGTCGAAGAAGATCATAAAATCAAATTTAAAACGACGGCAAAAAAAAAAAAAAATGACCCACCAGGAATCGAACTTGGGTCGCCGGAATGGGAGGCAAGTGCTATGACCACTATACCAAAATAATCCACATAGACATTACACGTGAACGGAAAATGGAATTCTCAAATCCCACTTTGCAAGTGAAATATGAGCATGATCCCGGCATCTGATCGAAAAATAAAGGGCACACTTGTGATAGCTTATTGTCTCAGCTACAACATACTCAAAGCTCAGCAAAACAAAACTAAAACGACGGAGATATTGCTCGCGAAAGACGGGAATGTAGAATCCAGTTTTGAGAAAAAGTCATGTCCCATAGAGAATACACGCAAAATGTGAAAAATTGACATGCCTCCTTTAATCGCAAAAATACGCCATGATGCCTTTGTCAAAATGAAAAATCGTGATGACTGCATTTGTAGAGAATTGTCTCAGCTAGAACATATCAAAATTTGGAAGAAAATCGACAACCGATTACTGCAATATTATCAAATGAATACAAAAATTATGATGTCATATTTTCAAAATCAAATTTTCGAGTTCATATGCAAATATGACGACGTCAGAACATACGATTGGACAAAATTATACATGAAATCACATAAACATTTCATGGGCTTCCAGAAAATGTTAAAAATTTGGGGTATTTAGGCATTCTGACGAGCTATGGCGGATTTTATATAGACATGTTTTTACCACTTTTTACATTATATTGCCCATTGACGCGCGCACGAATTTTAAAGTTTGACGCACGCGTGTGGCATTATGGAAGGTCGAGAATGACTGGAAATAGTTGGAAATTGTCAAAAATAGTGTCAGAAATAAAAACCATGCGAAAAAAGGCGTTTTACGATGTGTACGCGCTGCGCGCGCATAACGCGCGCGCGGACGCGCACGGACGGAAATTTTGAAATGCTTAAAATGACCTGATTCGTACTCTCATTAATAGTTAAGTGATTTTGAGCATTTTAAAATTTTGACGCGTACGCGCGCGTCATGACCTTTATGTGACCTTTGATGACATGACCTGTTGACCCTTGACCTGAAGTATATGTGATATGAATATGAATGACCTTTGATGACGCATCATGAAGATATGATTGATCATGTGATTTCACAAAATGGCGCCTGGATGACGTCACGATGACCTGATGACCTTGATGACTGTGCCAAAATTGAAAGAAATTGACTGTACCGATCTTGAGTTATCGTCGGAACAAAAAATTGGAGGAAATAAAAATAAATATAATAATAATAATAATAATAAAAAAGAAAATTCTGACGAAATTAATAGGTGATCTGTCGATTACGACAGACCACCTAATAATAAAAAAGAAAATTCTGACGAAATTAATAGGTGATCTGTCGATTACGACAGACCACCTAATAAGATTAGTATACGTAAACGGTAGAAGGCATGCACACTTATACTAATGACGTAGGCGTACACTGTAGAAGAAGTAGTGGATGTCGAAATCGAAGTAGAAGTAGAAAAAGAAGTAGTATAAGTAGAAGCAACCTCAGTAGAAGCTGAATTAGTAGAAATTGAAGCAGTAGACGCAGAAGTAGTAGAAGTAGACGCAGTAGAAGTAGAAGTAGTAGAAAAGAAGTAGTAGAAGTAGTAGAAAAGAAGTAGTAGTAGAAGTAGACTCAGTAAAAGTTGAATTAGACTAGTAGAACTTGAAGTAGATCTAGTAGAAGGAGAAGTATTAGAAGTAGACCCAGTCGATGTAGAAGTAGTGGAAAGGGAAGTCTTAGAAGTAGAAGTAGACTCAATAGAATTTGAATTAGTAGAAATTTAATTAGACTAGTAGAACTTGAAGTAGATCTAGTAGAAGGAGAAGTATTAGAAGTAGACGCAGTCGATGTAGAAGTAGTAGAAAGGGAAGTAGTAAAAGTAGAAGTAAACTCAGTAGAAGTTGAAGTAGTAGAAGTAGAAGTATTAGAAGTAGACGCAGTAGATATAGAAGTAGTAGAAAAGGAAGTAGTAGTAGAAGTAGACTCAGTAAAAGTTGAATTAGACTAGTATAACTTGAAGTAGATCTAGTAGAAGGAGAAGTATAAGAAGTAGACCCAGTCGATGTAGAAGTAGTGGAAAGGGAAGTCTTAGAAGTAGAAGTAGACTCAGTAGAAGTTGAAGTAGTAGAAGTTGAAGGAGTAGAAGTAGACGTGGTAGAAGTAGACGCAGTATAGATGTAGAAGTAGTAGAAAAGGAAAGTAGATCTAGATCTAGTAGAAGTAGAAGTAGACTCAGTAGAAGTTGAATTAGTAGAAGGTGAAGGAGTAGAAGTAGACGTAGTAGAAGTAGAAGCAGTAGAAGTAGAAGTAGTAGAAGTTGAAGAAGTGGAAGTACCGTAGAAGTAGTAGAAGTAGATTTAGTAGAAGTAGTAGAAAAGGAAGTAGTATAAGTAGAAGTAGATTTAGTAGAAGTAGTAGAAAAGGTAGTATAAGTAGATTGAAGTAGATTTAGTAGAAGTAGTAGAAAAGGAAGTAGTATAAGTAGAAGTAGATTTAGTAGAAGTAGTAGAAAAGGAAGTAGTATAAGTAGATGTAGATTTAGTAGAAGTAGTAGAAAAGGTAGTATAAGTAGATTGAAGTAGATTTAGTAGAAGTAGTAGAAAAGGAAGTAGTAGAAGCTAGTAGAAGTAGACTCAGTAGAATTTGAATCAGTAAAGATGGAAGAAGTAGAAGAATCCCTGCCACAGCACTAGCGTGGGTAAATGGGTACCTGGCAGGAATCAATTCCTTGAAACGCTGGAGCACCATAGTGGCAGCCATGCTAAATCCTGGGTAAAATTTGTTGAGCGCTAGGGCCCGTATTCAATAAACTTCTTAAGCATGAAATCTAAGTACTTTTTCTTAAATTTTGGCTAA
>CP137670.1:28981911-29067916 GCA_037976565.1 Mesocentrotus franciscanus | reverse complement strand
TAAGAAAACAGGAATGTCAAGTCTGACAGACATGAGCGCTATACAAGAACCAACTATTATTATTATTCTCATTCTTCTTCTTCTTCTTCTTATTATTATTATTATCATATTATTAATATTATAATTATTATTATTATTAACTAGATCTATATTATTATTATTATTAACTAGATCTATATTATTATTATTATTAGTCTATTATTATTATTATTATTTCTCAGCATAAATGGCAAGTAGTCACAGAATATAGCGTATAGCTTCGTGAATATTTCTCCAAAAGGAAATTTCAGACGGCAAATGTGATAACTTAGTTTTTGTGAACTATCCGAACACAAATCACCCCTTCCTATAAATTTATCACATAATTGTTTTAGGGCCTTTGGGCGCGGTCCACACCCTATATAAACCCCGATGTCGGTTTAAAGTTAGATCAGATGTAGATTAGATCTAGATCTATCCTAATTCGATCTTGCCCATATAGGGTATAGAACTCTAGGTAGACTAGACATTATCAAAAGCTCTCACAGGGTACACTCCCCTGTAGACCCACTTTTGTTTCCCTCATCTGTTTTGGTTCTTGGTTCTTGGTTGGTTGGTCCTCCAAAATACTCGTCTGAGTTTTAACTGGAGGTGCGGGTAGGGTGTATTAATTTGTAGATGGGGGGACGTCAGGGCAATTTTGAATTTGACAGGGTCAGGGTGGGCGATAGTCTCCGGTTTAAGCTGGTTCCAATCACGCACTGTTCTCATGAAGAAGGAGTTCGCGAATGTGTCCGTTCTTGAGGAGGTCTGTAGGAACTGCCTGTTATGCCCTCTTCTCTCTCTAAATCTAAATCTAAATCTAAATCTAAATCTCTGGTCAGTTTAGGTTGGGTGTAGTCTTGATATTCTACGTCCAGCTGCCCGTAGGGCCTACATCATTTTGAGGAGACAGGAGAGACAGTTGGTTCATTCTTCTGTTTTCTTTCTCCTTCACTTTTTCTCACTCACTCAGTTTTTATCCTTTCCTTTTTTTTCTCTCCCTCTAGTTCTATTCAAATCATTATCTGCACATTCAGTGTTATATTTATAGATCTAGATCTACCACTCTAGAATTCTAGGCTATGCCTCGTTTTCACTTGCTCTAGATCCCCTCCCTCTATTTCTTTTTTAAATCCGACTTTCTTTCTTTCTCCCTTTTTCTTCATCATTTCCATACCCCCCTCTCTCTCTCTCTCTCTCTCTAACGTTAGAACTTAGACTAGAGCTGCATAATTTCTCTCTTAACCTCGCTCCATCTTAATCACTTACCGACGTCGTTGAAGATGATCTGGATGACGACGCCGACGACGATGACGAGCCATTTCCTGCTTCCCGCCGATGAACATTGCTCGATGATGACGACGACAATATAGAAGAAGACGAGACTCGAGATGCTCCTGTGGTCAGTTTCTTGGGGGAAGACGCCCTACTATTGCTCCTGCGTTGAGTTCGCCAGTTTTCGTCATCAGAATTCCCCTTTTTATGACCTGTCGTGTCCTTGCCCATATTTAAAAGCCTAATTTCATCACAAAAATGAAGTAATATCGGAAACTTAGAGTAATCTAGCCGCAGACGTTCAAGGAGTGCGTGTATTTTGCTAGAGAAAGCTGTATTGTTATTGTTTATATTTTGTTTCAATCACATTGCACGTACTTATTAACTTGTGATGCAGTTTGCGCGTTGCCATGGAGGAATAGGGATGCGCGCACACCAACTCCCATGCGCACGCATGTGTGCAGGATGCATGCATGGTACAGTTCTCACTCGCGCACCAGTGTGGTGCACCACCCCTTTTATAATGGCAATGCGTGATGATAGTCATACACCATTCTTCTTTTACAGCTTGTGATTGCTCTGTGAGAACGCGTTTGACGCAGGAGAATGCGCGCCAAGTGGAACAGTTCTTATTATGATGTCATGAAATTTTATGCTTCCCTTATCCTGTTGACGTAGGCTGACCTACAGATAAGTACGGAGCCCGAGAGGGGACATGCACGAACATTTTTTTTTTAGTAAGTCGTTCCCACCACTTATAAGTCGTTACCACCACTTAAAAGTCGTTCCCACGACTTATAAGTCGTTCCCACCACTTATAAGTCGTTCCCACCACTTATAAGTCGTTACCACCACTTATAAGTCGTTCCCACCACTTATAAGTCGTTCCCACCACTTATAACTCGTTACCACCACTTATAAGTCGTTCCCACCACTTATAATTCGTTTATTGCGTCTGGACTAAATTCTTCGTAAGGCCTATGCTAGAGCGATTTAGAGTCGATTTAGAGTCGTCTTTTTTAAAACTACTGACTTTGTTCTGACCATTTTAGCCAAAAATGGATGAACGAGAGCAAGAACGAAATGCAGTGATAAAGATATGCTTTGAAATGGGACTCATGTACAAAGACATAGTTACGATTCTTGCCACAGAGTGTGGAATTGTAATTTCTTTCCGTCATTTGAAAAGGCTGCTCAGACAGCATGGCCTGTCAAGGAAAAAAACTACAGTGACATCGGTGAGGTTGTAGACTTTATTCTAAAGCAGGTCGAGGGATCGGGTCGTCTGCATGGCTACCGATGGATGTTTGAAAAATGTCGGGCACATCATATCAATTGTAAAAAGGAAGATGTAAGGATAATCCTTGGAGTTGTCGACCCAGAAGGGACAACTCAGAGGAGAAGGAGAAGACTGAGGCGACGTCAGTATTCATCCAAAGGGCCAAACTTTTTGTGGCATCTGGACAGCTACGACAAACTGAAAGCATTTGGAATATGCATTAATGGCTGCATCGATGGGTTTTCCAGGAAAATAATGTGGATGAACGCCTACCACACTTCATCAGACCCGAAGGTGATTGGAGGGTACTACATAGAAAAGGTGTCAGACATCGGAGGATGTCCATCTGTTGTACGTGGGGATCTAGGTACCGAGAATGGATATGTGCGTGACTTTCAAAGGTTCTTCCGTGAGGACGACGAAGATGGCATGGCGGGCATTCGCAGTTATCTAGAAGGTCCAAGCACCGCCAATCAAAGGATCGAGTACTGGTGGTCCTTCCTTCGAAGGGAGTGCATGGAATTTTGGATCTATTTTTTTCGCGATTTGCAAGATGACGGTGATTTCATTGGCAATTTCGTAGATGTCAATCTCCTACGGTTTTGTTTCTTACATCTTATCCAGGTAAGAGCAATGGCAATTTTTACCTCCATTTTAGATTTGCATGACCATCGACCAAAATTAAGAATCAGAAATTAAGATTAGAAGAAAATCTTTAACTTTACTTTATAATATCATATAGATCTAGGCCTTTAATTGTTCTTTTACAGTGATCAACTTTTTTGTTCGCACTGCAAATGAATTGAAGCAGCGCAAGGATCTGGTTCTGGACATTTGAGAATGTCGATCCCCAAGAAGTAACGAAGTTGGATATTGATCAAACTTTCAAAAGGATCAATGTAAAAAAAAGTTGGGGCGTTTTTGCAGGGTAGCTTTGCCCCCCCCCCCTCCAAAGGGTCAGGGGTGCTGCTCCCAGGGGCCTGATTTAATATAGCATTTAGTAACCGAAGCCATAGATGTTTAATCATGCTTCAGTGCCGAATAGAATATTGCCAAACATTTTACATTTTAATTTTCATGTTTCCTCCCTTGTGTCTTTTGTTGATGGTATACTGGTTTATGCTCAAAATATTAAATGACGCCGTTTTATCTCTTTCCCATCTCAATTGCAGGCTGAGCTTGATGAAGTGGTAGATGTATGGGATCGGCATCTCATTAGACCATCGAGGAACGTCCAAGCTCCTAGCGGCCGCCCAAACATTATGTTCAACTTGCCGTCTTTGTACACTACAAGAGATTATCTGCATGGTGTGAGCCAGGAACGTATGCAAGCATGCAAAGAGGAATGTGTTTTCAGAAAAACAATACCATGTGATGAAGACATCTTTGAACTCTGTTGCATCGTGATGAATGAAGTTGGGTACGAGTATCCAAGAGACCGACACGGTGCTCGACTTCTTTATGTAGCTCTTCGACGTGAGATAACACACTTGCTTAACAATTAATTCTGTCTGAAGGTGCAGCAGCTATAGGTTCAAACCAACTTAACCAAGGAATACAAACAATACCTGTTCATGTAGGTGTGTTTTAAGTTTTTCCTTTTTTGTTCTTCTTAAGGAAATAAGCATAGTCTAATTGCCTTCTCGCTAATCATTGGTTTTGTACACAGTTTGACCTAGATTATCTGGCCACTATCTGGCCACTATCTGGCAAGGAATTTTTTTTTCCTCACTCTTTGCTTCAAGATTGAGGGAAAGTTTCTTACTTTGTTTTATTTAAATTTTGTACAAACAAAATGAAACAAGTCTGGAACAAAAGCTTGCCATTTAAATGTAAAAGTTTGTACATATACCAGTTTAATTAAGTAATAGGATATGCTCTATATAGAGACATGTTGTCTAGGACTTGTCTCTCATATATGGCCAAATCAATTATCTGGATGAAGGCCGGTCCCGACCAGATAACCGAGGTCGAACTAAAATAATTCAGCAATGAGTCAATGGAGGTTTACATTCCAAAGTGATGGACAAGTATAGATTTCTTGTAACTTTTTATTGAAAGAAAAAGAAGAAAAAAGATTGACACAGATCTCGGTACAAAATCTATAAGGACTACATAGGCACTCTGTAGGCATCTTAAGCATTTTATTTAAGTTTTTCATACTCAACTTTCTTACTGCTTTGTTCGCCTTGGACATATTGTAATTGTTCTGTTCATGTCATATTACTACATGTAATTAAATCAACTTGATTATCTTCCAGACTTGCCTTTGATGTTCTATGTGTTATACATACAACTCGGACTCATGGACTCAGTAGCATTATGGCACTGCATGGGCCAGCAGCTGTGGGTATGCGTTACTTGCGACAATCTAATTAAGGCCCCAAAGTTTAAAACAAAAAACATATATTGACCCTATATGGAAAGTGGCACTGAACCAAACAAATTTACTGTGGACTGTGGAGCCCTACAAGTACATGTATGTTACCAAAAACACACATTCAATGGAATCTGCAAGTGGGACAATGTACATGGTTATTTGCAAGATTGGTAGATAGTGAAACACAGCAAAATGAAAGTCGTATCATTAATTCTTCTTAAACCAACTTGTTCCAATAACATATTTAAGTAAACAAAAGAAAATTCTCTGGTTTTTATAATATGCCTTGGACCAATAACAATAAAACACAAAAACGCCATAAACGTTCTTTCACTATGGTCATTTGGTCCAGTTAAAATTAACAACATGAAGGGTTCTCTTGGTACTTTATGATATGCCTTGACCAAACAACATTAAAACACAACACCATAACTGTTCTCAAAGCAGTACGCCTACCTACCATGTTCATGGTTATTTGCAAGATTGGTAGATAGTCAAAACACAACAAAATGAAAGTCCTAATAACCCGTTGAAGACTAGTCCTGATTATACTCCGGCTGGGGTCTACGGAAATGTGTGTTATAGCAAAATAAGCTCGTCTTCAACGGGTCAATTCTTCTTTAACTAACTTTTTCCAATAACATATACCGTAAAGTAAACGAATTGAAGGTTCTCTTGGTTCTTCATAATATGCCTTGGACCAATAACATTAGAACACAACACCATATTAAACCCATTTGATCCGAATAAAACGTGGCATGAAGGTTCTCTTGGATCTTCACGATACATGTATATCCTTGGGTCCAACATTAAAACACACCACCCTGAATGTTCTTTTCATGTCACTTCATAAACCCACTTAATCCAATATCCTTGAACACCGGGGTACACGCCTAGTAAGGTATACACAGGAGTGTGATGCTCTAATGGGCGACTTTTGGCCAAAAAAATTATACTATATATTTTGCCCATTTCGTCGATAAATTGCACAAAAGGTAATTATTCTTAATAAAACCCCTAATAATGGGTTCCCTTCTCCGCCAAAATGAACCTTAAAAATGGGTTGGGTTTTGCGGCTTCAGCGACACACTCCCATCAGAACCAAATCTGAGTCCCCCCTTGGGTTTTAACATCATATTATGACTGTTCTGTGTATCTTTGTGGAATTCCTGGGTCTAATATGATTTAAACTCAAAACAGTGAACCAAAATTCACTTGTTAATTAAACAAAGATGGGTTCTCTTCTATAGAAACATCATGTTAAAAAAAGCCCATTTATACAATGAAAACAAGGGAAAATCTTGACAAGAAGAGCCAATATCAAAACAAAGTGCAAAGTGTATCAAAATGTACAAAATATTTGGCATATTATAGTCATTGAATTTAACACCATCATTGTACAAAAACATTGATATTCTACAGTCTCTTGAACTCTCTTCATGAACCAAATTGGTCCTACATTAATCTAATTCAAAATGAAGGTTCTCTTTAAGTGCTTTGAACATGATATGCCTTGTATCATGTACATTTTAACAACAGATCATTATAATTATAGGGTAGAATACCTCATTTCGATTACTAAAGAGTGAATTGACATAAAATCTACCTATTTTAAATTGGGGCTTTATTGCTGCACATACTTCTTTCTTTGGATTAGTTTTCAATTTTGTCTCTTTCTGATGTCAAATACCATTTTGATAAATTTGAGCTCATTATTAAAAGGAAAATTGAATAATGTACATACATCTATATTCATCCAATCAAAGCATATTCGAGCAAGAAAAAAATGCAGCGGGAAGTGGTTGTCTCTATGGTAATGTTAGTGAACAGATTTTCCAAAAGTGACACAGAAGATTTGTTCACCTTTCACAAAAATCGTCTATGCCCACCAAAGAGTGAATGTAATGGCAAAATGAGATCATCACTGAATCACGCACACCCAAATTTATCTGAAATGGTGAAATACATTTATACATTTGGTACCAAAGTTACTTGGGAAGCCATTTTCTGAGAGTACACTTTTGTGATACACTACATTGTATGTATAAATACCAGATTGATTTCTGCATATTAATTCATTCAATATAATTTTTGGTGTTTCAACACCATATCTGAAGCATGAAGATGTTTAATACTAAACCTTTGCAAATATGCACAATTGCTATCACTGCCATATGTCTCACACCTACAAATTTCAAGCTAATTAATAAATGTAAACAATTAGAGAAGACAGCCTACTTTCATCTTCATACAGCAATGAGTTGTTCTAAGGAAGTTTAATAAAGGACAAAAATAAAGGGTTTTCTGCAAAATGTAGTCAGGTAGTGTTATGTTTATGCTGCATATTTAATTAATGATGTATGCTGCGTACGGGAAGTCAACTTTGAACTTGGGTAAGCCTTCATGTTTCTCAAAGCCAATACACCTGTTAAGATTATTTGACAGTTTCCTGCATTAATTTAAGATATAAAGCAACAAAATTCAAGATTAAACTTGAAACTGTGCAGTACCCTGTAGGAAATGTACGAGTAACCAGTAGCCATTAACCAAAATCAAAGTTCATATATCCTGATGCTAATACACAATCCCACTCTTGGCGAAATTCGGTAACTTCCATAGGTACTTGGAAGTTCAAGAGTAGGCCCACATGTATGTGCCACTGGTCGCCTGCCTGCACCTTCTAGAGACGTGAATTGAACCATTATTTTGGAAACGCTCATCACTTCAGATCCTGTCAGAAAATGCATTAATTTTTTCAATCCTTTCTTGTCTTGCCCCTTAATGTACTGCATGAGGAAACGCACCGAGTTTGACTCTTCCTGGTTGGATGGAATAGCTGAAAAGCTCTCACAGACTTTCTTTGTTGTAGGTTGGAGCTCTTGGTATATGCTGAGAACTACCGAGGGGGTTGGAAGCTTGCTTAACAACTGAGGAGTCACAACTTCCCTCATACACTGCATCGCATAGCTCCCGTTCTGGATGATGACCTTGTGCGCCAACTGGAACATAAGTGCTAATGATTCCCCTTCTTTTGGTATGGTATGCCCACCTTCTCGGTCAAGGAGGTCAACGAGTGCTTCATGCTCTTCCTCTGTTGTGTTTCCAGACAGTGCAGACTGAACACAAGCTCGATCTCCATCATTTAGGTAAAGCTTGAAAGACTCCATCAAAGTGTCAGGCAGGACTGCATCTTCACCAAATAGCATGCCAATGACGAAAGCTGGTGCCATTCTAAGAGGGAAAATTTTGTGGTCTATGAATCCTTTCACAAGGATTCTTCCAACGGCTTTCCACTCTTCTGGCCCTAGTTCTGGGCACAAACCTGGAACTCTGAAATCTTCCCCATCAGCATACATTTCAAAAAATTGTTTCCAAAAGATTGTGTAAACATCTCTCGACACTCCTTCTGCATCAATTCCAAGTTCGTCCACAAACTCGAATTTTAGAGGGGATGTCATCATATCAGGTGCTTTGAAAATACACAGGAGTTCAGTTATAACCATGCATCTGTGCAGCTTTACCAATGAATGCTTTTCCAACTCTTCTCCCAGAATTTGTAGACCTTGTGTTAGTAGTGGTTCCTCAATAGCAAGACCTTCAGTTCTTGAGGGTGGAGCATTGCTAGTGCTCGGTTGCTCATGATCGGACTCCATTTCCTGCTCCTGTTCTGGTTGTGGCACTAATTCAAAGACGGTTAGATCAATTACTGACTCAATGGCAGTATGGCTAATACCCGTTTCCGGAGTCAACGGAATCATTGGTAATGTTTCATCCAAGTCCTCATCTGCCTCATCAGGATAGAATGAGATGTCTTCGTCAGTGTCATTGGATGTCTTTTGACTCTTTCCCTTCTTCTTTGAGCAAATATATATCCGCAACATTTTTACTTCTGTCTCTAGGTACAGATCTTCTACATTACCCTCGGAAAATAGCTTTCCTCGAAAATCTTCCACATGGAAATAGAAATCATCCACATGACCTCTGAATGACATATTATCTGGAAAGAAAAGTCTCCTCCCCTCCTTGATGACATCGCCAGCTGTTGCATTTTCCCCAACTTTAGATGCCTCGTTCCGCCACCCTTAGATGTTCGAATCTGCTTGTACTCCATACTGGCCACATCAAAGTCTTTCCACCCTATCTCCACCCTCCTTTCCTCTTTTTCTGCATTCCTGTTACCAATATTTTTCTTCTGAGATTTCTTGATCTTAATTTTTAATCTGTCTACCATTGATGGCTTTGCTGCTTTTGGTGAACTAGTAGAGCATGATGGCCCTGATTCACACTTGCAAAATGTTACCACTGCTACCCGGTCTCCATATGCTGGGATGTATTCGGCAAGTTTCTTATCATCAAGCAATGGGATTATTTCCACATCAACCTAATAAGAACAAACAAAAAGATAAAATCTTAGCTTTACTTAATATTGAATTAACATAAATGATATGATAGACACCTGGATATCTTCCCCAAAAGTCAATATTGTGCACCACCCCCTGCAACCAATCAGAAGCGCACATTTTGGACTCGAGATTCAATTTCAACCAATCAGAAGCACGCATTTTGGACTTGCGAATAATTTTTTTGAGGTGCAATATTAAATGTAGTTTTCCTAATTAAGTTCTTTCTTCCCCATCACAACTCATTGTTTTTTTCTTCTCCAAATTGGTGCTGTCCGAAAGGGTGGGTAGTGTCGCGTCACGTTGCGTGGAACCCCCACCCCGGTTTTGCCGAATGGGTGCATTAGGACTTTTCTATTATAATATTGATATTTGATAATAGGTCTTCTGATAATAAAAATAATGATGATGATGATAATAATTATAATATTTATAATTAATAGAAAGAGAGGAGTCTAAAGCCTCCCCCTCCCCTTCTTAAATTCCCATAAAAAGTATCCCTTTATCTTAATATTTATCATAATTCATTGATTTTATTCATACCTTTTTTAAATTCAAATCTCATGTGCCCCTCTGGGTTATCAAAGGGCATGGCCACAAATGATGTCAGTTCAGCATTCACTACAAATTTTGTTGGGGAGTGGGGGCAGGTAGACATTTTTTTAATTCGAAATATATGGTGTCAAGTAGACATTTGTTCCTTTGTTTTGCTTTGTACTGATGTTATAAAAAAGAGAAAATGATGTGAATTTAGTCCATGAATTACTGTTAAAAAGACATTTTATGTTTTGAATTTTTGGAAATAAAACCTCATTTGAACTGTTGAACTGAACTGTATATGTCTCTCTTCAAACCCTGCCTTAGTATCTTGTTAGATGTGTGCTTTGTCTTCTGTGTGTGTGGGTGTACATGTGTCCAGGGTGTGTGTGTAATATGTGGGGTGTGTGCATTTGTGTGTCTTTGACACAAGACTTGCACCCCAAGCATCACTTCTCCAACAGCATTTCATCACATTTCCAGCAGATGGATGAGATGGTATCATTTTGCCTTCTTTGGAGATGAAGCAATGTAGGGTGCTTCCCAGGCGTCCTTTTGTCATTGGACGGCAGAAAAGTAGCAACACTTCTTCACAGTTAGGCTCAAAACTCTCCAGCCAACTCTTGTACAGGTACTAACCTTATCTTCAACCATTTTCTGGATTATGTCTTCCTTCAGCCCTCTCTGTCTGAGGAAATCTTTCAATTTCTCCATGATGACTATACTGCAGATGGAAAGAAAAGTGAATAGAAATAAATAAATGAAAAGTGATGAATAAAGGAAAAAAAGTTTTGGGTATGCATAATGCATCCTTACCAGGTTCGAATGTGAAGGGATGGGATGTTATACAGCAGATATATCACATATATTCCACTAATATTTTCATAACTGCAGTATTTTCTTTCATCATTGATATGCTATGTGAGTATCCTAACAAAGTTTCTTATAGTCACATAGAACATTAAAGATGTATTTTTCCTGGATGTTCAAGCCCAGTTACCGGTACTCGCAATGACAATAAAAAAGAACAAAAGTAACAACAAGAATACTACTATAATAAGAACATTAATAAATGTGAGATATTGTGAGTAGGCTATGCACCACATGTTTGTGTACACACACTTGGGTCGACCCCCGTCAATAGCAAATAATCCCTCCAGCCCACGATCATCATTCTATCATTGTCATAAAGTATCCATATCCCCCCTGGCTACGCAAAACACATTTCTTTACTCTTTCTCGACTGTGAATACGTCTGACTGACATTATAGTTTTGTTTTCTCTTTTTGTCTTAACTGAGCCCAGGGGCAGATCCAGCCGGTGGCAAGGGAGGGGGCCTAAAAAGGGGCCCACTTCGTGCGAAAAATTGAAAATCGTGCCGGCCGATTTTTGGCTCAGTGGGGGTAGTGAGCACAATTTTTTTTGGGGCACCGAAAAAAATTTCCCTACGAAGGCTAATTTTTTTCCACCGCCACCCCTCCCCTTGGGCGCCAGGGTAGTGAGCACAATTTTTTTTTGGGGGTACCCCAAAAAAAATTTACTATGAGAAGGCTTATTTTTCCACCCCGGGCGCCAGGGGAGGGGGCCCATCTTCTTTTTAAAAAAAAAAAAGGGTGTTTTTACCTTTTTTTTTGCTAGGGCAGGATCCGCCACTGAGCTCCCCCCCCCCAGTTGCCCCCTCTTTCTTTCTCTCTCCCCCCTCTCTCTTTTTTTCTCTCTACCCTCTCTCTATATTGATAGGTTCACATGGTGTGATTACCATGATAATCAGAATAGATTAATATATATGATGACGGTACGTAAATGTAAGGTGAGGTAAATGTAAGGTGAGGTAGATCTAGGCCTATATCAGTATATGTAATTAAGAAAAGTAATATTTCAAAATGATATTGTGTGGGTTTACGTTAATTTTTAAACTCACCTGGCAATCACAACAGTACTTGGAGTTGAAAGTGTAATTATTTAAGCTTAGGAAATGTCTGACTTGTTATAGTTATAACAGGACCCCCTCCCCGGCCCCCCCCCCCTTCTCTCGATTCCTCTCTTGATCCAACTCTCTCCCTATATATGGATCGAGGTTGATTAATCATGATATTAAGAAGAGATTGGTAGATATGACCACGGTATATAAATGTTTAGTGAGGTATTCTTAATTAAGAAAATAATTATTATTTTAGTAGGATATCTCCACGCCGGAGTTATGGGTCAAATCTAGATACGATTCCGAACTAGCGTCGGCTAGGCTAGACAGAAAAATCTGCTCTGAGGAGAACAGACGGATTTTTGTGTCTAGAGCTAGGGCTTGGTGATAATGTGAAATATTGATATCAATATTTCACATTATCACCAAGCCCTTAAGGCTACTCAAGCCAAGGCCAAGCCCTAGCTAGCTTCAAAACAATCAAGCTGCATACATTCGGATGGCTAAGCGCTGAAGGAGGAGCTCGCCGGCGAGGGCTAACCGGCCTGGGCATGCAGTGGCACCCTCCGTTGATACCCTTTTCGCCGGCCTGGTCGGAACGAAATCAGTCCTAATTAGACCTAACGTTACAAGACTGTGAAGACTCTCAATTAAATATAAATCGCTCTATCCTAGGCCTATAGGATAAAGGTTTATAGTCGATCTGTAGTCACGTTAAAAGCAGTAAAATAAAGTAAACGTACCTATACATCTATCCAGGTCTTACTTGTCTCCGTTCTCGGCATGCATGACCGACCCCATTTAGAAAATCGTCAGCAGCATGCTTCTTCTTCTTGTTGTTGTTATAATGTTGGGTACCCGGGTCTGTTGACGTTGGCGCTATATCCATCGATTTCGATGATTTTCGCCAGGCTTGGTGTGAGAGCTAGGGCGCGGCGTACTGCTCGACCCTTCTTCATAATTATATGCCATCACGTGGTAGTTATAAATAAGTGGTGGGAACGACTTATAAGTGGTGGTAACGACTTATAAGTGGTGGGAACGACTTATAAGTGGTGGGAACGACTTATAAGTGGTGGTAACGACTTATAAGTGGTGGGAACGACTTATAAGTGGTGGGAACGACTTATAAGTGGTGGGAACGACTTATAAGTGGTGGGAACGACTTATAAGTGGTGGTAACGACTTATAAGTGGTGGGAACGACTTATAAGTGGTGGGAACGACTTATAAGTGGTGGGAACGACTTATAAGTGGTGGGAACGACTTATAAGTGGTGGGAACGACTTATAAGTGGTGGTAACGACTTATAAGTGGTGGGAACGACTTATAAGTGGTGGGAACGACTTATAAGTGGTGGGAACGACTTATAAGTGGTGGGAACGACTTATAAGTGGTGGTAACGACTTATAAGTGGTGGGAACGACTTATAAGTGGTGGGAACGACTTATAAGTGGTGGTAACGACTTATAAGTGGTGGGAACGACTTATAAGTGGTGGTAACGACTTATAAGTGGTGGGAACGACTTACTAAAAAAAAAATGTTCATGCATGTCCCCTCTCGGGCTCCGTAGATAAGCAAGTATTTGGGTCAATATTATTATCTGGATTTTATAAGTTTCTTTGAACAACATTTTTATAATTTCACAGGAACAATCTTTTTAAAACGTGAAAATAATATTGAATTTAAAACTCTAGAAGGTAAAAGAAATAAGCCCCCTTTTTATTGTTTAAAATGCAAATCAAATACATTTTATTTTGCCATATTCGCAGGGCATTTAAAGAATCTCGTAGGTTATCATATTCCCTCCTCTTCTCCTCGTGAAAATAGTAGCCCGTTATCACCTTAACGATTATAGTTTGTCCCATTGCCCGGAGTAGTCGGTTATTGTTGGCTATTTCTATTTGCATATCTTTCTAGAATCTTTTGCATTCTCTTTACCTCTCGAGATTTATAAATTGGGCCTTCATTCACAAGTTTTAAAAAAGGAGACTCGCACATACTGCAATCTTCCTACGCTAAATTGTTTACATCTCACATGATTTTAATAAACATCTCCCCATTAGAATTATAACCTTTTTTTTTTTTTTTTACTGTTCCATAAAACTTGTTATCGATAAAAACTGCCACAGATCTATGACAAATCATTGAAATATCTATTAATGATATAACAATAATGATAATAATAAATAATTATAATAATTATGATGATGATAGTGATATTACTACTACAACTACTACTACTACTACTACTACTACTACTACCACTACTACAACAACTACTACTAATAATTAATATTTTTATATCGGCAATACTGTTCACATCGGTGGTTTTGCATCAGAAAAAGGGACATTTAGACAATATTTTCTAGCCTACAAATATAATACTATACTATACTACCATGGCATTACAAGTGTACCGTGTTGGGAGAAGAACAAAATAGAGAGAGAGAGAGAGAGAGAAAGAGACAGAGAGAAATATACATCAGTGGCGGCATTACAAAATACACAGATGGAGGGGATGGATACGTGCCCTCTAGGCAAAACCAAATCTGATATACCTTAAGGTTAGTGTACTTGGGAACAAATTTTCTCTTGACTAGCTCTCGATATTTGTTTGCTCCATTTACCAAATGTATAATTATTGTCATGCTGAAACACAATGTAACTAATTTGGTAGGGGTAATGAATGAATGAGTGAATGGTACCTGGCAGGATTTAATCCCTTGAAATGCAAGAGCGCCATCATGGCAGCCGTGCTAAAGCCTGGGTAATAACTCTTGTGGAGCGTCAGGAGTGACAAGTCTGGCTGACATGAGCACTATATACAAGAAACCACTATTATTATTAAACATATAATCGTGAAAAAAAAATAGAATTTGATTCTGAAATTTCATACTATTGTATTGCCTTCTCATTATCTTTCAAATGGTAGTCATAGTGATGAGTACAATATCTCATTCAGAAAAATAAAAGGAATAGATAAACCTGGAAAATTAATCTTGGGAAAACACATAAGATGTGAGGAAAGAGGTAAAAAAGAAGGGGGAAGAAAATGAGATAGCGGGAGTAATAGGAAAGAGAAATAAAGCAGAGAGATAGATCGAGAAAAATACTTAGAAAGAGAAAGAGAGAATGAAACAGGTAGAGACAGAGAGGCACAGAGACAGAGAGAGAGAGACAGAGGGGGGGGGGGGTTCCATAGAAGGTGCAGAATCGAAAGATATCGCAGAGAGAGATCCAGGTAATTAGGATACAAAATCGGGAAGAAAAGATGTGTGTGTTATCAAAAGAAGATAGTTATCTTTTCCTGTTACCATGGTAACAACCATTTATGCTTTGATGCATTAAAATTCAGGAAGATTAGTTAACGAAACTAAATATGATAATAACCGTTTACAGGTTTATAGCTTTGGGAGCAAATTGAAATCGCAGAGGAAATATGTATGACCACGTAGCGAATGAGTCGAAAAAGAGGTCACGGGTAAAAGGTGCTAACATCATATTCGCTTGTCGTCTGGGTTACTGGTTCCAAACAACAGAGCTTGCGAATGAGGCTCACCGCAAAATCATTCAAGCAACCGGCTGAGCAGGGCAAATTCAGTGCCTTTTGCGCGGGCGTGATCACCACGCCATTGTTTAGAACAAAAATGTTTGGAATCAGCAACTTTGACAACTTGCTCATTATGACGTCACATTTCGGTACTCTATTCGGACAGGGTGACAGCGTAGTCGGGCCGCGTCTGTTTTTTCCCCGTATCCTAGCCATCCTGTCGCTGCATTTGATTGGTTCAATAGGCACCTATACGTCATGCGCTAGTCATCAATATTCATGATACGCACGCACACAGAATCTGATGCGATAATATATCAAATATGAGATTTCATACAAAAATTACAAGTGCAAAGCTAAGTTCACTTAAAATAATGACATTGCGAGAAAATCGGGAGGCTTACCGTGAACGAATGACTACCCAGGTCGTAACTTGTCCATAATCATTGCGACATACTGGTTTAGTCCAGAATCTGGCCGATTTAATTTTGATCTCCGCCACACCGTACCAACGCAAATATTCATATATTCAAATATTAATATGCATTTTAGGATGGCTAGGTTACGGAAAAATAGACGCCGGACCAGGGGTCGTCGACCCGATGGGGAGAGGCCCAGCGGAGAGGTCGCAGTTCACGAAACTGATGTCATCGATGGCGATGGCAGCTTCAGGGCCTTCGCCGACCTTTGCTTCAAAGACAACCTGAGCGATGAGGCGGTTTTAGGAATTTGCTCTTGGTTGATTAGCGCCTTTGATTAGGCAATTATATATGCATGGGCACTCTACAATTTCCTGGATTGGATTGGTCTATCGATTGGTTTCTCTTTTTTCTTTATAGACTCTTCACATTTCCTTATTACCTAATTGTAAGATAAAGGTGTCAGGAGTCTGCGTATTTTATTATTATATAAACGAACTGTCTCAATCGGACTAATAATGTGTAATAGGATTGTATTCGGTGAACATAAAATATGCAAAGCATGCCATATACAGAATTACAAATATCAATAGGAAAAGTGCAGATGGATGTTTCTTTTTCACAAACCTGGTTACAATGCATGCACACACACACGCGCATACACCCACGCACACACGCACACACACACACACACACACACGTGTTGAAAATTGATTGATAACCTTTATCTTGGTTACTGTCATACGATAACGTCTAATCATAATCATACTTGTTATAACCTGCTCCATTGTGTATCATTCTTGAACGTGGTCACGTTGGATTAAAAGCCAGAAATTTCGTTCTTATCGTATCATAGCCAGACATTGTAAAATCTCTTTTCCAAGTTCAGCTTTTTATCACTCAAATGTTCTTATTTCTAATGGTATATATGCCTTTGGTTGAGCATATAGAATGTGAAACCAACCGGTGTTTAATTCATCCCTCTCTACAGTAAATTGTCATTCCACTTATAACGACATTATTTTTCTCGAAATGATTGAGTTCAACACGTTGTTTGGCTAGGTGTATAAAGATAAGCCAAGAAGTCTCTTTTACTCGTGAATTCTATTTTGTCACAAACTGAATAACAGAGAGGTTATAATTCATGGAGTGTACACATGCACAATGGTACCCACTTCAGTATGAGTTCAATACTTTGTTTGCATATTTGTAAAGAGATCAGCCTTGAAGTCTCTTTTACTCGTGAATTCTATTTTGTCACAAACTGAATAACAGAGGTTAGAATTCATGGAGTGTACACATGCACAATGGTACCCACTTCAGTATTTGAAGCGATGCCATAAACAGGCGCGCCATTATATCAAAAGGGGAATCCCAAAGAAAATTAACTCTAAGAATACTAGGCAGAGTAATGTATACGGGATTTACGTGCAGGGTCTGTATACAAATGCTTTAATGGCACTCTATGGATTATCATCACAACATTGTGTATGAAATCACATCCAGAAATGCAAAAAACTCAATTGATCTACAATAAACTTGAATTGAGTTTTGCACTCCTTCCAAACAATGTACATATTTTCCTTTCATGATTAATTCATAGATAATAAAGTACATTAACACTTTACTATTTGCAAAATACGTCAAGAAAGGGGGAAATAATCAAGTCCAGAAGGCTGTAAGCTGCTACCATTGACATTGGTATTTGACAAAGGGAAAAAATTGTGTCATTTTGAATAGGTCAAACTTCAAAAGGACTAGCAAAAATCCTTATTTATTACAATACTTAGCAGTGTTGAACACCAAGCTTTCCCAAATGAATGTATGTAACTATGTTGACCATTGTAATCGAAAAAGATGACTAATGCAATAGTTTTTAATGTGGTTAAAAATGTCCATGAATTTTCCAGCTTGTCTGTTAGATTGTGTGTATTGTATGCATTAAAACTTTTAATCGAGACAATGCCATGATAACCTCAATGCCATCTCATATGAAATAAGGTAACCGAATTGAATGATGCTGCTCCATGGCTGCAAGAAGCCTGGGTTCAGAAATCAAATTATATTGATAGAAGACTCATTTTCAGTCAAGGAAGGAATATCTTTCTTCCACTGTAATCTATTTTATCGGGTCTCCCAAACGTAGTATCAACTCTAAACTCTAAGAATACTAGGCAGAATAATGTATACGGGATTTACGTGCAGTGTCTGTATACAAATGCTTTAATGGCACTATATGGGTTATCATCACAACATTGTGTATGAACTAAGAGGAAAATAACTAAGAGGAAAAAATTCAAGATGAATAGGTATACTGATTACACATTTTACTGGAACAAAAAACAATATTAGACGATAGTGGTGAAATTTCTGAACGTTGAATCGTGCCCCTCCACGTTTCCAAATAACCAAAATTGACCCCCTTTGACTATGAAATGTATCTCAATTTAACGAGGTTCTCGCGGGCACCTCTTTTAAATATCTGATTCGTACCCCAGCCTCTCCTCTTCTAAAGGAACATCCCTTTCCCATTCTGACCAGCACCCCTCTTCCTTCAATAAGTGCACCTTTTTACCCACATTTCCCGTTTTTAGTTTTAAACATGTGCGTTTTCTAATGCCCTCATAAAATTGAGCATCTACCCGGCTATCATTATAATAGGCATAGATCGTCTGGCCCGCAACGACTTCCTCGTCAGGGTGCTGATGAGTATTATCTATTAACTCCAAAAGTTCCTTGGAAGCCGGAATATGCAATTTGAAATACAAATTAAAGATAAAGACCAGTTCTGGTCATGCGATTGCATTGTGAAAGAAACGTTGTGGAATCGATCAGAAAAGGTTGATCATCTAGCATATAAGTATTGGTGTGTACTGAAAGGTTCTGGAATCATCAAAATGATAAGAAATTTGGCCCAGTCTTGGTAAAGTTACAAGCACTGTACACAGAAAGATGTATATGGGACTACGCGACCACGTGCGCGATATCTATTTGGTCCAAATATTAATAGATATAATAATTTACCAAATATATCAATTAGTAGGCGGTTTCCCGACTTTCCCGGCAAAATTTGTATCATCACGTATTAGTCAAAACATATTCTTTCCATGATTGGTAATGAGAGCTTCCATTTCATTTTTTTGAGAGAGGGGCGTTTCCAAAACTGGTCTTTACCTTTAACACCACCAGCAACAAAGTAACTACAGATTTTCTGTCACCATCTACAGCATCTTCAGCACATTCTGCTGCAGCCATACACCGACGAACCTCTGAAACATCTCAAAGCGAGTCCTTCCCCCCCCGAAAAAGAAAAATATCTAGCTCCCAGATGCGTGTTAGCCACCCACAGAATGTAATCAGTAGAGCTTGGAGCGGGATCTTTGCAGGCTCGCATAGTTTTTCTTTTCTAAGAATAATCGGCCCACACTTCCAATTCTAAAAAGTTCCTTTTCCCTACCCGAATTCATTTTGATAGAAGAAATATGCCCCAATATATCATTAAATGTCTGCCTTATACTGTGTTCATTCCAGGAACATTTGTAGACTACAGGAATACAAATCATATTGCATTAATCATAAGTTTCATGAAAATCTTATTTTGTCATATGTTTATTAATTTTGTATTATTTATTCAATCAAAATGGTAATTGTGTAAGAATAAATAGAGAAACTCCACCTCTCTCCTGGTTGTCTCGAGAGGAATGATAGAGCGCTCACGGCAGCCTTTCGAAACAACCGGCTGGTGAGGGGGGGGTGTATCTGACTTTCCTCGAATGTCTTCGTCAACGCCACACCCTTTCGATATACCCCGTACATATCCCTATCAAGCGGAATTATTATCATTCATTTGTTTAAAATAGAAATTTAACGTCCAATCTCAAAGGATAAAGGGTCAATACAAAAATCGCTGTCAAACTGAAAGTCGGTGTGTTACATTCAAGATCACAATCAAGTAACAACCCCCCACCAACACACATACACATAAACGTATGGGTAGCCTTTCATCGTTGTTCAAAATTGATTGAGAACAAAGACCTATAATCAGATCACCTATACCTTGGTCACTGTTAATCGTTAATGTATATTCATATTTTATACTGGCTCTAACCTGTTTCATTTACCAAGTTGTTGAACGGGTTTACGGTGGATAAAGAGCCCCCAAAAAAAAAGTTTCCAAGTTCAGCTTTTTATCACTAAAATGTTCTTATTTCTAATGTTATCTATGCCTTTGGTTGAGCATATATAATGTAAAACCACCCGGTGTTAAATTCATCCCTCTCTACATTTCATTTCACTTATAACGACATTATTTTTCTCGAAATGATTGAGTTCAACACGTTGTTTGGCTAGTTGTAAAGAGATAAGCCATGATGAAGTCTATTTTACTCGTGAATTCTATTTTGTCACAAACTGAATAACAGAGAGGTTATAATTCATGGTGTGTACACATGCACAATAGTACATTATTTGTTAAATACTTTGTTTGCCTTGTTGTAAAGAGATCAGCCTTGAAGTCTCTTTTACTCGTGAATTTTATTTTGTCACAAACTGAATAACAGAGGGATTATAATTCATGGAGTGTACATATGTACAATGGTACCCACTTCAGTATTTGAAGCGATGCCAAAAACAGGCGCGCCATTATTTCAAAAGGGGAATCCCAAAGAAAATTAACTCTAAGAATACTAGGCAGAGTAATGTATACGGGATTTACGTGCAGTGTCTGTATACAAATGCTTTAATGGCACTATATGGATTATCATCACAACATTGTGTATCACATCCAGTCATGCATTAAACTCAATTGATCTACAATAGACTTGAAAGGTGTTTTGCACTCTTTCCAAACAATGTACATATTTTCCTTTCATGCTGGAATTACAGATAATAAAGTACGGCAACCCTTTACTAAGATTCAGCATACATCATGTAAGCGGGAAATAATCAAGTCTACAAGACTGAAGCTGAATATATCAGTATTTGGCAAATTAGGGAAAAGACCAGTTTTATTCTGACCAGGTCAGAATTCAAAACCTCTTGCAAAATTCCCTTTTTACTACAGAACTTAGCAGCGGGCACAAGTCTTTCCCAATTGGATGTATGTTACCGATATGACCATTGAAGTAGAAGAAGTTGGCTAAGGCAATAGTTTGACATGAGGGAAAAATTGTCCATGAATGTTCGAACTTGTTTAATTTGTTAATGTATTGTATGCATTCAAATTTTCAATCGAGGCAATGCCGTGAATACCTCAGTGTTATCTCATGAAATTTAAGTAACCGAATTGAATTATGTTGCTCCATGGCCGCCAGAAGCCTGGGTTCAGATATATAATTATTATGATAGAATACACATGTTCAGTCGTTTCATTATCTTCAGTCGGATTATTGTCCTCACCTTCACCGCATTACCATTACCATTCCTAGTGCCATAATCAGAGTTAATATTAGCTATTTTTAAGGAGTTATTCAACTAATACAGGATAGGAATCAGCATCCTCCAAGCATATTTAGTATTATAATTATTTTGTAGTAAAATACGTCATGAGGGGGCGAATTTATGCTTGTTTAATACGAATTGTGTCATAAAATATGTATAACGTGGACTGCTTGCTCTTTGGTCAAGACTATTTCCCTCCTTGAAAATGGTTCTACGTAGTTTCATGTTAATGTTTGTCTCCTTGAAAAATCGAACAGAACAAACGTTTTTACCCTTTATTTTAGAGTGAAAGGGAAGGGGGGCAAAATGCACTCGCTTTATATTTATTGAAATGATGATGATCGCCACAACAACAAAAAATGAAAGAGAGAAGCCTTACAATAGTAAGAATGACAAATATTTAAATTACGATTTAGTTTACTGCGTAGGACTTTGGAACTTGTTGAAAACGACAAAAATAACAACTGCATATTGCGAGAAAAAAAAACAGCGTGGTGTATGCTCATGCTTGTAGCATGCAGAATGCAACTGGTTTATCTGCTACAAATTTTTTTAATCTTAACATTTCGAGTAGAGCGTAATGAGAAAAGCAGACTATTACAAGAAACTGTGCTATATATTAGGATGTCTGGTAAACCGGTGTTTCTTCAAGTATGGAGGACATAAATCAACAGCTTCATGAGGCAGCATTGAGGGGTAAAAAATCAAAAGCGTCAAGTCATTGCTAAAACGGGGTTCTAACATAAACCAGAAAGACAAAGACGGAAACACCCCCTTATACAGGAGAACGTCACTGAGTATCTCATAAATCATGGATCTGATGTGGAGAAGGCGACTTAAGATGGACAAACTCCCTCACATCTCGGACGTCTTAAAGCGAAAACGCAAGTTTTACTCAGTCATAAAGCTAATATGGCCTAAGATGACAAGGACGGCTACTCTGCATTATACAACAAGGAATCAGGGCAATGCTAAGGGCATGACTCCTTCAAACATTGCAGCAAGGTACGGTCATCTTGATGTTACCAAATATCTCATCAGTCACGGAGCTGAGGTGAATAAGGGAAATAATGACGGTTGGACTGCATTTCACATTGCTGCTTTCAGTAGTCATCTTAATGTCATTAAATATCTCATCAGTCAAGGAGCTGAGGTGAATAAGGGAAATAATGACGGTTGCACGGCATTACACGTTGCTGTTCAGAAGGGTCATGTTGATGTCATTAAATATCTCATCAGTCAAGGAGCTGAGGTGAATAAGGGAGATAATGACGGTTGGACTGCATTTCACGTTGCTGCTTTCAGTAGTAATCTTGATGTCACTAAATATCTCATCATTCAAGGAGCTGAGGTGAATAAGGGAGATAATGACGGTTGTACTGCATTTCACATTGCTGCCCAGGAGGGTCATCTTGATGTCACTAAATATCTCATCAGTCATGGAGCTGAGGTGAATAAGGAAAATAAAGAGGGTAGGACTGCATTACACTTGGCCGCTCAAGGGGGTCATCTTCATATCGTCAAATATCTGATCAGTCAAGGAGCTGTTGGGAAAAGGGGAAATAATACTGTTAAGATTGCATTATGGAGTGCTGCTTTCTCTGGTCATCTTAATGTCACCGAATATCTGATCAATCAAGGAGCTGAGGTGAACGACGGAGATAATGAGGGTAGTACTGCATTGCAATTTGCTGCTCTGAATGGTCATCTTGATATTACCGATTATCTGATCACTCAAGGAGCTGAGGTAAATAAGGGAGATAATGATAGTTGGACTGCATTACACAGTGCTGCTCAGAAGGGTCATCTTGATGTCATCAAATATCTGATCAGTCAAGGAGCTGAGGTGAATAAGGGCCGAGATAATGACGGTATGACTGCATTACACAGTGCTGCTTTCAGGAGTCACCTTGATGTCACCGAATATCTCATCAGTCAAGGAGCTGAGGTTAACAAGGGATATAATGAAGGTACTACTGCATTATACATTGCTGCTCAGGAGGGTCGCCTTGATGTCACCAAATATCTCATCAGTCAAGGAGCTGAGGTGAATAAGGGAGATAATGAGGGTAGTACTGCATTACTAGTTGCTGCTCAGAAGGGTCATCTTAATGTCACTAAATATCTTATCAGTCAGGGAGCTAAGGTGAATAAGGGAAAGAATGACGGTGCGACTGCATTGCAATTTGCTGCTCTGAATGGTCATCTTGATATTACCGATTATCTGATCACCAAGGAGCTGAGGTAAATAAGGGAAATAATGAGGGTTGGACTGCATTACACCGTGCTGCTCAGGAGGGTCACCTTGATGTCATCAAATATCTCATCAGTCAGGGAGCCGAGGTGAATAAGGGAGATAATGACGGTATGACTGCATTACACATTGCTGCTTTCAGGAGTCACCTTGATGTCACCGAATATCTCATCAGTCACGGAGCTGAGGTGAATAAGGGAAATAATGACGGTTGGACTGCATTTCACATTGCTGCTTTCAGTAGTCATCTTAATGTCATTAAATATCTCATCAGTCAAGGAGCTGAGGTGAATAAGGGAAATAATGACGGTTGCACGGCATTACACGTTGCTGTTCAGAAGGGTCATGTTGATGTCATTAAATATCTCATCAGTCAAGGAGCTGAGGTGAATAAGGGAGATAATGACGGTTGGACTGCATTTCACGTTGCTGCTTTCAGTAGTAATCTTGATGTCACTAAATATCTCATCATTCAAGGAGCTGAGGTGAATAAGGGAGATAATGACGGTTGTACTGCATTTCACATTGCTGCCCAGGAGGGTCATCTTGATGTCACTAAATATCTCATCAGTCATGGAGCTGAGGTGAATAAGGAAAATAAAGAGGGTAGGACTGCATTACACTTGGCCGCTCAAGGGGGTCATCTTCATATCGTCAAATATCTGATCAGTCAAGGAGCTGTTGGGAAAAGGGGAAATAATACTGTTAAGATTGCATTATGGAGTGCTGCTTTCTCTGGTCATCTTAATGTCACCGAATATCTGATCAATCAAGGAGCTGAGGTGAACGACGGAGATAATGAGGGTAGTACTGCATTGCAATTTGCTGCTCTGAATGGTCATCTTGATATTACCGATTATCTGATCACTCAAGGAGCTGAGGTAAATAAGGGAGATAATGATAGTTGGACTGCATTACACAGTGCTGCTCAGAAGGGTCATCTTGATGTCATCAAATATCTGATCAGTCAAGGAGCTGAGGTGAATAAGGGCCGAGATAATGACGGTATGACTGCATTACACAGTGCTGCTTTCAGGAGTCACCTTGATGTCACCGAATATCTCATCAGTCAAGGAGCTGAGGTTAACAAGGGATATAATGAAGGTACTACTGCATTATACATTGCTGCTCAGGAGGGTCGCCTTGATGTCACCAAATATCTCATCAGTCAAGGAGCTGAGGTGAATAAGGGAGATAATGAGGGTAGTACTGCATTACTAGTTGCTGCTCAGAAGGGTCATCTTAATGTCACTAAATATCTTATCAGTCAGGGAGCTAAGGTGAATAAGGGAAAGAATGACGGTGCGACTGCATTGCAATTTGCTGCTCTGAATGGTCATCTTGATATTACCGATTATCTGATCACTCAAGGAGCTGAGGTAAATAAGGGAAATAATGATGGTTGGACTGCATTACACCGTGCTGCTCAGGAGGGTCACCTTGATGTCATCAAATATCTCATCAGTCAGGGAGCCGAGGTGAATAAGGGAGATAATGACGGTATGACTGCATTACACATTGCTGCTTTCAGGAGTCACCTTGATGTCACCGAATATCTCATCAGTCAAGGAGCTGAGGTGAATAAGGGCCGAGATAATGACGGTATGACTGCATTACACAGTGCTGCTTTCAGGAGTCACCTTGATGTCACCAAATATCTCATCAGTCAAGGAGCTGAGGTGAATAAGGGAAATAATGATGGTTGGACTGCATTATACATTGCTGCTCAGGAGGGTCATCTTGATATTACCGATTATCTGATCACTCAAGGAGCTGATGTTAACGAGGGAGATAATGAAGGTACTACTGCATTATACATTGCTGCTCAGGAGGGCCATCTTGATGTTATCAAATATCTCATCAGTCAGGGAGCCGAGGTGAATAAGGGAGATAATGACGGTAAGACTGCATTATTCATTGGTGCTCAGGAGGGTCGCCTTGATGTCACCAAATATCTCATCAGTCAGGACGCCGAGGTGAATAAGGGAGATAATGACGGTATGACTGCATTACACAGTGCTGCTTTCAGGAGTCACCTTGATGTCACCAAATATCTCATCAGTCAAGGAGCTGAGGTGAATAAGGGAAATAATGATGGTTGGACTGCATTGCAATGTGCTGCTCTTGATGGTCATCTTGATATTACCGATTATCTGATCACTCAAGGAGCTGATGTTAACGAAGGAGATAATGAAGGTACTACTGCATTATACATTGCTGCTCAGGAGGGCCATCTTGATGTTATCAAATATCTCATCAGTCAGGGAGCCGAGGTGAATAAGGGAGATAATGACGGTAAGACTGCATTATTCATTGGTGCTCAGGAGGGTCGCCTTGATGTCACCAAATATCTCATCAGTCAGGACGCCGAGGTGAATAAGGGAGATAATGACGGTATGACTGCATTACACAGTGCTGCTTTCAGGAGTCACCTTGATGTCACCAAATATCTGATCAGTCAAGGAGCTGAGGTGAATAAGGGCCGAGATAATGACGGTATGACTGCATTACACAGTGCTGCTTTCAGGAGTCACCTTGATGTTACCAAATATCTCATCAGTCAAGGAGCTGAGGTTAACGAGGGAGATAATGAAGGTACTCCTGCATTATACATTGCTGCTCAGGAGGGTCGCCTTGATGTCACCAAATATCTCATCAGTCAAGGAGTTGAGGTGAATAAGGGAAATAATGATGGTTGGACTGCATTTCACATTGCTGCCAGGACTGGTCATCTTGATGTTATCAAATATCTCATAAGTCAGGGAGCTGAGGTGAATAAGGGAAATAATGAGGGTAGTACTGCATTATACATTGCTGCTCAGGAGGGTCATCTTGATGTCACCGAATATCTCATCAGTCAAGGAGCTGAGGTTAATGAGGGAGATAATGAAGGTACTACTGCATTACACATTGCTGCTCAGGAGGGTCATCTTGATGTCACCAAATATCTCATCAGTCAAGGAGCTGAGGTGAATAAGGGACATAATGATGGTAGTACTGCATTATACATTGCTGGTCAGAAGGGTCATCTTGATGTCACCGAATATCTCATCAGTCAAGGAGCTGATGTTAACGAGGGAGATAATGAAGGTACTACTGCATTATACATTGCTGCTCAGGAGGGCCATCTTGATGTCATAAAATATCTCATCAGTCAGGGAGCCGAGGTGAATAAGGGAGATAATGACGGTAAGACTGCATTACACGTTGCTGCTCAGGAGGGTCATCTTGATGTCACCGAATATCTCATCAGTCAAGGAGCTGAGGTTAATGAGGGAGATAATGAAGGTACTACTGCATTATACATTGCTGCTCAGGAGGGTCATCTTGATGTCATCAAATATCTCATCAGTCAGGGAGCCGAGGTGAATAAGGGAGATAATGACGGTAAGACTGCATTACACAGTGCTGCTTTCAGGAGTCACCTTGATGTCACCAAATATCTCATCAGTCAAGGAGCTGAGGTGAATAAGAGAAATAATGATGGTAGGACTGCATTATACATTGCTGCTCAGGAGGGTCACCTTGATGTCACCAAATATCTCATCAGTCAAGGAGCTGAGGTGAATAAGGGAAATAATGAGGGTAGGACTGCATTACACCTTGCAGCCAAGAAGGGTCATCTTGATGTCACTAATTATCTCATCAGTCAAGGAGTTGAGGAGAATAAGGGAAATAATGACGGTAGGACTGCATTACACATTGCTGCTCAGAAGGGTCATGTTGATGTCACCAAATATCTGATTAGTCAAGGAGCTGAGGTGAATATGGGGGATAATGACGATTGGACGCCTTTACATCTTGCTGTTCAGAAAGGTTACCTTAATGTCGTGAAAGTCCTTCTAGCAGGAGGAGCACGTTTTGACACAGGAAGCATTAACGGGCACTCACCTCTACAATTGTCTTTACTTATCGGGTACCAAAGCATCGCTAATCTATTCATCGACCGGTTAAATTCTGAGGTAAACATATCAAAAGCACACTTTTTGTCGAATTAATCTTCTTGATTGTATTCAATACATGCATGTAGAACAGCAAGTACTGAAATTCAATTAAGTGAATATTATGCATAGGCTACCTATCATTACTATTTAACGATTTTATCAGCTCGGTTTTGTATCACCAATAATAACCAAACATAATTAAAACATCAGTTAGACTTCAATGCTGCTACTTAGGCTTCATAGACAAATTACAATGTTTTGCTTAAAATGTATTCGAATAATTTGTATTGAATTGATCACCTGGCAATACTTTAGTTCCCAGGAATTTGGCTTCCTAGCATTTTTAAAAATTAATTCTCAAGTTTTCCTACCGCGTATTTTCTTATATCTAGCTCGACAAGAATGATTTAACTGATATCCATCTTGCCATGAAACACGGTCACGCGTCCATCATCGAGAAGTTAGTTTCTGAGGGAGCTGATCTCAATGTCCAGTCAACTGACGGTCAGACGTGTCTCCATCAAGCCATCAAACTGTGCTATAAGAGCAAAAAGATTATGCATGACACGGATACACTAAAAGAGGTGTGTTTTAGCCCAGTAACACAATCGAGACCGACACCAGACCAACGAGAGTCTGAACAACAAATTACGTTACGGCTAATTATTGGTCAGTTTTAGAGTCTACATGGAGTCAATGGCAGTGTCACTGACATATACTGCTCTATTTGTGAATCCTAAAATATGATACCCGTGATCGGCCAAAGAAAATGTGTATGTTCGTGTCTATGTGTGTGTTTGTGTGTGTGTGGGGGGCTTACAACGTAAATAGGGATTTCGACTACTATGAATCCAAGATTCAGCGTTAAACTATGCGTATGATCGATGCTCATCCACCCTGGCTATTGATGGACGATACCGTTCTAAACAAAAGTATATACATGTATTTTGTTTATGTTTCAGATCTCTGATGAGTATTACAAGGGCGAATTATCTCCTGAGAAGGCCTTGGTGTTTTATCTCTTAGAGAATGGAGCCAAGTCAGATGTGAAGGACAATACAGGCAACCTACCAATCCAATATGCCAAGGACGAAGTGGTCAAACAGATGATTTTTTCAAGGTGATAATTTCAAGTCTTAAAGAATAACATTTTGTCCCCGCCAGTTGTAAAACAAACAATTTGTCAAAACCCAAGGAAATAATGTAATATGTTTATCGTCCAATGTTGAGATTTGGTAATATAATTGATTTTTTGACAAAAAACTCTAGCCATTTTGTAAACGTGTTGCTCAAACAATAAATTGTACATATTTTTGACAACTGTGACTATTACTTTGTTCAGGGCTACTAAGTTAAGGCTACTCGGTCGTGAACTCCACCTCATCCTTGTTTTCTTCTTGTCTACTCAGATAGTCAGTATATAAAGCTCGTAATACAATTGTAAAGTACAGCTACGTCTCACGTTCCTAGACCATTTTCTTCACGCCTACATTTTCTGGAACACCCGTTGTCATGTCAGAGTTGAGAATTCTTGCACTTTTATATATATATATAAATGTATAACTATATTCTTTATTTAACCAAATTCGGTTAGAAGATATTTACTAACTGTCGTTCTTTTAATGTTTGGATTGTGTGAGAATTGAATTTTACCGCATTACTAAGAAAAGAAATAGGTACTCTTCTTCATTTTCTAGACAATGCTAAGATAGGAGTAATTTTTTTAATAATGGACCTCGATAAGTGTCTCACATTTAACAGTTGTTCGATTCATTCCAATATCATTTCTGTAATTTTTCATAAGTGGAAACAAGTGCACGTTTTCAAAGCATAAATTGTATAAAAATGACTAATCGACTTCATTACATCTGCACTGATGAATTTCAGATTACCTTCTTTAGAGGAGATCCAGTCTTATCGAGGTAAGAACATCCTTAAAACACAAACAGCTTTTCTTAGTGTAAATGCTTAAATGGATAGTTGAGTTCTTGTATTATACCGCAAATGCCTTCAAAGTGCATGGTTATTACTCTTATTCTAATTTATGACATTTCTAGTGCCTTTTAGAACCTAAAATTACTATGATGGTAATTTTAGACCCCAAAATAGTGTGAATTTAGATTGAATTCAGCCAATTCAGCTCCACTTAAACACACAAAAAAGGTGACCGTTATTTGATTATTTAATTAATAATAACAATACACGGACCGGCTGGTTGTGGGTATTATAACCAACACGAAAAAGCCCACAAAAAGCCAATATTGGCATTGGCTGGAATAAAACGTATAAGGCGCTATCTCGTTTTTCAACGACTGGTTCAAAAAAATTGTGTAGCGCCCTCTGCAACAAAACTCAACTTACCTTAAAGTGCGGGTTCAAAGAAACTCACAAATATGGCAAATAACATATTACTAGATACTGGTAAGCTAACAGATTGCCATCGTACAAGTTTTAGGTCAACTACATATCGGGTGATTTATAAAAATACAAATAAAACCACCTCCATAGCATCTGGGATATACGAGAGATTCGCCAGAAAAATAACAATGTTTTAATGCCGTCACAATATGAACGAATCCTGCTCAAGCAGACGACATCCCATGAAGAATGAACATAATTGCAATGCTATTATTTCTCAAATTATAATGAGTTAACTGTATATAAATGTGATGGAATTTTACACCATTCACAAAGGGATATGAAACCGATTCTGATAACTAAATTCTTTTGTTTGTAAATACACAGAATATGGGCTAATGAACAATCAAAGAAACCACACTTTCAAATTCAAAACCCCCTGGAATGATAGCACGGACGCATTTGTTACCTCTTGAAACGCCGAACATACCGCGGTGTATGCAGATGAAAATACAATGGCGTCTTATTTTGTTTACATGCGACGGCTTCCTTTATCTTTTTATTCGCTGCATTTTCCATCATAATAATACCATGCGCGGGGTTTAGAGTGAGGCAATACATTAAACATTTAGCCTGACGGTAGTGAAGTAAGATAAATAACTGAAGAAAAGATGACGAAACAGGCACTGAAAATGTGTGAGATGTCATGGGACATCGTCTGCTTGTGCAAACAATGTTCAACATGTGACGTCACACATCTCAGCAGCGACCGGAGAGCATTTCAGGTGCTATGCCGGGGCTGTTTTAAGCGTTTTGTAATTCATAATAATCATTACTTCGAATGTTTCCGAGCATTGAATTTTGATAGCCTTGTCAAATCAAAGTCTCACCTTTGCAAAAATGACAATAAAGATAGTTTTGAAAATCAATGAACCTTATCTTTAAACTAGTGCGTCTATTTTTTATATTTTGTATTATGTCACAGATTAAAGCCTAGGGACGATTATTTTTTAGTTTTCCATCCCGAAGAACAAATAATTTAATAAATCATGGGCTCGGCTATTTACCTAATAGCAAACACAACTCGTTCCAGACTCCCTACAAAAGCTGCATTCGTATTCATGTATGAAGAAGTAAGAGTTAGGTTTCCATCAATGCCCCAGATACGAGAGATGAACGTTAAATGAGCCCAACATTAAAAAAAACATATATGTATATATAAATGATAAGATGGATATAAATATAGAAGCAATATCGATACTATATTATTGACTCACTATAGAAACTATTTCAAATAATACAAACCAGGAGGGAATGTCAGTGTTTGGGTAATTAACTCAACCGTTGTCAGTTGTACTAAAGTAAATCCTTTTTGTCGACAGAAATGAGATGAAAACTAAATGTATATATTGGTAAATCATTCCAATAATTAACCCGATATGAATTGACAGTTACTCTGTCGATTATATCTCTTCTTCATATTGTGTCGTGTCCTTATGTTTGAAATAAATAACAGATGAACCATCAACTCCTTCCATCGTCTCTGTTGAAGTCGAAATGAATGCCAGTCAGGAAATCGGAATAGAAGACCATGGCGTATCTTTGTATATTCCTCCAGAGGCTGTTCATCAGAGTGACCCGTGCAAGATCACTTTAACCCTCTTACGAGAGCCTCCCAGTGCAGACATCCAAGATAATGAATCAGTGGTCTGCTACGGGATCAGATGTGATCCTCCAAACATGATCTTCATCAAACCTGTTAAGATCACGATACCACACTATTCCTTGATCATGAACGCTGATCAAGTGAAACCAGACATCGTTTCCCGTGTATGGGATTCAGTCAAGGGTAAGTCTATTGGGTTAGATTAAGAAAATTACCTTTTTTAATGCTGGGATAAATGCAAATTGATGCACCGAGATACAATTTTAACATGCCAAACAAAGCATGTTCAAATTGTAAGACATTGCAGAGCAAGCGCCATGAGCGCCAATTTGAGGCGGACACCGGCGCTATAGAAAAGAAGCCACCTTCATCATCATCATGTAAAACTAATTGAAAACATTTTTTAAATCTATTATATTCTTCTTCCTTTTCGGTACTAGTACAGGCCACCATCGGATGTATTTTTAGAGACACTCAGCTTTGACTCTTGAATCTTAACTTTTGATGGTAATCGCGGAGTTAGGAGTTCAATCTCTGAGTATCGTCCTCATTACAGTGTCAAAACGTCAAGAGGAACAATTTGAAGCTAACATGTATCTGTGGAAAACTTTCAGTAAAGGGGAAGGGGCGAAGGAGGAGTTGGCCATGGTGTTTTTAATTTGGCTTCTTAAATTCAAAACCATTGAATACTCACTATGGATATAAATATTTGATGTCAGTATTCATCTCAGGTTTCACTGTTAAGAGGACAAATCGGCCCTATGGCGAAATAGCATTTCAACAAAAAAAATTGTTTTGTTACCCACTGACACCAGATCTACCAAGAACATCAAGAAAAAGATCATCAAGCTCACCAGCTGAACCACCATACTGCAGAATGTACAGGAGACATCTTGAGCTGTACATTGGTCACTGTGCTGAGTGGTGGGTTCTTATCCCTCTCGAACAACTGGGGATCCGACACCAACTTATGTGCACCCCATACATCCTTGACAAGCTAGAGAGAGGCAAAGAGTTTGAAGTTCACCTGCAGATGCATGCGGACCTTCCTGGGATGGAAACGGTCAGTAAAAAGCACCTGATTATAAGCAATCAATTGTCGGAATGTATTACTTAGAACTACTCGGCGACGTTTCACCGGTTCCTACTGGCCTCTTCAGGCAGTCTAATTTCTGTTTTAGGGGAAACCCGTCTACGCGATGAATCAAAGTTCTCATGAAACTATAAAGGATTCATAGTTCATGTTTACTCGTTTTAAACGATATAATTTAAAACCGCAATGCTATCATATCTTGTCCCGAATTTGTCCCAAATGAATTTATTAAATTGCCCGTGTCTTTCAACATTTACACAGAGCCCTTCATATAGAAATTCATTCATATTTATGGTAGCATAGGGTCGAATAAGTTTTGTATAACTTCCAATGTACGATTTTAGGTAAGATTTTATGGAATTTACAACCAACTATATTTGTAGTCATATTAGCTTTTCCTTTGATAGAGTGAAGGAGAAACAAATGAAAAGCGAATTATGAAAGACAGTTTTACTCAACCATAGCATCAAGCCACAGCCCGAACTTTATTTGCTCAAGTGATAGCAACAAATTTTGTGTTCACAGAATTAAAATTTCCGTAATGTAATCGAATTTAATACACAAATATTTGTGTGCCTCGTTGCAAATTATTTTACGAATAATTGTATTTCAATAGTAAGAATGCGGATTGCAAACACTAGGATTATTAACAGAACAATTATTGAACCTTCAACGATATGTAGGAGTATGAATGTTTTAAGAACCGTGATTGCTCACTGCCCACAAACGTTTATAACCACTTTTTCTAAAAATGATAAACTAGTTATTAGTTTTCTGTTGAGGTTCAAAACATTTGTTTTCACCGAAAGGAAATTGGGTTATTTCATGAATGTGTATCGACGGTACTTAGTCCCTTCCTTTGTAATAGGATATACGAGAGGAGAAGATGCAGCAGTCGTACCACAAGTGCCATCGCTCCGTTCCCTTCAGTGTTGAATCTAAGTCTGGTGACGTCACAGTGACGTGTCATCTAGAGGGCGATCAAGTTGAAAGCAAGGTAATCAAAACTCAAAAGGATTTATATGACGTGTCAATGTTTACTATAATAATCTGTAGCAAATATATAACTTTTGTGTTTTCGTAGCAATATAAAGGCTATATTTGATGATCGAGCTATCTTTTTCTTTTTACAAGTTACCAAGGTTTAATGAAAAATTTGAGATATAAAAATGTCAGAGGTAAACATGTCGGGTAGGTCTATTATTCTTACATCTGGCATTATAAACTTCTGCATCTACCTCTCCTTTTACCTTCCATTTTTACCTCTATCATCCTCTGGTATTCTCTGGTTTTACAGTTCTTACCTTTAACATGTTTCCCTTTGACCTTTTGTTATGCGATACTTTTACCGGGCAATGTTACTTAAATATTCCCTTTCCATGTTTGATGAAGTTATCCTTCATGAACGTCATCCTATTGATGCCTAAGGTTTGATGGAGATGCAGGTCACACCAAGAAGGAATAGAGGGGCATTTACCACCAATCATATGAAGTAAATGCTATCCATACTCACTCCCAAAATTGTATGTATCCATGGGAAAGGCAATACAAAAAAACAACAATTTTATTATCCTCGTAAGATACTTATTGAAATGTGTGAATTGTGAAATTATGACACAGACGTAGTTGAACATGTTTATGGGATAAACAATAGGGTATTGAAATCGCCCTTGAGCTGATTTATCGAAAATAGTTGTGATGGTGTTGGTAACACGAGATGCTGTGAATAAATTTACACATTTCGATTTTGTTGTATTTTTCCTCGTAATGACATCGTTTAAATTTAGATTTTTTTTTTCGTTATTTCAATATCACAGCTTCTCTCTTTAAAGGATGTTTATGGCAAGATGAGACACAGCATATTGTTGTCCTTGACCCCTACTGAGGATGATGAAGAATTCACAGGGATAACCATTACGATTACACAGGCTGGAAGGCTAGAAGTGTCTCGATCGATTGCTTTTATCATCAGACACACAGGTAGAGTTAGTCTCTCTTCATCATACTTTGTGCACTGAATGACAAATTATCAGTTAGTTCGTGGTTAATAAGTCAAGAGTATGATCAAAGAAAGAACGTGCAAACATTTGGAGAATCTCACGAGAAATGATTTCTAGCGCTTAAAGATAAGTGTAATGTTTTTTGAATAAGCAATGAATACCCAGGCTTATCCGAAAAATGAAGTCAAATTACAGTTCCGATGGGTTTTATTATCTTTTTGGTATGATTTTTTTGACAGTTCATTATGAAATACCAGATGTGGGCATATGTACATTCGTTTTTTTGTAATGCTCGTTTTCACATGACTTTTTATACATATACTTCTTCTGTACGTTTAATAATGAGACAAAGGTTGAGCAAATTCTTTGAAAACTAGAGACTATAAGCAAATGAAATTGTATAATAGTAGTAAGAAAAAATAATTTTAAAAAAGCAAAAGTAATTTTCGTATTTTCTCTTTAATTTGCCCTTTCTTCCAAAAATTGTAGATGGACACGAGTTCCTATCTCCTTCTGAGCCCCCATCATTTTTTCGGTAAGTTTCAAATCGTACATCATAGATGATAATGCTGTTTCGTTTGAACAAAACTACATATATATCAGCTTTATTGGAATGGAACTTTATATTCTTAAATATTAATTGTGGAATAGATCAAAACAATACTTCTGTTTTTGTTTTTTTCATTTTGGGAATGGAAGAAAAAGGCTATAAATTTAAGTGTATTTCGCATCTCATTATTTCTACTTTGCAAAAGGTGATCAGAAATTGATTCGATGACATTTCTCCGTTTCAACGCTCTATTTCGTCAAAGATATTGATAGGGCCGATGAAGCAATCGAATTTTGGGTGACGTTTATGAATCGGAATAGATGTAACATTTGGTCCTGAGCTGAAGTTTGTGTAGTAAACTTGTACATGCTATACTTATTCACCACGAAGCTATTGCCTTCGGAACATTTGTCACGTAATCATTCCTGGGTCTATGATGTATATGGACAAATACAAAGAAATGACCGGCTGAAACATTTACAGATCTGTTTCAGGCAGCAGTACTATGACGCGATTCCCACCGTTTCGGGAAGAACAAAAATCGAAGTTCGCTCCTTCGATTACATCAGAACTGCCAAACTCATAAACAAAAAGCGTTGGCTATTCAGGAAGGCACGCAAATCTGGTTTTAAATCATTTTGGTCATTGTACTGTAAATTCAGTCAGAAACTAAGTGAAAAACAATCATGAAAAGTATATTGGAGATATGTTGATGATTTGTTTACATCAAACGACAATAGACGACGATTCTGGAGTTTTGTCAGATCCCGAAAACAGTCCCCTGCCCCCAGATCTTTTCTACGTAACAATGCTCATCTCACTGACTCGTCTTGTATTTCTGAACCTTTAACAATTACTTCCAGTTTTTGTTTACTCCTAGTGGAGAAATATCCGACGAACCTCCATAATGCAGGTATCCAATCTCTGCACTCAGCTGCTTTTATATTTCAGTATGTGATATAATTCCAACATTAGTGTCACTTCAAGCTGACAAACCTCCTGGACCACATGGTATACAACCTCGCATCTTGAAACAAATAGCATACGAAGTAGCGATTCCACTCCAATTACTTTTCAAGTAATTTAAGTAACGCAGTTGGTGTCTATCATTCATGAATGGTCCTCCATTCTGGACAGACCGAAGGCTCCGTGGATTGACATTTCAGCTAGTACGCTTCTTTTTGCAGATAACATACTGGTTTTCCGCCCAATTTACTCAGTTGATGATACTAATGTCTTACAGAATGATCTCAATCAGCTCTCGGATTGGTGTATATTCAATCGAATGATTCTGAAAACCAACAAAAACAAAAGATATGCACGTCTACCGAAGAAGAACCATCGAACGCCATGTGTACAACATTGATGGAGAGCCTGTATCTACATTTTTTATCCGGAAAAAATCTTGGAGTGGTCATATCTCACGATCTTAGATGGAATGATCACGTTGATTCTGTTGTTACACGGGCCAACCTCTTGCTTGGTTTCATCCGCACTGTCGCAAAGCAATATTTTGCCTATACCGTTCAATGGTCCTTCCCATTCTTGAATATGGGATCCCTTCATGGCACCCCCATACTGCAGCCAAAGAGCACAAGCTGGAACGCGTCCAAAGAACAGCTACCCGCATTGCTCTTCACCAACGACGCACCGAAATGACCTATGAAGAACGTCTGTGTTGGCTTCAATGGACTACGTACACTGTCAAGGAGAGACTATGCATTTTTGAGCTTTTGCAATCAAATGTCTCTCTGGTCTACTATTGATAAATAATCGTTATTTGGACATCTTAACTTTTCGACATCTCCAATCCCGCACACAAGCTCTCTTTCTCTCACCTTCTCGTAGATTCCTGCGTGCATGGCATAGTCTGCCAACATAGATAAAGGATAGTGATGTCCTGAACTCACTGTCAGTTTTTCTTAGGCATCTCCGCTCATCATTCTATTAGATGATTTTGAACTCCATTTCTGGCGATAAATGCATACTTTCTCTGGAGTTATGCCTGTATTCTGAATATGCTTTTTGCATCAAGTATTTTATTTTCTTACATTTCTTAGAACTTCTTAGAACAGTCAAGTTTTTCTATGATGACTGCTTGTCTTCGGGGCCGCTATTCCTGACTTTTGGGAGGTTTGGTCTTTATAGCTTCACTGGGTTATTACTATATCAGTAATTATAATAATATGGATATTTATATAGCGCCGGTATCCGCCAGGCTCTGACGCTCATGACGCTCATGACGCTTTACACAATATACCCTGGTTGTAGCCGAGCTGCCAAAGTAACTAGCGCTCAAGCATGTCAGGTACCCATTGTACACCTGGGTGGAGAGTGGCAAATGTAGATTATCGTCTTGCCAAAGGACATTAGTGCCGCGGCAGGACTTATCCACTAGACAACAACACCTCTACATTATGTTTATATTCTTTACCTTTCTGTTTTATGTTTACTCTAAAGTGTTTATTAAAATTCCATTTTCTTTTTATACGGGTCTCTTTATCACTTAATGAAAATAATACCAAATGTTCTACTTTGTATTTGACATTCCAATGACAAAACAAAATAACAATATACTGTTCTATGTGCAAATTACTTCAATGTATTTCTGTTGCAAGAACAATGAACTTAGAGCTCCCAAGAATGCTCCCCCTTATCGGGAGGCAGCTAGGGGGGGCACCCTTGCGAATGAATAAGTATTCATTGTGTTCTTTTAATTTGTTATAATTACGTTTTCACTTCATGTATATTGCATGTATGACTTGTATGAAATTCCCAAATAGATTATAACAATAATGAAAATAACAAAGCAAATTTACCAGAAGACCTTCACTTTGTTTTGCAGGGCAGTGGAAGAAGTCTTGAAAAGTGGCCTGCCAGACATTGATGTCCTTACAATAGCCCAAACAATGACAGTAGACCAGTTCTATGATTTGGGAGTAGCTCTTGGTTTCACCATACAACAACTGGATGTCATAGAATACAGGAGGTTCCGTGACAGAGAGCAGGTCATCTATGACATGTTGGTGACATGGAGAGAGAGACAACCGTCCGGCCAAGCAGCAAAGAAAACGTTTCTCTCACTCACGGAATCTTTAGATTCACCAGCGGAAGAAATGGCCATCTCAGGTTTGACTTTTGAACAAAGTGTCGGTTTGTCTTTCTAGTCGATGTCCATTTTAAAATGAAGACAATTACTACCCTATTATACAATAGAAAACATATATGAGAAAAGGAATTAATTTTTCACTGTTTTTAAAATCATACCCACATTGAACCCAAATTATTGTAAAACAGTAGGATTCAACCTTTCAGCTAACGTAGGGACGAGTACACACCAGTACTTTCACTTGTTTTTCAAGCAACTGAGTCATCGAGTTCTATAATCAGGATAACTTGGGATAATTAATATGTGTATGGCATATTCGCACCTCATTCAACTTGTATTTCCGTGTTGTGCGCTGCTAGAACTAATGGTTGAGTATAGAATTAAGAGAGTCCAGTAAACCTATTTCTAGACGCTAGTGGCGCATAACATACAAGAAATAAGTTAGAGCTCTAGATTGATAGTTAATAGTGCGTTGGACCAAAGACTGAATTGTAGTGAAAATTAGGTATTTGAGTTATTTCAAGATATTACACTACAAAATACATGGCATTTTATTCTATAACAGACAAAATAGAATAAATAGGGGGTGGGATACTGACAAAACAAAATGTCTAGTATTCGCACATCATAGGCCTACATGTAGAAGGGAGTGAGAGAGAATTACATTAATTAATTAGCTTGGCGTATTAAAACGAGGCTAACAACTAGTTATAATTCATTTTGTAAAATAAATTGTTCATTCCTACATTCTTATTCTTATTTGTGTTTATGTTTATATCTTTATGTTCTGCTTTTGCTTCATCTACGTGCATCAGACATTGGACTTACTGGGTAAGATTCTTGATAGAATTGATATTGAACGTCGGTTCAGTACTATTTATTTTCGCCATTGAAAATAAAGTGGCTGCAGTATTAGGTATACAAGACGGATATTGTGAGGCATAGGTTTTATTGCAAAACTATCATAAAAAAACAAAAGCAATTATGAGTCGTATCTTCTAACGTTAATTTTTTCCACAACTTACAATAAAGTAAACAAATTCCTTACACATGGATAAAACTGTTAAACGAACCATTGTGACAAATCAAAATACCAACAAAAATATCTTCAAAAAAATAATAAAAGGAATAACTATTTCAGACAAGGAAACAAATTTAAAGACGATGGAAACAAAAATACAGAATACAGAATTGCAGATTATATTAATGTGGGTGGAGCCAACAGGGAGATAGTTGAATAGTCTGAAATGCGTTGAAACTCAATCAACGAGAACATAAATGATTACACAAATGCCTGAATGAATACAATTGGGAAATTACATTGATCGAGAGGAAAGGAAGATGAGGAAAGATGTTGATATGAATGGGGGATGCAAACGAGCAGGATGAGAGAGAGAACGCCCACATAATAGTACCTTGAAACAGTCATTATAATCTTTCGCTGATTTGAAATATTTGAAGAAGCGAAAAAAATATATACTTGTGAGTTTTTTGACTTAAACTTTATCCAATGATGCAGGGTAATCCCTGACAGGACACTGCTTGCGTTCGCCCGTCAGATCAGACCAAAGAAGTTCTATGAGATTGGCGAGAAGCTGGGATTCAACAAGTCAGAGTTACAGCACTTCGAACATCGGACATTGCACAACAGGAAATACGCCAACATCCAAATGCTCTCACGTTGGATAGCCTCTCCGACTTCAGGGCCTAAAGCAAAGCAGACACTGAAGCTGGTTTGGGAGTCCGTGCAGGACGAATCGAAAGCATTGAAAACCAAGGGTATCATATATCATGCAATTATAGTCTTCTACTGCTCTCAAGTACAACATAAAAAGGAATCATTCGAGTTTATAATTTTGGAGTACTTATAACTTGATCAAATTTAAGGGCCTTATGAATGTAAACGACAATATTCATTCAAATCACTTTCTTTCTTGTATATATTCCACAGTAATATATAGAGAGTATTCAATAAAAACTGAGCCTTGTGGTGTTATGTTAAACATGGGGGGCGGGAGGCAGTGATATCATTTAATATTTATTTCAGTGTGTACATGTATTGTATTGGCTTCTTAATTGATTAGGATAGATAGTAATGTTGGTATTATTAATGGTATCATTCACATTTTATTATAATCTGTTATTACCACATGTCAATATTGCCTTAATACATTTCATTACTTTTCAGATAGTGGAAAGGGCATTGCTATCTTGAATATGGAAACTGCTGGCACATCTCAAGCTTTAGCTGCCGAATCAGATCAGTAAGTTTAAGTTGTCATGAGTCTATCTCGCAATTTAATTTCATGTGCTGATGCTTGTATTGCAGCGGCATTTCTTTTCCCGCCCAGCTTCCTAAAATCAGCATGCAAATTAACATTCAGTTAACTCAGTATCGTGCGAAATCGAATGAGGGCTTAGATCATGGGTCATGGGTCATTTCATTTCGAAGTGTATGACGAGCTTTCAATTTCGAAACACACGCAAGGAGCATCCGTTTTCGTGCTTGTCAGTCTGCAGTAGAAATTCATCATTCTACTTATAGTGAATGGGCATTCGATTGTGACACTTGTGCAATACATTTCATCTGTTATATCTTTAAAGTGACTCGGTAACTTTGTTGAAGATTGATGAAAAAAATGCGTAATATTGGTGTGAAATGTTACTTATTTTATTCCTTCTACTGTACTAACCGGCTTACATGCACAAAATCCTGAAAAAATCCTCAAACCACAAAGATATTTATGTTTTCTTTGAAGGCGTCACTGTGCGACACCCTCTAACAGTAAATTCTCCCAACCGTTTTTGAATTTTCCCAACCGTTTTTTCATGAACATAAGACGGGCTTTTAAAAATCTTTCAACACTTAAATGTCTGGAATGGCATATAGAGCCAATACATTGCTTTGTGAAGGTTTAGATTCACCTAAAGTGTAATTAAATTGTAATAATATAGTACGGAGAATTGAGGAATCGATCAGATCAGTTTTTCCCGATTTGTATCATTAATAATGGTCTGTTTTCTATGGAAGCTTAAAAGTGCCACCCAGATGTTGAGATAATTATCTTCGGAAGTCGACATCGTGCTAGCGAAAAGATCAGATGACGAGATCTCGGATCTCATCATGTCGACATCCTGTAGAAGAAATGATCAGATGACAAGATCTCAGATCTCATCATGTCGACATCTTTTAGAAGAGATGATCAGATGACAAGATCCCGGATCTCATCATGTCGACATCCTGTAGAAGAAATGATCAGATGACAAGATCTCAGATCTCATCATGTCGACATCTTTTAGAAGAGATGATCAGATGACAAGATCACGGATCACATCATGTCGACATCATTTAGAAGAAATGATCAGATGACATGATCCCGGATCTCATCATGTCGACATCTTTTAGAAGAGATGATCAGATAACAAGATCCTGGATCTCATCATGTCGACATCCTTTTGAAGAGATGATCAGATGACAAGATCCCGAATCTCATCATGTCGACATCCTTCAGAAGAGATGATCAGTTGAAAAGATCCCGGATCTCATCATGTCGACATCCTTTTGAAGAGATGATCAGATGACAAGATCTCGGATCTCATCATGTCGACATCCTTTTGAAGAGATGATCAGATGACAAGATCCCGGATCTCATCATGTCGACCGAGCCGTGAGAATTTCGATTTCTCAACAGGGAAACTACTGAAGAATGGCAAAGATTCAGAGCGCTTTTGACCAAAATTGAAAAATTCAGGGTTTATTCTTCTATTTTACATTGGTAGGCCTATTTTGATTTTCGGGGACGGGGGAGGGGGAGGGCTACTTTGAAAAAAAATTGTTTCTCGCTCCTTATGTATTGCTGACACTCAATTATATTTAACAGGGTGTGTGCACAGTAGTTTACTGTATTGTACGTACAGGGAAATCATTGGCTTACTATAGTCGCACATCATTAGAGCATTAATGTATTTTAAGTTTAGATACTATTTTGCGAGGGAACATGTAACAACTGAGCGAGAAAATTTTCGAATTTGAATCGTTAAAGTTTTCAAGAGCACTTAGCGACATATATAGGATTTGTTGTCTTTTTTTTTTGGGGGGGGGGGCTTGAGTCCTCATAGCCCACCCGTAGAACCGCGCCTGCTTCCTCTTGTTCGTCTTGTTCTTTTTATTGTTCTTTTTTCTTCTTCTCCTCTTCCTCCTCGTCCTCCTTCTTCTTTTATTCTTTCAACGTAATCACACTATTTTCCGCTATCTGGACACATCAATTGGCGTACTACCATGTACCGTCGGTGACGAATTGTGTCCAGCCTGGCGTTCCATAATTTAGCGCCGCATTAAGTTCGCAATGCATGGTGTAAGAAAATTAGTTTAGGGGGATTAGTCAAGGATTTCGTCATCAGTTCTGATCATCTCTTCTTAAGGATGTCGACATGATGAGATGTGGGATCTCGTCATCTGATCATCTCTTCAGATGTCAACATGATGAGATCCGGGATCTTGTCATCTGATCATCTCTTCTAAAGGATGTCGACATGATGAGATCCGGGATCTTGTCATCTGATCATCTATTCTAAAAGATGTCGACATGATGAGATCCGGGATCTTGTCATCTGATCATCTATTCTAAAAGATGTCGACATGATGAGATGTGGGATCTTGTCATCTGATCATCTCTTCTACAGGATGTCGACATGATGAGATCCGGGATCTTCTCATCTGATCATCTATTCTAAAAGATGTCGACATGATGAGATCCGGGATCTTGTCATCTGATCATCTATTCTAAAAGATGTCGACATGATGAGATCCAGGATCTTGTCATCTGATCATCTCTTCTACAGGATGTCGACATGATGAGATCCGGGATCTTGTCATCTGATCATCTCTTCTAAAAGATGTCGACATGATGAGATCCGGGATCTTGTCATCTGATCATCTCTTCTACAGGATGTCGACATGATGAGATCCGAGATCTCGTCATCTGATCGTTTCGCTAGCACGATGTCGACTTCCGAAGATAATTATCTCAACATCTGGGTGGCACTTTTAAGCTTCCATAGTTTTCACTCAAACTTTCAGATTATCTGTAATTGTACACCTACAATTGTAGTCACTACCTTAGCACCATTTTCTCTCATCCGAACAATGTTACCAAGTCCCTTTAAAGATACTATGTCCCTTTTGCAGCCAACGTCAAATTCTGTAGAACTTTGCAGGAATTATGAATATGTCATGTATGTCCTATCTGTGAAATTTAAACGTTAGCAGTGTCCTAATATTCAAATTATGCAAGGAAACCTGTTTACTTGCTAGACTTCACTGTCAGACACTATTGAGTGACTGACTGGCTTTTTAATAACATACATAAAATGAGCTGTAAAGGGTACATGAGCATTTGTCTACATCAATAACCCACTTCTTGTAATGGCCAAAATTAAACTGATTGAATCTTTGCGCAGCATAAAACGTACGACCATTCGGTACAATGGTCTGAACAATCAGACTATTACTTACTGGCTCTATAGCTCCTAAGTCGATTCGACAACTAATAGTCGTTATTTTCCCACTTAAAGACATTTTCAAGCCCCCCTTTTTTTAGGGAAGTTCTAAATTAGTATTGTCTTTCAAATGCCGTTGGAATTCAACCTTTTCATTTTTTTGGCCTGCAAATGGGACATAGTACCTTTAAGTGGTCAAGTTCTGTCTTTAAGCATGTATTCAAAATCCTTCTTCCAGTCAAAACCGCCAGCAGGCAATTTGAAAAACAGAAACTGTTCGAATGGAAAGGATGTTTATAGTGTACCACTGCTCGCTATTGGATGAATACATTTCTTTAATTTTTGGTGTAGCTCACTATACCTCCTGCTAATTATAGATATGGGAATTTATCTTAAGTTTCTAACTGCTATGACAGGGAAAGTTCGAAAATTTTCATTTTGGACGTGTTTTGGTATAGCGTTTCACCTATTTGGCTCTCAATTACTTAGTTGTTGATTCTATACTTCTCCGCCAATGATGATGTTTGGAAAGATATTAATCCACAGTTTCTACTCTCCACCGAGGTGTTGAATGAGTCCCTGGTAGGATGCAAAAGTCATGGGATGTTGTAAAAGGTTGTTGAGTATCAAAATGTTCAGTACATCTCACTGCATAAGCACTACTTGGACTACCTTGGATTTAAATAAATTTATGTAAAAAAGTGCAGCCAAGTTTCAAAATGGCCGCCGTATATAAATGATTTTTGAGACAACTTTTGAACGGAACCTCACTTTATTATGTGTGAGGTGTAATATGAATGATAATTAAATTTCATAAAAAGATGACGTAGCATGTGGTATGTTTGGGGATGATTTGGATTTAGGAGATAACAAATTTACTTTTTTACCTTTTTTTTTCCCCCAAAAATGAATTGCCCCCATATACATATTTTTTCATAATAAAGAAATTATGACGACCACTGACGTGGACATTTGTGGGAAAACTTTTTCTTATCCCGGGATTGGCGCTTAGTACGGGACTAAAACAGCGTGTGTGAAAAGCCAAAAAAGTTAGTCCAGCTACAAATTATGAGCAACAAATGAATTTAATTTGATTCATGTTATTAACTTGTATGTATCTGGAACGGAGTCATGGAGTTTCCTCTAATTGAAAGATAACTCGTAACACGTTAATATGTACATGACCTTCAACGTAATTCAATGAACAGTTAACAACTGAATTATACCTTAACCAAGTTTTGTCATCATTGAAGTATGTGAACAATTGATTTGTCCCGATTTATGTTTCTTAAGAATATGATAAATTAAAGCTTACATCTAAAAGTATTCAACAAACACCTAATTCAACCAGTCCACCTGCCATTCGTGAGTAACGAAAAAACACCAAATACATCAAATTCACAAGGGGTATGAAACACCTAGTTTTTTTTACTGTATAAAGTTGTTTATTTGTATGTTGTTGTTTTTTTCTTCAAAAGAGGAACTACGGAGGCCGAGAAGAACGATAATGACAATCTTCAGGAAAAGGTGCAAAGTGATGGAATACACAGAGTAGAGCAAGGAGACCACGCTTTAGGTGAGATACGTTTTATGCATGTGAATATTTTTCTGCAAGAACACATATATTCACCTCAAAATTAAGAAATTGTTGATTCATTTTATTTAGATATGTCTGAGGTCACAGGGAAGAATCTTCAGCCCGGCGTCAGATCAACGGTAAAAAAACATAAATATATAAACTAAACAATTAAAAAAAAAGTAACCATCTATTGTCTTTATAAACATCAAATCGTTAATTCACTTTGTCTTTAATATATCCTCTTGACGTAGTTATTTTCGCAAATACAAACACAAAATGAAGTGAGTCTGGGAAATGAGACTACATGTTCATTTGTACATGCACTGTATCTATAGCAGGAGGTTCTCGCCTGTGACGTCAGAGCTTGTAAATTATATATTTACTGTACAGTATGCTGTTAATATATATATTTGCATTGCTGTTTTCAGATGGTAGTTCTGCAACTGGAAAGTTTGGGGCCCTTGGAGGAAAGCTGTCCACCAAATCTCATGGGTTTACACTCCACATTCCACCTGGTGCCCTTGAGGAAGATGAGAAAATCAGCCTTCAGGTACTGACCGAGATTCCAGAGGGCCTCACACTTAAAGAGGACGAGCTTCTAGTCAGCCATGGCTTCCAGTGTTACCCGTCCGGGCTACGCTTTAAGAAACCGTTAAAGCTGATAATACCTCACTGTGCATTAGTCACTGCTCCTAACAAAGTACAGACCGTACTGTATTCCTGGAATAAGTCAGGTAACTAAATCACATTTTCAGCCTTACCGCAAGTATAAACATGTTTGGGCTGTGTGTTAAGAGAAAATCACATAATAGTTGCATAGTTGGTTAACTGGCATTTAATCTATACTGGATGTACCCCCACATTGGCATATGTCGAGAACCCGAATCCTAATCACGCAAAATTGTTATGGGATGAGTTATGATTTTTCTAGTATTCTAAGATTTTGTTTCATATTTTCCGTTGGTAATGGGGGATTCGCCTTTGCAAATCGAGGCCATATGTGGCATCATTTAACGTGTTTAATGTAGGGATGCATAACTCCCCAAGCTCCGCGCAATTGGCGAACTATGGTAAAGCTGTATAGACATTGTCACAACTTTTAGTAGCAAATAGTATACAAATATACATTACCTTTCGAGGGTCTAGCAAACACTAAGAGTTAATGAAGAGGCGTAAATAGTAACTTTCCCGAGGGCAAATTTATATCAAATTTACTATACCCGAGGCTTGCCGAGGGTTTAGTAAATTTGATATAAAATTAATTTGCCTCAAGGGAAAGTTACGTGTTTTGCCTCTGAATGCTCATAGTTTGCTAGAGCCAAGAAAGACATTGTATATCTCTTTTATATCCAAAGAAATAAGAACTGTGAGCATACAGCAGCATAGGCCAACATTAAATAAAAAGGGAAAAAAGGGTAAATGATTTACCAGATTAAAATTCCTTCTCCTAGTAATTAGTTCCCCCTGTTACACCCACAAATGTAATAACGCCCACAAATGTAATAACACTTTACCCACAAATGTAATAACACCCACAAATGTAATAACACTTTACCCACAAATGTAATAATTTCACCCACAAATGTAATAACCACTTTACCCACAAATGTAATAATTTCACCCACAAATGTAATAATTTTGAATCACCCACAAAATAATGTAATAATGACTTTACCCACAAATGTAATAAATTTGAAGGGATATTTTGTCGAATTTGTTCAAAACTAAAACCCTGTAATAAAGCATGGGTATAGCGCGCAGTCTTTACTCCAGACCCGGTTATTTCAAAAATTTAAAAATCTTCAAAACTAAGACCCCATAATCCTTTTCCTGTGGAATAACATGAGAATCGAGCGTAGTCTTTCCTCCAGACCCGGTCATTTCAAAAATAAAAACAATAAAAAACAAAACAAAAATTCAAATCTAAGACCCAACAATCCTCCAAACTAATACCCTGTAATAAAGCATGGGTTTAGAGCGTTGTCTTTGCTCCATACCCGGTTATTTGAAAAATAAAACAAAACAAAACATTAACTTTAAAACTAAGGCTCCACCATCTTCCAAACTATAAGACCCTGTGATAAAGCATGGGTTTAGAGCGTAGTCTTTACTCCAGACCCGTTTAATTAAAAGAAAATCTTCAAAATTAAGACCCCATCATCTTATTCCTGTGGAATAACATGAGTATTGAACGTAGTCTTTCCTCCAGACCCGGTTATTCAAAAGTAAAAAAACAAAAACAAAAACTTTTAAACTAGGACCCCACCATCTTCCAAACTAAGACCCGGTAATAAAGCATGGGTTTAGAGCGTTGTCTTTACTCCACACCTGGTTATTTCAAAATTAAAACAAAACAAAACAAAACATTAACTTTAAAACTAAGGCCCCATCATCTTCCAAACTATATAAGACCCTGTGATAAAGCATGGGTTTAGAGCGTAGTCTTTACTCCAGACCCGTTTAATTAAAAAAAAAATCTTCTAAACTAAGACCCCATCATCTTATTCCTGTGGAATTACATGAGTATTGAGCGTAGTCTTTCTTCCAGACCCGGTTATTCAAAAGTAAAAAAAAAAAAAAACTTTTAAACTAAGACCCCACCATCTTCCAAACTAAGAACCGGTAATAAAGCATGGGTTTAGAGCGTAGTTTTTCTTCCAGACCCGGTTATTTCAAAACTTTTTTAAAATCTTCAAAACTAAGACCCCATCATCTTATTCCTGTGGAAGAACATGAGTATTGAGGGTAGTCTCTCCTCCAGACCCGGTTATTCAAAAGTAAAAAAAACCAACACAAAAAACAAAACAAAACAAAACAAAACATAAAAAAAAACTTTTAAACTAAAACCCCACCATCTTCCAAACTAAGACCCGGTAATAAAGCATGGGATTAGAGCCTAGTCTTTACTTCAGACTCGGTTATTTAAAAAAAATGAAAAATCTTCAAACTAAGACCTCACCATCTCATTCCTGTGGAATAACATGGGTATAGAGCGTAGTCTTTCCTCCGGTTATTTCAAAAGAAATCGAAATTTAAACAAATCTTCGAAACTAAGACCCACCATCTTATTCCTGTTTTATTCATTTAAAAATAAAAAAATAAAAAATAAAAAAATTAAGTACTTTGAGCATCTACATAAGGTGGATATAGCGCGTTATAAGTACTCATCATTATCATCATTATTTCTTGGCGATGCATGGCATCGCTTTACATTATTACATATGTGGATACAACACGTCACAAATAAATGATTGGTCGGCGGTCACACGAACTGACGAATCAGTCAAAATGGTCCATATATATAACACACAGAGGAGGGACCGATTCGATGGTTCGTTGACCGTCGACGATTTTTTAATCATGTAAATATTCTAACGCCCACAAATATCCTGGAATTCAATGGTCGTAGAAAAAAAAGTAATCCAATAAGTGACCTTAAAAGTATTTAAATGTTGACGCTAATTGTTTTATGCATGTAATTATGAAATACGTTCACGATATGTAACATATATATATATGTACGCTATTAGTGACATTGAAACGTTGGATTACGATGTTATATTTTCATGAGTGCGTGAATGAATTACCTTTCTTCATGTGATGAACGTATCAATTACTTATACTGAAGACTACCAATTCGTACGCGGTACACGGTGTGAATTCATGAGAACGAAATTTATTCAAAGGCAAAAAGAAACAAAACACATTTATATTACAGTTTTCCCTACTTCTGAAACACTCAAGCAGCTATATGAACAAGAACAAGTCTAAAATGATAATCTGCGCGCTATACCCATGCTTTATTACAGGGTTTTAGTTTTGAACAAATTCGACAAAATATCCCTTCAAATTTATTACATTTGTGGGTAAAGTCATTATTACATTATTTTTTTGTAACACCCCTCCCCTAAAACTGGCAAAATTCGGTCAGCGTACGGGATTTAAAATGCCTCACATATAGCGGGCAACATACTCCCGCGGTGCACTCACGGCTCTCAGGCCGTCGATTTACGCAGTAGCACAACAGTACTGCAGTACTGTACAGCGCGGCGCCAGCTAAACATTGCATCCTTCAATGTTTCATTTGAGCCGTGCAATTTTCTTGTATTTCTTATTTTAATGTGATGTGAATGTGAATAAGGTACATGTTATTAGAAGTGTCCAAGGAATGATAGAGGTGAAAGGAATATATTAAAACAAATATACAATGACTAATTCTCGAAAACTAATCGCACTGGTGCGTACTCAAGATCAAGAACATCAATTTCGATATCGATCGCAGAAATATTGGTGATCGGTGGAAAAAGTGGATTCCGGAATGTACTATTCAACGCCAAATAGTAAATGTTCTCACTCTCTCAAATTTAATAGTGAAACTATCCCTTTTTTCGTGCTCTGTACAATCGCAATGCAAAAAACTATACATGAGGGATATAAAACATAAGATCTGCCATATGATCAATGACATATGATCAATGCCGTTTCTAATTTTTCGGATGGCGATGTCGGCTACATCAATGCTTTGAAAATATTCACCAAAATTGTCTACAATACCAGTTGGGAACTCAAAATACGTCAATATGTGTTAAGAATGGTTTTCAGAAAGGCTCATAAACTTTGACAGCCATTCATGACCTCATAGTTACTACGTTTGAAAATTTGGTAACCAAATTACCAGTAGAATTCACAATACCCTGTCGTTATTTCCTTTGTTTTGTTTCCTATAAGTTTTATAAACGCAAAAGTTACAGAATACGACCTGAATTAAAATGGCGATGTCGCCCAAAAAAGCACTGTATAAGGATGTCCATTAATTGAATGAAGCCTTTGACATTGATTGTCAAACATAATGAATGAAAATTTACCAATATTCAGTCCTCATATATCGCCAAAATTAAATTTTGTTGTTGAACAAACGAGTAAACAATAAAGTTAGTCTTCTTTTTGTAATTTTCCCCATTTGAATTGTATTCTAGTCGCCAAAAAAATGATGCATAATTATGTTAAGCCTAAGAGGTAAGAAAATTCTTGAGATAGTTTCAGTTTCCTGCTGTTTATTATTGAATTGAATTCGTTTTTTATTTTAATTGAAAGGTGCACCTGAACGGCATTCAGATTCCTACAACATTAATTGTTCAGTTCAAGAACGATGGCTAGAGGTCTCAATCAGCCATTTTTCTGGAGGATTCATTGCCTTAAATCTGGACAAGCGATTTCTGGAGGGCATATTACTGTCATGCATGTCGTTTCTTCCAAGACTCATGCCTCGCAGCAGAAATCCATTACTGCAGGTCCGTTTCGTTAAGAAGCCACATGACCAAGACTGGGTAAACATACATTATTAAACACCATTTATTTTTATTTTTCATTCGTTTTGTTCTATTTATTTTGTTTTATTTATTCATCTATTTATTTGTTATTATTAATATTATTATATATATATATATATATATATATATATACATATGGGGGTAATTTATGCCTGATCTCCGCAGGAAGGCTTTAAGACGATCGTATAATGATATATCATTGCGAATCGATGAAATAAAGTGTCTTTGATTGATAAAGTTCATTTGACGCCATCAAATGGTCATCAACTTATATTTTAGAGAGAGACTTAAAATGTGTGGCTCTCCCATTACAAACTTCTGTCGCAGTTTTCGAGGCTTGTCTGTATTTTAAAAATCAAGCAAATTCATTACTTTAACCATAGGTATTTTGTTAAAACAAAACGTGAACCTTCGTCAACACCTTTTGGTTCTTTGAATAACAATATTGTTTCTCTATTTGGCTCTTTGAGTCTTGGTCGTAAATATCTTGATAACTGTCTTGCATTTTTTACTATACCTCGTAACTTTTCAACTTTCATAATATCAATTTAACGAATGAATATCCCGATGCCGAAAATATACTTTCACACTTATCCAGACATCCCTTACTGTGAATAAAAAACAAGGCCCTATACTTTTCAGACTGTTTCTCTCAATCAATGCCATGTTGGACGTCATCTTATTTTTCTGATTTTCCTGACAGATAAAGCCATTTACACTGATCTAAATGAATTGGTTGACCCATGTAACCACAGCTTATTCCTTAGGACGGTTCCAGCGCGTACTTTAGGTGAAATACATTAACATTTTAGAAAAGGTGTGTTATACAAGTGTAAATATTATTTCTATCTATTTGATTATTTCTAGATAACTTTATCAGTATCCTTTTTGTACACATGATTTTCAGAAGGATGTCCATGTATTAAAAGATCCCGTTTACCAGCCTGTGAAGGTTGATGACGATGAGATTGTGTTTCGGCAGGGAAAACTAACAGTCGCTTGCCAGCTGGGTGAGAAGAGGCTCAAATCAGACGGACATGTAAGTGTACTTTGGTTCTCGAAATTGCTATACTTTGTTAACAAATGGAGACAAGGGCCATGTGGAAACAACAACAGTTCAAAGTTAGTTTTAACAGTCGTACAATCAATTATATTTTCGTTCATCACTATCTTAACTTCAGATAAGTTTTCATTTTAGTATGGACACCGATCGACTGTTCATAAAAAAGTTATCAAAATATTCTAATGATCATAATGTAATGATCATAATAAATACATCACTGTTTTAATGTAATAAATGACTTTGTGTGGTCATGTAGTTAACCTTGAACGAACATACTTATATTGCAGCTACAAGTTGCTTTTTTTTTGTCGGTACAATACGTTAACTATTATAACTAAGGATTGTTCGTCTATTTTCGTTTCTCCCAATCTAGTAACGTGCTAATGTCAAGGCTAATTTAAGACATTTGTTGTTCAATTGGGTCGATGTTTAAACGATTTCAACACTTGTCCATTCATTTTTTGTCAGATTACATTTGAATTTGTTTCCCCTGACTGTCCGGTGCAGAATGAAATGATCGAATATTGTGTCAATTCCAAGATTGTAAATGTCATTCAAATTTAAAAAAATACAAACAAGAAATATACGACTGTACCTTTTTATTAAAATGGTATAACATGTAACAAAAACCTGTTAATCGTTCTCTCATTTGTTATGTATGGGAAAACTTTTTAGCGGCCTTCCAATTTCACAATATATTCTGGTTTCAGACATACCACAGCCACATACCACATTTCTTAATCGATATCACTAATTAATATTCAATCTTAATTCAAAACGACGATCTCTAAATCATTGGAGGAATCGTGGTGCACAAATTCCAGTTTTAAGATTTTGTGAACCTAGTGTGCAATACCACTACCATGACGATTTTGGTCCTTCCGAATCGTAACGTAATTTTCGATTGCCATCTCGTGCTCCCTTATAGTATTCTGCTTCGTGGTTTCGTTCCCAGCGAATGTATCAATATTATTAACGAACAGCATTGACTTCAATTCATCTAAATGTCTTATGAGGCTGTTAACGTTTAGCCAGCATTATCTTGAAACCAATGCAATTTAAAAGAAAATCTCATTAAGTCTATTAGTGGACTTTTCCCCATAAGCAAATTTCTATTCTTGATTCCTAACATAAAACCGACATGTCCTTAATATCTTTTATGTCATTAGCGTAATTGGTAACGTGAATTAAATTTGTATTGTCGCTCGTTTATCATTGCTCATAAAACATTCCAAAGGCAAGACAAGGAATAATCATAACAGGTAGAACGAACAATGCAGAGAGAACAGGTAAAACAAAGTGCCAAATAACTCAATTGAATCATTCTGATGGTGATGATAATGGTGATAAATATTCATAAACCTACCCTAATAGGAATAATTTTTTTAGTTTTACACATACACAAAGCAAGTTTCGGGTAGAAAGGAAAAGACGTATTAACGTAACCCATATATGTATATATTTATAGCAAACGAATTTGAATGACGCTTTGACGAAATTCACTGGAAAGTTACGAAATTGGTTCATGTAATTGTACGTTGGCAGCCGGGGATGGCAAAATTGAATTCGCTTTGACGAAATTAGATTCGAAACGATGGAATAGATTTGACAAGTTCAAAAATACAGTCAATTTTTCTTCATTATTTTCATCAGTACTCTTTTCATCTGCGTTTTGGCGCATATTTCATACAATCGTGAATGCAAACTAATTATATAATCGGGCAATTTCCACAGGATATTCAGTACAGGGACATGATGTCGAAAAGAAAAGTGACAAAGTACTTTGTGCTCGATCTAACCGAGGAGAGTGATGAGACATTAGTGAAACTTGAAGTGATTGAAACGTATGGACAGACGATCATATTCAGCACACGCTTCCAAGGTAAAACATTTCATGGAGATGATTAGTTCTTCTAATCTCTGATTATCAACATTTCATAGCTTATTACAAAGGACCTATTGCGGCAAAATCACATCTTATTGGTAATGTGCACGCAAAACATAAATGAAATGATCGCTTTATTGAAATAACTAGAAGTTAAGGATAAGCGACTTTACCATCAAAACTTGATATGATGATGTACATTGTTTTGTATTATCATGACTAAGGTTTAACGCTAATCATGATAAAGGCCACCACTTCTTCGGATATTTCATTCGACCATACTTTGGACCAAATGGTTATTGGAGTATTTGAGGCTCAGACAATTTTATTACAGACAAAATGAAAAATGGACCGAATAATGATGAACCAAATGGTTATTGGATCAAGTCGTACACATTTTTTATTTGAGGAAGTGGCAATTAGAACCACTTGCTATTCATACTAAATAATGATTGTACAAAACGTTGAATGGACCATGTGTGTAGTGGAGAAAATGTGGGTATAGACTGAAAGAAGATAGATGATATGGGTATTGGACCAAGTGGCTTTTGATCGAATGTCAATGATTTGTTACGTCATATATCTGAAAACATGCGATATATGCGATACATGCATAACCTTTGTTAATATAATAAATCTTGCAACGGAGACGTAGGAAGCTCAAGAACAGGGACATGTAGGAAATATGGGGAGGCTGTATCCATTAGACATAGAATAACAAAGAGCATTGTACTTATACAATTGGTAACCCGTTAATTTTGTGTAATTGGCAGGAATCAGCGAAATGTCTACAGAACGGAACCCTCCTTCATCAACCACCGATAAGACGTGAGTAGAAACACAATATACGCACGCGCGCGCGCGCGTTTTGTGTGTGTGAGGGTGTGTGTGTGTGGACGGGTGTGTTTATATAAGTATATGTATATATGTAAACAACTTTTTTTAAGACGATCGTATAAATGATGGATAATTGCGAATCGATGAAATATAGTCCAAAGAGAGGTGAAAAAGGCTAAACTCGATTACTTACAAAACAAGATAGAAGAAAATAAACAAGATTCGAAAAGGCTTTGGCAGACTCTTAAAAGCTTAGGATTAAAAAATAAGAAGCGAAAAGGACAAGAATCTGTCATTACAATTGATGGGGAATTATGTCATGATAAGATGGCAATCGCTGATGAATTCAATTCTCATTTCACAAATGTGGCTGCCAAATTAGTAAACAAACTCCCCCCTTCCAAAGACTTTTTCAGCGCAGACAATGATTGTATTCGTAAGTTTTACGAAAGAAAAGGTGTGCGTGAAAACAGCTTCGAGTTATTACCAATCAGTGAACAATTTGTTTTCAAAGAGTTACGTAAGTTGAATGTATCAAAAAGTACTGGGTTAGACATGATTCCAGCTAAATTTCTAAAAGATGGTGCGAAGGTTTTATTTAAGCCTCTAAGTTACTTCATGAACCTATCTATCTTGACGAGTACTTTTCCAGAGGATATGAAAATAGCAAAAGTGACTCCACTTTATAAAAAGAAAGATAAAACTGATATTAGCAACTATAGACCTATTAGTGTTTTAAGCGTAGCATCAAAGATTCTAGAAAAATCGGTCTGTGTTCAAATTGAAAGATACTTCAAAGAAAATGATTTAATTTATGAATTTCAATCTGGTTTTCGATATGATTATTCGACTGAAACATGTCTAATTCATTTTGACTGATTATTTGAGGAAAGAAACTTCCCAAGGGCGCTTTGTTGGTATGGTGCTCTGCAAAAAGCTTTTGATACAGTTAATCATTGCGTCTTATTGAAGAAGTTACAACTAATGGGTTTTAATAAGGCAAGTTTAGAGTGGTTAAGATCCTACTTATCTAATCGACACCAAGTAGTGGCCATTAATGATATTTGTTCCAAACTAATGCCTATAACATGCAGTGTTCCCCAGGGAAGCATTTTAGGCCCAATCCTATTTTCAAGTTATATAAATGATATGTGTATTTGTATAAAATACTTAACTAAATTACGAAATCTATCGGCAGAGACTTTTCATAGTCCGTACTATATAATATGTACAAGCATGTGTACGCAGATGACAGCGTACTACTCTATTCAAATCCTGATCCCAAATATATTGAGGAAAAGCTCAGTGAACAGCTGTCTACGTGTGTCGATTGGATGACTGATAATAAGCTTTCTTTACACTTGGGAAAAACAGAAAGCATTTTGTTTTGTTCTAAAAGTAGTTCTAAACAGTCATTTGAATTCAAAGTGACACACAATAATCAAGTAATCAAGAGAAAAGAGTCTGTGAAGTATATAGGCATTGAGTTGGCTAGTGCAATTTCATTTTCATCTTTAGTAGAATCAGTTGTAAAAAAAGCAAATTCTCGTCTGAAATTTTTGTACAGATATCAAAGTTGTATGGATTTAAAAGCAAGACGTACACTCTGTTTTGCTCTTATTCAATGTTTATTTGACTATGCTAACCCTGCATGGTATAGTAACATAAACAAGTCATATCGAAAGAAGTTGAAGATTATACAGAACAAAATGGTGAGATTTATCAACTGTTCTGGTCCAAGAACTGACGTTGGCTACGGCGAACTTTCTAAAGCTGGTTTTCTTGAAGTCGACCAAAGATCAAAACAACTCGTATTGCATCACGTGCATAAAATTTATCATACTAGGTCGAATCATTATATTCGATCCAACTTCGATCTTGTTACTGACGTTCATGATTATAATACAAGAAATAGCCGATTCAACTTTAACTTACCAGAAAGAGTAGGTAGTATTGGAAAATCGTTTTATTACAATGCCATAAAACATTGGAATTCCCTTCCCAATGGTGTAACGGAAATAGAAAACTATGCTCATTTTAAGAGGAAATTAAAGGAATACCTAATACTTGAGAGTCAGATAAGAGAAGTGAATGAAATGTTATATAATTGAAATTTGTATTCTTCTGCCGGTTCATACTTTTTTATTTTGTATATACTTATGTTTTTGTACGTTATAGAAATTCTACAAATTCATCATTATTTTCCTCTTTTTCCTCCTCCTCTTTTCTTCCTCCTCTTTTCTTCTTCTCCTTCTTCTTTTTCTGTTTGTACTTATTATCATTTCTATCATTAGTTTAATGTTGTTATTATTATTATCTTTAATAAGTAATTCTTTTTATTGTTCTTATCTGTCTGTAAATATTACTATTTTAACTTATTAATTTTGTATATGTCTGTAGGGTACCCCACTGGAAATAAGCTCTCGAGCTTTCGTGGGTTATCCTGTTCAAGCTGACTTATTTTTTGATCTGTTATTATTGTATATGTTGGAAGCTTGTCGAATAAAAATCAATCAATCAATCAATCAATAAAGTTTCTGTGATTGATAAAGATCATTTGACGCCATCAAATGGTCATCAACCGAAATTTAAGAGAGAGGCTCAAGACAAAATTTTAAAAAGAAAACTCTGTTGACAACGTAATGCTCTAACAGTTTTCGCCCATAGGGCTTCTTCAGGTTATCATACTTTTATGTATATATGCATTTTTTTTAAATGCACAATGCACGCCAAAAAAAAAAATTACATAATTATAGGCGCCTGCTTTCAAGGCAAATGGCGCAAAATCTTAAAGAAACAAAAAAGACCCAAAGGCGGTGGAAGGGAGAGGAGGAGAGAAAGAAAAATATAGAATGAGGGAGACAGACAGAGAGAGAGAGAGAGAGAAAGAGGAGAGAACGAGAAAGAGAGTACGAGAATAAAGAGAGAGAGAGAGAGAGAAAGGGGGCGAGCGAGATAAAAAAGAGTACTCAAGGAGGAAAGAAGGAAAAGGGAGAAGAAAGGAGATGAAATATGAAGAGAGAGAGAACAAAAAAAGCACAAATATATAATAAAAAAGGGGGGAGGGAAGAATTAGTGGAAATGTGGAGAAAGGAGAGAGAGAAATCGGCAAAACAGAGAGAACAGAAAAGAAAAAAGAGGAAACAGAAAACAAAACGGAAATATGAAACAAAAAGGGAAATGAAAATAAGAAAGAAGGAAAGTGAAAGAAGGTAAGCTGGAAAAAAGGGAAGCAAGAAAAATTTAGGGCTGAGAATAGGAACGGAAACTGTCGTTAATACCGGGTGGAGGGACCGTAGCTGCAAGATGATTATTTGATTATTTGCCCCGAAAAATGAGTTTATTTTGGTACGCGGTGTCAGAACAAGTGTCACGCGCCCCCACGCGTCGTAATTTATGACCGCGAATCCTTCATGATTCAGCCGCGGACCAAAATAAACACATTTTTCGGGGCATTGTTGCAAGGAAAATCGGCTCTAACATAATAATCTGCAGAAGGCTGCAGCCAAATCTGGTATCAACTTAAAGCTTAGACATCAGAGAAGATTTTGGTAACAAGATTAAAACGGAAATCCCTGGATATCCAAACATTTACCCTGGATTTATAAAAGAACATGGATAATTAGTCCATTTTCAGTGAATTACCCTATAATATATTATGAAGATTGTGTTTCTATCCATTTTTAACCCATTCATGCAGTGAAATGACCTTTCAGGTATATGTGAGAGCAATTTCATGTCAATAACTTAAAAAATTCATGTTAAATTGAAATATTTATAAAATAAGTCACTTTTGCACTAAAAACTGAATATGTAAGATTGTGTAGTTTGAAGGAGTAAATTTATACCCTTATTGTGCATACCGGAATTAAATATTTACTGAGGTATTCTTTAATGTATTATCTTTCAACTAGGCAAGAAAAAAAAAAAAAAAAAATCACCAAAATTTTTGGCGCACTTTTGTTCCTCCCTGGCCCACTCAAAGGTAGAAAATATCGGCCCTAAAAGACCCAAATGGATCCTACTTGGACTGGTAGAAAAGATCTCTGGTGAATATGACGCTTAGATATACTGCTTCATGATTATGTTCATTCTTCCATGTGTTGATTTTTTTCAAGAGTACTTATCGTTTTCCGTTTCTTGTTTAAACAGATCAGTAGACACACAACAACAAATGTAGGTTATCTTCCCAATTTCTTGTTTACACAGTTCAGCGAATATTCAAGAACAAGAACTGGTCAACCTGGCGTACGATGTTCCTTCATCAAAATACACAGAGTTGTGCATTGTACTAGGTGTATCGTACAATCAGAGCCAAACTATTCTTGACAGACATCTCTTGGACATTACAAGATCACTGATTGCGGTATTCTGTGAGTGGAAGAACAGACAGAGGGATGGCACAGATTGTCGTCAGGTTATTGCTGCGACGCTCCGTCGTGTAAACCTGAACGCACTCGGTGACAGAATGTCCAGAGGTAAAGTTATTGTTTATTTAAAATGCACTTTAAAGACATTTCCTTGGCATTTAATATTATTCTTTGTCATTACACTAATTTATGTTCATTATTCATGCATTATTGTCATTTCCTTGGGGGGCGTGCCTACAAGGCGCGGATCCACAATACCCCCGCCCCGCATCAAAAAATTTATTTAAAAAAAAAAATAATAATAATAATAAATTTCCCGCCCAAAAAATTACTCTCCCTTCCCCCTTCCCTCCCGCTGGCTGGCTGCGTCGCCGCTAAAGGTCATCTAAAACTAGACGGCCAGGTGCAAGTGTTTGCCGTGAAAATGCGCCTGTTGGTTTTTGGAGGAGTGTTTCCATTTACTGTACCACTTCTTTCTGACCTACCTGCCACACTTTGATCTGACCCACTTTTTCCTATTTATTTTTTACACAGAGGCATTTTCATGACACAGTTTCTGTGATTGGTTTTTTTGCTTATGAATATGAATGAAATGTGCAAATTATTAAGATCGCACGAGCGCGGTCATCTTTTTGTCGCGTGAAAAATACGATCAACTTGGCTTAGCGCGGGGAAAGTCTTAACAGCTCGCAAAAAAGGCAGCAGCCAGCTTCAATAAATAACTCGCATAATTCCCCCCTGTACATGCCTTCTTTTTAGTGTTTTGGTAAACAAACTTGCTTCATTTCTGTTTATTTTTGTTGCGTCTCTCTCTCTCTCTCATCTTTTAAATTTTTTTTTTTGTTGGGGGGGGGGGGCGGGTTCAATATACTGTTTTTTAACTCTCAATATAATTTTTTTGGTTTGTGAAGGTTGGCATCTCTGTGAAGCCCCATGAAAAACTTTATAGACTCTTTGTTAACAAATTCGATCTGACTTCCCAGAAACAACAAGAATTAATATCTTACTTCTTATGCATTCTTAAAATTCAAAAGTTCATTTGAGAATGTTTTTCTTTTTTTTCCAACAGGTTCCTATCTCCCGCAAGAAGCAGCTTCAACTGGTAAGCAAGTATTAATTTGTTAAGGCATTGAAATTGTCACTTTCAATATTTAATAACTCAAACGTGTTGGGTTACATTAATTTTATATGCTGACAAATGTCTTGGTAATTGTATCCCCCGGCAGTATGCCGAAGAATACTTTGGATTCAGTTGCGTTACGCCGCCGCACAGTGCCAGTGGGCTAGGGCGGAACCAAAGTGCGCCCAAACTCATTTTTGGTGATTTTTTTTTTTCTTGCCCAGTTGAAAATAATACATTGAAGAATACCTCAGTAAAATAATTAATTCCGATATGCACAATAAGAGTATAAATTTACTCCTTCAAACAGCAAACTCTTACATATTCACAGTTTTAGTGCAAATGTGACTTATTTTATAAATATTTCAATTTAACATGGAGTTTTTAAGCTATTGATATGAAAGTGCTCTCACATATTCCTGATAGTTCATTCCACTGCATGAATTGGTTAAACATGGATAGAAACACAATCTTCATAATATATCATAGGGTAATTCACTGAAAAATACAAACTTCACCAATGGCAATTGCATCGAATGCAGATATTAAGGGGTTTGGATTTCTTCATGGGTTATGATGTGAGTGCGCGGCATGACCTTGGACAGTGCGAACTGCGAAAGAGCCTCACAGGGACGCAGAAGTGTGATTACTAAATACTATGCTTTGCTCAAGATGATTATGCAATCGTGCTTTTAAATGTTCAATTGACGCCTATGAGTGAACATACTCAATATATATTGTTATGGAAAAAAAATAATGATCTCATCTAATAATGAAAGGGATGTGCCCATACATTTTTAACATGCAATAAACCATATTGATGGAGCGGAATGTAATTCTGCTTGGAATACCACGCGTCGCTGGCGTTCTTTATAAATGAAGCGACATTCATACGACTATATCATTATGCCTCTTCCACACAACTGCCAGTAGCGTAATAAGGTAGAACATTTTGGAAGGAGGCGGGGCGGAGATGACAATCTCTTGGTTGCTCCAGTTCTAAATAGCTAGAAACCCCCTAGACCCCCCTCTCTCTCTCTCTCTTCTCTTCCCCGGCCACCGCAATATATTATCAAACCACGCATGAAGTATATATAGGCTCTTTACTATTTTTGGGCATTCATGAAGCTGAATAAGTTGATCTACATGGTCAAGGAAAAGGAAAGGTAAAAACAAAATGTAATCATGTCAATTGATTGTATAAAGTTCTCCATTACCTCTAACATTCTTACCTCTGACATTTTTACCTTTGGCATTTTCACGTCTAATACGTTTACCTATAGCATTTTCACCTTTGATATTTTTAGACCGAACCCTCAGATCAACCATGCAGAAACACACCAGTCTGTCAATGTTGGCTTTTAGATTTATAGGTTTCCCTCATGAAAAAAATGGATCCTTTACAAGGCTTCCAATATTCGAAAAATGGATCGAAGTGCAGCGAGGAAGCATTTGGTATCCTCAATACCTGGAGGATGAATGGTCCAAAGGTCTTGAGAGCTTACGGAAGGATATCGACCCAAATCGTAAAGAAAATTGAAATATAAATTGACGAAGTCTTCAATGTCAACTCACGATCTTAGTTCTAGCTTAACAAATGAAATCATCAGAGTATTTCTACCTAAATTAGTGAAGAGCTGGAAATTGTGACAATACGATTAGGCGAAAAATTCAGATTGATTTTAGACATTCTTTACATAATATATCCTTTTTGTTTAACTCCTTATAGTGGCACGGTATCAAATAGGCAACTGAATACTCTTGCAGCCCACTTCCCTCACGGTAAATACCATGACCTGTCCGACGAACTCGGCATCACGTATTCTGAATCAGCTTGGTGGGGACTCTAGGCTAGCGATGAGGGAGTGTCTTTCTAAATGGAAAAACAGGGCAGGCGGAAGCTTCACCGAGCTGAAGTTGATTTTTTATAGTGTTCATTTAGGAGGTATATGGATGCAATATATGGAGTAGATCTGATGTAAAGGTATCCTCGATAGCTTCTCACCTAAATGGTGCACAGAGAAAGCTGACTATTTCACTATATTTAATAAATCGGAAAAAGGATATCAAAGTACCTCGAAGGCTGTCAATGTGTTAGGAAACCCATATACAATTAATAACTACTGACCATCAGATAATCATAGGCCTAAATTACTCCAACTATATAATGCAAATTATATAAAGACATGGTTACACATAAGTATGTCGAACCCCGTATCTTGTCCTCATTTTAGTGCATTCCTTGATGAAAAAATGAACGCATTTAGTAATAACTGACCATCAGATATATGCCTAAATACAATATAAGTACTGACCATCATACTGATAATCATCGGCATTAACATACTAAATAACTACTGACCATCAGTTACTCATATGCCCAAATTACTCCAAATATATAATGCATATTATTTAACGACACGGTTACATATACGTCGAACCCCGTATTAAGCCCTCATTTTAGTGCATTCCTTAATGAAAAAAAATTGATGTATTAATTCAATGTTGTCGTTTTTGTGATCACGGATACTAGTTTTCCGAGTTTATTTTTATGGAAAATGGGTCTTAATAAATACTTGCAATAGTTAAAAATTGTAATAAGACAACATTTTTACCAATTTGTTTAAAATTCATATGTATTTTGATTTTTAAGTAGAACAAATTAAGAGGTTTTATGTTGGATACGAATTAACATGAAATACAAATAATATACATTATATGCTAATCCTTTTTAAATGTTCTTTATCAGCTCGGTTATCATCGTTGATTATAAACTTAATCATTTCGAGTGCACGATGAACAGCACTGTATATAGAGAATAGATATATAGAAACGTAAGGGGCTGAAATGCAGAGGCAAAAGAAAGAATAAATTGTACATTTAATGTTTAAAGCTATCAAGCAGCTCGGTCCCTCTTGTTTATCCAATATTTTCAACTTTCGTGAAACAAAGTATGCTTGCAATACCACTTCTGGCAATACAAATATATCAGACTACCCAAACTTAAGACGAATTATAGTAAACGTCAACTATCATAATATGGAGAATGACCATTGTATTTGGATTACTTATAACGTCATATCGCGATATTCAGTTTAGATGTTCATGTATACGTCTGCACATTTCGAATGTCCAGTATAGTTAGGTCTCATATAATATAAAATCTCGATGTTGAGTTTATTAGATTTCCACGCATAAGTCTGCACATGTTGAATGTCCAATGTAGTTAGGTCTCGTATAATACAACATCTCAACGTTGAGTTTATTAGATAATGGTGAAAGTCTAATGTATTGTGTATAATATCATACTGAGATTGGATTTTCGTGCATAAGTCTGCACATTGTAATGGTGCATTTCCGATGTATATATATATATATATATTGTATATGATATCATACTAAGAATGAATTTGTGTGCATAAGTCTACGCATGTTGAATGTCTAGTGTATTTAGATCTCGTATGACGTCATATCTTAATATTTGTTGTGTGTGTACATAAGTCTGCACATGATGAATTTCTAGTGTATTTACATCTCGTATAATATCATATCTCGATGATCCGATTTGATTTTTGTGCATAGGTCTGCATGTCATATTGGTGACAGTCCAATGTATTGTATGTGACATCATACTGAGATTGGATCTTTGTGCATAAGTCTGCACGTGTTGAATGTCTAGTGTGTTTAGTTTTCATATGATATCATATCTCAGTGTTGAGTTTAGATATATGTGCATAATGCTGCACATGTTGTATGTGTAGTGTATTTAGATTTCGTATAATATATCAATGTTGAGTTTAGATTTTGTGCATACGTCTGAACGTAACGAATGTCTATCATACATGTATTTACATCTCGTAAAATATCATATCTATTTCTCGATGATGAGTTTTGATTTTTGTTGTTGCATAAGTCTGCATATCATATTGCTGAAATTCTAATGTATTATACATGATAGCATACTTAGATTGGATTTGTGTGCATAGATCTGCTAATTATAATGGTGCATGTTCATTGCATTCATATTTTGTCATGATATCATTCTGAGATTGGATTTTGTGCATAAGTCTGCACATGTTGAATGTCTAGTGTATATAGATGCCGTATAATATCGTATCTCAATTTTGAGTTTAGATTTGTGTGCCTAAGTCTGTACGTGACGAATGTCTATCATACATGTATTTACATCTCGTATAATATCGGTGATGATTTTTTTTGTGTGTGTGTGCATAAGTCTGCACATCATATTGCTGAAAGTCTAATGTATTTTATATGATAGCATACCTAGATTGGACTTGTGTGCATAGGTCTGCACATCATAATGGTAAATGTTAATTGCATAGATATTTTATTATAACATTCTGAGATTAGATTTGTGTGCATAAGTCTGCACATTATAATGGTTACTAGTGTATTTTTATCTCGTATAATATCTTAACTCAATGATGAGGTTAGATTTTTGTGCATAAATCTGCAAATGTTGAATGTCCAGTGTAATTACATCTCGTATAATATCATATCTCAATGTTACGTTAAGATTATTGTGCATAAGTCTGCACATTATAATGGTGAATGCCCAATGTATATACTTTACATGATATCATACTGAGATTAGATGTTTGTGCGTAAGTCTGCACATTATAATGGTGAATGTCCAGCGTATTTTCATCTCGTATAATATCTTATCTCAATGATGAGTTTAGATTTGTGTGCATATGTGCCGCGCCTAGAAACAAAGTATTAGGCGCATTATAAATGTGAGCTATTATTATTATCATATATGTCTGCACATCATAATGGTGAAAGTCAAATGTATATTTCATATTATATCATACTGAGTTTCGATTTTTGTATACAAGTCAGCACATCATAATGGTAAATGTTCATTGCATAAATATTTTATTATTATATCATTCGGAGATTGGACTTTTGTGCACAAGTCTGCACATATTAATGGTGCATGTTCATTGCATAAATATTTAGTAATGATATCATTCTGAGATTGGATTTGTGTGTCTAAATCTGCACATGTTGAATGTCTAGTGTAATTACATCTCGTATAATATCTTATCTCAATGTTTAGTTAAGATTATTGTGCATAAGTCTACACATTATAATGTTAAATGTTCAATGCATATATATAAATTACATGATATTATACTGAGATTAGATTTTTGTGCATAGGTCTGCACATTATAATGGTGAATGTCCAGTGTATTTTCATCTCATATAATATCTTATCTCAATGATGAGTTTAGATTTTTGTGCATAAGCCTGCACATCATAATGGTGAAAGCCCAATGTATATTTAAAATGATATCATACTGAGCTTGGAATTTTTTGCATAATTCGTACATTATGACGGTGAATGTCCAATTTATATATTTCATAAAATATCATACTGTCATAAGATTTTTGTGTGCATAAGTCTGTACATTTTAATGGTGAATGTCCATTGCATATATATTTTATATGATATCATACTAAGATTGTATTTGTGTGCATAAGTCTATACATTATAATGGTGAATTTCCATTGCATATATATTTCATATGATATCATACAAAGATTGTATTTGTGTGCATAAGTCTGTACATTATAATGGTGAATGTCCAATGGGGTATATTTCATATGACATCATACTGAGATTGGATTGTTATGCATAAGTCTGCACATTTGATCGTATCAATTCCATTATATCATATCCAACTACTATAACGCATTTCGGTCCAAAGCACTGCAAAATTCTTTCAGTTATTTTTCCTGTACTTTACATTTGATTGATTCTAAATATAGAATTGTACAGATTACAAATGTCTGCATAAAAAAACTATGATTTTGAATTTCGATCGTGAATTGAATGTGACCGTGAATATGGGGCTGTATATGTTCAAGTGAAGTCTATAATGTAAATACTCGTTGTTCTAAACCATTTTCACCTCTTGAAAATGCATATCTTTTGAGGGTACGTACCATATCTTGATGCATTTCTGTAGTAAAGTTTCGATCTCTTCAGATTTGCATTCTTGTGCAAGAGTCTGCCCACTTTGTGATGATTTTCTGTTGTAAATGTATCATTCGACAATAAATAGCTTCTTTTTTTTAATTGGATGTGTGTCCATTAATCTGTACAATTGTATTTTGAATGTCGGGAAACTATTGTGCGTATAATCGGGACACAGGTTTCATATTAACGCATGAGTGCATACATGTAAGTCTACATATATATTTGACTTAAGACTCATTCAGATATTTTTGTTTCGTTTCATGTGACGTAAAGTGTAATACACTTCACGTATCTTATAACAAAGTATTCAGTGAATATGGCCAAGTCCTTTGTTGCGCGCAGTTGCCATTCATTTTCACGTTAAAAAATGCGCCATATCTGATAAAGCCTACAATGTTGTGAAGGTAATATGCTCCATATTATATCCAACTGTTTGAATTAACTTTCAGTTCATAAGTCGCCAATGATTCCTTGATAAATTCTACTCGTACATTCCCTTGCATTCGATGTAAATATGGTATCCCCATGCATAGCTCTGCTCAATTTTATGATGAATGTCTAATATAAATGCTTCATTTGATATCCTATATCACTGTTAAGAACAGATATGAGCCCATAAATTAGCAATTAATTAAAATGTGTTGACATAGTCATCTGACTATTTATACCAAGTTTGCTATATTAGTTGCGTAATTGTTTTCTTTCTCATAAATCTTTGCGTGCATGGTGTTGATGTAATGTTTACTTATACGATTTCACGTTGATTATATGTTTGCATATTAATACAGATGATGTGTTACTGAAATACGTCTTTCAATTTGTGATAGCTTGTTAACATAACTGAAAATTTGAAGTGCATGAAGGGTAGTATTTGGGATTGAGAGAGAGTGAGAGAGAGAGAGAGAGTGAGAGAGAGATATGGGTACATAGTTGTATAACGTAATTTAATAAGGCAAATGAAAACGAGATCACAGACATGAGAGATGCAATTATGAGACGGAGAAGAGAAAAGGTGAAAGGAAAACGAAGCAGAAGGAGGAAGGAGAGGTCTGGAGAAGAGGGAATAGATTAATAAAAAGGAATATTATTATTGTTATTAGTATAAGTATTATTTAAACAAAATCAACAATTACAGTATAGCCACTTCAAATGGCAGATAAAAAACAACATCTTCAAAACGTTGTAATATTTAGCTGTTGCTAGATGCAACACATTAACGTTTGCTACCTCAATCTACAAAATAAAAATAGGAAACTGTCCCCCTTGGCCCTTTCAAAGAGAATGTTGAGCTCTGGTGAAGACGAACAATAATTTGCGATCTTATTTTTTTTTTGTGGCCAGAGTGGAAGAATGATATTGTCAAAAGTTTTCCTGTGAAATAGAGAGAGTCCTCTCGAAATTCCATATATTGGGTAAAAATTATCACAGCACTAGGTTGATTGTGCATCCAACTAACTTTTGGCATTTTCTTTACCCAAGCTGAGTCATAAATTGACCAATGAGGGTACAAATTCTTAAAATTGCCATAAACCTGGCAAAGTATTAACCAAGTTGAGTAAAAAATAATGCACAAAGTTAGGTGGATACAAATTTACCGACGCGGCACATTAATTTTGAAACCAGTATTTTAAAGAATATGACAAGCTATAGTGGAACCGTTTTTAGTATACATTTGTACTTTGTTCCATGTATACATTGAGCCAATTTCTAAGCATTCCAAACCTCAAAAATGATATCCTCTTTCAAAAACGATGTTTTATTTCTTCTTCCTGATACAATGTGAAAAACAATATAGGAAAAAAACGATTATGTAGTGCACACAAATTGATGTATACAATCATGAAGATAACAACAACATCGTTTTTGAATGAGGTTATAATTTATTGCCTGCAACTATGATATGAACTTAAAACTTTAGTTCGGTTATAGCTAATCTTGAGCTCTGGTATGGGAATCGTATTTTCAAAGAACAATGCTGTGATTTATTCTGGATTGTTCATGCTGCAGTAGATTGGTTGTTTGAACCAGTGAAATAAAAACAAACGCACATAAACCTACTGTGCATCATTTTCGATAAAAACCACAACTCCCATTTGCACATAGTGACCTGTGTTAAGCGCATGGTGTCGGGCCTAATTACCCGGATTTCCTTATCTTTCTATGCTCATTACTCAGCCACCATTGATTTTCTACCAAAATTGTTTGGCACATGTCATTTATTTATAATCTTCAACATTCAGTGTAAGTTTCGTTGGATTCTGTGAGAATTTATTTTCTATATTTACCAGAACTCAAGTTTATCTTTAACAGTCTATTGTAACAAAATAGTAAATACATGCTCATTAATGTTGTGTTATTGTTGTTAATTAATGCGAAAACTAGCGGTGCGTTTCATGATTTACCGGTGGAGTATTTTGTTGAAGATGAGGAAATAGGGCTATTTGTGTATCATCCCTTCCTCATACTCCATGTTTCATTTTGACCCTATCTTGCCAGCGTTACTTAAATATATGTAAACGAGTTTGAATTTGAATGTTTACCGCGAACCACTAATATATTTTTTCAAAGATTTTGAGAAGATAATCTTGAAAAGACGAGACTATAATGCAATCTTCCTACGCACCATGTATTACATCTCACATGCTTTTAATAAACATCTTTCCATTTTAATCATAAAATTAATTATTTACTGTTCCATAAAACTTGTTATCCATAACTGCCTCAGATCTATGACAAATATTTGGAATACCTATTAATGATAATAACAATAATAATAATAATAATATTGATAATAATAATAATGATAATGATAATGATGGTGATAGTGATACTGCTGCTACTACTACTACTTCTACTACTACTACTACTACTACTTCTACTGAATAATGATAAAACTACCAAATTGAATAATAATCGTAATATCCATAATTGTTATAATCATAATATACTAATATCAGCAAAAATAATGATAATAATCAAATAGTAGTAATAGTTATAATGATAATAATCACGATAATAATAATAATAATAAAAATAACAACAGCAACAACAACACGTACACTGGTTATATAAGCTGAGGAAGTACAATAGTGGTGAATCATATTGTTCCATCAAGTATTCGTATAGTATTATAGTCGTAGGCTAAAAAATATTATCTAAATGTCCCTTTTTTCTGATGCGAAATCAGCGATGGGATCAGTATTTTCCCCAAATTTTTACATCGGCAACTTGCATATTTTCATTTCGTGGCTGACCTATAATATTTCTACTATCAAATACATTCTGATAAATTTCTTTTATACAGGTTGCGTGAAGATGCATTTTGTATTCATTATTGCCCTTTTAAGGGAGCGTGATTTCACTTAAACAACGTTTGATGAAAATTTTGACACAATCATACTTCAATTTGACTATGATTATTTCTCGTCTACCAATCAATTCCTCGTGAAATGCTAACGAACGAATCATTGCGTTAATTTTATCTTTTCAGTTGACGTGTACAAACATGTTATAATTACCAACATGTGGATGAAAACAGTATGTTTTGTCGAAGGATAATGACTCCAAATACCCATAGATCTTTCAATCCTGGAGAAGTCCTGCTTTGTGCATTTTAGAATAATAATCACTGCCAGAGAAGTATCGGAGATGGTTCATGAAAACCTTTTATTTGCCCTCTTGAGAAGAATACTTCCATCTGTGAATCATAGAACGTACCGTTGGTGCATAAATGAACAGTGAACACGTATCCAATATTTGTCTCGGTGACTTTTACAATTTTATGCAAATGACCTTCATCTGCCCATGCTCAGATAGTATCTACGAACTGGCTTTAACCGATCATCGGCTTCAAAGGGCGAAGGGTGTACATGACGTCATAATGCCTTCCGTCTGCATTTATAATTCGTAGTCGCTCTTGCTCACATTGGTGGCGAACTGGAAGAATAAAGAAAGTTGATCAATACATTGTTTGCTAGAATTTAACAAAACTGATTTTCTATTAAGAAAAAGACATGTAAATGGAAAAGAATAACACATAATATCTCATGAGTTTTAATGACACTCTTCCGGTCATTGAAAGCTAGCGAGCTAATCAATAGAAATCGTTAGTCGCCCCGTATTCCACCACATTATGTGAGTCGAAAGGGGGAGACGTTCTAAGTAATTCTAAGTATTATCAATTTTCTTCCAAACGTTAATTGCAAACAGAGTGACATAAACATAATTTTGAGACAAGGACGAAGACAATAAACTGAAGATTTTGTGTGTGTGTTCTTTTCCGCTTATGACGGGTAAATCGATCATTATACCATTCACTTTTAGTTATTCCTTTCAGAATAAATTACCGGAATAATCTGCGGGTATTTGTAACTATGCGCTAAGAAGTGTTCTTACAAAAATTATTTTGTTAACACGGCGAAGCCTCAACAGCATCAATGCCCTGCGTTTATTATTACCCCAGCCATTACCAGGTACCCATTTACACCTTGGTGGAGAGTGGCAAATGTGGATTAATGGCTTGCCAAATGACGTTAGTGCCGGGCTGGGATTGGAACCCTCATCCCTAGGACTGAAAGTCAAGTGAATAAACCTCTATACCACGGCACCTCCTTATATACTTACGTGAATAGAATCAGAATGTTTGCTGTAACTAGGATTGTCCAAGCTCTCTGAAAAACTAGAAAATGTTAAAACAAGAACAAAACACTTAATCATTTCATCCAAAAATATAGAAATATAAAAATACGTTTTTTTCATTTCCATGTTTAATGATTTAAACCACTATCAAAACCACAACTAGGTAACAGAAGATAATATCGTCGAGAAAGTGGCAATTACTTTAAAAAGTACAATCGCAAATATTTTCGCAAAATCAACTCAACAGCAATTTCAGACCCTACTGTATCCGTTAGAAATCAGTTCAGAATTAACGACACGTCGTTATTAACAATTTCAACTGATGAACAAGGCTATTGTAAAAGCCTTAGGTTTTCAAATTTAAATTTTTAATCCTGGCACTCAACAAAAAATATATCTATATATTTAAATATATTATTTGGCCTATTTTTAGATGTTTTATTCTGAAAATTATCAAATAAATTTCACTTAATATTACAAATATTTGTCATTTATAATATTGCCCGACATAATTCTTAAAGGATTTACGAAATACTACTTGTACACTTCTTTTATAAAGGCATATTTTAACAATGCAAAATCTGAGATACATGGCCCTACGTGATATCAGCGTCTTTGATATGGTGTAGTATTGAAGCCCTAAAAAATATGCGCTTCAAAATGATCATGAGGTGCCTCAAAAAAGTAAATATCTTTGAGTGACCGGTTTTACCAATACCCATTTCCCCAAGTAGACTGTAGTGTTATAAAAACCGTTGGGAAAACGGTTTTGTGAAATGTCGAATTCCAATCATAAATATCTTGATAATCAGACGGGCGATCAGCTTGTAAACGTCATGGGATTCCTGACTGACCTAAAGGTTTATAATTATGATTGCAGCATGAGCTAAATCCAGGATTTTGTTAAAATCTGAGACAAAGATACCCAATCCCTTTAAATAACTGCTTGTAATCGATTGGATAACTAACCTATCCGGACGCACGGCATGTTGGTATAGATGAAATTACTTACTACAATGAGACAATTTCTCCTTTACCTTGTTCGCTTTTTCTTCCAGAAAATAAGAGATAAAACGAGGAGCAGTATAAGCATTACTCCGAATACCACAGACAGAGAGGCGATCAGTGCGGCTGGTTAGGACACAAAATGAATAGAAAAGGAAATGAAGTTTGGATAAAGATATAAATAGATATATACTAATAATACTGATAACAAATAATGGAATGAAGCGAGAAAAAGAGGGAGAGGCCGTGGGAAAGGGGAGGGAGATATAGAGAGATGGAATGAGCGGAGAAATGGAGAAAGAGAGGTAAAGAAAGATAGAAAGAGAAAAAGAGAAAGAGAGAGTGACAGATGATTGAAAGAAAGATATAAAGTTACAATTATGTTATATTGAGATTCATCCAAACGAAAGGGATCACGAAAACTAAAGCAAAAGCAAATGTGGAATTAGTAAAGTGCACATTGAGAACATCAGGCAAACGTGCCCCATTGACCCCTAACCGTGCTCATCGTCATCATTTTGTCCCCCTAAATGCAGCCGAAGAATGGTTTACTAGCCGGTCAAAGCATGGTATGGTGCCGAGGAGATGTCGAGATAATTTAGGACAAAAAGGCAAGAAGACTGGTTAAAGACAAGATGACGAGTCGTTCGAACTCGGCAAAAAATCAACTTGTTTTCGATGAGAAGACGAGATGATGAGCTGATGGAACTCGGCAAGTCCACTTGTATGGGATAAGAAGACGAGATGACGAGTTGTTGGAACGCAGCAAGTCGACTTACTTGGGATGAGAAGTCGAGACGATGAGTTGTTGGAACGCAGCAAGTCGACTTACTTGGGATGAGAAGTCGAGACGATGAGTTGCTGGAAGGCAGCAAGTCGACTTACCTGGGACAAGAAGTCGAGACGATGAGTTGTTGGAAGGTAGCAAGTCGACTTACTTGGGACAAGAAGTCGAGACGATGAGTTGTTGGAAGGCAGCAAGTCGACTTACTTGGGACAAGAAGTCGAGACGATGAGTTGTTGGAAGATAGCAAGTCGACTTACTTGGGACAAGAAGTCGAGACGATGAGTTGTTGGAACGCAGCAAGTCGACTTACTTGGGACAAGAAGTCGAGACGATGAGTTGTTGGATCTCGGCAAGTCAATTTGTTTGCGGTGAGAAGACGACATGACGAGTTGTTGGAACGCAGCAAGTCGACTTACTTGGGACAAGAAGTCGAGACGATGAGTTGTTGGAACGCAGCAAGTCGACTAACTTGGGATGAGAAGACGAGATGACGAGTTGTTGGAACGCAGCAAGTCGACTTACTTGGGATGAGAAGTCGAGACGATGAGTTGTTGGAACGCAGCAAGTCGACTTACTTGGGACAAGAAGTCGAGACGATGAGTTGTTGGATCTCGGCAAGTCAATTTGTTTGCGGTGAGAAGACGACATGACGAGTTGTTGAAACGCAGCAAGTCGAATTATTTGAGACAAGAAAACGAGATGACGAGTTGTTGAAGCTTAACAGTCGAGCTACTTACTATTCGGTGATTTTGACGTCGGACTGATATTCTCTACCACTGTTGTTTCTACACCGCTAGTTGTACGCTCTGGTATACTGCTAGTTGGCTGAGTGGTACGGCGTGTTGTAGGTGGTATGCCACTTGTTGTGGGTTCGGATACACTGGTTGTAGTGGACTGACTAGGTGGTGTTAGCATGGGAGTAGTAGTAGACGCTATACAAACAAAATGAGGTAACAAAATATCGACATGATTCAGGTTATTCTTAAAGATTAACAAAAAAACACACAAACAAAATAAAACAAAAACAAATAAAAAGAGAAAACAACAACAATATCATCAACAACAGAACCCGCAGAAAAAGAAGTGCGGTTATGAAAATCCTTGCCTGAAAATAAATTGTATAAAGTTATATAGTTAACTACCTCTTTTATGTCGAGGCTCCCAAACTGTTGAACTGTAATAGAAAATAAACAAAACAGAACCAAGAAATAACAAAAACACAAACACAGACAAATATTTAAAAGTTGAATGAAGAAGGCACCTACCTTTGGGCGTAGTAGTTGGGACTTTTTCATCGCATTGTATGTACGATATACCGTCTAGAGCCATAAACTCACCATTAGGAGGCAAGAAATATAAATGGTCGAAAGCGAGCTGCAAAGTAAGAATAATTTCTAAGTGAACACTATTCATTCTTTCCTTTTCATACAATATAAAATACAGATCAGAGGACCTCTAAAATGATAAAGATAAAGTAAGTTCGCTCCTGAGTTTGATGTTGCTCCATGGGGTCTTGGTAGAAATGAATGGACTAATTATACAATAAAATCAAGAACGAAATGGGACATGTACCACAGACAAAATATCATAAAGTCGCATTTACTTCATAAACTCGAATATTCAAAACTGTAGCGTCATATTTAGTGTTTATTTATAGCAATAACAAAAAAAGTTTTATGTTCACTCATTTAGAAGTAGCCCTAGTCATAATACAATTTGTAATCACTCCAGATGACTTTTTATTTCATTTTTGTTCTGTGCTTGTACCTTTCATTTTATTTCCATCTTTACTCTTATTTCTCTCTCTTTGTTTTTATGCGATTACAATGCTTGTAAAAATCCAATGTTAAAATTAAATGTTATTTCATATGGACGGTGAATTGAGTTGACTTCAATTTTTATTTGGATTTGATTTAATCTCAAGACAACATGGTCGTAATTATATATGCAGGCTAAGATCATGTTCGTCATAAGCTTCACAAAACAATCTTTCGATGGATACAATAGTTTGACTACATGAAATAATAATGAAATAACTGCACACCTCGATTTTAAAAGTGAATTGACCGACAATCACCGTCCCCTTCTCCCACCTGCCCGCCGAATCTCGGCCGGTGAAGAGAGCGAGGGTAGGCCCCGATAACACGTAGACTCGAAGCTCTAGCTGGACAGACGAGTTGCTCATGAAGTAATACAACTCGACTGAGCAGTTCGGACCGGTTGGTCCTATCAGGGGCGTGGTCAATGTGTTAACGCTATAGCTGCTCTCTAAGTAATACCCGGGTTCTGCGGTGGCAAGAAGGGAGAATTAGGGATAGGAAAGGTGGAAGGGGAGGAGTGAAAAGAGAGAAAAGGTGAGAGCAGTGGCGTACGCAGGATTTTTTCAACGGGGGGATTTTAACATTTGAAAATCGCGCCGAAAATTTCGCAACGACTCAGCCAACCGCTGAATAAGCGGGGAGGGGGCAATTTTTTTTTGGTCTAGGAGATTGGAAAATTACACCGACCGACATTTTGTTAAGTGTGGGGAGGGTAAGGTCAGTTTTTTTCACCCTTTAGCCCCCATTTTTTTTTTTTTGAAAAAAAGTGAGGGGGGTTCCTCCGAAACACACACATAAAAAAAATTTGAGGGGTTAACCCCCTGCTGCGTACGCGGCTGGGTGAGGTAAATATGTACCTGGCAGGAATTGATTTCTTGAATTGAAGGGCTCCGCTGGTGACCTTGATAAAGCCGGGCAATAATAATTGTGACCGCTATATAGGCTTAATACGAATCATCGGGTCATCGCATCGGGTTGGGTGTTCGCGTTACACGACCTTTTGTGAAAATACGCCCCTCTATTCACGAAATTTCGGGGTAATGTTTGTGAAATAAACCCCTATCTTCTACAAATGGTCTGGTCCTATTTACCCGACACTTTGGGAAAACTCTACGGCAAATCCTTAACGTGCATCTTCACATGATCTTCCGCTTTCGTTTCACAAAGGTCGTGTAACGCAACCACCAGATCGGACGCGACGACCCGATGATTGGAAATAAGCCATCCCTATATACACAAGGACCCACTATTATTATAAAACATAATCGTTAAAGAGATTTTTTATTCAATTTTGACATTTCATACCATTATATTTCCTTCTTATTTTGTACAAAATGGGGGGGGGGATCGTTCAAGCAACAGGCTGGAGCAGGGCAAATTCTGGTTGACCCTGCAGCTGGTGTTATCACCAGGCCATTGTTTAGCACATCGTTCTTTGGAAACAGCAACCTTGACAACTTGCCCAGTATGACGTCACACTTCGGTATTATATTGTACAAGTTTGAGAAATATCTCGGTACTGTACCTGTCGGATTCAGGAAGTGATCGGTTGGGAGATAATCCGGATCCGAACCGGCTTCCCTTCGACGCCAACCGAAGTTAGTCGAACCGCATAAATCCACATCAAACTCACAATTGCCTGGAAGAACCAATAATTGATCAAAAATTAGAGTAAACAAAGTGATCGGGTGGCAGATAATCCGGATCCGAACCGGCTTCCCTTCGAAGCCAAACTATTCGAACCACATATATATCCAAATCATATACATAATTGCCTGGAAGAACCATTTGATCAAAATGCATTTTAAAAACTGCTAAGAAAAAGTGGATGAAAGACTAATGTCGTAAGAGACGGATATCTTTCATCCATTGTATTTCACTGTATACATGTATATCTTATGCCATTATTGATACACATCAATCTGCTCATCATAAACATTCAATTCAGAAGTATGCATGACACAAAATTAATGATAAAAGTGACATGGTAATTCATGAATATATCGAAATAATGATATACATAGAACAATATAGAGAGCTGGTATATGAAGCTATTCATATTTATACATATATCATAGTTACGTCTCTGTATCTTTATCAGATTTTATGTAAATGAGACCTTAATACATGAGGTAAATATTGACAACAAGATGTCAATCGCTTCAAGTGTGTCTTTTTTTCTTCCAAAGGCATTAGCTTTTCGTCTTTATAAAACTTATCACAAGAAAAATCGCCTGAATTACATAATTCCACAATCAATTAAATAACTTTAATATAACTTCATATGATTCTACAGAGTTAATGCCCTTCTGGGGGTGTTTCACAAAGACTAAGATCGACTTTAAGTTGAACTTATGGCAGGTCGTTCATGCCACTGTTTGCTCTCACCATTTACTGGCATTTGTCTCTCAAGGGAGGTACAAATCATGGGCACAAATCTACAGAATTTAATTTTTTTTGATAATTCATTATTGAAGGGAAATAATAATGGAGAGAGCAAACAGTGGCATGAACGGCCTGCCATAGCTAGGTCCAACTTAAAGTCAATCTTAGTCTTTGTAAAACACCCCCCTGGCCCCAAACCATAAGCTTCAACAAACCCTACCGCAAAATCTCTCGTCCATAGCGTTATAGCACTGCGTTAGGAAATCGCACACATCATCGCCGGCCACGCACTGCCCGTCACCGCACTGGAAGTCATCCTCGTTCGGACAGGGTGACAGCGTAGTCGGGCCAGGGTCGTCGACCCGATGGGGAGAGGCCCAGCGGAGAGGTCGCAGTTCCAGAAACTGATGTCATCGATGGCGATGGCAGCTTCAGGGCCTTCGCCGACCTTTGCTTCAATGACAACCTGTGGCGGATTATGAATTCGCTCTGGGTCTATTGATTGCTTTCTTTTTTTATTTTCTTTACAAACTCTTCAGATTTTCTTATTACATAATTGGTGTCAGGAGTGGGAAAATGAGCCTATGCTTATTTTATCAGAATTGATATCAAAGAAAAGGAGGGATAATATTAAAATAAAATGAATACAAAATAGAACCCCACTGAACAAAATATCACCATGCTGTGCGAAAAAGATTGAACTCAGAAAGGAACATTTCCAAATTAATCTCTAGTTATAACATCAAAGCCTTATTGGCTTTTACGGAAGCACCATTTTCTATTTGATTTTTGGTTTATATTCTCATATTTTATATATATTTTGAATGTTATTATGTCTATCTATATGCAATATTGATATTGTTATCTGTTATTATATTTCATCTTTTATCTTTGGATATATTGTCATGCTAATGAAAATAAATGTGAATTCTGAAGATCAGACATCATAAGACCTTGACATGGTCAAAAAAAGAATTCCTACCGAGTATATATTCATTAATTGCACCCGAAGTTTGTAACCAATGACTAAATAAATTACTGCTTTCAAGATGTTTGTAGCACTAAGCCATACCTCTTCGGTCGTGTTCAAACGCTTAAACATTTAATTGAATAGCCCAAAAGCCAGATAACAGTACTTACTTGGAAATTATCAAGAACAATCAGGAACTCCTCGATAAAGGTAAAACTGTCAATCGCAAAGTTCGCTAAGCTCCGCACGAGATTTAGAGCGCCCCCATTGGTCGTTCTGGTGTAGATGTTTAAAGTTCCAACGTCTGGTCCATTACCAAACAGGTAGAAACGAACCTGATTGGAGAAATGTATTGTTTGAGGAATATTTTTCTCGACATCACGATGATACTGTCAATTTCTGAGAGGGATAATAATATATGTCCTATCAATAATATGGTTAAAGCCCCTGTGCACTAGTTTGGCCAGGAGGGAGTAGAGGGATTAGCTGGTCACTGACAGGTGGTTAATATCTCATCAACTCGGCCATTAACATAAGAAAAAGAGGATCATGGGGGACCAACGGGCACTGCTTAGGCATTGTTTTTTATATAGAGGGAGCAAGTAGTACAGTGGGGCTTTAAGATATTATGTCGGTAATTGTGTCTTTCAATCCCGGATTTGGTAATATAAAAATCTATGTACAGCCAATGGTACAAAAAGTCTATGGTGTCTCTAATCTTCCTGCAATTGTATCATTTTGTATAAAGTACCAGTGGCGGATCCAGGGGGCCGTGGGGCCCGGGCCCCTCCCCTAGAAAAAAAACATGTAAAAACACCCTTTTGGGGGAAAAAAAGAAGATGGGCCCCCTCCCCTGGCGCTCAAGGGGGGAGGGGGTGGTGGTGAAAAATTATGTTCAATTTTTGAAGGCAAAAAAAAATTTGCTCACTACCCCCCTAGGAATCTGTTGTAAAGTAACGATTGTTTGAAGGAGACACGATTAATGTTGGGTAGATACAATTGATCACATCTCTTTATGTGAAATGAAATTCATAATCGAGTATACGCTGCCCACAACAAACACTCAAAAGTGTATGATTTAGTAATATAACTGAAGTATATTTTCGAAAGTGTTTAGTTGCTCTTAGAGCAAAGTTTAAGCACTTACAGTGCAAGTTGACGCAATCCCCGTTTCTAGGAAGACCGGCGAAGCGAGCCTCGCGACTTCCCCCGATCTTCTTCCGAAAGCCTCGGCCAGCATGTAGTACCCCCCTGCAGCGTTGGTCGTATGATCTCGGGTAGGTGCGTACTGTTTATCGGGTACATGGACACCGGCCGTACGTATCCAAGGATAGTCGCCGGGTATGTGCGTGAAGGAGCAGAGGTTGGTCTCAAAGTTGCACCTGGCCATGTGCCTCTCAGGATCTATGAACGAACACAGAATCGTCATCATAATCATCACTATCATCATTTATTAAAGTCAGCATTTTCCCTAACGAGGGTTACTGACTTTCGCGCCATGAAGACAATCCCTGGATCTTCCACTTTAAAGTTAATTATTATCTTTTTTCTCTCTCTTATGGTCTTTTGAGAACGGGACTGTATTTTTGAAAGTTAGTATTTTTGTAGCCTATACGACAAGATACATCATGAGTTGAACTTAAATACCAAACACGTCATTTTCATCCAATCAACAATCATTGAGAAAGTAGCCAAAAATTGTATTGTTTTTAGAGACGTGCTCGACACGTGCTTTTTAGGATGTAGCGTGTTAAAACTGTTAAGAAGCTCTTTGAATTGTTCATGTCATTATACATGACATGTATACATTTATTATTCGAGTATATTGTTAATATGAAGAAGAAGAAAAAGTGGAAAAAGTACATGTTACTGTGAATTGATTTGAATTAACGTAATGTTCACAATGTGTAATTTGTAATCATTTCTTATTCGATGTCACTATCTCACATTGCGTCAAAGACCTCGTCAGTCGCTGACGCAGAACTACGTCAAATTACACTTAGTCTGTAAACTAGCTAGGGCTTATGAACTGGTGTCAGGAGTGGGATTGATAAACATACCGCACATGATTTCATCCGAATAGTCGCCGCAATCATCCGTGAAGTCGCACACGGTATCGTAGAAAACACAAGCCCTATTGGAGCAGCTGAACTCGCCAATACACGTCTCCTGTGTGTCAGGGAACTTGCATCTTAAGAGTGTGACGTCACTGACAGCTGTTACCCCTGGGCTTCCGCCGATATAGTGCGTTGCTAGAAAGTTAAACTGAATAAGAATTTCAAAAATAATATTGGTGAATGTAGGGGGTATATTCAATTTCCATTTACTAAAATGGCCAAAGTGTCAACTTGACAGTGAACATGATTTACCACCCCTTTCCCATCTAACATTCTTATTCTCCGATTATCATTACATCATATTATGTGAGAGCACTGTGCATTGTCTTAAATGGGTACATGGCAATGATTGGATGATACAAACAAAATGTTCCCCAGGAAGGGCAGTATTAAAACTGATGAGGATAGTCTGGGTAAGTAAGAGCATATTACTATTGTAATTGCTGTTGTTATAAGTGAGGTTATATCATGCAGTGCAGCAGAGCATAATTTCGTCGGGAATATGTGAAGGATATTTCGACTATGATCGAGCTCTCTAAAACTATGTCTGAAGTATGTTGTAAAACTCTGTCTGCGATACATGTCGCGAAACCAGTAATGTGTTTTTCTTATTTTAAGGCTATTATTCTTGGATTAGCTTGAAACTTTATAGGTCTGATGATAACAATGTGAATCAAGAACCAACAAGAATGATGTCGTGATAACACTGTCATTAAATAACATCTCTCCCAACAATACCTGGAATGGGTTTCTAATCCGCCCCACGGACAGGACAGCTAGCTGCCAAGAGCCAGTACGAGGACGTGCAGCACGGTAGAGGATTGTCTCCTCGTCACGACTCGTCGTGTAGGACACCATCAGAGTATCTGTATCAAGATATATGGATACATGGAAGACCGAATAGCCGTTCTAGTTGAAACAAGTTTAGTAAGTGTATTCACATCTATTCACAAGGCTTGCTCACAAAATTTATGCCGGGGTAAACCGTCGTGGATTTTAAAATTCTTTTTGAGGCTAGTTTACATATGAGGCGGTATAAATCGCCTCAAAAGTCATACAGGTATTAACTTAGCTCTATACAGAAATGTGGAGCGTATGACACTAAACATCATCATAAAAGCCAAATTCGCAGCGTTTTATCGCTGTATATCTTAACAAGATTGAAGATTATATAATATGATCCAGATCCATATTTTTTTATAACACACAGAAAAGGTAGTGTGCATTCGACCATTGTTGCGCGCAGCTACTTTTTTTCTCCCATATTTTTTAAAGATTTCTTTAGTACGCGAAAAAAAAACACGCTGCGGTTTACCGCGGCATATGAGAACAAGGCTAATCTTTTGGTGTTTTCTGGTGTATATATATATATATATAGCGATTAGATCTACAATATACTTAGATATACTTTGAAAAAAGGAAATAACGGTATAAACCGACGTACAGGGGCGGTGACACATAAGGGACGTACGGGGGACGCACGGCCCGTGCATTGAAAATTTGCAATTTTGACCAGTGCGTTGTCGTTCGCTAGGTAGGCGTCATCATTCGTTACTCTTTCGTCAAGTGCGCTGGACCAACGCTGGACCATGTAACGCTATGCATTCGACGTCATTCGCCGTGTGCGTCGCCGGTGCATCGGGATTTTTTGTGCATGCTCAAAAATGTGCGCAGAGCTCGACGCATGAATGTACACGCCAAAAGGACGCCAATGCAGACACACGCAGGGCGCTAGACCAACGCCAGACATAAGCGGAGCATACGCCTTGTATACGCGCAGCGCGCTAGCAACGCTCTATATACATTCCGTGTCAGCTCGCTAGCTTTCCCCAAATCCTGACAAAAGTTAGGCATACGACCTTTTCCGATTTTCAATGCGCGGGCTGTGCGTCGTCCATGTGTGACAGGGCCATTATAACCCTTATCCTTTAAGAGCCCTTATAAACAACGCGATGTTCAAGCTTTCCACTTGCGGAACATTGAAATCCAACAATACTAACCTAACCCGGAGAGGTAGTAGGAAAACTCCATGATGCATTCAGAGCTGACTTCTTGAATCACCGGACTGACCAACCTCGAGTATTCAGCCCCATCCCCTGGCATCGCTGTATTGTCAACAATCATGTACGTTCGGTTCGAACTCAACGGGTTCATCACAGGAAGGACAAGAGTCGGGGGTGGGGTGGTCGGGACATTGTCACCATAGCGCATCCATGGGAAGAGACCGGTGGGGTCGCTTGTATAGCCACATTGATTTTCCTCAAAGTTGCAGATGCCTGTGGTGATAAGATCGTGTTATTGGTTGGTTGGTTTGTTTCACCTGACTGCTAAGAAAAGCATGAGCATACTTGGAAGAAAGCAACCAGGGGACCGACGGCCGGTTATTACGAGACCACTCCGCTGCCACTGAGCCATCGCGCCTCTGTAGCAAAGTTAACATCAATAGAAAACGATTTACACTTATTGTATCCAAACATCCTAAATCTAATGTTTTGGTGTCAGGAGTGGGATAAATAGACAGACTAAGAGTAAGATAAATCGATTGATGCGAAAATTCATTAAATGTAATGGAGTGGGAGTGCCACCAGCGGTTCTCGGTCTTGTAATATGTTGTCCGTTTAAAATGTGCTAATCGTGTCGTGCCTACAAATTCTACGTGTATATTAATGGAAAAAACATTATGATGTATCGATTTGAAATAGTTGAAATATGTAAATCAGTTTAAAAGGGATGAGGTATTTTTATTCATAAATGCATTGGGCGTATCATTGCGTGTGTTGTATTCAATGACATGTGACAGACAGTCTACACTAATTTCCATAATGTGTGAAGTTTATTACAAACAGTCAGAACCAATATTGCGTTTCCACCGTCGCCCTATGCAATTTTTTTGTATCGTAATTGTGTGAGCGCTGCCAAGACGGATGCATATATATATATATATAGGTTGCTACCATTAGCCAAAATAAGTTGTGGGAATTACATATCAGCAAACAAATGTCTTTCAAGGAAATTCTATCGTTATGAAAATCTCACTATATCACAGATCAGAGGGAAGATAAATGAACTAATGATAAAGAGATTTATGTTTGATGGTGGAGGATATTTTTTAAGCGGAGCATACTCGCCCTCAACGACCATGGTCACGCAATAGCGACAAAGCACTACTTTAGGTGATAGTGGAAAAGTGATATCGGTAGGAGTGGATGTCAAAAGTTCAATGAAAGTTGCGTACCGCAATTGAGCTCATCCGATCCATCTGCACAATCAGGATGCATGTCGCATATCTTCTGACTGTTTATCACCTGCCCGCCTGTAGCACACTCGAAAGGCGGGGCTGGCGTGCCACCACCGTCGCAGGCGCCCTCGTAGAAGGAGAGGTCATCTATTGCTACGTCACAGAGATGATGCTCCGAGTGTGCCTTCAATCAAAAGCTATCGGAATCAAGAGAAGTTATGGAAGAAGCTACTTTCAATTTGTAAAGAAGGCAAAGTGTGTGCAATATTTCAACAATTAATGATTAAGCTAGTGGAGAGGACTGAAAATGGTAAAGTTTGGACAATGTTCTGAGTACTTTAATACTGAGCATCGCCTGGCCACATTTGGAAAAAAGTAAAGGTCAATTTGTCAAAGTTTGGCCCAATCAACCTTCGGATTACAAAGAGACTAGTCTAATCATCAGGATAATAATTGTGAACGAATAAACTTTGTTTTGGGAAGTAAAACAAATAAAACCGTAAAGCTTGCTCTCCCCCTGCCCCAATGATTGTTTGTTTATTGAACATTTTGACAGGTAAATATACCAGGTTAAATATTTATAAACTAATGTCTTTCCTTTCGATATTTTCATATAGTCCTGTATCTTGTTCTCTATATAAAAATACCCGGATTTATTTTACTTTTTCATGTACAACGAAGATGTCGGAAAGGATTTAAACAAATATGTTATTATATATGCCGAGGCACAGCTTGCATGATGATGAAATAAAGAGTTTTTGTTCAGATAAAACTAAATTATTCAAAGCCTTACCAAGTTTTGTAATTTTTTAAGTATGTGAAGAAGAAAAAATTGTACCGATTTATGTTTCTTCAGAATGTGACATCTAAAAGCATTGGATAAAGCCCTGATTCAGCCATTCCACATTTCATTCATGAGTTACGTCCCCCCACCCCACCATCAAATTCACAAAGAGTATGAACAATTTAGTTGTTAATAAGTTGTACATATTATTACTACTCACTCTGTACGGTATAGAATGGATGAAGCTAATCTGTTCATTAATCCACTCGGTATCCGTGACACCTGTGAAGGACCAAAGGCTGAACGAGTCTGATGCAGTTTCCCCAGCAACCTACAATAAAAAAAGAATGATAAAGGTATGTTCGATGATCATCGTAAAGTGTAAGCAGGACATCCCAGTAGACCGGCAGCTCACGAGGCCGACGACTGACAATTAACACCGAAAGCCCAAGAGTCAGATTGCCCACGAGGTAACGTAAACCCTTAAAAAATTGTCAGGTGTCCCGCGAGACCGACGTGTCATTCCCATGGTTTTTTGACCTCTAGGCCTTCGGTCTCATAAAAAATTGGGTAATGTTTCAACATGCCCGTCAGACGCACATTAATTTTATCGGTCTCTTGGGCTATATATCGGTCTGCTCGGCGTTCAGTCTCGTAAACTAACCCGCAGGTAAATTTTCACACGGCCCGCCATACCAACATTAATCGATCTCATGGGGCTGTGGGTACTCTGGAATTTCGGTCTTGCTGTCTTGCTAACTATCAGGTAAATTTTCATGAGGCCTCTCAGACAAAAATTTGTTGGTCTCTTTGACCATCGGTCTCGTAAATTAACATGCAGATAACTTTAGAAGTCTCGGCAATAGGCCCGCCGCCAGACAGTTAAAGTTATTAGAACTAGGAAATATAAAGAAAAGTGAACTTTGATGTCGTTTTTGGTGGTTTTTATGTTGTATTCTTCTTATTTTGCCAACATAGTTATAGAGACTATTAAAGAGGGGTCACCACGCTGTTGCTTCGGTTTACATTTACTCACGCTCAAAGTATTATTCTGGCTATCCCCAGTACAAGACATATGGTACCACAGACTGAAACAGACCGAGGACGAGCCCGTATCCAGTCCCGTCGATTCCAACCTTGCCCTTGACCCGAAGGAGCTCAGAGACGAGTCGATGAACAAGTACCAGCCCGACGGAGTCCCGGTGGTGTGATCGTAGTCAGGGCTCCCTTGTTCGTTGCCCGTAGAGCCGCTGTGTCGTAGCCAGTCAATCTCGTCACGGTTCTGCGTATTCGACCAATCGCACATGTCGATCTCGAAATCACATGATCCTTAGGAAAAGTAGATGATGAAAACAAAGTAATTACACAATCAAACGAGAAACTAAACAGAACAGCGATTTTTCAGCTTTCTGTTTTGTTCATTTGTTATTCATTTTGAAAATATAAGGCCTACATACATGTATAATTATCTTGGACATGTCAGTCATTGGGGGTGGGACAAAATATATGTTTATTGACAAATTTACTGACGGCCTGTGAGATCGGGTCGACAGATTTCTACATCTGCTTAGATGGCTCGATACAAGAATATAATTATGTATACATTACAATTTTTGAGCTGAAGATGTCACACAATTCTATGGATCTGCCGACTCGCGATCATCGATCCCCTAAACCATTCAGATCCCGTTAATGTTCAAATGGTCCCAAAAAATAGTCATGATCATAGATTTATTTGCAAAACGTTGGGACTACATGTTATTAGTCCTTACCCCTAGACTAGTAATCTTGCCCTCTCTTACCTTAATTGATAAATTATCAGGAGTGAGGGGATACAGGTGGCCTGGGTAAAATCCGCTTTTCATAAATCTTCATATTGTTTCATCTCAAAGGCTTTAATCGTGCCCAGACCTTGAAGAAAGCACCCGAAATGGTTATAACATTTACTACTTATCATTTTCGGAATGAATCCGTACGTGTATGAATGTAACTTATTAATACATGTATATTTATACCTAGTTGTCCTGCGCACTTCTCCCCTTTGGCGAAAATGTCATCAATAGCAACATAGGCCCCGGATATTGTATTTTGAACGGTCAATGTGAACCGGAAGAGATTCTCTTGGTAGGTCTCGACCTCCAGTGATCCCTTCCGCCAGAAGCTACCTGTTGGGCCCTGCAGTGCGAGAAGTATAAGCGAGTTTGTTATTTTGCAAAGCATCCTTTTTTTAAATTAAAAATATTTGAGTAAAAAATTGTTGTCGAAAACAATAATCTGTAAACAGAATTGTTTATAACTTCAAGATTATTGCCTATTGGCGTAGCCACATTTGTCTTGGGGCAATATTCTTTCTTTTTATCAACTACCTTTTAT
>CP137670.1:28876727-28981411 GCA_037976565.1 Mesocentrotus franciscanus | reverse complement strand
AAACTTTAATCTGTGAACAGAATACATAACTTCAAGATTATTGCCAATTGGCGTAGCCACATTTTTCCTGGGGCAGTATTCTCTCTTCTTATCAACTACCTTTTATTCTCCTTGAATTGTAACAATTTGTGTATTACTACTAAATGGTAACTTTATTTTCAATAATATCATTACTTTTATAATAACAGATAGTCCCATAATAGTGTCACATATACATTATAAATCAATACATTTTAAGAAGTGCAAAGAAAACACGTCTGTTTATATTTTTTTCTATTCTATTTCCCATTTTTGTTAAAGATGTGAAATAACTTCAATCAGGGAAGAGACAGACAAAAAATCTACTCGCCACAAAACCGTTAGCGCTATATACTTTTTGGGATAAAGAGAAGTATGACATTCGAAATCATTATCTTACCGTAAATGTTTGAGATACAGTAGATACTTCAAACCGGTTCAAATCCAAGAATACCGCATCGACTGTAAATCGCCCACATCATCTGACATAACAAGAGAGATGATAGGTCGTTTAATCAATAAAAAGGCTCGTTTTATTGTTTAATTTAATGATTCGATAAAAATCAAATCAACTGAAGTATTACAAAAAAAATCAAATTGAGACCTACACTTTGACGGAGAATAAGGCAAACATGGCGGAGTAATACGGCCTTGATGTCCATAAAGTTAGTGATGTTAAGACAGAACTGAGAAGAAGAAAAAGGACGAGTGAGATTGAGGAAGAAGGAAAAGGGTAATGGGAGAGGGGGAGGGGGAGAAAGAGAGAAAGAGAGTGAGAGATGGAAAGAGAAGGATGAAGAACAGAGAGAGAGATAGAGAGAGGGAGGGAGGGAGAGAGAGAGAGAAAAGGAGGAAGAGAGAGACAGAGATAGAGAGACAGAGAGGCAGACATAACCAAAAAAAGAGAGACATGCAGACATAGACAGAGAAAGACAGAGAGAGAGAGAAAGAAAGAGAAAGACAGAAGATGAGGGGGAAGTTAGGGGTAGTTACCCCCACCCCCAAACAAATGATTATATTGACAATGTTGCTATTTACTTACCATTTATCATATACCAGAATTCCAAACACCTATAGCCACTGATGGGTCTTGGGTAAGACGGAGAGGACAGGACCCCTTGATCACCTGTCCGTGGAAACTGACCGGCTCTCACTCTCATGTAGAAACCTTCATAAAAGATAAATAATAAATTTTAAAAAGTAGTTGAAGAATGGATAGTTCTTGCCCCAAAGCATCTAATACTAGAAATGACGTATAAAGAATACAACAAATAATAAATGGGGGTATTTCTAATTTACATGCTAAGAAAATGCTACGCAGCAAAATCTTCTAAAAATTTGAAAATTTGTAGGCAAAGTTGTCACCTGTCCGTGGAAACTGACCGGTTCTCACTCTCCTTTCTACCTGTCTCCTCATTCTCATAAATACTTTTCCCTATATTTTGTCCAGATTACCTTTATAATGTATATTATATTGTATGATTATATTTGTAATGTATGTTATTTTGACTTGATATGTAAGCGATATTGTATGTTATTTTATATAATTATTTTTGTTTATGATGAATGAAATAAATTCGACTATGTATCTATGTATGTAGAAACCTTCATAAAAGAACACAATGTATACATAACATTTTTGTTCAAGAAGAGATCATTCTGGCCACGATGCATCTCATAGGACTGTCGCATAAAGAATGACATTTCTAAAAATGGGGGTATTTCTAATTGACATGCTTAGCAAACGCTAATTATACGCAGCAAAATCTTGTAAAAAATTGAAATTGGTAGCCAAGGTTGTCACCTGTCCGTGGAAACTGACTCACTCTCATGTTGAAACTTCATTAAAGAACAAAACGAATAAATAAATAGTTGAAGAACAGATAATTCTGTTAACAAATACAAAATACTAGGTCTGTCGTGTAAAGAATGAGTAATCTATTAATACAAGCTCTGCTTTTTAGAGAATTTCTCAAACTCCTATAAATTCGACACTATTTTTGATGATATTATGCTTATCATCTTGTATCCTGCTTTCATTTCTTATCGACATGTAATATTGCATAATCTCAAATAAGTATTATTGTCCATGTTAAATTGCAAATGTCATTTGATATTAATTTTATGTAAGCATTATGTTTCATGTTTTGATTGAGTTATGGAAATAATTTTTTTGAATTGAATTGAATTAAATTTAAGAAATAAGAAATTGGTGTATTTCTACATCCTCCAAAAAAAAAATGTAATTGGTTGCCATATCGGCTATGCTTTCGTATATAGACCAGCATATTGGCTAATTGTTAAAATAAACAAAGTTATTGTTGGCGTTTCTATAATTGATATTGAATATTTTATCTTACCTAAAAAGTTTCTCATCCTGCAGAATAGTTTTTCCATAACAGATCATTACCAAGATAATTATCAAGATGACAAAAATAAGAGAACATTACGGATTTTCAATGGTTTCTGAACACGCTGAATGCACGCAGGGTAATGTTTAGTCCGTTTGTCAACAAAGTCATGCACCTGTTTGGTACCCATGCAGAGTTGCGCGCATTTAAGAATTCATTGTGACGTGTTTCTATCTTATTACGTCATAGTATGAAATGCCAACGCACCTTTTTTTTCTCTCTCTTTCTCTCTCTCACCATCTCTCTGAACTGGACTCTCTCTCTCTCTATTTATCTTTTTCCCTTTATCTATCCCTAAACTTTCCACATGTCTTGCAAAGTAATACCAATCGCGAAAAACAATGAATTTTACCTTTTGTTGGAATGCATAAATTCACTGCTGATAAGATATCAGAGACATCTAAATACATACATTTAGTTTAATAGAGCTCAATTTCAGTATTCAAGCTTGCATTCTTTGAAGAACTAATGTTTGAGGAAGACATTTTGCATTTTGACAGTACTTTTGGAACCCCATACAGAGCGGTTGGTTTTAATAAAAAAAAACATTTTTATTCGTTCGTTTTTGTTTGTTTTGCTTTTTGAGACCTACCATCAGCTGTGCCGGTGGAGTGATCGACGTACGGCCCAGAGACGGCGGAGAGTCCTCGGTCCCTCGTCCATTCCAATCTCGCATCATCATCGTTGGTATACCCGCACATATCACTAGACTGGAAGTCACAGTATACTGAGAGAGAGAGAGAGAGAGAGAGAGGGGGAGAGAGAGAGAGAGAGAGAAAGAGAGAGAGAGAAAGAGAGAGAGAGAGAGAGAGAGAGAGAGAGAGAGAGAGAGAGAGGGGATAGGAAAAAGGGAACAACACAAAGAGAAATGATATAATACATTTTTTAAAGGGGGAAAGGCGCTATAATGACAGTGTATGAGGGCTTTGGAAGAGATTTAAAACAAAATGCATGTGAAATGTAAGCGTATCCAACATTTATAAACAGATGGGGAAGACATTCTGCAAATTATAAATAAAAATCTTTGTCCAGGCTAAATACATCACTGAAAATTCGCCATTTTAATCACCAGGTCAGTGTGTAAAATATATATGTTATACCTAAATTAAATGACTTAAATATTTAACTTTCTAGATAAAGGCAAAATGTAATGTCGTAGATTTTCATTGCAGTTAATATACAGGGATTCACAAGGAAAGTTGAACTCACACAGTGCAGGGCATGAATCGTTCACAACGATGACGTCATCAATTGCGATGTCGCCTTGGTTACCGTCTCCTGCTATCCCTTCAAAGAAGACACGAGGATTGGAAGAGGTGGGTGCGATGGCTACATGGCCGTACAGCCAGTTGTAGCTCTGTTCCCCGGACTTGGTCCAGATAACAGGGTCAACTAGGACCAAGAAAAGAAATATAAGACTCGAGATTAAAAGGAAGAGAGCTCGAACAGAGAAGAAACCACTAAATAAAAGAATAGAATGTAAACATTCTACGCGCATGAGAACAACCAGAATGAAACAACACTGACTCGTTACCTGGAATTCCGGTCATGTCCCCATAGCCAACGTTTAGCGTTCCCACGTGTGCTCCGTACATATGATACCAGAAGATGAGACACATGGATGGTTCCTCGTCAATGACGTCACTATAGAATCGGGCTTTCTGCTCCAGCAGAATTGAGCTGGTATCGATAGCTATGTAGTGACCTATTGAACATGAACAGATTGACCTCGGGTCAATACAAATTTGCATATAGGCCTACGTATTTAAAAATAGAAATGTATCAAATATAAGAATATTGACTGCTTAGTTATAGGCGCATTGCAAAATGAAATTGTTATCTGGAAACAGGGCTATATATGCCCGAAGATGAAGGTTATGAGCATACAGTAGAGATCGCGGGCAAGTACCCATGCGCCCGCGGGTTTTTACAGAAAACCCCTATTTCGCCCGTGCAAAAAAATAGATTTTACCGCGTGCAAATGCCCGCGGGCGCCAATGGGTACTTGCCCGCAATCTCTACTGTAGTCTGAACATTGCATAAAATAGCGGTCATTATATACCTCACTTAAGAAATCCAGCCATCTGATTGGTCGAAATTGCAGTGGTTGTTTTAACCATTTCCGTAAATAAACGAAAAATGCCAAACCCATGTAATAGTTCTAGGGTAAAATCCCGGCAAAATTCCAGTTACCAGGAAATTAGTTCAGTCTTACTGCGATCCCCATTGGTTTACGTGTTAAAAACTGGTTTGTGCGAGCGCGGACACCTTACATAAATTTTGTTGTGCGATAATTTTATAGTCGCTACATTTTAGGTTTTTTAATTGCTTGAAAATTTCAGTCACGTCATTTTGCTAGCAAAGATTAACAGACTCGACAGTGTCTCAGATTTTCTGTGATGTTTTAACCAATCTTTACTCAATAAAAGGCTAAGGTAAGAATTCTTGGTAGATTATTGTGATAATTCGTACGATAGCGACTGCTTTAATACTCGAGGACTGGCTGTTTTTATACGCTCGCGAGAAAGTTGAATCCCCTGCCATCACCCCGAGGCGCGCTCTGGGAGGCGCGCCGAGCCGATTTGTGTTAGCCATGCCCATGTTTCCAGTCAGCAGGTGCAAGCCCCTACATAACTACATTTAACTTTAACAACTGCACAGTAAACATCTTTAACAAATAGGCTTGCAGTCAGAGTTACAGAGTTTTTACGGAGTTACTGAGTTTTTACGGAGTTCTACTGTTACTGTTATTCAACGAGTTATTCAACTATTTATTTCTGCTCTTCCTGTTCTACCAGTTGACTCTTTTTTCGGCATATAAAAGTATTAATGACTGCTTTAATATTCGAGAAATAGTATAGTATTAATGACTGCTTTGAGAGAAATAGTTGTTTTTATTCGCTCGAGGGAAGGATACAATTGTGCTATTGCCCGAGGCATGCCGAGGGCAATAGCCCAATTGTAACTTCCCGAGAGCGTATAAAAACAACTATTTCTCGAATATTAAAGCAGTCATTAATACTTTTATATGCCGAAAAAAAGAGTCAAATTACCAATCAACTGGTAGAACAGGACTGGTTTGTGAGTCACAACTCCCTTTCCTTCCTGTTTAAGCATTGCTGAAAAACACTTAAAAACTCTCGCCGAGTTGGAAAAATCTTCATGCTTGATGATATCTACCTTGTTACAATTGAGGAAATGACGCTAAAGTCCGAATCTAAAATATAGTTATAGTGATCGACTGCTACGAGAGGACTAGCTGTTTTTATTATACGCTCAAGAGATAGACCTAGACCTAGACCTAGTCTAGTTGTCAGTTGAATCCTCTGCCATCACCCCGAGGCGCGCCTGTGCGGGCGGCGCGCCGAGGGGTGAGGGGATTCAACTTCTCGCAAGCCAGTATGGCAGTATAGAAACAGCCAGTGCGCGAGTATTAGAGCAGTCGCTATGACTTTTCACCGACCGTACGAATTATCACAATAATCTACCAAGAATTCTTACCTTAATTAGCCTTTTATTGAGTAAAGATTGGTTAAAACATCACAGAAAATCTGAGACACTGTCGAGTCTGTTAATCTTTGCTAGCAAAATGACGTGACTGAAATTTTCAAGCAATTAAAAAACCTAAAATGTAGCGACTATGAAATTATCGCACAAAAAAAATTAATGTAAGGTGTCCGTGCTCAGCAAGACTGAACTAATTTCCGGTAACTGGAATTTTGCCGGGATTTTTAAACTATTTTTTTTTAACTATTACATGGCTTTGGCATTTTTCGTTTATTTTCGGGAATAGTTAAAACAACGACTGCAATTTCGACCAATCAGATGGCTGGATTTCTTAAGTGAGGTATATAATTGTTTTTATACGTTCTCGGGAAGGTTACAATTGGGCTATTGCCCTCGGCACGCCTTGGGCAATAGCACAATTGTAACCTTCCTTGAGCGTATAAAAACAACTATTTCTCTCAAAGCAGTCATTAATACTATAATATTTAATCTGGATTCCGCGTACGAATAAGTTAAAGTCGATTTTCTTTCTTATAATAATGCTTGTAGATGATCTGAAGATTTTCTTTCTTATAATAATGCTTGTATTCTTCTGAATTTTTTTTTAAAAGTTAGATATTCTGAAATTTACGCATAGGCCTATTCTATTTAGGCCTAGCCTATTCTAATTAGACCTTCATGAGATTCATGTGGATCGCTAACAAATATTCGAATCAGTGAATATCAAAGTTCTGTTCTTACTTTACAAATAGGATACAAAAATTACATATCCCTCGAATATTAGGCCATGATAAGTACAGCCTAGAATAATGAAGACATAGGATTCTCAAAAGTCATGTTCAAAATATGTTGGCCCACCATTTTTAGTCTGAGTGGTGTGATCTGCGGGAGGTCCAGTCCCGACGGTTGTGGTGCTACCAGTTTGAATGATCCAATCACAATCGTCGTTTGTGTCTTGGACCCACGAGCACAAATCGTCGTCCTCAAAGTCACAATCCCAAGGAAGGGGAACGAATGGAGGCAATGTTACCAATGCTAAGAGATAGAGAGAGAGAGGGGGGAGAATAGAGGGATGGGAAAGAGAGACAGAGAAAGGAGAGGGGTGGGGAAGAGAGAGCAAGACAGACAGAGATACATACAGAAAGACAGATACACAGAGTGAGAGAGGGAGGGACAGACAGAGACATACAGACAGACAGATAGAGAGAGAAAAAGAAGAGTTAAAGAGATAGGAGAGGGGTGGGGTATAGGGGGAGAGCGAGAAAGTAGAGGGATGGGGAAAAGAGACAGTGAGAGTAGAGGGATGGGGAAGAGAGACAGAGACAAAGAAACACAGAATGAGAGAAGCCTGACCACTCGATTGTGTGGTTTGCTCAAGCTGATAATTAGGACCGCAGTTTAGATCAATGCAAGAATAGATCAAAATTATAATTTGACTTTCGTACATGTATCCCGAATATAACTCTCATTTCATTATTAGAAAGCGTAAAATGATAGTAATTCTACCTGTTCAAAAGAAAATGTTTGAAAAGAATGAGAATATATTCTTTTCATAAACACTGCACCAGTAAAAAAGAAATGTTATGTTTATAAATTATTCTTAAGCGTCCCCTATGAGAACATTACGATGACTTCGACGAAAGTGGGTTCCATGTTAACCTTTATTCAACAAACGCAAATGAGTAGAACATTATCTAAATTTAATTTGAATTACTAAAGTAAACAAACAAATTTATGTGTGCATTATAATTGAATTACAGCATGTCTTGAAAAACAAACGAGAATTCATTTTGACACGCAGATTATTGCCTGTTAGTGTTTGTACATTGTACTCTCTGATCGGAGATAATTACTGATAAGTAGGTATACATATTTATTTATAAACCATCACAGAAATGATAATATACGATCTCATTAGTGATAAGGCTATCTACAGCATATAACGCCCTATATATTTCAAACTGTTCATGCTTTAAAGATATTATACCAACGCAAATCAATAAGGTGAAGTTCACTTTGTGATAAAGATATCACTTAAAATTCCTGCTGTGTTGATAATTGTCACTTAATTTACAAATCCTTGCCGTATATTCGGGTGCAGTTGGTGGCGTACTTAGATATAATTACATTATTAAGACAAAATTATATATATAATTTGCAATATACGTTTAACGGTACATTTAAATAAGAATGAATACGATCTGACGGTAGAGGGGGGTAGAGGCATATCATTTGTAAATTTAAAAAGAGATCGTAAAGACTTTCGACATATAAACCTGAGGCTATTTCAAAGCCTCGTCCATCGATCATTTGAAATGTTCTGAATGAATGATGTATCACGTTATCCCAGTAATCCGAACATCACTTCAGAATGATAAACACTAGGGTATTGAAATTGCCCTTGAGAGGATTTCTCGAAAGTTTTAACGATCGTTATAATTCATTAAGAACTTAAGCAGCCTCTCATAATAACAAACACACATTAGAAAGGTGGCTAGGGTTATACGTATTAATTTGAAATATGCTGTTCCATATTACTGTTTTCTTTAAATTCGCATGAAAATGGATGATGATGATTCACAGCATTTATATGGCGCCATATTTCTGTTTAAAAAAAGAAGGCGCAAGCTCCTACATTGTAGTAAGTTTTTTTGCAATATATGGACAAGTGTACATGTATGTATATGTTCTAAATAATTGCTCCATATTATTTTTTCTTTAGACTCAACCTGGGAGATAAATGTATACCTGAATGAAATTCACAGTGCCCATCTTCGATTCTGATGTCATCCAATGCTATGATAGAGGATGGGCCGTGCAGCTCCCCAGCAAATAAGATCTGTTAAATATATGGTAAAATGCAACTGACGTTCAGAATGTGTGCCAAACAGTAGTGGTTCTAGAGGTCTTTGGGTGCTCTATTATACCCCCATTCCGTCAAGTCCCCGAAAAACAAGAAAATTCTTGATTATAAATGAATACAAGCGAGGGCACATGTAGACAATTTATGAAAGAACCACATCACTGTCCACAGAGCCCCCAAGCTCCCCCAAATATTCTCTCAGAACCGTACCTGGTGACAAACTGATTATTAAAAGATTGCATTTAACCATATCACAATATATTTTCTGTTGTAATACTCTGCGTATTGTTAATCACACTTCTACAATGGAGTTTACAGAAGACGAAAGGTGCAGATGTATCTTGAGCTTGTAATCATGTTATCCCATGCTACTCCATTATACCACCTGGACAATTACACCGGACAACTAACCCCCGGAACGCAATTCCCGGACAATCCTTTGATCACTCACTATATATAGGTCAAAGACCTCCAGACAACTACCGCTGGACTTATACTCACATGACTTGGATGGTCCTTCTGTACCAGCCATATGATTCCCTGCGTCCACTCGATACCATGGGAACCAGTCTTCATCCACAGCTTGACATCCGGGTCTTTGGAACCAGCAGAGATGACTGAGAGTGCGCTTTTGGTGTCGCCGTGGATGAAATATCGGAATGACATGCATGCCCCGTTGCCTCCAATCAGCGGAAGTTCTGGAGAGACTAGGGTGCTTGGTTCTGTGTGGCCATAAGAGCCGTCTGTTTGTATTTGTAGATGCCAACCTGACCATATGTTAGAGTTAAACAAAGAGGGTATCAATGACTTGAATATATATATATATATATATATATATATATATATATATATATATATGTATATATATATATATAATGATATGATTGCCAATTTCTGCTGAGACTTGAGACATTTGAGATTTGTAGAGAAGGGTATATAGAGAGGCTGGGAGTGAGAGAGAAGGGGAGAAAAGGAGAGAGAAATGGGGGAAGAGGAGAGAGAGAGAGAGAGAGAGGTGGGGGAGACGAGGAGAAAGAGAAAGAGAGAGAGAGAGAGAAATAGAGATAAAGAGAGGGAATGTAAAAGAGGGAGAGAGAGAGAGACATAGAAAGAACACTCCTTTGCTTGAAATGAAGACTATTATTTTGACAATACATCCCTCAGTCTGCCTGAATGCTTTACACGGAACATAAATTAATAATTGAACTATTTTTGGAAACAAAAAAAGAAATGTAGAAATTTGAAAGGACAAGTAATTTTCAAATTTCATTCTATTCCAATGCCCTGATCCCCTAATTCTTTGTCGAAAAGTATACATAAAGTCAGAAAAGAAATCGTCACACTACCATGCTTTCAAAATACTTACTAATATCTAAGGAAAGGCAATTTAAATTTTGTTCACCTAGATATTGTCCATTTTGAAGCAAAATGAGGAAGAGAAGGCCCCGCGTGTATAGGAAGGGGGAGGGATCTCCGGGTGCTCAATTTCTTAATGCCCTCCCCAATGTCTTGATTACAAATGAATTTAAGCGAGGCATGTGTAGAAATGAATTTAAAAAAAAAGAAACAAGTATCCAAGGCTCCACGTTAAACCCATCTCCCCCCCCCCCCCTAAAAAAAAATCTAGAACCGTGCAAGAGCAGGGATATAAAATAATGTATGCGCTTCTAAATTCCTACCACTTTCAGGGTTGGTGTCGGCCGGGTCTTCGGGTTTCACCGATCTACTTGATCTGGTCCAAAGCATATCCCCATTATCCACCTCATTCCGCCAATCAAAGAGATTCGTCTCAAAATCGCAATTAAATCCCGGCACATAATCCACACACCTTACCGAAGGTGTAAGAATAAAAACAACAACCGCGCACAATACGAACACATTCATGTTTATGCCCTTCTTGTTCTGAACCGCGATAGAATTGGCTATCACGTTATACAGTGTATGTCAATCGTAATCCAATATCCCCCTAGCTATTGAGATTAAAATAAAGCTTCTAATTAAAGTAAATAACTAGAAAAAACACAGTCACACCGAGGAGTTCGATGGATGTCACATCGACATCCATTGAACAAAGATTACCTTACCTCGGATAATTTATAATCATTTATATACCTCACTTTAGAAATCTAGCCATCGGATTGGTCGAAATTGGAGTTGTGATTTTAGCCATGCCCGCCTACCAGTCAATAGTCTTTTAAAAAGCGCCCTGACTGCCCTCATACCCGCCTACCAGTCAATAGTCTTTTAAAAAGTGCCCTCATACCCGCCTACCGGTCAATGGTCTTTTTTAAAAAAATGCCTCATGCTGCGATCCCCATTGGTTTACGTGTTAACGTTTTCTTTTTGCGAGCGCGGACACCATACAGTGCTTTTTGTCTGCGATTCCCAAATGATTTTAAGATTCAGTCATCTTTCCAGCGAAGATTAACAGACAGTGTCTCAGATTTTCTGTGATGTTTTAACCAATCTTTACTCAAGAAAAGGATAAGGTAAGAATTCTTGGTAGATTTTGTAAATAAAAACAACTATCCCTCTCATAGCAGTCATTATATCTATATTATCAACGTTTCGGATTTTCCTTTCTTTCTTTCAATATTCAGCGAAATCAATATTCTGCAATGAAACAATCATGAACAAGGTAAAAACACAAGTTTTTACGATCCACAAGAACGATTATCGTTATCATTACTACTCTCTACGTTGTACACGATGATGGGTGATAACTTGTACATCTTGATCCCAGTTCCATATTGCTTAAAGAAATGTTAATGCGTTGCAAAATGTATTATGCTTTGTTAATTTTGCATGGAACATGACTAAAAGCAACCAATCAATCAAGTTAACTTATAAAAGTCAGCTTACTTGAATAACATAAATAATTTTATAACTGAAAGTGCGGCTTCAATCAAACTTTCCCTCCCCTCTCCATTTTTTGTTAACCGAAAGAAGTTATACAAATTTGTGCCTGCAAACTAGCCTCGAAAGGCCAAGAATTGATCGGCTTAGAGTCGGCTCTGAGTCGGGTTCGCGGTGTGACTGAAGTTTCTTTTTCGGGTCAGAATTCGGGTTGAAGAACCTTTGGAACTTCTTCAAGTTTGTTGTTGATCTATCGCACCACCGATTATCACTAATAACGGTCGCAGTCAAAATCAACAATAAACAACACAATCTGCGTATATTTGCTAGGAATTACTTGAAGAATGATAACTCGCCCTCATTATATATAGTTAAAGGGATGGGTAACTTTGTCTCAGATTCTGAAAGAAAATCCTGGATTTAGCTCATGCTGCAATCATAATTATAAACATTTAGGTCAGTAAGGAACCCCATGACTTTTACAAGCCGATCGCTTGTCTGATTATCAAGATATTTATGATTGGAAATCGAAATCAAATTTTGCGTTTTCCTAACGGTTTTCAAAAAACTACAGTCTATTGGGGGAAATGAGTATGGTAAAAACCGGTCACTCAAAGATATTTACTTTTTTTAGGCACTTCATGATCACTTTGAAGCGCAATTTTTTCAGGGCTTCATTATTACACCATATCACAGACGCTGATAACACTAAGGGCCATGCATCTCAGATTTAACATTGTTAAACGATGCCTTTAATCGAATATCTTCTAATTGCGTACAATCAGGACAAACACCATGACAACAACCTGGACTATTTATAATCATGCCCCGGATAATTATCTCTAAGATAAACTATTATTACCCCAGGACAAAAAAAATCTTGGAATAAGTATTAACATCTAAAAAAAACTACCCATGCATAAGATAGACATGCATGTCAAGCGGAAAACAACTTATAGAGACGGACAAATTACTCCTTTGGAAATTAGGTTAACCGCAGTGTAAATATCCCCGGATAACTAACCCCGCACTACCCAAAAGTAGAAGAAAATTAAAAATGAATACCCAGTGGTCTCAGTCATGTAGAACTACTGTACGCATGCGTGACCACAGGTTTTCCAGACACCCCCTAAAGGGGCTTTCACATATACACTCCGGGGCCCGTACGGCGAGTAAAAACAGACATTTTGGGAATTTTCGGCCGGTGGCCGGCCGGCTCCCGTACAGTTCCTACGGGCGCCGGGACATTTTTTAAAGTCGTACGGGCGCCGTGTTGCTGAGTTGGCTGCTCCCAATTCTCCCGGCGTTTTTATCTGACCGTTAGGCCGTAGAAAGCCCGTAAAGGGCCCGTGGGGCACCGTACGGGTCCCGTGCGGGCTCCGGACGGTGCCCGGACGGCCCCTCATGAATTTTTCTGTCAATTCTCAATGGAGACGGGGATGTCAGAGGACAAAGAGTTCAGTGCACCGCACGGCACCCAGCCGGGCGCCTTCAGGACCCCGGCCGGGCCCCGGGAGCCATCGGGTGCAATTGTTCATCGGACGGAGCCCGTAAGATGACCGGACGGCACCCGACCGGCACCCGGCCGGCACCTTTAAGGGCACCTTGCATTTTCACTCGACCAATTTTCACCGGGCACCTCTCGGGTGCCGCAGAATATATGACTGCACATGCCGTAGAAATGAAAATCGGAAGGGTCCCGTACGGTCTCTAAAATCCACGGCAAGCCGCCGGGTAGGGAAAATCGTACGGGGCCCGGTTTATATGTGACCTAGGCATAAACGAGGATTTCTTCTGAAGCCAAAATACACGCCGGCTAAATGAGGATTTCGCGTGTTTTTTTCCCGAATTTACACCCTAAGACTTAACGGGTATTTCACAAAAGTGGTGTAAAATGTTAACCCCTTGAGCATTTTAAAGTGCGATAGGGATTACCATTCAAGTTGGTGACAATGTAAAATAAATCAAATTGCGCTTCTGATGTAAAATTCACAAAGTAAGCAATTATTTCAATAGAGAAGCAAAAACATCAACCTGTACACTTCCAAATGGGTTTAATGCACAGCCATCATATTAAGTCCTTTCTTTGAAAAAAAGAATGATATACATTTCAGATTTGATCTATTTTATATAAAGTACATGCAGTGTTTACAAAAAACACATAATGTACAATAAACAGTTACTATTCTACTATGCAAAACAAAATATAAATGTATAATACTTGAGGAACACAATGTACACATTTACCCTAATGTCCGAATGCCACCCATATCAGCACAGGCATCTAGAAATATATAAAAGAAAATGGGTGACATCTGTATGAATAATAAAATGTTTTTGCTTTCTCTTTCTTTGCAACGCTAGACAAAGCACACCAGCTTTGGAGTCGGGACCTAGAAAAATACCCCTAAACGCGTACAGCAGGATTTCGAGAAAGAACTCTTTTTCTTGAAAATGACCCAAAATAGAACGCATCCAACCTATAAAAAACACCCCTTTATACGCGTTTTCTTCATTGGTCACGCATGCTTACAGTATTTATATTTTTGTCTGAGACCCCTGGGCTTGAATACCTATAGGACAACTAGTTTTTGTTATTGTTTTTTTTTTTTTTTGGGGGGTTGTAATAAACGTCATATTATGCTGAGTGGAGTAAATAACTACTACCATACTGTCCGGTTATGGTAGCCCTGTATTTAGTCGTATACGTAGTAAAGGAGTGGAACGGGCACCCCCCATTGAATGGTGAATAAATAAAAGAAATAAAAAGCTAGAAAATAAGGAAAAGGAGAGGGAGAAGCCGGGAAAGTGCGAGAAAAGAGTCGGACCGACCATTCAGCTCCCACATCCTTCCTTTAAAGGTACTATGTCCCATTTTGCAGGCCAAAAAAAATGAAAAGGTTAAACTCCAACGGCATTTGAAAGACAATACTAATTTAGAACTTCCCTAAAAAAGGGGGGCTTGAAAATGTCTTTAAAGGTACTATGTCCCATTTGCAGGCCAAAAAAATGAAAAGGTTAAATTCCAACGGCATTTGAAAGACAATACTAATTTAGAACTTCCCTAAAAAAGGGGCTTGAAAATGTCTTTAAGTGGGAAAATAACGACTATTAGTTGTCGAATCGACTTAGGAGCTATAGAGCCAGTAAGTAATAGTCTGATTTTCAGACCATTGTACCGAATGGTAGTACGTTTTATGCTGCGCAAAGATTCAATCAGTTTAATTTTGGCCATTACAAGAAGTGGGTTATTGATGTAGACAAATGCTCATGTACCCTTTACAGCTCATTTTATGTATGTTATTACCAAAGATGAAAAAGCCAGTCAGTCACTCAATAGTGTCTGACAGTGAAGTCTAGCAAGTAAACGGGTTTCCTTGCATAATTTGAATATTAGGACACTGCTAACGTTTACATTTCACAGATATGATATACATGACATATTCATAATTCCTGCAAAGTTCTACAGAATTTGATGTTGGCTGCAAAAGGGACATAGTATCTTTAAATGGGAAAATAACGACTATTAGTTGTCGAATCGACTTAGAAGCTATAGAGCCAGTAAGTAATAGTCTGATTTTTTCAGACCATTGTACCGAATGGTCGTACGTTTTATGCTGCGCAAAGATTCAATCAGTTTAATATTGGCCATTGCAAGAAGTGGGTTATTGATGTACACAAAATAATGCTCATGTACCCTTTACAGCTCATTTTATGTATGTTATTACCAAAGATGAAAAAAGCCAGTCACTCACCCAATAGTGTCTGACAGTGAAGTCTAGCAAGTAAACGGGTTTCCTTGCATAATTTGAATATTAGGACACTGCTAACGTTTACATTTCACAGATAGGACATACATGGCATATTCATAATTCCTGCAAAGTTCTACAGAATTTGATGTTGGCTAGAAAAGGGACGTAGTATCTTTAACAGTGTTTAATCATAGGGTTATAAATTCGTATGTCATTTTCGAGGAACAGGCCTATACCGCCACCCCCTCCCCTTTCCCCATCATTCCAGTGACCCTGAATCGTGAGTTATAATCTGTAATATGGGTGGATGCATGTACCCTGCCCCCGTCCCCGTCTCTCGCTTCAGGTTGACGTCCTTGTGTAGGTCTATAGTTCGAAAGCTTAATGCAGCCACACCAACGCAAGTAATTTAGCCGAGTATGCCCTCCCCCACTCCCATATTGAAATAGGCTTTTACTATAGGCCCACCCAAATGACTAAAAAGACCCGGCATCGTAGATCATCTTTCTTGTCTAAAGTTGACCCCGTCCCCTAAACCGATAGGAAGGTCTATCACTATTAGCTAGAGGTGGCGGATGGGGGGAGAGCCCGGGGGTCACTCTTATTTATAAGTGCTAAGCACATGGTAGACGTGGTGAGAGACTGTTATGTTCTCATAATGGGGTTGTTCTCAAAAATGCTTGTATATGGTTTTGCAAGATTGCAAAAAAAGTGTATTTTGTCAAATGTGTAATCTAAGTTTTGTTCATGTTAAGATTTTCTCATTAAGCCGCACGTCTTTTGTCTGATCATTTAACTAGCTAATAATGATGAGCTACTTTATAGGAAGTAAATAGTTAAGAAATGTAATAGCTTTCAAATGTGTAGTAAATTTGCTTTACATTTAAATGAGTTTTTGTTGAGTTTTTATGTAGCTCATAAAAAACAGAGGTGCTGTCCAGGGGCGGATCCAACCAGCGGCAAGAAAGGGGGTCTAAAAAGGGGCCCACTTCGTGCGAAAATTTGAAAATCGTGCCGGTCGATTTTTCGCTCAGTGGGGAGTGAGCACAATTTTTTTTTTTTTGGGGGACACCGAAAAAATCACTACGGAAGGGTTAGTTTTTTTCCACCTCCACCCTCCCCTTGGGCGCCAGTGAGCACAATTTGTTTTTTTTGGCACCCGAAAATTCTTTTTCTCTACGGGAAGGGTTATTTTTTTCCACCGCCACCCCTTGGGTGCCAGGGAGGGGTCCATCTTCTTTTTCTCCCAAAAGGGTGTTTTTACCTGTTTTTTGCTAGGAGGGCCCGGGCCCCGGCCCCTGGATCCGCCACTGGTGCTGTCTTCATAGTAACTTTAAAGTTGATTTTGTTGGTTTTGTAGTGACGTAACACGTGCACTCCATACATCACACCCCTTCCATGTCATGTTACTCTTTATTAAAGGGGTGTAGCCTGACGAAATACTGGTTAACGCCATCTACGTCTTCTTTTGGACAACTGCACGTAAACGAATGGACTTGATTAACGGTAGTCAGCGACTTATTCTCTACAATCATGGTCAGCGTACGCGAAACAGACCGAAGTTTCCTCACGCTCCGGTTTCGCGTATGTTGCACGCACGTGATTGCAGCGGTCGCGTCGTCCGTAGTCGTACTTACCCGATTGGCGCCGGTCAGGCCACGGGAAAGACATCCGTCTCGTCCCCAGGTCGAAAAACCAGTTGAAACCAGTAGGCAACTGGTCAACTGGTACCAGTTCAAACCAGTAGTCAACTGGTACCAGTTCAAACCAGTATATTCAACTGGTTTTTAATATGGAAATTGAGACAACGCTATCTGGGACCAGTTGACAAACCAGTTGAAAAACCAGTAGATTTACCAGTTGATATACCAGTACAGTTGATATTTCCAGTTGATTTACCAGTTGAAAACCAGTAGATTTACCAGTTGATATACCAGTTGATATGTCCAGTTGATTTACCAGTTGAGACCAGTGATCAACTGATATTGTGATAATCAATAATCAATATTGGCATCTGGCCACCAACAGGACCGTAGTATATAAACTCTTGCAATTACCCCATCACAGAGATCATTTGAGGTGGATTACAGTTAAGTTTCATTCTCATTTAGAAATTTGGAGCTCGTACATAGATATATACAAAATTATACATTATGTTTTCTGGTTAGTAATTACATGTATCAATATATCTATTTTTACGTCTTAAATTAGATGAAAAACATGATCAAACATATATAATATATTTGTCAATGATTGACTAAGAAAATATAAATCACAAAATTGATGTGCATTGTCACATTTGCTTGACAGATCATGATAATTATATTTTTGTGAAAATATGCAAATTAATCATGAATATGCACAAGATACAATGAACTGGTTTTTGAACTGGTAAAGCAACTGGTATTCTACTGGTCAACTGGTAAATCAACTGGTAATCATCTACTGGTTTTCAACTGGTAAATCAACTGGTATAATCATCTAACAGTTTTCAACTGGTAAATCAACTGGTAATCATCTAATGGTTTTCAATTGATAAATCAACTGGTAATCCTCTAATGGTTTTCAACTGGTAAATCAACTGGTAATATCAACTGGTCTAAGATGTCAACTGGTATTTCTACTGGTTTTCAACTGGTAAATCAACTGGTAATCATCTACTGGTTTTCAGCTGGTAAATCAACTGGTAAATCAACTGGTAATATCAACTGGTCTCAGATGTCAACTGGTATTTCTACTGGTTTTCAACTGGTAAATCAACTGGTGATCATCTACTGGTTTTCAGCTGGGAAATCAACTGGTAAATCAACTGGTAATATCAACTGGTCTCAGATGTCAACTGGTATTTCTACTGGTTTTCAACTGGTAAATCAACTGGTAATCATCTACTGGTTTTCAACTGGTAAATCAACTGGTAAATCAACTGGTAATATCAACTGGTCTCAGATGTCAACTGGTATTTCTACTGGTTTTCAACTGGTAATTCAACTGGTAATCATCTACTGGTTTTCAACTGGTAAATCAACTGGTAAATCAACTGGTAATATTAACTGGTCTCAGATGTCAACTGGTATTTCTACTGGTTTCCAAATTGTATCAACTGGTATTAACTGGTACCAGTTGAGACCAGTTGAGACCAGTTCAAACCAGTAGATACCAGTTGGAAATCCTTACTGGTTTCAACTGGTATCAACTGGAATTTCGACCTGGGTCACGCTACGCCCCCTTTAAGTTACAGGGCAATCCAACCTTTCCATTAAGTTGAGTTAGTGGAAGTCAGTGGAATACAATTAGTGATAAAAGTCTGAAAGAAATTGGACAAAAATATAGAAAGTCATAAATGTTTGAAATCTGATATTACTAAATCCATTTGAATCTCAAACTGATGAAGTGCACCTTGACCCTTGGGGTGTACTAAAAATAATCACAGAAAAACAAATCATTTTACTGGTCCTCAAAATTATGCCCTGGAAGTTGTCTTGTAAAAGATAATGATGATATAATTATAACCAATTTGCCAATTTAAAATCCATTATGTGCAGTGATCTCAGTTGTCAAAAAATCCAAATTTTCTTACGATTGTCTGATTTTTTTTTCTCACTTGTAAACAAATCCTTTTCTCTGATTGTATCCTTTCTTTCCGAGCAACTTGCCATGATTACAAGGTTGATTTCCTTTTAAATAAACTGCTTTAAAGTGCTAAAATGATGTCGAGGTGATTACATAAAAAAAATTGTGCTATATATAGTTTGTATCAATTTTGTAAAATTGTAAAATGCAGATTTTAAAAAATACAATTTGAGCTATGTGCAATTTTTTTCTTCTAAAATAAACCTTTCTTGCATATATTTTTTGTTTATTTTACCTTATACTGTAAGTATTTGGCATGTATAAATCCGCTTTTTTTCCCCTTCTGTTACGTTGTAGGCATAGAATGTGTGTAGCGTCTGGCAGGAACTTATTTCTATTACTGCTAATTTGTACATATAATTATGAAATGTGTACTCCTAAAATAGAGAATATACCTAGCCAAGAAATAAAGGAGTACTTATTTTAGACATAAAAAGGCGATTTTCAATATGTTCTGAATGTGTATCCTATGTTATTTCTGGCCAAAACTGTTGCCTTTGATTTTTTTTGATGGCCATGATTATGAGCATTAGTGTAGCCAGATTCTTCTGATAATGAGTACCGGCCGGTAGACATGTTTAGAGAGTAATACTTTTTTCGTGGGGGGAGGGCTTGGGGTTCTTGCATGAATTTTCTATGTGAGCCCCGCTAAAAAATTCATTTTCTTGTATAATCAAGACATTTTGGGGGAGGGGGGGGGGCTTGATCCTCCAAGCCCCCTCTAGAAGCATTACTATGATAATGAGGAAGGCAGCTCAACAAAACAATAATGGGGGTGGCAGCCCAATCATTAATTTGATCTATGAAATTTAACGGGAGTGATCGTATTAATGTTTACAGACAAATGTTTTTTTAAATCTGTTTTGGGGATATTTCCTCCATCCCTTTTGGCATAGACCGAAAGCTTCAGTCTCTGATAACGATGGTTGTTCCGGTGAGATTATGTCAGCTTTATTAAAGCGGGACTGCACTACTTGTAGCTACTTGCGCCCTCTAGGCCTATATCCAATGCATAATCGGTGACCGCTGCATGGTCTCCCATGATCCCTTTTTCTTATGTTAATTGAGAGCTGATTTGATGAGATAACCTGTCAGTGACCACACTGGGTGGTCTAATCTCTCCTGGCCAAACTAGTGCAGACGGGCTTTAAAGAATTGCCCATACCTGTCTGTTCTGTCTACTTTGGTATAGCCTTTATTCGTGGCAGCCCCTGCAACCCAAATTACCGGCTTCTGGACACCCCTGTGCAATGAGTGAAAATTCATACAAAAGGGTGTTTAGAGCTCTATCATAGTGAGAACTTGCTGTGATTACACTGGCAGGTCACTAATTGGTGGAGGTCCAGAGGGTTGAGCCCCTGTAAGCTCGGGGGTTTTAGGTATTTAATTACGGTCAGATGAGCATCCGGGGGCCCTCCTTAGGGCCCTTGGGGGGGCCCTGGGGCAGAGCCCCCGGAAGCTCAGGGTTTTAGGCATTTAATTACGGTCAGATGAGCATCCAGGGGCCCTCCTTAGGGCCCTTGGTGGGGTCCAGGGGGCAGAGCCCCCGGAAGCTCAGGGGTTTTTAGGCATTTAATTACGGTCAGATGAGCATCCAGGGGCCTCCTTAGGGCCCTTGGTGGGGTCCAGGGCAGAGCCCAGGAAGCTCAGGGGTTTTAGGTATTTAATTACGGTCAGATGAGCATCCGGGGCCCTCCTTAGGGCCCTTGGTGGGGTCCAGGGGGCAGAGCCCCCGGAAGCTCAGGGGTTTTAGGCATTTAATTACGGTCAGATGAGCATCCAGGGGGCCTCCTTAGGGCCCTTGGTGGGGTCCAGGGGGCAGAGCCCAGGGAAGCTCAGGGGTTTTAGGTATTTAATTACGGTCAGATGAGCATCCAGGGGCCCGCCTTAGGGCCCTTGGTGGGGTCCAGGGGGCGGAACCCCTGTAAGCTCAGGGGTTTTATGCATTTAATTACGGTCAGATGAGCATATTTTGATACCTCATTATTTTGTGACACTGGCAGGTCACTCATTCTTTCTTTTTCTCTTTAACATACTTTTTCAAAAAAGTTAGGGGGAGTCGAGCCCCGAGCCCCCGCCGTTCTGCAGATCCTGACATGAAGGCTTCTAAATAAGCATATTTTTTGCCTGACTGTAAATTTGACGGGAATTTGTAATTTTCCAACAAACGCATAAAAAAGTATAATTTACAACAAAAATTGAGAAAAATCCGGGAAAATCAAATCATTTCAGCAACATTTGTAAATCACTGGTATCGAATAAGAAATAAACCACGTTTGAATTTTATTGCCCCCCCCCCCATCAGTACGCCAGTGTTCAGGGGCTCATGTCTTCTCACCCCTATTATAAAAAACACACACGCTTTCCCATCCTCTCACAATATTTCCACGATATGCGCGTATCACTATTATAAAATCCTCCATTGATAAATATAGGGGCATGCGGAATGTTTAGGAAATTTAATTCCTGTTTACTCTCCTTTTCGTTGAATGGAATATAATTGTGATTTGTGATCAATTAATTTTTTAATTTATTTGAATTTATTTTTTAATACAAACCATTTTTACTCCTTTACTGTTGATTTTTTTCGGGGGGTTTTTTTGGGGGCGAAAATGGGTTTTGCCCCCTCCACTTTTTCGACCGCCCACCTCCCCCCACTTCCGGTGCCCCTGGGCCTGGGGGTGCTTTCTAAGGGAGGGAACAAGCATACGCGTACAGGCGCGTAGCCATGATTTTATTTTAGGGGGGCGGTTGTGAGTCCGCGAAGCGGGCGAATCACTTACAGAGCGCGCGTAGCGCGCTCCCTAGGTGGGTACGGTGGGTGCAGGGAGGAGGGAGATTCCCCCCTCCCGCGCGAAGCGCGGAAGCTTTGACGTTTCATTAAATTGTTAGAGATAGAAGACGATTCGTTGTACCGTTCTCGACTCTTAATCCTTGTCTTAATTCAGTTTCCCCGGAAGCTTTGACGTTTCATTGAATTATTAGAGAAAGAAGATGATTCCTTGTACCGTTCTCGTCTCTCAATCCTTGTCTGAATTCAGTTCCCCCCCCCCTCCCGCGCAAAGCGCAGAAGCTTTGACGTTTCATTAAAATTATCAGAGATAGAAGACGATTCGTTGTACCGTTCTCGTCTCTCAATCCTTGTCTGAATTCCGCCCCCTTCCGCGCCAATGCGCAGAAGCTTTGACGTTTCATAATTATCAGAGATAGAAGACGATTCGTTGTAACGTTCTCGTCTCTCAATCCTTGTCTGAATTTAGTTTCCCTCCCGCGCGAAGCGCAGAAGCTTTGATGTTTAATTAAATTATTAGAGAAAGAAAAATGATTCGTTGTACCGTTCTCGTCTCTCAATCCTTGTCTGACTTCCGTCCCCCCTCCCGCGCAAAGCGCAGAAACTTTGACGTTTCATTAAAATTATCAGAGATAGAAGACGATTCGTTGTAACGTTCTCGTCTCTCAACCCTTGTCTGAATTCAGTTCCCCTCCCGCGCGAAGCGCAGAAGCTTTATGTTTTATTAAATTATTAGAGAAAAAATGATTCGTTGTACCGTTCTCGTCTCTCAATCCTTGTTTGAATTCCGTCCCCTCCCGCGCAAAGCGCAGAAACTTTGACGTTTTATTAAATTATTAGAGAAAGAAAAATGATTCGTTGTACCGTTCTCGTCTCTCAATCCTTGTCTGACTTCCGTCCCCTCCCGCGCAAAGCGCAGAAACTTTGACGTTTCATTAAAATTATCAGAGATAGAAGACGATTCGTTGTAACGTTCTCGTCTCTCAACCCTTGTCTGAATTCAGTTCCCCTCCCGCGCGAAGCGCAGAAGCTTTATGTTTTATTAAATTATTAGAGAAAGAAAATGATTCGTTGTACCGTTCTCGTCTCTCAATCCTTGTTTGAATTCCGTCCCCCTCCGCGCAAAGCGCAGAAACTTTGACGTTTCATTAAAATTATCAGAGATAGAAGACGATTCGTTGTAACGTTCTCGTCTCTCAACCCTTGTCTGAATTCAGTTCCCCTCCCGCGCGAAGCGCAGAAGCTTTATGTTTTATTAAATTATTAGAGAAAGAAAATGATTCGTTGTACCGTTCTCGTCTCTCAATCCTTGTTTGAATTCCGCCCCCTCCCGCGCAAAGCGCAGAAACTTTGACGTTTTATTAAAATTATCAGAGATAGAAGACGATTCGTTGTAACGTTCTCGTCTCTCAACCCTTGTCTGAATTCAGTTCCCCCGCGCGAAGCGCAGAAGCTTTGATGTTTTATTAAATTATTAGAGAAAGAAAAATGATTCGTTATTGTACCGTTCTTGACTCGATCTATCCTTGTCTAAATTCAGTTTCCCTTCTCCCGCGCGAAGCGCGGAAGCTTTGACGTTCCATTAATCAAAAATGTTTTTTGTCTGGCGCTCCTTTTTCGTCCTACGTCATCTTCCTTTTTTCTCTTCTCTTTTTTTTTTTTTTTGGGGCGGCGTTTTTGGGGGCGACCGCCCCATCCCCCCCTGGCTACGCGCCTGTACGCGTACCCTTAAAAACACTTAGTGGGGGCCGGGGCATTATAGTTTTCCAACTGGGCTAGAAGTTTCTTGTATTTTTATTGACATTTCCCTGATAGCAGAGCGACGTCTTAAAGACGTCATATTTACGTCTTGTACTACGTCTTTAAGACGACATAACATGACGTAAAAAAGACGTAAACTTGCACCCGCGTACGTCGTCTTCAGGACGACATATTTTGACGTGATTTTTACGTCTTATTCGTCAAAGAAAGACGTCTTTAAGACGTCAACTTGTACCATAGGAAGACGTCATATGGACGTCATATTTACGTCTTTTAGTTAAAGAAAGACGTCTTTAAGACGACATAACTTTACGTCAAAAGACGTAAACTTGCACCCGCGTACGTCGTCGTGAGGACGTCATATTTTGACGTGATTTTTACGTCTTATTAGTTAAAGATAGACGTCTTTAAGACGTCAACTTGTACCATAGGAAGACGTCATATGGACGTCATATTTACGTCTTTTAGTTAACGAAAGACGTCTTTAAGACGACATAACTTTACGTCAAAAAGACGTAAACTTGCACCCGCATACGTCGTCGTGAGGACGTCATATTTTGACGTGATTTTTACGTCTTATTAGTTAAAGAAAGACGTCTTCAAGACGTCAATTTTTACCAAGAAAGACGTCTTACAGACTTCGTGTATACATTGTATGGACATCAAATTTTGACGTGATATTTACATCTTATTGATAAAGAATAGACGCCTTCAAGACGGTAACTTGTATCAAAGGTAGACGTCGTACTGACGTCATATATTAATGTGATTTTTACGTCTTACTGGTAAAAAAAGACGTCTTTAAGACGTTAAATTGTAAAAAAGGAAGTCGTCATACAGATGTCATATATTTATGTAGTTTTACATCTTTTAAGTAAAAATTACGTCTTAAAAGCATAAACTTGTATCAATAGTTTACATTGTACGGACTTGAATCTTTACACAATTTGTCCATCCTATTGGTTAAAAAGGACATCTTCAAGACGTAAATTTGTAGCAACGGAAGACATAAGGACACCAATTCGATGTACTTTTTATCCTTACATGAGCTTTACGCCTTTTTGTCCTCTAAATGACATCTATATGACCACCTGATCAAGGAAGAAAGTGTACAAATCACTCATTCTGAGCAATCACACGGTACAATCAAAGCAACAAATATTGCATCACATACGGTAATATATACATGCCAGACAGAAAGTAATTTTCATATTTTTAATGTACATGTAAATGGTGTGAAGAAGGATAACACAAAACTATAAAATACTTATTTCTATACCTTCTTTTTCTAACTTGCCTTCTATACGTACAGTGTCTTTCCATCCCCATCCTAATCTCATAATTGATTTTAATAAAGTTAACAGGCCATCACAAAGATATCTGTTTTGTCATAAAATGTGCTACTTTTTAAAGATAAACATTACAATTAAAGAACGGTTTTCATTTGCTTTCAAATTAAATTCACTTATCAGTACAAGAAACCATGACATATTATATTGCATAATTGGTTAAACTTATAAGTCTTGCGGTTGTGAGAAGCAGGTTAGCAGCATAGAGACTAGGTAAAGCTATACTGATACCCGCAGTTTTTAGTAGATAAGCAAACATCACACTGGGGAAGCTCCTCACATTCAGCAAAACAGAATAGTGGAAAGCAGGGCATTCATCAGCATAGCTCTACCTCGTCTCCATGCTGCAAACCCGCTCCTCACAACCACAAGACTGTAATGCAGATAAAGAGTATCAGATAAAACAAAAGGTTGTTGGAAACAAGTCTTACCAGAGAGTCAAGACAAATGGCTATATGTCAACAGAAGTAATTGCATTATTAGCAGCACATAATACATCAAGTAAACACAGATGCTCATTCAATATAGAATTTCTGAGCGTGAAAGATAAATTCTTGTTACATACAAGGGAATCTCTAAGTTTATGGCAATAATTCATATTCACAGTTTTAAAAGGCACATGCAAATGAAGTATAAAACTATACAATCTATATCACACATAAGAGAAAAATGGCACAAATGATAAACACATGGCTTAGCTTAGTTATCTCTTACACTCAAAAGAAACAAGTTGGCAGCAAGGAAAACAGGAGAGCTATGCTGATACCTGCAGAGTTTTCTGATGATGGTTGCTTGCCCGTTGAAACCACGATGTTCGCATTTGGCGATACAGCATATTGGAAAACTGTGCAGAAATTAGCTCAACTGTACCTATTCTCTGTGCTAGAAACCTGCTTCTTACGGGCACATGACTTAAATATAAGAAAAGGCATTACTGGCAGTGGCAACTTTCATTCTTATAAATATCATCAAAGATTTTGTTTGCGAATACAGAAGCTGAAGTATAAAAACACAATTTTGATCAGATTAAACATTCCTGCCAGTACGACTGGCTCAATTGGGCAATTCAAGGTGACTGTGCAATAATGATGCAGAAGATATTTCCAACTTTAAGATAAAATAGCAAGCATGATGAAACAGTTTAGCACAAACAGATATATTCCATTGCTTATGTCACAACATTCATTTGGCAAGTTTGAAACTCCTGGGGTATTTTCACAAAGAATTAAAATTTAACTTAGATTCAATATAGGTAAGCCGTATTGTGCTTTCAAAATCACAGGTACAATCCAACAATTTTATACTTTTAACTACCAAAAATTCTCAAACCACAAAGATATTTATGGTTTTCTTAGAAGGCGCCACAGTGTGACACCCTTTAAAGACACATAGAAGTCAGCTCTCATGGGGAATTCGACACCGTTCGGGTGTTTACCCAATAACAGGTGTTGTCAATCACCAGGGTTAGCCTTCAGTTTTATGACCATTCGACCTTATGTAATGCTTTGCTTTTCCCTCACCCGATCCGAAGCGGGATCGGAAGCTAGACTCTCCGAGAGATTAGGAGGTAATTCTTGACTGGCCTACGGGTTTGCTGTGTGCAGATTTGTACTCCCATTAATGTTATTTCCACCAAGTCTGGTGTCAGCGAATTATGGCCTTCTGCACATGGAAACTGACGATCCACTCACTTTAACAGTTGATTCTCCCAATAAATTTTGAATTTTCCCCAACCGTTTTCCATCGTTCGTTCGTACGAAGAATATCAAGGAGTACATCATGATAGGAAGATCCTTATTTATCCAACTGATTGTCTCATCATCGAGCTCCCGAAGTCCAGAAGCACCGTGAGGGATTTGTAGATAGGACAAGCATCGATGACATGATCCATAGTTTGGATCTCTCCACAGGCACAGTTTGGCGATGGATCAGCTCCAATTTTATGCAGGAAGTATTGTGTACGGCCAACTCAATTCTGATACGGTTGAGGTTGACCCAGCTTTTCTTGAGAGGTCGCTGCCACTTGGTTTTGCACAGGGCTCTGGGATGAACTCCTTCAAGTTGGTAGTAGACGAATTCCACTGGTCTGACCAGCGTTTTGCTTTCCAGGTGGGTAAGGTGGAGGGGCTTCTCAAGCGGCAGCTCAGCAGCCTGTGTTGCAAAGTGTCTTCTAGGGAGACGCTGTCCTTCAAAGGCAGAGGGGGCAGGAACAAGGCATTTATCTCTGTCATGCTTTTGGGCAAGCTTAGTGTACTGCGCATCTCGTCTGAGCTGAAAATAAGATATAAAACAGGCCTTTAAAAAACTTTCAACACTTAAATGTTTGGAAAAGGTATATAGAGCCAATTCTTTGCTTTGTGATGATTTACATTCACCTAAAATTAAATTAAATTATAATAATATAATTGGGAGAATTAAGGAATTGACCACATCAGTTTTCCCAATTGTTATCATTAATAATGGTCTTTTCACTCGAACTTTCATATTATCTTTAATTGTACATCTAACATTGAAGTCAATACCTTAGCACCATTATCTCTCATCTGAACAATGTAACTAAGTCCCTTTATGGCTCGTTCAGATATGATGCTGCAAAACATTCAAAACCGCAGAGTATTTTTAATGTTGACATAAAGTTCAATATGCTTTACATTTCTGTATATTATAAAACAAAGCTCACTGAATACGCGCAGTCCAAAACATACTTCACTTTACACATAAACCAAATCTGCATCATTTTTAAAATTTGTTGGCGGTTCACGTGCCGTACCTGAGCAAGTCTTAATTGCTTAAGAATGGAATCGATTTGTATTGCATTTACCTCACTCAATTTTCTCTATTACCAACTTATATCATACACAGGTTTTAGGAACCGATACAAAGGGGGTGGGGGGTGAGCATGAGACAGAGCATATCAAGTGTACGACATAAGTATATGAAACAGGTCAACTTCATAAATAGTAATTACAAATATACGCAAAATACTGATTTTTTTTTTTACCCAAATCATTATGTCAGTTTGTAAACCCTGTAATTCGTTAAAATTGCAAGTGACATTATTCAGTTCTACAGCTTTGCCATTCAGGTTTGTGGCTACACCTCACCCCTCCCCATCCCCTCCCCCAATCTCTCTCTCTATAATCAATGGAGGAAAAAATAACCTGAAATATTTCTTGCAGTTATGCTATCGGGTGAGTGTAGACATCATTTTGGAAATATTCCTCTTCAGCTTGGACTCACGGTTTAGCTTTTGGGTGGAATCTCCTGTATTATGCACTGCTTTCAGATCCCGGGTACATACAGTACACGCCGAAAATCTCCGCAACACGATTACACGATATATTTTTTGGATTACACGGTTTACACGATTCACCTGAATCGTGTAACCGTGTAATCGTGTAGATTTACACGATTGAAGACTGTCGCTCTGAATCGTGTAATCGTGTAAATAGTTAAGTGCATTGGTGGGATGATTCGACCAGATGCAACAAACGTGTAACTGTGTAATCGTGTAAATTTACACGATTGAAGACTACCGCTCTGAATCGTGTAATCGTGTAAATAGTTATAATGGTTATGAGGGCATTGGTAGGATGATTCGGCCAGCTGCAACAATCGTTTAATCGTGTCTTGCTAACACCACTTGCTTAAACCACGTAATTGCTTTATACTGACACCACTTGCTTACATCAAGTAATTACTGTACTTTATATTTATAAATAAACCTTATCACTTTCTACTAACCTGTATCGTATATTAATCCGTGAGACAAGGTAGGAAAACGTCAGAAAGAGGAATAGAAGACACGATAGATGAGATAGTAAAGGAAAAAAGATAGCTACGAGGAGAAGGGAACATATCAAAGGAAAATGATGTTTGAAAGGGCATGATAAAGATAAGGAAAAAACTATGCAAGAGAGAAAAAAGAAAAGCGAAAAAAAAAGAGTTGGCCGGAAGAAAAGAGAGAGTGAAATAGAGTGATAGGAATAAAGACGGCGAAACATAATGAAAGAAATAGAAATGAGAAGTAGAAAGGCTATGAAACAGAGAGGAAAAGAAAAATAAATAAGGTAAGAGTGGAACACAATAAAAGAAAGAGGGGCGAGAAAGATAAAGGGGGCAGTGGAAAGATATTGAAAGAAAGAGAGAGAGAGAGGGGAGGGATGAAAAAACATTAGTTGAAAGAAAATGGGCACCGATCAGATTTTAATAGGGGCATTTATCGGAGTTGATGGGGGCATTTATCAAAAGTGAAGAGGGGCACTTCTAGTACCTACAGAGGGTTACTTACTAGAGATTAAAAAGGACACTTTTGAGAATGGAAAATGGACACTTATTGCAAAGGAAAATAGGAACTCGTCGAAGGAAAAGGGGCGCGTGTCAAAATAAAAGGGCACTTATCAGAGTTGAAAAGGGGAAGGGGCACTTTTACAAATTAAAAGGTGCAATTGTCAGAGAAAATGGGGACTTTTTCTACGTACAAAGGGGCACTTTTGGGGTAGTTGAAAAAGTGGGGCGGGGGGCACTGCTAAACGTAACGCAAAGACAGTTGGCCATTCACTTATTCTATATCATTCTCGGCTTGCTCCCTGTGCTCTGTAGCCAGTAGCTTAGATCCTTACGTAATACCTATTGTTCAGGGATCCTATGTTCAAGGGGGATCCCCCCTGAACAATAGCTAGGTATTATGTAAGGATCTCTGCCTGTAGCTAGGGTCAATGGCAGGCTACATTCAGAGTAAGCTTCTTTGTATGTGACAGGAAGTGTGCCATTAAGTCTTGACCGTAGCTCTTCATACATGTAGCTGAATGCAATGTGGTAAAGGGTAATTTACGAAAAAGAGGAAAGCCAAAAAATGGAAAGCCAAAATAATGATGATCATGACACAAAAAGGGAAGGGGCACTTTTACAAATTAATAGGGGCACTCGTCAAAGTAAAAGGAAAGTTTTCCTATGTACAAAGGGGCACTTCTTACAAAGTTGAAAGGGCACTTGTTCTATGTAAAAGAAGCACTTTTGGGGTACTTGAAAATTGTGGGAGGGGGCACTGTACCGCTAGCTAAACATAACACAAGCCAGTTTTCCACTCACTTATTCTATTCTTTCTCGGCTTGCTACTGTTCTGTGTAGCAGTGGCGGATCCAGGGTGGGGCTTGGCCCCCACCCCTGGCAAAATTAATCATAAAAAAGTTGGTAACGAAAAAAAAATCTCTAAAAATAAAAGGCGGGCCCCCACCCCTGGGGAAAAAAAGTATCAAAAAAGATGGTAACCACGATTTTACCCTTTTCTCTGTTTTTGGCTAAAGGGTGGGGGGTTGTTGAGTAAAACAAAATAGTGCTCACTACCCCCCTGCTTATGCGCCGCCAAATATTTTCTCATGAATTGGGGTCCCTCCCTCGCCACCGGCTGGATCCGCCTGCCGTGTATAAAATGTTTACAAATGTGAATAAATAATTATGTCAATAAAATGTTTACAAAAGTAATTAAATAGAAAATCATGTACAATTATATAATACAATAAACATGTACGAAACATACAAATTAGATGAGAAATATATAGTTAATGTTTTTCAATAAATTAGAGAGGTAATTTAGAACGCAGGAGACCACCATCGTAAGCGGTTGGGCTGGAGATGGATGGCGGCCTCATACAAAAAAAAAAGAATTGGCGACATATTAAACTCTCTTGTGAAAACTGAGTGATCATGTGGGTGCAGTGCAAGTGCAGGTGCAGAAAGCAGTTCCATGATAAAGAATAAAATAAGTCACGGTTGTATTATACTAACTTAAAGAGTGAGAAGCGTATGATTGTATTATTTGTCGTTTAAGTGTAGCTTTTAAGGAGTAGATGGTTGAACAAGACTTTATGTTGTCGGAAAATTATTTCAAATGTCCGGACCAGAATGTCTAACAGATTTGTGTGTTATTGATAATTTGGGATTTGTAGGATGGAAGTTTCCAGATATGCGAGTAGGTTATGAATGAACAGAAGTATTAAACCTAAACATGTTATCAAAGGATGGTGGAAGTTGATTATAAATATATTTAAACATAATGACTGCTACCTGAATAGTGTTCAAATCGATTTTTTTTTAGTGTTTTAGGTTTATAGAATAAAGGATCATGCAGTGTGAGCTAAGGAATGCGAACCTGTAAAAATACGTATGGCTTTCTTTTGCAGTTTAAAAATAGATTAATTATTTGAATAAGGTGGCATGGGGTAGAAGGTTGTACCTACAAATCATGTATCCCTCAGAAAGATTTTATTTTACTTTATTTTTTATTAAAGATTACGCGCTGGACAGATTTGCATCAATTAAACAGTATTTTCATTGGCGGATACAGGGGTGGGCACGTGGGCCCCCAAAAATATTAGTGCTCACTACCTCACTATCCCCACTGAGCGAATTTCCGACCGGGCGATTTTCAAATTTTCGGGAGCAAAAAAAAAAAAGTTCTCACTACCCCACTGAGCGAATTTTCGACTGGCGCGATTTTCCAATTTTCTAATTTTGGTGCCCCTCCGTCTAAGAAATCCTGGATCCGCGCCTGATTTTATAGAACCCCAATAAAACAATTTTTATATAAACTATGTCTATGACATATGCTTGACTCATCTACATTATATTTTTTCCAGTTACGTGGGAAATTTATACTAGTTATAACGTTGTTACGTTTGCCCCCTAGGAGGCGGCCATATTTTTTTTATTTTTTGTATCCTAGCATTAAATTTCGTCCTTGAAATTTCGCCTAATGCAGGCCTTAAATCTTATTTGTTGACCATTTAAAAATGACAGTGATACAACAAGCGCATATTTGTCCAGAATTGTTGTTTAGGTAATTGAAGATTTTACTCCCGTGCCCCAAAACCGATGTTTTGGCTGTAAAAAGTTCCTCGATGTATTGACCTGCATACCCTCAGGGCAGCATGTCGGGCAATGAAATGCGCATGCTCTGTGCTGGGCGTATACGTACAGCGCGTTCTACTAGGGGTGGGAGCCGCTGTTACATTTGCCCGTGTTACTTTTATCCCCTTTAACATAGGATCCCCCTGAACAATAGGTATTATATAATGATCTACAACACTGCCTGTAGCTAGGGCAACGACCTTTGTCCCGGGTCAATGGCAGGCTACATTCAGAGTAAGCTTCTTTTGTATGTGACAGGAAGTGTGCCATTAAGCCTTGACTGTAGCTCTTCATACATGTAGCTGAATGCAATGTTATAAAAGGTAATTTACGAAAATGAGGAAAGCCAAAAAAGCAATAAGTAATCAAAGTATTATTGTTTGTGACCCTTTTCAAGCTGACAATGACGTAAAACATATCAGCCAAGGCCGGAACTCGTGGGGAAAAAATGACGCCCCTCGCCCTCTCATATGGATAATGACGGAATAAAATACATAATATATCGATATATATATTATAGTAACGAATGAGCTGGTGAACATAATTCTAATTGGTACTGCCTTGTATTGTAAAAGTATCACAACATACTCAGTTATGTTAGCCCTCCTTTAAGTTTTGTAATAATTTTTGTTTATTTACAATTTAGGAATAAAAAATGCCCCCTTCCTTCGATTGTCGTTCATCGCTTTTTCTTTTTCTCACCGAGGATTAAATCCGAGTAATTTTCGGAAGTGGACTGATTTTTTAACTTTTACAGTCTAAAAATAAAACTAGATACACACACCGCAATTAAAAATATGGAGAGACAGAAAGAGTAATCTCCCTCGTCCCGTTGTCCTCGTTCAACCCTCCCTTACTTCTCAGCTCTTGGCTATTCCTGCTTCTACTGAACAAGACTTCCTAACCTGCTCACCATCACCACTGAAAATAAATTGTAACACAATTCCAGCGAGCAATCGAATCGTGTAAATTTTGAATCGTGTAATCGTGTTGCGGAGATTTTCGGCGCAAATTACGATTACGATTCGACCTGAATTGAGGAATCGTGTAATTTTACGATTACACGTTTACGATTCAAATTTCGCTTAAGTGGCAAAAGACGAATCGTGTAAAAATAAATGGTTACACGATTCCAGCGAGCAATCGAATCGTGTAAATTTTGAATCGTGTAATCGTGTTGCGGAGATTTTCGGCGTGTACTGTAGGCGCAAAGAATTCTAATGGATGAAGAAAGCAAAAAGAAAGGAATACAATTAAGAAAAAAACTGTTATATATTTTAAAACTGAAATGTAAACAATTAATTAAATAATGAATTCTGCCAGAAAATTACTGCTTGGTAAGATTTATCAGAAATAATTTCTCATTGCTCACAAACATAATGTAAACACACCTTTGGATTTTAAACTTTTGTTGGCAATGCAAAGCGTGATTCAGGATTGTTTTTGTAAATTATCAATACAATTCTAGTTTGCTGATGAGGGTAGAATAAAAGCTCCTTGACCTATGCTGAAGGGGAAATAAAAATGTTTGAAACTCGCAAAATATGGTCGGTTATTGCAACATACCTGCAGGTTTTAGTGATCTGAAATTAATTGAATTATATATACCGGTATATATAGTCAAACCTGCTTTAGTGACCACCTGTCTACAAGGACCACATTTTTGTTTCCCTTGAAAATGGTTTCTCATTGAAAAATGCACTAAAGGAACCTGTCTACAAAGACCACCTGTCTACAAAGACCACTTTTTGTGTTTCCCTTGGGCGGTCGCTATAGACAGGTTTGACTGTATATTTGAAACTACCGGTAACGAAAAATACGCCTTTCGAATGAAATGATCAATTCTGTAGTGTCTAAAATAGTTGGTGATCATGCACAATATGACAAAAAATGTACAAAAATAATACAAGTACATGTACACATTTACCGATAATGGCTTCGACTTTTTCATGAGGCTGCTGATCCTTAAGGAACATCCAGAAGGCTGAGAGAAAGTAGCATTTTCTGCATGGTACGTCTCACGTCAATCCAATCTATTGTGGCCACAATGTGCTTTGAATCCACTGCTTTGACGAAAGATGTTAAAAGATGCCTACAATTAATGAGAAAATAAATAACGTTAAAACAAAATGAATGGTTGATAATGTATGCATGTGCAACACATGTATAGGCCTACTACAAACTTCTTTGTACAGCCTGTGGGGAAAGAATTTTGTTTACCATTTACGGGTGTAACCGATTATTTCCAGATAAAGGCTTGTGTTTACGGTAGCCTATAGGAACACACCATGAATTGATTAGAATTTATACAATTAAAACAATTTATGGTAACACAAATTTGTGCACGTCTTCAAAGGTGAAGTTTTTTCTGATACATTTGCTGTCTAAAGACTAAACTCTGTAGAAACGACTTGTTTAAGGTTATATGTATGTGACACAAGTCACAATGCTTTATTCCTCTGCGCATCGCACTCACAAAGCTCAATTTCCAGACATCTGGGCCCAGTCTTATAAAAAATTGCAATTAATTCAAATCATTTAGCTGCGCAAATAACCAATTCTTTTTTATTTTTAAAATAATAAAGCACTAAATTCTCAAAACTGACATTACTCACAGCAGATGTGAGGCAGGCGTACGGTAGGCGTACGGTATGCCATTGTATTGTGCAGCAGTTTGCCGTGAATCACGTGAGAAAGTGTATATTTTAAGCCTTCATTTTTAGGAAAAATAATCCAAAAAAAGATAAGAAAATTGACACGAAAGGGGTAAGAAACATAACTACTTTTAAATCATGACCATTATTTGAACAATTGATGAAGATTAAGTTGATTTTGGGTTATGTTTTAGTAGGGTATCTCCACACCGTTAGGGTTAGGGTTTTAAAAAATGGATACGAAACTACACTAATAATAATAATTATATTTGCTTATATAGCGCCTAACACTTACTTTATCAGAAGTCTCTAAGTTACTTAGTAAGCGCTCTACAATAATGCAACATAATTACCCTGGCTTTAGCAGAGCAGCTGTCACGTGCTCTGCATTTCAAGGAATGAATTCCTACCAGGGCCCGTATTACAAAGAGTTGATATCAATCGTAACTTATTTGCGATTGATATCAATCGCAACCATGTACATAAGAGATAGGAGAATGCAAACTTGCGATTGATTGGAGGACTTACGATTGATTTGGATCAATCGTAACTCTTTGTAAGACGGGGCCCAGGTCCCCATTTACTTCACCTGGGTGGAGTGTGGCAAATGTAGATCACTGTCTTGCCAAAGGACATTAGTGCCGCGGCGGGACTCGAACCGCGGACCAGTTGTGATCGACAGTCCGGCGACGTGTCCACTCGACCACGACACCTCTACATCAATTACACTAGCGCCCAGAATTGTTTGCAGAGCAGACCCTATGGTCGGCTTCTGTTTCTAAGTCTAAAGAGAGGAGCCGACCCTACCCAAATCAGACTAATCAGAATATCTAGACCTAGTCAGATTTTATTGAAACTTTCATCAGTTTGCTTCTCTTATTTTTCTACTTTCTTTTAGTTTGAGTAGACTAGATCTAGATCTAGTTGTATATTCAGGTTGGATTTCCCTTTAAAGTCATGTGTAGGCAAATGAATAAACTTTGCTTCAAATGATGCCCCAACCATGCATCCCATCAACAGGATCAAGATGTTACATAAAAATACATAGAAGGGAACAGCATGGACGTAGTACCAAAGAGATTGTAGTACATACAGCACCAAGCTGCCTGCATTATGACACAATTATCAGTACACGGGACTACTTTTGTCAGCAGGTGTTGAAAGTCCGAGCTCACAATCATTAGACATACATATTAAACATGCATGTCAACTTTTCAGAACAGAAAACAGTAACTATAGATTTATGTACATTTTGTAAATAAATTAGGTAATTCTAAGACTTACCCATACTGTAGATTAGCAGGGAAAACAGAGTACTGCACTGTACAATGGCAGCTGTATAACGGCCATTTACACTCGATCAGCTCCCAATGCATACTATATATACAGTACATATACACATTGTAATGTATTGTGTACGCCTACGGCCTTGAGTATCACACACACAGCCTTTTTCAAATAGCGAGATTAGAGCATGTTTAGTCTTGATCGATATTGCAGACCTTTGCATGTCAAGATGGTGCACAATCTGATAATGACTAATGATTGGGGCAAAGAAGTTCCCCATTTTCACCTCTGATAATTGCCCTATTTACTCAGTGACAAATGCTCATATTTGATCCTATAATGGTTTCTTTTGGTTTCTACTGTTCTCTTTTTTTTTTATAAAGACGTCAAATGACGTAATAACGTCGTCCATACGACAAAAAATAATGACAAATAATAGTCTTTGAAAGACGTCATATGACATCGTCCACACGACAAAAATTATTACGGAAGAAAATAGACTTTTAAAGACGTCATAATAACGTCGTCCATACAAAAAAATTAATGACAATTAATATTCTTCGAAAGACGTCATAATTACGTCGTCCATACGACAAAAATTCATTGGAAAGAATAGCCTTTTAAAGACGTCATAATGACGTCAAATTAACGTCGTCAATACGACAAAGATTATATTGGAAAGAATAGTCATTTAAAGACGCGTCATAATGATGTCGTAATAACATCGTCCATACGACAAAAATTAATGACAAATAATAGTCTTCGCAAGCCGTCATAATTACGTCGTCTATACGACAAAAATTATATTAGCAAAAAATAGTCTTTGAAAGACGTCAAAATGTTGTCGTAATGACGTCGTCAATATGACAAAAATTATCTTGGAAAAGTAGTCATTTAAAGACGTCATAATGACTTCGTAATAACGTCGTCATTACGACATAAATTTTATTGGAAAAATAGTCTTTTAAAGACGTCATAATGTTGTCGTAATGACGTCGTCAATACGACAAAAATTATCTTGGAAAAATAGTCTTTTAAAGTCGTCATAATGCGTCGTCAATACGACAAAAATTATCTTGGAAAAATTAATCTTTTAAAGACGTCATAATGACGTCGTAATGACGTCGTAAATACGACAAAAATTATCTTAGAAAAATAGTCTTTTTAAGTCGTCATAATGACGTCGTCAATACGACAAAAATTATCTTGGAAAATATAGTCTTTTAAAGGCGTCAGAATGTTGTCGTAAGGCGTCGTCAATACGACAAAAATTATCTTGAAAAATAGTTTTTAAAGACGTCATAACGACGTCGTAATGGCGTCGTCAATACGACACAAATTATATTGGAAAAAATAGTTTTTTAAAGGCGTCATAACGACGTCGTAATGACGTCGTCAATACGACACAAATTATCTTGGAAAAATAGTCTTTTGAAGACGCCATAATGACGTCGTAATGACGTCGTCAATGCGACAAAAATTATCTTGGAAAAAATAGTTTTTAAAGACGTCATAACGACGTCGTAATGACGTCGTCAATACGACACAAATTATCTTGGAAAAAATAGTCTTTTGAAGACGACATAATGACGTCGTTATGACGTCGTCCATACGACGTACGACGTGTTTACCACTTTACGACCAATTTATGACGTCTTTAAGACGTCAGTCTGCTATCAGGGTTCTGGCAATTAATGCTTTTTAGGAACTAATTCGGCTGATCTTGAAGACTGCACATCAACAAAGATCACACTGAAACACGTGTTATCGATCACTCACGGACGGACGATAGAAAAGTGGCACGATCAAACTCAAACTGCGACGTTTTCATCACAAATGGCTCAGAAAAAGACAAGTTTTGTGGGAATACCAAGAAATCTTGATTCTGACGATGACGGGGATGATGACGAAGTTGGAAAGACACCCTCCCAACGATTACGGAACTTTTCTGGCCCAGGTAAGTCGATTGAAAATGAGAACAGAGAAAAATACACTCGTGGAAAGTGAAGGTGTGGGACTGAAGACTTACTATTATCTAACAAGTAACAAGCATGACAAGTTAATTTGCCTGTGGCCCTTTTATCTAATAACAGTTTCTTATAGCACAATTTCTACACTTTGTGTGTGATAAAAGAATTAAGACATCTTCTATTGATTCACATCACACCAGTTAAAACAAGTAAGTAAGTAATCGTATGGTCACCTTTTTACTTTCAGTTATAGACTAGTACTAGTAGACTAGACCTACTCACCTAGGTAGTTTAACCACAGCTCGTGCGTGACTAACGCCAGGCCGGCAGGGAACTCCGGAGCTCCAGAGCCTGCATAGGAAAACGATTCAAACAGCGGGTTAGCCGGGGCACATTTTTTCGAAATATGTAAAGAAGTTGCAATTACAATTTTGACTTACAATGTTTTTATTAACTCCTCATGAACCCTCGCCCCCCTCCCCTTGAGCACAAAAGGAAAAAAGGTAAAATTTTGGGTTACCAATACCATCTTCTTTCTTGCCAGGGGTGGGCCCTGTCTTTTTTTTGCCAAGGGGGAAGGGCGTAATATGTCCTCCATTTCCACCCAAAGCCCAGCCCAGCGAGCATGGCGGCTTATGCGTCGCCGGTCCGTAGTCTGATTCTGATTCTGTTCAGGTCCTGGTCCGGATCCGAGATGAATATGTATGACCAATAAGAACGTTATCGCTCGAGAGAGAGTGTTTGTTGGGTCTAAAACATTTTGGAATTGAGTCCCATCACATTGCAGTTGTGGGGAGGGACTATAAATATTACCCCTTTGAATTGCTTCCCAGAGTCTGGTTTTGAAGGTTTCAACTGAGTTGCAGGCAATGATGCTGGGGGGGAATAGATTCCAGGCCCGAATGGTTCTTGGAAAGAAGGTGAGTCGATAGATATCCGTTTTGCATCTTATGTTGGAGAAGGAGAGATTATGATGTCCCTTGAGTATCTTCTGGGGTTGAGTGATGTATTCAGGTCTGGGTATGGCTACTTGGTCTTTGATGGATTTGAAGAAGAGCGAGTGTCTAGCCACAAACGTCGACTCTGCAGAGGTTGCCATTTTAGATCCTTTTAGTTCAGATACATGGACGTCTATTCCATATTTGCCAGTGACAAATCTAGCCCCTCTATTTTGGACTCCTCCAGTTTGTTGATATGTTTACTTAAGTAAGGATCCCACACGCTACTGGCATATTCAAGATGAGGCCTTACAAGACAGGTGAATGCAGCTTCTCTGATCTTCTTGGTAGAGAAGCCAGACAGGTTCTGACGAATCATCCCGAGCATACAGTTTGCCTTTTGACTACTTTATCCACTTGGTTCTCCCAGGATAAGTTGTTGGTTAGTTCCACTCGAGGTAGGGATGGTGGTTTACCTCCTTGAGGGTAGTACTGTTTATGTAGTATGCTTGGTTTATGAGATTACGTCTCCTCCTGGAAATTCGAACGTAGCACTTGGTGACGTTGAATTTCATTTGCCACTTGTCAGCCCATGTAGATAACCTGTTCAGATCCGTCTGGAGAATTACTGTATCGTTGATCGTCTTAATCGCTCGGTAGAGTATGCAGTCATCTGCAAATAGCCTTATACTCGACGAGATGTTTTTATTTATATTATTGATATAAACGAGGAAGAGGAGAGGGCCGAGGACGGACCCCTGCGGTACGCCTGACAGTACCCCAGCTGAGGCTGAGCATTCCCCATCAACGACTACTCTCTGTGATCTTGTTGTCAGCCAAAGGTTGATCCACTTGAGAAGTTGGCCTTGGATGCCACACTTTTGAAGTTGGAAGAGAAGTCTTTGATGAGGTACCTTATCAAAAGCCTTGCTGAAGTCGAGAATCATAACGTCCTGTTGAGTACCCTGGTCAAATGTTCGTATCAGGTCTTCTAGTGTAAGAATGAGTTGGCTCTCACAGCTTCGGTGCTTCCGAAATCCATGCTGTTTTTCATTTAAGAAATTGAGATCATCAAGATGCTGGATGATGTGTCTGTAAATAACATGTTCCAAAATCTTACAAGAGTGGGATGTTAAGGAGACTGGTCGGTAATTCTCTGGCAGTGACGGTCTCCTTTCTTGTATATAGGGACAACGTTAGCAGACCTCCAATCACGAGGGATGTCACCTTCATCTAGGGATTTCTGGAATATCGCAGTCAGAACTGGGGCAATCTCATCTTTGGCCTCCTTGAGAATGATGTTGGGGATCTCATCGGGACCGTGTGCTTTCTTCACCTTCGTGGATCCGAGGAGCTTGGTGATACCGTCTACATTGATGGTCAAGTCAGGGAGTCGTGGTAAGTCTCCAGTGATGCCATCACCAATCTCGTCATGCCACGTATTAGGTATAGGATCCTCAAGGGTGAATACTTGGCAGAAGTGATCATTTAGCATCTGGGCCTTTTCGCATGGCAGAGATGCTTCTCGTCCATTCAGGCGGAGTACAGGAGTACAGACTGTGTCCCTTCTCCTACTTTTAAAATATGAGAAAGCCTTCTTGCTAAACCTTTCTCCCGGATCAGGTGTGAAGATTGTAGTAAGATAGATCTTGTGGGCTTCTCTGTTCATAGATCTGAATCGAGCTTGGAGTAGTTTGTACCTGCTCCAGTCTTGGTCGTTATTGGTGACTTTAGCCTTGAGTCTGGCTCTCTTCTTCTGTCTAGCCATTCTACTGAGGTGTTTGTTCCACCATGGTAGGTTGGGTCTATTTTTAGTGGTCTTGACTGGTACATGTGAACTGACTGCTTTCTGGATTGCTTCTTTTAGAAGGTTCCAGCAGTCAGATGCAGACTTATCAAAGCAATTGTTGAGGATCTTGTTAGTAGATTCTTTAAGATCATCCCTAAGACTATCCATATTGGTTTTCTTGAACTGGTAGATTTTCCTGGGCTTGGTCTTCGCTAGCTTGACATGTAGTGAAAAAATGCAGGTTACAGCATCGTGGTCGCTCATTCCTTTCTCTATTGTAACGTCGTCCACAAGGTCAGGGACTGAGGTGAGGACCAAGTCCAGTGTGTTACCCATTCGTGTAGGTTGCAGGACCATCTGGGTTAATCCGAGTTGATCAATTATGTCTAACATGAGTTCATTGATATGAAGACCATACTGTGGATTTGCATCTATCCTCACGTTTTCCTCCCATTGGATACTTGGAAGATTGAAATCTCCGGTCAGGATAATGTTGGGTAGTCTGCTTCCCATTATCGAGTTGATGTTAAGATGTAGATTTTGAAGATCAGAAGGTCCGCTACTTGGAGACCTGTAAAAAGCTGCAACTATCAGATCTGGTTGGTTGTTTACTTTCACTTTGACAGCTAAAAGTGGGCATTCATGAGGTAGGTTCAATAATGTAACTTGAAGTGTGAGTCGGAATGCAATAAGTATTCCACCTCCCCAACGGTCTCTGTCTTTTCTAAATATCCCATATCCTTGAGACTGGTGAATTAACTCTAGATTACGAAATTCGTTGTCAAGTTTCGTTTCGGTGGCTACAACTATATCAGGGTTTAAGTCCTCAATAATACCCTGGAATTGAGTTTGTTTGTCCATAGATTTCAGGCTGCATACGTTTAAGTTGAGGACCCTAAGACCTTTATCAGATGTGTGGTTCTTATAGGTCGGAGGAGAAGGATCAGGAATTGAGTTCTCAGGATCAGTTGAACATGAACCACAAGTAAATTCAAGTATATTTTCATCAGTACTGTTAACCATGTCCTTATATTGGGCTGGGCTGATGTTCGCACATTTAATGTGTGTCCATTCGCTACACGTATCACAGTCGATAGCGCGATGATTGACTGCAACCGGTCTTTTGCATTTAGTACATGGAAATTTACAGGAAACTGGCCCAGGATCCTGGTGTACATCTCCACATCGAAGTATTAAAATAAGGAGAGCAAGTGATGCATAGGTATAACAAGTAATATATTGCATGTTGATACCGAATCGGAAACCCTTTCATAAAGAGAAAGACTAGGAAGTGTTTAAAAAGCTGACAGTGTCAATGGCTTTAAAAAAATAGCAAAAGCCTACGTATGAATGATGTATGTCGGCGAGATTCCAGAAGAAGGGAGTCAATCTCGGCTTCTAAAGTTCCAGCAGTAGTCATTAGTTTAAAAAGTTTTTTAAAAAAGAACACTGATAAAAGAAAGCACTCTCAATCTGTGTATTCTATGATAAAATATGTAGTTATAGTCCTCCTTTCAGAATGCTAAACGGTGGCAAGAACGATCGATGCGCAATGAGTTAATGCACATCGTCCATCTTTAATTTATTCATCAAATCGATAAGTCTAAAAAGTCTCAATGTCGCTAATTAAAAAAGATACACATCCACATGCACGATGTAGGCCGGGAGCCTATAATATTCAGTTCACCAACATTCAACAAAGATGGATACAAATTATACTTGCGAACTTCGAAGAAAGATGGAGGGTGGAACGGGAAAAAGCACTTCGCGTCCACTTGTACTTGAAAAGACATTGGCGTACACGCTATCCATGTACTGTAGCAAATACAACATCGATCTCGGTTCGAATCCAAAAGTTAGTTATCCTCAAAATCCCTCGAAAAATTCACAAAAAGCTGAAATAACTGATCCAAAACAACAAGCGTGTTCTAAAATAGCAGATTTATAAGGTTAAAAATAAGGATGCACAATTTAAAAAGAAGATTTAGGCCGATCTTAGTTAGCCAAATCTCCGCGATAAAAAAATACGTCTCTCTCGCACGATAGCGCCCTCATTTCGGAGTGAATTGACAACTTCTAATCCTCATCCAACAAATGCGCAAATATATATAATACAATTTCATTTAGTTCTTTTGAGAGATGAACCTTTGGACTACCTTCCTAGCTACATGTATGTACAAATTTCTGATATTTTCGGAAAATGTCGATAATTAGATGAGAAAATCATGATGACGAGAAACTTTGTTCGCTCCCACTCACGATTTCCTACAGGTGTAGATCCATTTTGATGGTTCAAACGGCTACGTCCCTAATAGAGTTATCCGAGCACAGCAAAAAGCATTTGATAACCAATTTAATGTTGCATTGTGCCATATATTGTGGATTCTGTATGTTATATGTTATATACATGTACATCTTCACTGAATATGACGTCATTTTTGCGGTGCCTCGCATGTCTACTACGACCGAGTGTTAAGAGAACTTAGAGAAGCAGAAGGCGTTGCCTAACATTTCACAATATTTGGATCGGCGGAGGGGATCTGTGGTCTGATAAAGGCAGCTGTTAAAGGCCAAGTCCACTCCAAAAATTGTTTGCTTTTTATAGATGCAGGAAGAACAAGAGAACCAGAGCAAACAAAATTTGAGTTCAGTCGGATAACCAATACGGAAGTTATGAATTTTTTTTAAAGTATGAAAACTATGGAACTTTGGAAATCGCTACACAAATTGTAAATTTGGTTATCAGTTTGTGACGTCATTGCCTCACTATTAATCAATTGCTTTATATTTTTTTATCCCCAGAGTTCATGCGAGTGATGCGACCACGTCGTGGAAGAAAGAAACAGATCGTAGAGGAGAGTGATAGTGAAGATGAGGAGTGGAAGCAGAAGAGGGCCAAGAAAAAGTCAAGAGGTTGGTCTAGGTTTATCTGTCTAAATATTAACACTGTAGCAAACAAATTTTAAACAGAGTGAAATTGCTTTGTAATAAAACTAATTGATTGATATAGAAATTCTTTATCCGATTATGTATAATGTACATTCAGCATTGCATACATGTAAATCAGGAGAAAAAAATCCGCTGGTGCTCAATACTCAATATTAATATGTAAATGTCCATAGCACATTATATTTATAGGCATAGTGGTTAAAAGGACCTAGTGGTAAATTAGCCTTACGCTTAGCATTTTATTCAATGAAGTACATACTACTACTACTATACTAACACCATCATCACCACCACCACCACCACCAACACTACTACTGCTACTGCTACTACTACAGCTGCTGCTACGATTGAGAATACTACTACTACTACTACTACTACCAATATTATCATTGTTACCACATGTAGTAGTGGTGGTAGTAGTCATAGAAGTGATAGTAGTAGTAGTAGTAGTAGGCGTAGTAGTGATAGTAGTAGTAATAGTAGTAATGACGGTGCTTATCTATGATTTTATCTATTTGGAATGAGCATGAAAGTCTGGGTAGGTCATGGTTACTCGTCCTAATGGCCAGTGCCCACGAGGAGCAGCATCGTCAGCCACAAGTACAAGGTTGTCAGTCTGGAAGTTCCTTTGTGGGTTAAGCCACCTTCGGCTTTCTTGAAGTACATTGTAAGGGAAGATATTCCTTTGTCCAACGCCTCCAGAACTGACCAGCCAGGTATTGAGTTTGTCTCCATCTTCTTCTAGTGTAGCAGTCATCCTTATCGAAAACTTTCAGGGATAACGAAGGGTTCCGTCTTATGAGAAGAAGATGATTGTTTGTAAGAGGTTCCTCATCTTGTGGGTCCGCACTTAGGGGTGTCGATGGTCTTGCATTGAGGATCGCCTTTACTTCAGACACAAGGGTGCTTAGATTCTCATCAATGAAAGTCTGTAGTTTGAGAAGATTCCCCAATATCTTCCTGACTGACCGAATTACTCTTTCCCAAACGCAACCCATGTAGCTTGCACCCGGAGAGTTGAACTCCCATTCAATCCCTTGCTGGGTTAAGAAGCGACCCACCTTAGCTGTGTTGAGCTCTGCTAGGCTCTGCTTGAGTTCTTTATGTCCAGCTCTAAAGTTTGTGCCAGTGCGCTGAAGATTTTCTCAGGCAGTCCTCTGCGATTCACAAATCTTCTTAGAGCGTTGATGAAGGAGTCTGTATCCAAGGAGTTGGCTTTCTCCAGGATTAGCGACTGATTAGTTCCCTAACACCATCTTTAGGTTTGGTTGAGATGGCATTGGTCCCCTTTACCTCAGGATCATCTTGGAGGTCCTGAGTTGGCAGAACTCCCAGGCCGTTGGAGGTCTAGAATATTTTTGGCCAATCTTGTTCTCCCTTTAGGAGGAAGCTTGGTCCTTGGATCCATCTTGATAGTTGCCCAGCTTGCAAGCCTCTTGAGCCATTATCAGCTGGATTGCTCTTGGTGTCTACGTGGCGCCACTGAGAACTGTCACACTTCTCCTGGATGACAGCTACTCTGTTTGCCACAAATGTGCGGAACCTTCTGCTGGTGTTCCTTATGAGGTAGAATCAGTCCAATATGTGACACTCCTCACAGCCTGAGCTCTTCATTAATGGTTTGACCCAGCTTTACTGCTAGCACTGCTGCTGACAGCTCCAATCTTGGAACTGTCATCTTCTTCAGTGGACAAAGCCTTGTCTTCCCCATCACGAATGCACTGTGAGTGCAACCTGTAATCCTCTACTCTGAAGTAGGCACAGGCTGCATACAGTATATGCTCTTTCTGATGCATCACAGAATACATGGAGATCATAGACAGGGTCCTTAAAGTCTGATGGCTTGAAGCATCTAGGGATTCGCACTGAAGTTAACTCTGGTAACTCAGCTAACCAGGCTTGCCAGCTTTGCAAGTCCTGGTCTTTGACCTTCTCGTCCCAGCCAAGACCTTGGGCGCAAAGATCCTGCAGCGGAAGCTTCGCATTGACTGTGAATGGTGCCACAAATCCAAGTGGGTCATACAAGGAGCTTGTGGCAGACAATATACCTCTTCTTGTAGCTGGTATTTCATTGGGCGACACTTTGAAGCTAAACAATGTCGGAGTCCATGTTCCACAAAACTCCAAGTGTCCTGTCTATGGGTAAATGGTCCAAGTCTAGATCAATAACCTGTAGTGTTTCGATAACCTTCGTTTAGACACACATAAGAACACTGGAAACAGATCTTAGTATTTATGTGAGTAGTTTATTCTGGTTCTCTTTTCGGTCCCCCCAATCCTGATATCGATACTAACATAATACCACATCTCCCTTTTTAGGAAAATGTATTATAAAACAGAATTCAGTGTCCAGTTTTAACAGAGTTCAGTTTCTTGATTTCAAATGTTCCAAAGTCCGTTTTTAAAATGTCCTTTAGATTTCGAGCGGATTCTATTTTTATTCTATTTGAAAATAATCCCAAAAGTAATCCCAATTTGTTTGTTTTTGGTGTTTACTATTTTACTGATCGAACCTCTAGTGGTCTAGAGGTGGTCCACTGGCTGTTCTGTAGAACAGACCTGGGAGGGCCGCGGAGGAGTTGCTTCTCTCTCAGGGGTATCGGCTTCCTGCTCTGAAGATGGAAAGTCTGGAACTCCATCATCAACATGTTGGTGCTCTTGATGTCGTAAACCGATGCAGCTCTTTCTGTTGGAGGGACTGTTGCCAGTACTGCCTTGTCATTGCTGACCCACTTCATCAGTCTAAATCCTCCCTTTCTTAGAAGGCTGCATAGCTGTGGAATTAGCCTTGTTGCTTCTTTCCTTGAACCAACTGACTTCAGGCAGTCATCCACTTAGAAATTGTCCTTGACTATCTGACAGACTTCTGGTTCATAGTCCTGCCTGTTTTCCTCTTCTGTCCTTTGTAGTGCAAATCCTGCACAACTAGGAGATTAACTCCCTCCAAATAGATGGACTTTCATCTTGTATGTCTTTGGTGCTGTGTTTGTGTCGCCATTTTCCCACCCCAAGAATTGTAGTGCATCTGTGTGTCTGGGTGTAACCCTTACTTGGTGGAACATACCCTCCACATCTGCTGCAAGTGCTATTTTTTCTTGTCTGAAGCGTAGAAGAACACCAACTAGCTTATTGGTGTAATCAGGTCCACTCAATAGCTGGTTATTAAGGGAGACTCCTTGGTATTTAGCGGCACAGTCGAATACCACACAAACCTTTTCTGTCTTGAGGGATGAGGTTCATTTAGATACCAGATAGAGCCCTCATCTGGAGGGTCCTAATCTACCTCCTTGGCAAATCCCTTGATCAGGTAATCTGTCATAGTCGCTGTATATTTTTGATGAAGGTCGTTATCCTTCTCTAGCCTTATCTTCAGCGATTGGAGACGTGACTCTGCCATCTTGTGATTGTTTGCTAGAGACAGAGGGAATTGACGCCAGGGCAACCCCATCTCATAATGCCCATCCTTTAAACTAATGGTCTCTTCCATGATGGAACTGGCCTTCTTGTCTTCCACCGAGTCACCTAGCTTCTCACTCTCGTCACCGAGAGCATGGTCTAGTTGCCAGAATCTCTGGACTTGTTCTTGCAGTTGGTCATCTATTGTGACATTGTTAGGCTCGCTTCCTTTTGCGTCCAGTGGGGCCCATAACTGTCCAGCCTAATGGGGAACGGATGGCATAGGGTTCCTTCTTGTTACCCCTTCTTTTCTTCCTGGACCCCAGAAGGGGTGTTGCTCCCAATGGCAGCTGTAGGTAGCTTTATGCCCTTCAGATGAGACCATCTGTCCACATCCTGCTGCTTTGGTATGCTACGGTGTGTTGTTGGTAGTGCCTCTACCGTCCACACCCTGGGCAAAGCGATGACTTCACTGTCTTGAAGCCCTTGGATAGAGAAACTAACCTCCTTGCCTCCTCGTTGGGTGCTTGCATTATTGACTGAAGTTTGTCTCCTTTCCTTGAATGCCAAGAACATCTGCCAGGCGCTGCTCACAGAGGGAAACATCGCTGCCATGATCGAGCAGAGCCCAGGTTATTACTTTTCTGCCATCGCTTCTGACCTTGACAGGTAGTGCTCTGAGACAAACCTCCTTCTGGCCACCGACAGCATTAGTGTCGGTCTGGTTCTCTGAGTCATCTGTCGCTTTTCCGGCCCCACTCCGCCCCAGTTTTCTGACTGGCTTCAAGCTTCTCCTCCTTATTCTTATAGGTCCACTCCATGTGAAGAAGGGTATGATGTTTCCTCTTGCATCCTTCCTTACTACACCTTGGGTTGGCGGAGCAGGCCTGTGAGGTGTGTGAACCCTTGAAGCAGTTGAATCAGAGACCCTTGGCTTTGACGAAAGAAAACGTTTCATCTACTGACCTTTCCTTGAACTTGCGGCATTTTTCAAGTTCATGTACTTCGGAACAGCATGGACGTGAGCTCGCTTCCTTGGATTTTCCGACTTTCCACTTGTGTTGAAGATTGAACTCTTCGGTCGAAACTTTGCAGGAGCCTTCTTCTCTGTCCCGGGCGTCCTACATTCTTCCCGAATACATTACTCGCCACCTTGGCTGATTCTTCAATGAAGTCGGTCAGGTGTGAGAAGTTGGCTGGCCTACCTTGACTGTAGGTGGACTGGAAGAAGATGCTGTATCTTCAATAGGGTGTCTGTAGTACTCATATCTGCTGAGTAACCCATCTGAGAAGTTGTCATCTGGCATCTTCTCATGTCTCTTGCAAGGTCCCACAGAGCCTGACTGTCTGTTGCCCGAAGTGATGATCTGTTGGTGACCTTCTCTAGATGAGCTCTAGCCACTATATAGTTCCGTCCAAACTGGTCCTGCAATGTTACCCTAGCTCGAGAGTAACCTGTAACTGGATCTAACAGAACACAACTTTCAATGGCCTCTCTGGCCTTGCCTGTGGTGAACTGTATAAGGTAAGACAATCTTAGCCTGTTATCATGCACCCTTGACATATATAATATGGATTCATACCAGGGCTGGCAGTTTGCAACAAAAAAATAAACTATAAGATGAAAGTCTAAATCATTTTGAAACTTAGGATAAATTGGGAATAAACTAAATCAATTTGTGTATATTTTTATTTCAGACAAGAGAAAGGAGAAACCCCAACCATCCCCAAGACAATCTAGATACCCGAGGAGAGCAGTGAGCCGCAAGTCCTACAAAGAAGAACATGTTCCTGATGGTTAGCTTGCAGCTCTAACAAATTTGTCTTCTAATGAACCCTTTAACATCAAATCAAATACCAATTCCTTTTTGTTTTTGTTGAATTTGAATAATATTTTGCCTTTTGTTACGTTTCATGAAATCAGTTAACATAATATAATTATAATAGCGTTGAGAAGTTGCTAATATTTATGCACAGTCATTGATTATCGAACATTGATACACGCTGGTCATAAGCTATGTTATATTGTGATCTAAGATATTTTAAATAAAAGAGTTTGGTTATAAATGTCATTGTGTTCTTGTTGTTGTTTTCAACCTCATTCCAACTTTTTCATATTCTATCCAAACACATGTAATGACTAATGACTATATAACTTTGAATCTGATGGAGATGACTTCATTAAAATAATTATAACAATGTGAACCTGTTTGTCATTCTCAATAGATTCTGGACTTTATAGATGTGAGTACTGTGGATCACTCTATGCAATTCCTTTCATCTTAGCAAGGCATCTCAAGTGGAAACATGGACACTATGGTATCGTCCCACAGGCAGGTGCATCAAAGGAAGACATTCTACAGTTCATCAAAGGAGAAATACAAAAACCAATTTTAAAAACAAATGGGGTTTCATTTAGTAAATCAAGAATTATAAAAACAGAAGGAAAAAAAACCTATGTATGTGATCAATGTGGCAAGGCATTTGATCAAATAAATAATCTCACAAAACATAAACGAATCCATACAGGTGAGAAACCTTATGTATGTGATCAATGCAGTAAGGTTTTTAGTGATGCAAGTAATCTCTTAACACATAAACAAATCCATATAGGTGAGAAGCCCTATGCATGTGATCAATGTGGTAAGGCATTTAATCAAGAACACGTTCTCACAACACATAAACGTATCCATACAGGTATTAAGAAGCCCTATGAATGTGATCAATGTGGTAAGGCATTTAATCAAGCTGGGGATCTCAAGAAACATGAACGAATCCATACAGGTGAGAAGCCCTATGTATGTGATCAGTGTGGTAAGGCATTTAATGATGCAGGGAATCTCACAAGACATGTACGCATCCATACAGGTGAGAAGCCCTATGTATGCGATCAATGTGGTAAGGCATTTAATCGAGAATATGGTCTCACAAGACATGTACGCATTCATACAGGTGAGAAGCCCTATGTATGTGATCAATGTGGTAAGGCATTTAATCAAGAACATGTTCTCACAACACATAAACGTATCCATACAGGTGAGAAGCCATTTATATGTGATCAATGTGGCAAGGCATTTGATCAAATGAATAATCTCACAAAACATAAAAGAATCCATACAGGTGAGAAACCTTATGTATGTGATCAATGCGGTAAGGTTTTTAGTCATGCAGGTAATCTCAAAACACATAAACGTATCCATACAGGTGAGAAGCCCTATGTATGTGATCAATGTGGTAAGGCATTTAGTCAAGAACATGTTCTCACAACACATAAACGTATCCATACAAGTATTAAGAAGCCCTATGAATGTGATCGATGTGGTAAGGCATTTAATCAAGCTGGGGATCTCAAGAAACATGAACGAATCCATACAGGTGAGAGGCCATATGCATGTGATCAATGTGGTAAGGCATTTAATGATGGAGGTAATCTCACAAGACATGTACGCATCCATACAGGTGAGAAGCCCTATGTATGTGATCAATGTGGTAAGGCATTTAATCAAGAACATGGTCTCACAAGACATGTACGCATCCATACAGGTGAGAAGCCCTATGTATGTGATCAATGTGGTAAGTCATTTAATCAAGAACATGTTCTCACAACACATAAACGTATCCATACAGGTGAGAAGCCATTTATATGTGATCAATGTGGCAAGGCATTTGATCAAATAAATAATCTCACAAAACATAAACGAATCCATACAGGTGAGAAACCTTATGTATGTGATCAATGCGGTAAGGTTTTTAGTCATGCAAGTAATCTCAAAACACATAAACGTATCCATACAGGTGAGAAGCCCTATGTATGTGATCAATGTGGTAAGGCATGTAATCAAGCTAGTGATCTCAAGAAACATAAACGTATCCATACAGGTGAGAAGCCCTATGTATGTGATCAATGTGGTAAGGCATGTAATCAAGCTAGTGATCTCAAGAAACATATACGTATCCATACAGGTGAGAAGCCATACATATGTGATCAATGTGGTAAGGCATATAGTGATTCATCAACGTTTTGTAGACACAAAAAGAAATGTAAAGGTCAATTCTCTCAGTGCAATAAGAATCTTGAACAAACATAACCAAATAAGGAATAAATGTATATCAATAGTAAGAATTCTTATTGCATACATTAGTTGTTGCTAGATAGGACAAAAAATTACAGCTTGCCCTACTGCCCTACCTGACAACACGTAATATATGCAATTTGCATGCTGACTTTTGAAATACTATTATTTGTATCAGGTGAATGAAATAATTCATATTGAGGCACTGAAGTATTAACTTGGTTACATTGAGAAATTGTTCTATTCAATAAAGTACGGTACAAATACATTTAATGCTTACATGATATATATACTACATGACTGAAAGTGGTCGGTATGTTGATAATGTTGTATATTAACAGCTCCACATTCTTAACATTCTAACATTCTAACAACAAACCAACACGCTGTTGATATTTCAATTTATTTCTCTTGTAGCAATTTTACGCTTGGTTTTCTCTTGTAGCAGTTTTACGTTTGGTTTGCTCTTGTAGCCCTTTTACGCTTGGTTTTTTCTTGTAGCAGTTTTACGTTTGGTTTTCTCTTGTAGACCTTTTACGCTTGGTTTTCTCTTGTAGCAGTTTTACGCTTGGTTTTCTCTTGTAGCAGTTTTACGTTTAGTTTTCTCTTGTAGCCCTTTTACGCTTGGTTTTCTCTTGTAGCAGTTTTACGTTTGGTTTTCTCTTGTAGCAGTTTTACGCTTGGTTTTCTCTTGTAGCAGTTTTACGTTTGGTTTTCTCATGTAGCAGTTTTACGTTTGGTTTTCTCTTGTAGCAGTTTTACGTTTGGTTTTCTCTTGTAGCAGTTTTTCACTTGGTTTTCTCTTGTAGCAGTTTTACGTTTGGTTTTCTCTTGTAGCCGTTTATGCATGGTTTTCTCTTGTAGACGTTTGTCTGTTTTTCAGGTATTTAGATCCAGCTATAATGGAAATTTATCAGTTTTTCATGATTGCTGTTTAAAGATATGTGAAGAGACGTACATTTGCAAGGAACTTTTATTACTTCAGATGAATAGTATAGTCTTTAAACCCTGCGAATATATAGGACAATATTGCCTATGTACTAATTCCTGCTATTTGGCAATATTATGTAACTGTTCCAAACTAAAGATTTTGAGGCTACAGTCAATCAGTCTCATAGCGTATTGAGGGAGATAGAATTGTGACATGCTCGTTCAAAGGTCAATTCATGGCGCTCCAAATAGTTCCCTCCCACATACATCGCGCTCTTCTACTAGCTATTACCTGCCTAAAACAGTGCCAACTATAAAATATAAAAAAAGGATCTGTATTATTTAAAATAACTTGAGGTAGTCCCTTCAACAAACAGGACAAAGTGTTAGAAAGGATAGCTTTTATTTGGTACGAAGCCAGAACATAAACAATTCAACTACAATCAAACCTGTGTATTGCGGTCACCCAAGGGAAAAAACAAAACGTGGCCACTGTAGATAGGTAGCCTTTCTAAGTAGTTTCTTCAGAAGGCAAGTGACCATTATAGACAGGTCGCCTTTATACATGTATATAGAGGTGGCCGGCCGCTAAGACAGGTTTGACTCTTCTAGGAACATAGAGAAAATTTATATGATTATATGATTGTAATGAATTCATGGCAAATATTTCAAACCGCTTGTGAAAATTACTATATTAATATAGACTTTTACAAAATTATAATAACTGTAATAACAAGCAATACAAACTCACAATGATGGATATGATGTTTGTTATGTGCTATGTTTTATATTGAAGATTTATTAAAGTTTCAAGAGTTGTTTTTGTAGACGACTTTTTTTTAATTTGATGAACATCAAGTTCATATATTTGCTTGTATTGTCGTTGGAACAAAGGCTCAAAATGGTTTAATAATATGTTCCCGGAAATGGGAAAAAGAAGCGACATTGTAGAACAAGACTAGTGACCGAGAGTAGAGAGAGACGCACACATGAGTAGGAAGGGTAAAGGAGAGGGAGTGAGAGAGAGAGAGATGCACACATGAGTAGAAAGGGTGAAGGAGAGGGAGGGAGAGAGAAAGAGACGCACAAATGAGTAGGAAGGGTGAAGGAGAGAGAGAGAGAGAGAGACGCACAAATGAGTAGGAAGGGTGAGAGAGAGAGAGACGCACACATTAGTAGGAAGGGAGAAGGAGAGAGAGAGAGAGACGCACACATTAGTAGGAAGGGTGAAGGAGAGGGATCGGAGAGAGAGAAAGACGCACACATGAGTAGAAAGGGTAAAGGAGAGAGAGGGAGAGAGAAAGAGACGCACACATGAGTAGGAAGGGTGAAGGAGAGAGAGAGACGCACAAATGAGTAGGAAGGGTGAGAGAGAGAGAGAGAGACGCACATATTAGTAGGAAGGGTGAAGGAGAGAGAGAGAGACGCACACATTAGTAGGAAGGGTGAAGGAGAGAGAGAGAGACGCACACATTAGTAGGAAGGGAGAAGGAGAGAGAGAGACGCACACATATTTTGTAGGAAGGGTGAAGGAGAGAGAGACGCACAAATGAGTAGGAAGGGTGAAGGAGAGAGAGAGAGACGCACAAGGGTGAAGGAGAGGGAGGGAGAGTGAGAGACGCACAAATGAGTAGGAAGGGTGAGAGAGAGGGAGGGAGAGAGAGAGACGCACACGTGAGTAGGAAGGGTGAAGGAGACTAGGAGAGGGTAAAGAGATAGACGCACACATGAGTAGGGATGCAGGAGAGAGAAAGAGAGAGAGACGCACACATGAGTAGGAAGGGAGAGACGCACACAATGAGTAGCGGAAGGGTGAAGGAGAGGGAGAGAGAGAGACGCACACAATGTCAATGAGTAGGAAGGGTGAAGGAGAGGGAGGGAGGGAGAGACGCAAACATGAGTAGGAATTAGGGTGAAGGAGAGGGAGGGAGAGAGAGACGCACACAATCATCCCAGATAACAAAATGTGGGGCCCATCTGGGTTTTATCTGGTTACAACTAGGCTGGCCCACTTGGCCCAGATGGGCCAGCCCATCTATGCCCCACTTGGCCCAGATAGGCCCACTTGGGCCCCAGATGGGCCCCTTGTGGGGCCCAGCAATCTGCACCCGGGTTATAGAAGGGCCCCAGATGGGCAGCCCATCTAGGACCCATTTGGCCCAGATGAGCCCAGGTGGAACCCAGATGGGCCCCAGATGGGATTTACCACATAAAACCCAGGGTTCTATATGGGCTACATATGGGCCAAGTGGGTTTTATATGGGGCCCATATGGGCCACGAGGGTTCTAAATGGACTTCATATGGTTCAAATGGGTTATATATAGCCCCATATGGGCCAAGAGGGTTCTATATGGGCTAAGTGGGTTTTAAGTCGGCTCCATATGGGTCAAGTGGGTTCTATATGGGCCCCATATGGGCCAAGCGGGTTCTATATATGGGATCAATATTGGCCAAATGGGTTTGATGTGGGCCCCATATGGGCCAATTTGGTTCTAAATGGGCTTCATATTGTTTAAATGGGTTCAGCTATAGCATTTAACTGGACAGGTCAAGTACAACAGGACCAGTTATACTATTTCAATTTCCAGGGTTATATACCAGTTGGATTTAACTGGTCTAACGTACTGGACCAGTTGTAGGCCTACCACTTGGCACAACTTTCAACCAGTTGAAAACTCCAGTTAAAAGACTTAATTAGTAAGTTGTGGTATAATTAGCACTAGTACTAATTAATTTTGCAAATGGCAACAACACATTGTCTGCAAATTCCAATGTGAAGGCATTAAGAAGACGTGGTTAATTTCCTGTGAATGAGATTTTTCCATATACTTGTATTTTATTGAATTTGTTTTAGTTCATAGTTAGTGTTTTTCCTAATTAATGTTTAATTACATGTAATATATATATACAAAGTAGTGAAATGTCCTAATAAATAGCAATTTACATTTTGTAGTATTTTCGAAACGAATTGCATATCACTAAATCATCAGTAATTAAGAAATATTCTGTAAATTCAGATAAATTGTATAAAAACATAGATGTGCACGCACCCCATATTCATTGTGCAAATTCTGGGTATATTTGTGGGTTTTGGGTGTGAAGGCCCATCTGGTATACATCTGGTTTTTAGCTGGGCCCGGCCGATGCTCGATGTGCTATTTTCACCACCAAAAAACCCACATGGGGCCTATACATGGGGCCCACATGGGGCCCACATGTGTTGGTATACTGTGGGTTCTGGGTGGGAATGCCAAACTAGTTTGTGTATGGGCCACGTGGGCTCCATATATACTTGTGGGTTCTTGGTGGGAAGGCCCATCTGGTATACATCTGTTTTTTAGCTAGGCCCAGCCGATGCTTGATGTGTGCTTTTCACCACCAAAAACCCACATGGGGCCCACATGGGTTAGTACTTGTGGGTTCCGGGTACATGGGTGGGAAGGCCCATCTGGTATACATCTGGTTTTTATATGGGCCACGCGTGGCCTCCATATAATTGTGGGTTCTGGGTGGGAAGGCCCATCTGGTATACATCTGGTTTTTATATGGGCCACGTGGGCTCCATATACTTGTGGGTTCTGGGTGGGAAGGCCCATCTGGTATACACCTGGTTTTTAGCTGGGCCCAGCCGATGCTCGCCGTGCGATTTTCACCACTCAAAAACCCACATGGGGCCCAAGTGGAGCCCATATGTGTTGTTACTTGTGGGTTCTGGGTGGGAAGACCCATCTGGTATACATCTGGTTTTTGTATGGGCCACGTGGGCTCTAGTCGGCCCATACAAAACCCAGATGGGCCCCAGATATTTTGCTATCTGGGATGAGTAGGAAGGGTATAAAGAAGAGGGACGGAGAGAGAGACGCACACATGAGTAGGAAGGGTGAAGGAGAGGGAGAGATGCAAAACACGAGTTGGAAGGGTGAAGCAAACCATAAAGCAACTCAATAATATTTATGTCGAACTATCTATAGACCTGTATTGCCAAAGCAGCGATCGAAGGAAAGGCTCATGAACTTGATATAGTCATATCACAAACAAGCTCAAAGGTCAGGCACTTGTGTCTCAAGTTTGGTGGATCAAGAGATGGGCTCGCTCAAAGAGGGGTCATGCCTTGGTCAGTTGCCCCCATCCCGCAGTAAGGACCTTTTTTTAAATTATATTAGGGTGTTAAAATAGGCATTATAAACTGATATTACAAAAATGTGATACACAAAATGTGCCCGTTTGCGCGTGTAGTGGTGTTGGTGGTGGTGGTGGTGGAGGAGCAGGGAGGAGCAGGGGAGGGAGAAGGCCCACCGTCATGTTGACGCCCCTGCTGTGTACTTCGAAAGCTTATTGCAGCCACGGCACACAGACGCAAGTAATTTAACTGAGCATGCCCCGCCCCCATTCCTATATTGTAATTTAGGCCCACCCATATTATTATCTAAAGACCCATGCAGTATTTTGTAGATTTTTTTCTTCTTCTAAATTTCAAATCACATAATGAAAGAAAGGAAATTTTAAAAAGAAATATCCTGCTTGTGAGATATCTAGCTGGGATATCCCAATATACCGATAGTCCACGAGACCAACAATAAAGGTCTCGATCTTGAACTCTCAGAAAAATTTTCAAAATGCTGAAAAGACTGACATGTCGGTCTTGCTAATCCTCAATACTTTTCAGAAGACCTGCCATCCCAGGTAAAAAAAATGTAAACAAAACAGCTAAGGACCAGTTAAAAGCAACTGGTACTGGTACCAGTTGATTCCAGTTAAGTGCATTGGTTTCAATATGGAAATGTGTATAGCGGAATCAACTGGAATCAACTTGATTCCAGTTGAGAATTGCAACTGGTATCAGTTAATTAGACTAGGCCAACAGTTACCATCTCACATACTTGTATGCAGGAATAATAATAATAATAAATAATGACCTGCACATATTTAAAGCTGAGATCTTATTCTTTACTCTAAGGCACATGCCGAAACTTTTTTTCTGGGTCTTATTGTTTAAGACTGAATATAGGGCTCAAACTGGAATATCGGAAGGCTTATCCGCACTATACATAAAATAATGGCCAAAATACGTTTTCAACTTTTGTTTATTTCAATCTTAATTTAACATGCTAAAAATTACGTACATCTATTCGTTTGATAAAGTAAACTCCGTTGAATTGCGTGTAAATAGAATGGGTGTATCATAATCTCAACTTGAAATTGAATTTAGATGTTTTCAACGCTTGAAATGTACCAGTTTATAAGGTGTTTTTCTGCTATAATATGCCACGTTTTATTTTTACATTCGAGACTCTAGTAAAAGCTTTTATCTAATTTATCTATTCTTTATCACCCATGTTATACACATTCATTTTGGGGTTTTTTTTTAATGACACCATAGTGCGAATTCTATTGTTTTCCGGGCTAACTTCACCGAAGTTGCGCTATTGGTCGCCAAAAGTAGCCCAATCAGAAGGTCGCCATCGGACTTTCGTAATCTGCCGCGACTCCCGAATTTGGTAAGTATTTGCAATTATTTGCTTTAAAAACCAAGAAAAAAGTAAACATTTTCATTATTTTAAGATAAAATAATGTAACTATTACATTGTGTTGATTGAATGTGGGCATAATGTTGAGAATCAGCTAATATATCTGACTGATTGTATCGTGTTTTTTTTTTTTACATCAGTCCAACTAGCTCACTTTTTTGTTTGTTTTTGGTCTGTGTCTGTCATGTGTGTGTGTGTGTGTGTTGAGTTATGGCAGGCGTGTATCAATCAGATATATGATTTTTTACGTCTGGATCTGGGACCAAACTTAAACGATTCATATGTGAACTAGTCTCTGAAGAAATTAATTGTGTGCATTTTTTTAAAGAGAAGGTCCATTGAAATTTGGAAAATAGGCAAGTTATACTTATACGGCGCTAGACTAATTCAGAATCATATTTCAGGCACAGCCACAAGTCACAACCGCACTTTGAGTTTGAAGTTTGACCTGTAACTCCAGGGTGGAGATACCCTACTATAGTACTAAAACATACCAAAAATCAACTAAATCTTCATCAATTGTTCAAATAATGGTCATGATCAGTACAATAAGGGCCCCAGAAAATTTTGAACTTTTAGCTGCTCTATCTATGGACTTATAGTACATTCTGAGGCATTTCTGAATGCGTAAACAGAACATTTATGTTAATATTTTGTCGCCTGGCTGGCAGAAGGGCGTTAGCTCGAATTTCCGGTCAAAAATGAAGCGCTAAGCAGAAGGGCGTTAGCACTAAATCGCCTCAAACTTTTATAAAACTGACTTATTTCCGAAAAACAATTGTAGCCGTGTTCTACTAAAACATTTCTATTAGTCTTTTAAGTTTTAAACCAATTTTCGGGACGGAAAGAAGTTTAAATATATCGGTAAAACAAATCTTTAAATGATTAGAAAAATAATTAGAAAAGTAGTTTTCGAATCGCTCCCGCGCTAACGCCCTTCTGCCAGCCGGGTGACGATTTCTTAGCTTTTTTTATTCAGAAGGAAAAAAGGGGGGGGGGGTGTGCACTGACTTTTATTTTATCAACTCTAGGCTAGCTCTGGACACTATCTTAAATTTGAATTTAACATCTATGATCTAGGTTAGATCTCTAGTCTAGGTCTAACTCAAGAGACTGTTATTAGACTTCTTTTCCACCTTTTCATTCCTTCAGCCGTTCAGGAACACCCTATTGCCATCATGCCATTACCAGCAACTGATGATTATTCAGCCGTCCAGGCTTACTTCAAAGCCAAGGAATGGGCAGAGACCAGCGACTACGAGAAACTTCATCTCAAGAACATCAAAGAAAACTATGAGATGATGATTGAAGTTGGTAGGTAGTCGTCTATCGGACACAAGATCACAAGGATCTAAAATCTCTTCTGCCAATATTCTATTAATTCCTTTTTTAAAATTTGATTTGATTTGATTTGAATCGATCATATGGTTCAATTAAACCGTGATCCTGGGTCTAAGATTACATTTAAATTAGGAAAACATAGGCCTCAGACTAACCTCCATTGTTAAACCCGATTTCAAAGAAAAGCTTAAACCCATCATTGGGTTTACCGTAAATTTTAGAAGAATACATCTGCGGGGGGTATTTCACAAAGAGTAAGATCGACTTGAAGTTGGACTTAAAAATGGCAGGCCATTCATGCCACTATTTGCTCTCACCATTATGATCTTTAAATAATATTTTTTCCTTCAATAATGAATTATCAAAGAATATAAATTCTGTAGATTTTTTTACCATGATTTGTACGTCCCTTGAGAGACCAATGTCAGTAAATGGTGAGAGCAAACAGTGGCATGAACGGCCTGCCATATTCAAGTCCAACTTAAAGTCGATCTTAGTCTTTGTGAAACACTCCCCAGGCCTTTGAGTTTTGCATGCAGTGGGATTTGTTTTGAGTGAATACGAATGGGCATATACATGTAGACTCTTCGTCTTAGAACGAGTCTGAGAATACTTGATCTAGATTCTAGAATACAGCTGACTCCATTGTTATGAGCTCTGCAGTAATTGTAGATCTACTGTAGATCTACACCTAACAAAGTTAGACTAGATCAAGATTAGATCCTCCTGGATCTAAATTTGATCTTAACATGATCTAGAGCTTGAATCTAGATTTATAATCTAAACCTCAATTTTAGTAGGTGTAGTAACTTTCTTTTTACAATAAAATCTAATCAACAACTATGCAATTTGAACTTAACAATTTGATCATTAATATTAAATCAATATTAATTTTAAAGCTCATTGAAAGATTCATCCATTCACAAATGATCCAAGATAGGCCTACTGTACATGTACATGTACTTTGTTTTAATTTATTTTATATAAAAAATATTGATTTTTACTTTACATCAAATCATCTTGATGATTGTCAGGGAACATTTAAAAATATTTCAAAGTTCAAACAGGGTTTTTTAGAATATTGAACCCTTTGTGGCATTTTATCTGGAAAAATAAAAGTACATATTAGCTGAATTGTTTATCATGATTAAAAGTCTTAATACTTGTTTCCATTATCAGTCTATATTTTAGCTCTTGATTTGTTTTATTATGTATTGTACTTTTGTTTACTATTTGTCAAGTTGCCATTGTTTCACAATGTAATTTTAATTGTATTATGTAATACAGGGCTCTCTTGCAAAGCAGTTTTTTATGTACTGAAGAGGCTACCGTGTATAAAGAACAGAGAATAAATGAATAAATAAGATGTCTTTTATATACAGGACTGCAGGTCAGTCCCCCAGTTTTCATGCGACCTCGTCGCGGAAGGAAGAAACAGATCATAGAGGAGAGTGATAGCGAGGATGAGGAGTGGAAGCAGAAGAGGGCCAAGAAAAAGTCAAGAGGTTGGTCTAGGTTTATCTGTCTAAATATTAACACTGTAGCAAACAAATTGTAAACAGAGTGAAATTGCTTTTTTTAAAACTAATTGATTAATATAGAAATTCTTTATCCGATTATGGTTCTCAATACTCAATATTAATATGTAAATGTTCATAGCAGATTATATGTATAGGCATAGTGGTAAAGTACCTAGTGGTAAATTAGCCTTATGCTTAGCATTTTATCCAATGAAGTATACTACTACTACTAAAACCATCACCACCATCACCAGTACTACAACTACAGCTGCTGCTACGACTGAGAATACTATTACTACTACTACTCGGTGGCGTACGCAGGATTTTTTTCAAGGGAAGTGTTTTAAAATTTGAAAATCGCGCCGACTGATATTTCGCTCAGTGGGGGGTTTTGCCCGAAATTTGCAAATCACGACGACCGATGTTTCGCTCAATGAGGGGAGGAGGGGAAGGAGGAGCACTTTTTCCTTTTTTTTTTTTTACACTAACAGAAAAATTGAGGGGGTTTAACCCCAAACCACCCCTGCGTACACGCCTGCTTATACTTCGTAGAAGTAATAACAGTAGTAGAAGTAGTAGGAGTAGTAGTAGTAGTAGGAGTAGTAGTAGTAGTAGTAGTAGTAGTAGTAGTAGTGGTAGTGGTAGTGGTAGTAGTAGTATTAGTGGTAGTGGTAGTGGTGGTCGTGGTCGTGGTAGTGTGGTGGTGGTGGGGCTAAGATCTCTCAATTTAAAGTGAAGTGTATAATTTCAATTTTTGGAAAAATTTAACTATTTGCATATTTATGGTAAATAATGCAAATAAGGTCATAAAATTCACATTATTACCCATAAATCGTATATTCTTCATATTTAAACATTTCATTTGTTTTCACTACATATATTCTTTAGACCATTTGGAATAATAATACAACAAACAAATTTGGAAGAGCCAGGTTATTCCTTATGCTATTTATTGTTTTGATAATTTCTTATGTATTTCTTTGTTTTCATGCCTCCGCTAAGCATTATGTTTTCTGGTTGTCTGTCCGTCCGTCCGTATGTACGTCCCGTTCTCGTGATCGCGTTATCTCAAGAACCGATTGATGGATTACCGCCAAACTTTGGTCATGTATGTTTCTAGCAGAGCTAATGAATAGATTAGATTTGGGGGTTACGAGGTCAAAGGTCACAGGGCTCATTATATATACAAAAATAGCTTGTGATCGCGTTATCTCAAGAACCGATTGATGGATTACCGCCAAACTTGGGTCATGTATGTATCTTGCAGAACCAACGAACTGATTAGATTTTGGGGTCACGAGGTCAAAGATCACAGGGCTCATAATGTATCAAAAATACCTTGTGATCGCGTTATCTCAAGAACCGATTGATGGATTACCGCCAAACTTGGGTCATATATGTATCTTGCAGAGCCAATGAAGTGATTAGATTAGGGGGTCAAGTATAATTCAACTATTTTGGCCCCCAAAACAAACACCTTAACTATAAACAAGACCAAATAACCAATGTTTTATCACTTTATAGGAAAAATGATATTTCCATATGTTTTGTACACAAATCACAAAAATGAGCGATTTTCGGGCTGACAAGACAAAAGGTCACGTGACTTTGTAACGGTAGGTCGGATTTTTGAAAATTTGATTTAAAAAATGCGCAAGACTCAAAAGAAAAATAGTCACCAAGCGGCGGGGCGTCATCCTTACGCGTTCCCGAACAATCAGAAAAATTGCAGATTAGGGGGGGGGATAATGGCCCCCTCCCCCCTCCGACCTGATTAGGGTGAAGCTAATGTTATGAATCCTTCATTACTCTCTTCATCTGAGAAATTCTGTGTAAAAAAAAAAAGTAGGCCTATTATATGACTGTATTCCCAATCTTGCCCTGAGCGATTCCTACTTTTTGCTTTGAAAGGTTGGTAGGTATCTCTCTATATTTCCTGTCTTATCTATTTATTGGTGTCTATTAATCCTGTATCAATTATATATATAAGAATATGTTTGCTTGCTATTTTTGTACATATGAATCCCTTTCATACAGCACACATCTCCATCTAGTGAGCCGTGAAACGAAAAGAAAATTGGGATCTGGATAGATAATAACCGTTTCTTGTAACATGTAAACTATAAGATGAAAGTCTAAATCATTTTGAAAAGGATAAATTGGGAATAAACTAAAAAAATTTGTGCATATTTTTATTTCAGATAGGAGAAAGGAGAAACCCCAACCATCCCCAAGACAATCTAGATACCCGAGGAGAGCAGTGAGCCGCAAGTCTTACAAAGAAGAACATGTTCCTGATGGTTAGCTTGCAGCTTTAACAAATTTGTACTCTAATGAACCATGTAACATCAAACCAAATACCAATCCCTTTTTGTTTTTGTTGAATTCAAATAATATTTTGCCTTTTGTTACGTTTCATGAAATCAGTTAACATAATATCATTATGATATCGTTGAGAAGTTGACAATATTTATGCACAGTCATTGATTATAAAACATTAATACACGCTTGTCATAAGCTATGTTATATTGTGATCTAAGATATTTTAAATAAAAGAGTTTGTTTCTAATTGTACCTTATCGTTTTCTTGTTGTTTTCAACCTCATTCAAAACAAATTATATTCCATTCAAACACATGTAATAATTACATAACTTTGAATCTGATGGAGATGACTTCATAAAAATAATTATAAATGTGAACCTGTTTGTCATTCTCAATAGATTCTGGACTCTATAGATGTGAGTACTGTGGATCTCTCTACGCTATTCCTCTTCTTTTAACAAGGCATCTAAAGTGGAAACATGGACACTCTGGTATCGTCCCAAAGGCAAGTGCATCAAAGGAAGACATTCTACAGTTTATTAAAGGAGAAATCAGATGTAGTAAATCAAGAATTATGAAAATAGAAGGAAAAAAACCCTGTGTTTGTGGTCAATGTGGCAAGGCATTTAATCATAGGAGTGATCTCGCACGACATGTACGCATCCATACAGGTGAGAAGCCCTATGTATGTGATCAATGTGGTAAGGCATTTAAACAAGCTGGTAATCTCAGAACACATAAACACATCCATACAGGTGAGAAGCCCTATGTATGTGATCAATGTGGTAAGGCATTTAATCATGCTTGCTATCTCACAACACATAAACGCATCCATACAGGTGAGAAGCCCTATGTATGTGATCAATGTGGTAAGGCATTTATTCAAAAACTAATCTCACGGCACATAAACGCATCCATACAGGTGAGAACTCGTATGTATGTGATCAATGTGGTAAGGCATTTAATCATGCTTGCTATCTCACAAAACATAAACGCATCCATACAGGTGAGAAGCCCTATGTATGTGATCAATGTGGTAAGGCATGTAATCAAGAAGTTCATCTCATAAAACATAAACGCATCCATACAGGTGAGAAGCCCTATGTATGTGATCAATGTGGTAAGGCATTTAATCAAGAAGCTCATCTCACAGCACATAAACGCATCCATACAGGTGAGAAGCCCTATGTTTGTTATCAATGTGGTAAGGCATTTATTCAAAAAAGTAATCTCACAAGTCATGAACGCATCCATACAGGTGAGAAGCCGTATGTATGTGATCAATGTGGTAAGGCATGTAGTCGAGCTGGTGATCTCACAAAACATAAACGAATCCATACAGGTGAGAAGCCCTATGCATGCGATCAATGTGGTAAGGCATTTAATCAAAAACATGTTCTCACAAAACATGTTCTCACAAAACATAAACGAATCCATACAGGTGAGAAGCCCTATGTATGTGATCAATGTGGTAAGGCATTTAATAAAGAACATGTTCTCACAACACATAAACGAATCCATACAGGTGAGAAGCCCTATGCATGTGATCAATGTGGTAAGGCATTTAATCAAGAACATGTTCTCACAAAACATAAACGAATCCATACAGGTGAGAAGCCCTATGTATGTGATCAATGTGGTAAGGCATTTAATCAAATAAATAATCTCACAAAACATAAACGAATCCATACAGGTGAGAAGCCCTATGTATGTGATCAATGTGGTAAGGCATGTAATCAAGAAGTTCATCTCATAACACATAAACGCATCCATACAGGTGAGAAGCCCTATGTTTGTTATCAATGTGGTAAGGCATTTAATCAAAAAAGTAATCTCACAAGACATAAACGCATCCATACAGGTGAGAAGCCCTATGTATGTGATCAGTGTGGTAAGGCATTTAGTCAAGCTGGTGATCTCACAAAACATAAACGAATCCATACAGATGAGAAGCCCTATGTTTGTTATCAATGTGGTAAGGCATTTAGTCAAAAAATAATCTCACAACACATAAACGAATCCATACAGGTGAGAAGCCCTATGTATGTGATCAGTGTGGTAAGGCATTTAGTCAAGCTGGTGATCTCACAAAACATAAACGAATCCATACAGGTAAGAAACCTTATGTATGAGATCAATGTGGTAAGGCATTTAATTAAGCTGGTGATATCACAACACATAAACTGAAGGAAAAATTGAAAAGGTGAACAACATTTTAAAAACATGGAAAATGAGATGGCTTACATGCTATGGGAAAATAATCATTATAAAATGCTTAATTGTACCTCAAATCGTCTATGTAGCAACAGCAGTTCCGATGCCAGAATATATTTGCAAGGGATTAAATAAGATTATCTAATTCTATTTTATGGAACTCAAAGTGTGATTAGGTTAAATGTAATATTTGTAATAGACCACATGTGGAAGGAGGTCTTGGGATGGTCGATTTTTATGCGAAATCAAAATCACTGAAACTATCATGGATATATAAATATTTTAGTATTGATGATACAGTATGAGTAATTGGGTATGGAAAACTCTTTGCTCCTTTTGGATGAGCCACCTAGGAGAAATTCCTTATTGTCTTCAACTTAATTGTCATCCAAAACACATGATTGATTTATGTAGAAAGAAAAAATTACCAATATTTTATACTGATTTACTAGTTACATGGGCTGAACTACGTTACATAGATAAATTGAGTGTTAAAAATGTTTACAATGAAACACTTTGGAATAATAGTAACATTGTAATAAATAAGCATCCATTAAATTTTCATGAAAGGAAGGAAGCCGGTATTTTTCAAGTTAAATATGTAATATATAAAGGTAAATGGAAAGATGCTTCCTGTTATATAGTGACTCATTAGATGTTAATAATTTATTGTTTGCATTTAAATTAGCCAAATTAAGAAAAGCATTTCCTAAATATTGGTTAGAAAAATTGAGTATAAATGACAAATATGATGACCTCTTTAGTTTAACCCAGAGGAGATTGAAACCTCTGTCGGAGAATGTATAAATGTAACCTGTACTAAAGCTAAGAATTATTATTTATTGTTGTTAGAAAAAAAGAAAGTTAATCTGTTCACATTCAAAATCTGACAAACGGTTAGACCTGCCAGAATCTTTTGTATGGGACGACATCCTCTATTTAAAAAGATAAAAGATAACAGGGTTAAACAGCTTAATTTTAAACTCTTCCATAGAATACTGCCCTCTCGAGACAATCTTTATAAATGGAAGCTTGTAAATTCAAATCAATGTGAAACATGTAACGAAATTGAGACTATTGATCATATTTTGTTCTATTGTAAAAGGATTCAGGTTTACTGGAAATTATATCCAGGATGATCTACTTTATGTTTGAAGAAGAAATAGTAATAAATATGGAAATGTTGTTAATTGGGTTAAAAAAAGTATATAAAAAAGTTTGAATTAATAAATTTTATTATATATTTTGCACAGGCTACCGCGTACAATTATTATTTAAGAAACAGATTTAAAAAATTTGCAGCAGGATAAGAAAAGGCTGATCATTGAATTCATTTCATCGTTTAAGAGTTATCTGAAACACTCGGGAATTTAAAAATTCAATTAAAGAATTAATGATGTAAAAAAAAAATGTAGTGCTAGTATCTCCTTGGTATTATATTTCAATTGTTGGTTGAATGTTCGGTGCTGGTTAATATTGAAATGTTTAACTTATGGACAGATATGATGTTTGTTATGTGCTGCGTTTTATATTGAAGATTTATTAAAGTTTCACGACTTGTTTTTGTAGACGACTTTTATTCAATGTGATCAACATCAAGTTCATATATTTGCTTGTATTGTCATTGGAACAAGGGCTCAAATGGTTCTAATAATACGTTTCCGGAAATAAAGGGGGAAAAAGAAGCGACATTGTAGAACAAGACTAGTGACCGAGTCCGAGAGAAGAGAGAGAGAGAGAGAGAGAGACGCACACGAGAGTAGGAAGGGTGAAGGAGAGAGAGAGACACACACACACACAGATGAGTAGGAAAGGTGAAGGAGAGAGAGAGAGAGGCGCACACATGAGTAGGAAGGGTGACGGAGAGAGAGAGACACACACATGAGTAGGAAGGGTGAAGTAGAGAGAGAGACACACACAGATGAGTAGGAAAGGTGAAGGAGAGAGAGAGACGCACACATGAGTAGGAAGGGTGAAGGAGAGAGAGAGACGCACACATGAGTAGGAAGGGTGAAGGAGAGGGAGAGAGAGAGACGCACACGAGAGTAGGAAGGGTGAAGTAGAGAGAGAGACACACACACAGATGAGTAGGAAAGGTGAAGGAGAGAGAGAGACGCACACATGAGTAGGAAGGGTGAAGGAGAGGGAGGGAGACGCATACACGAGTAGGAAGGGTGAAGGAGAGGGAGAGAGAGAGACGCACACATGAGTAACAAGGAGAGGCCGGAGAGAGAGACGCACACATGAGTAGGAAGGGTGAAGGAGAGAGAGAGAGAGAGAGAGAGACGCACACATGAGTTGGAAGGGTGAAGTAGAGAGAGAGACGCACACAATGTCATGAGTAGGAAGGGTGAAAGAGAGGGAGGGAGAGAGAGACGCACACAATGAGTAGGAAGGGTGAAGGAGAGGGAGGGAGAGAGAGACGCACATGAGTAGGAAGGGTGAAGGAGAGAGAGACGCACACAATGTCATGAGTAGGAAGGGTAAAAGAGAGGGAGGGAGAGCTAGAGAGACGCACACATGAGTAAGAAGGAGAGAGACGCATTCAACACCGAACTTGAAATCACTCAATGAGTAGGAAGGGTGAATGAGAGGGAGTGAGAGAGAGAGAGGGGAAAGAGAGATTGGGGATATAATTTGTAAGAGATCGGGCCGGGAGAGGGGGAGTTTGCATGGATAGAGTCACAGAGAGAGAGAGGGGGGGACAGAGAGTATGGGGGGGGCGCATTGATTATAAGTACAAACAGCTTAGAATAGCGGAGATTAAGATTGTGGAAAAGAGAGAGAGAGAGAGAGAAGAGAGGGGGATTATGTGAACGAAGGAAATACCTTTATTAATAAATTCAGTATTGCAGAAAAAAAGGTTTTCTCAAAAATAATGAATTAGTGCAATAAGTGACTTTTACATCTTCCTTGCTGAATTAACGCATTACATATAATTATGTATATATATATATATGTATATATATTTATTTATTAATATTTTACTAAAGGGACATTTGGAGTGAAAAAAGGAGTCATTATAAGTAGACATTGTCATTAGGAGGACAATTTGGTGTCCTCTTAACGTTTTATTTCTCATAGAAGGCCTATTTTTTTATTTTTTTATCTCTCTCTATATATGTAATGTTACTAAAGGCGTCACTGGAGGGACATTGGAGTGAAAAAAATGAGTCATTAAGTAGACATTGTCATTAGGGTTAGGGTTAGGGTTAGGGTAAGTTTAGGGTTAGGGTTAGGTTTAGGGTTAGGGTTAGGTTTTTTATATATACACTTGTGTATATCCCAGTTATATTACTTTTCTTCCCCCTCTCTCTCTCTCTCTCTCCCTATACTATATTGCTTGCACATTAAGATCTGTTGTTCAATGTAGTAATACTAGTATCATTAAAACTTGAAAAGGCCTTATGGGCTAAATATCACTAAATTTGTCCAACAGAGTTTTATTCATTTTCTTTCTTTTTCATCTTAAATTTATATGTACATGAACATGCATTACAGAAATTATAATAAGACACCAAGATTTCGAAACTTGAGTATAGGTGATGCTTTGATCGCAACTCACCACTCATTTTCTGCACCTGCATGTTCAAAGCTAGTTTGCAAGCACAGACTGACACTTAACATAAATTTCCATAATGCCATAAGCGTAGCCTAACTTTCTCTGGCTGTGTCAAGATCGAGCAGCTACAGTACTAGGCGTATGCCAAACAGTATAATTATAGTCTCAGGGTTCAGACTGACAAGGGATTGTGCCTGCAAACTACACTGAAAAGCTAAACTTCGGGCAGCTAAGTCAAGACTGCTGGGCTAGCATAAATAGCTGTTTTCCAAACTAGTCGGGCCTGCTGGACTAGCTAGTAGCCTGCTGGACTAGATTTTGATTAGTCCAGCACGCTTGACTACTGTGATTTGTCCAGATTTACAATCTACTTCTCCTTGAACTCCTTCCTCCCCAACAAACAAAAACACATCTTCTTACACGATACTGTTGTATATTACATGGATTGGGAAATTTGTTGGAATGTTAACATTCAAGCTAACAACATCATACAATATATTTAATAACCATGCACTGATACCAAGTCATTTTATACTGCTGAATCCAGAACACCTCTAGAGATAACGCTACTGATGTATATGCCTTTTTACCCTCCCCTCTCCTCGGGCACATGTATAGGTAGGCGCCTAGGCGGATTCATCTACAGGGAGGTGATGTTTTGACTAATTAAAAAACGTGTAATCCAAAGAAAATCAATGAAAAGAAGTTGATTTTATATTTGTGAAACTAATTTGTATAGTAGGGACATGGCCCTGGGAAGCGGGGGTGCTGGGGGTGCTGCAGCACCCCCGGAAATTTTTCAGGGGGTGCTCAGCACCCCCTGCAAATTGTTGTGTATGATATATTTAATGTATATCATAATGCTTCGTTTACGAAATTGTCACACAGCCGACAGCCACAAATGACGCTTTTTTCCACAAAATCCTATAACATGTATCCCTAGCTGGCACGCGACCCAATAATACTCGCGACAAAAGCATACCATATATTTTTATGTAACAAGTCAAAGATGTATATAGCACACGTTAATCATTTTCTTTAATACTGTGGAATAGGGGAAATTCGACAACATTAATAATAAAAAAAATAATCGGCTCCGATCGTAGTCAGCATGCTGCATGCATAGCAAAAAAAAGTCTTAAATTTGTTTCCAGGTTCACAGACGGCCCAGCTGCTCCATAAGCCAAACAGACATGACTTTTGTTAATGAGTAGAAGAAATGGTGGTGTATGTTATTACATTATATCGGGTGGCCCCCCAAAATCGGAATACATGTAGTTGACTTTTTAGGACTTTGCTCTGATCAACAGTTATCTTTTTTCACCTTGCTGGATAAAACAACTTTTCAATACCTTTTCAACACCAAGATCATTACATTTGGTTGAAAATTTTTTATTTTACGAGTAATTTCTTATGGATTGTCATTTTCGAGATTTGCCATTGATTTGTCATCGTGCTTCGAAACTCTGGAAATCGGGCAAATTCCGAAAATGACAGTCCATTAGAAATTACTCATAAAATAAAAAAGTTCTCAACTAAATTTGATTATCTTGGTGTTATTATAATAGGGACAAGGTGCTCTATCCAGCAAGGTGAATTGGTCAAAAAGATGATTAGAGCTAAGTCCTGAGAAATCGACTGTATCGAGTGTTCGTGTTTTTTTTTGTGTGTGTGTGTGTGTGTGTGTGTGTGTGTGTGTGCCACCCGGTATAATGATGCATAATTTCTGGGTTATTCGTTACCGTACACTCTTTCGAAGAGAATTGTTTATTAACTTTTTGTATTCATCGTATAAATATCCATGAAGGTTTCACACAATGAAACAGTATTGTTACAAAAAAAAAGGTTAATTGTGAGGAATATAATGACATAACCGAAGCATGTTTTAGTATTTGTTTGTACATGTCAGGTGCTATTATGTTAACTAATACTTTGCTTATCTATTTCATTATTTTTCCTCACAAATTACATGTATTAACTTTTCAGTACATGGTTTTCACTGTAGAAACCTTCAGGACGATTTCTTCGATGAATGCAAAGAGTGGCATAAACAGAATTTCGCCTCGTCACGCAAAACGAGACAGAACTCTTCATTTACAAAATCAAATTAATATGATTTAAATTCAAGGAGCAACATCAATAGTAATCATTCCAGTTTAACATAATGGCAAATACACATACTTGCTTTTTGAGCAAAGCCTTGTGAAAGTTCATATCATGTATATATATTTTTTCTGCCTGTACCATGTTTTAAATTAATACACAGACTGTATTACGTCTTTGATTTTCTCTTGTAAGATCCAACTGAAGGGCATGGAGGAATATCCAGTGGAAAATTATTCCAAGCAGTGGGACCAAACAGTTGATATTATGAACTTACTTACATCTAGATGAATATTTCTTCTCCAGAACTAAACTACATTTCGTAATTATCATTGCTGGTCTGTAAATGAATGCTCGAAGATGATTGAATGCCTACAAGAATACGAGATGTAATAAAAGGCCAATAAATCAACTCAGTAGTAAGATATGGGAGAGATGCATCCACTTTCTTACTCTCTCGCAAACTCTTAACTCTCTGAGATTCATGCCATGAGCAATTAAGTTTGAATAATCAAAATATTGTGCATCAATCTATGACGTAACATCTTAAACATTTTGTTGAATTATAAATAAATTATGCAGTTTTGTTTGAATGGAAAGATAAACACCTACACACTGAAACATCGCTGAAGTAAAATGTATCTTTCTGAACATTTGAGAATTGAGAACTTGATAAACTATATTGTTACAAACGTTGTTCAGGCTCAGCCTCATAATGCCCTGCCGCGCAGACAGATGATTATTATTTAAAGGCGAAGACTGATTGCTGTAATAAAGTTGAAGCTATGTTTAAGCTGGTACTATTTCATAAAGGTCAGATAAGTTTTATTCATTGTTTTCCTGACTTTTAGTGATTGTCAAGTGGTGATCACATGAAGCTAATAGATGTAGAAAAATTAAATTGCTTAAATTGCCAAGGAAGGAAACCATGGATAATGGGATAATTGGGATATATGCAAATTATGGTTAGACGATATTGGGCAGGAAGGTCAGCTTGCTACAACTTCTGTAAACTATTCAGGGGCGGATCTACGGGGGTTAAGGGTTTACCCCCTTGGGCTGCCAAAAAAAGAAAAAAGAAGAAGAACACACACTGGAGAGAAACCTTTCAAGTGCAAATATTGTGAGAAGATATTCAACTCATCTGTTAACATAACCAAGCACATGATAACTCTGGATATAACTGTGTATTAAACTGTTACTTGATTTAAAAAGACGTTATCATGCACTGCTTTTTATGGACTCCATTGTGTTAGTATATATGCCAGGAAAACATCACTTACGGGCCGGGGGTTCAAAATAGCAACAACAAAAAATCGCCTCGCCGCTTGGGTCAAACTGTTAAAACTGTTACTTGATTTGAAAAGACGTTATCGTGCACTGCTATTTATGGTCTCAATTGTGTTAGTAGATGCCAGGAAAACATCACTTACGGGGGTTCAAAATAGCACACACAAAAATCGGCTCGCCGCTTCGCGGCTCGTGGACGATGCTCTGCATCGTCATCTGGTCAACCCCCCCTTAGCAAAAAGCTAGATCCGCCCCTGTTATTTAATCTTCACAAAGATCAATCACTCAGACGAACATATTAGCACCAGACGGGAAACAGCACCTTGACATAATGACTTAAAAAAAAGAAAGAAATAAGGAGAAGAAGAAGAAGAAGAAGAAGAATATATATATATATATATATATGTCAGAGTTGAGAATTCTCGCACTTTTATATATATCTCACTTTTATATATACGTAATATACTTTTATATATCACTTTTATATATACGTATATATATCTCAGCACCCCCGGTGAAAAAATCGTTCCCAGGGCCCTGAGTAGGGATATCATAACGTTTGGAGCTAAATGGACCCTATTGGAATTGAAGAAAATGCATCAGTCATGGTCTGTGCACACAAAAGGTTACATATCCCGTATCTCTGTGCAGCTGGTAGCTCTGTGCATCAGGTATCATTCCACCACTGTGAATTATATTAAAGGGCAATCTAATCCTTGTATTAAGTTGATTTATCTGAAAGCAGAAAAATAACAGAAAAAGAAAAGCAAAAGCTTGAAATGAATCGGACCAATAGTAAGGAAGTTATGAATGTTTGAAATATGAGATCACTAAGTCTATGCGAATCTCAAATTGGTAGTTCGGTCAGTGGATTGTGGCGTAGGATGTGGATAACTCTCCCATTTGCCGTGTACAACAATATCATTAATTTCTGTTTTTCTCGTAAGTTCCTTCTCCCTTGGGGCACTACTCAAAATATATCATAGATAACATTTTATTATAGGTCCTTTAAAAAGAAAAAAAAAAACCCTCCTGAGCCATGAATTTTTGAAATATTTAAATTTTAGTCATTTTATATGTTGGAACAGATGGAAAAGTAGTCCGACACTACATCACATTGACATTACCGCTTCAGCCAATTTGAAGTGCCCATAGTATAGTGATTACAACTTTCAAAAAATCATAAATTTCTTATATTTAGTCCGATTTAATTGAAACTTTCATCAGTTTGCTTCTCTGATTTTTCTGCTTTCTTTTAGATTATAGTAGTCTATTTGGGTTGGATTTCCCTTCAAGTGCATGGACCGTGACAGAGACTATAGGCGACACAGTTCTCACCTGAATCATCTCACCAAAAATTTTCGCTCGGGTGGTCTTACATCTCGGATACGCGGGGATAAGATTGATCAATCTAAACGAGTCTTATATGGGTGGAAAGATAAAATTACATAGAAAATGACTTTCTCAAACTAAAAATTAGAAGAAGGCGGTCGATGTCAAATTGTGACATGGTAATAAAGCTCTGTCGCCCGACCCATTGATTTTACACAGAAAACGAGCTGAAAATAACAGTAAATTGACTACTTTAACAAATAAAACGCGATAGTAAGCAAATAATTACCGTTGGTGAAGGTGATGGGACAAACTATCACTTTCGTGGCGATCTGGATGTAGCTATCTTTCCGAAGCGAAGCTGAGGAAAGATAGCGTATATACATTCAGATCGCCGAGGAAGTGAAAGTTGGTCATCGCCTGAAATCATCAAAAGGTGATTATTTGCTTTATATTCCACATCGGAAACATTTCACTTCTTCCGTCATTTTAGAGCAACAAGTCATCAATTAACATCTAGCAAAGGGTGTACGATACGTAGTACAGTGCATGCAGTACTTACGTATACGCAACGTATACAATCTTCAGTGAAAGTGCGTTGCACTGTGTAGATAGTACTACGTTGCACTGTGTAGATAGTATTATATACCTCACTTTAGAAATCTAGCCATCTGATTGGTCGAAATTGGAGTCGTGATTTTAGCCATGCCCGCCTACAAGTCAATCGTCTTTTAAAAAGTGCGCTCATACCCGCCTACCAGTCAATAGTCTTTTAAAAAGAGCCCTCATACGCGGCTACCGGTCAATAGTCTTTTTAAAAATGCCCTCATGCCCCGGTTAGCTGGCCGCATAAATACATTTTGCTGCGATCCCATTGGTTTACGTGTTAAAATTTTCTTTGTGCGAGCGCGGATACGTACCATACTGTGCTTTTTGTCTGCGATTCCCAAATGATTGTAAGATTCAGTCATCTTTCCAGCGAAGATTAACAGACAGCAGTGTCTCAGATTTTCTGTGATGTTTTAACCAATCTTTACTCAAGAAATTATAAGGTAAGATTTCTTGGTAGAATTTTGTGTAAATTCGGTATATAAAAGATATAATCACTGCTTTAATATTCGAGGCATATTTGTTTTTATAGGCTCTCGCGGACGTTACATCCTGCCATCACCCCTCGGCACGCCTCGGGGTGATAACAGGATGTACGTCCCCTTGAGCCTATAAAAACAGCTATCCCTCTCATAGCAGTCATTATATCTATACTACTATCTACACAGTGTAACGAACTTTTCTTCTCCCATCAATGATGGGCGAACTATCTTTCATCACGTGATTAACTTTTGACCAATCGTAGAGCAAGATTCTTAGTATGTGGAATAAAATAAATCATAATGAAATTGTAATTTGTTTGCTTTACCCGAAAGAATATAAACTTTGTCGTATTATATACTAGTCAAACTAGGCAAAATATGTGGTACTTTTAGCAGAATGAAGATGGATGTAAAAAAAGACGTGTTTTTCACGTCATTCTCCATAGAACATTTGTTGGTAATAAACAAGCACTCAGTGTTGAGTGACCCAAACGTTTTGATATGAAGCTTTATTTCATCCTTTATCTCTCGGATATTCGATATAAAACACTAGCTATATGTATTATTACACTTTCCTCCCTCGGGCATATGTAGAGGTAGGCAAGCAGGCACACCCGCAGGGAGGTCGTTTGACCGGCCACCGAGTTGACCACGTGCTCTTTGGAGTAAATAAAAACGACAATAAGAATCGCCAAATTTGTATAAACACGTTATCAAAATAAAAACTCAATAAATATACTTAACACTCAAATACTACTGCCGCATATCCACAGACAAAACGCCTGTATAATAGTCAAATTTTGCCCCCGATTTACCTGCGCCACTGCGCTGCAGGTGCCACCTTCGTACATGGGGTCAAACTGCAGGTACGTACATCGTACGCGCGCGGTCAATAATATAAATATTCATGAATTGACACAACGTCATGAACATGCATATTCATGACCTCCTTGTAGATGTGCCCAATTAGAGGCTACCGAGATGTGAAATACGAAATAGGACGGAAAGTTTGCACTCCAAACTCATACAAACCCGCGCACGCACGCGCAAGCAAGAACGCCCGCACACACAACGACATGTACATCAAAATAATTAAAGTCCCAAAATGTCATCTCTCGCAGCTCGCCTAATCGGGCAATCATCCGTTACATACCCTTGTCTCGTAATATAATTTTATATTCCATAGCCAGGCAACCATGCAAACATTTGATCATAATATATAGGCTTGTCTAATAACTTATGTTTGGTTCGCGGAATTGAACACAGGAGATCTAACAGCACGAATTCATTTCTCTTCATGCGATCAATGCTATTCATACCTGACATTAGACCTTCGCCTTAAAATGTCAAATGTCTCGTTTTTGTTAGCTCTCCATTCCTCTCTGATGAGGCTAATCTTTTGAAATTTCTACCGTCGAATTTCGGAAATACAATAAATATAAATCAACAGACCGTCATTCGTGCGTGAGTCCATTGTGAGGAAATCATATGTTTAATGTTTCAAAAGACTCGGAGCTGAGTAGAAAGAAGAACAAAACACAATGTTCATCGGAATGAATATGGCCGACTCTACGAAAATATTATTCATCTGCATTGAATTTTTCGGTAAGATATATTTCTCGCCTCATATAATGTAGACATTATGCCATTCTCTCCTTTTATTTCCCTTTCAATTCAGGGTTATGCACGTGGAGTATTACTCATGTTATTTGTCAGTAATTATAATTTGCATTCCCCTCTTTTCAAACAAATTTTAATTGTTCTTGTTCCATTTGACTTACAATTTGAATTAGAATGAAAAAGAAGAAAGAAAGTTGCCGAAAGATTTAAGAAAATGATCAAAGTTGTGTTCAGGAAAGATCGATACTCCTATCTTGGAGAATGAAATAATCTTACCATGATAAAAAGTTTATACAAAATCAGCTAAATCATGGGTGATGTCATAATAATATACAGAATAGCAAGTTCAAAATAATTATATATAATTAATTCCTCTTTATACTCTACTATTACTACCACTACGGTTACTAATATTACTGCTACTACTACTACTACTACTACTACTACTACTACTACTACTACTACTATTACTACTACTGCTGCTGCTACTGCTACTTCTACTAAAACAATTTCTTTGCACATTTCTTAGCCAAATCTAACATGTAGCATAACGGACGTGACACTTCTGTCAGCTATTTATAGACCTGTACAGATATGCTCTTAAATGTTTATTGTGTCATGCAAACCTTTGATCAGTAATCCATGTCCCATTCATATAGTGTGAAAAAATGTTCCCGAAAGATTGGATGATCTGACTAGGATCGACATCTTCTTTTGCCCTAACAATTCATTTACCTAAGTAATTCTACTTAGAGTATGCAGTTATGTACTAATTTATAGAGACGGGTTTATGATACATAAGTATAAGATCGCCAACAACTAAATTCTCCTCCGAAGCGTACTTTTTCTTTCCTACTAAAAAAATGAGAAGTACTTGTTATTCTATTTTGAACTAAACAAACCGTATCCTCTCAACTTCGTTCAAACTAGGTCAACCTGCAGCCGTCCAATCATTACTCCTGTTAAAATTAGAGTCCAGCTACTCCATTGTCTAACATTGATATTCATAGCCACCGCTCAATGGGAATTTCACTAACGGGCATCTCCGACCATTGTCCCTAGCTAGCTCACTTTGTCGGCTACCCATATGACTTTAAATAAGCTAGGTCTGTACGATAATATATGATAAGCCTCAAATTTCAAATTCATACTCATCGCCAGCTGACTAAATTAACTAATGAGCTTTAAACGTGCTGCAATCCAGGTTAACCGGTCTAATTAAGAATTCGTCCCTTGCTGTCACTAATTCGGTGCTAAACTTAGTAGACCAATATCATTGACCTTCACAAATTATCATGATATGTAATATACTCTACCTAACTGTAATCAAAGTTTCCTACTGTAGAACTTCTGAGTGGCAAGAGAGAGAGAGAGAGAGAGAGATAGAAAGAACAGAAGAATGACCAGATATAACAATTCCGGTAGCTTTTATGAGTGCACTCATCGTTAGATCAAATCTTTAAATACGACATATGTACACATATGAGCAAGGCGTTTTACTCAAGTAAAAGACTGGCTGCCTTTGTCCTTCATATAAATTCAATAGAGGCACCCACTATCTTTCAGTTTGAAATAGAGTTTAAATTGAAGTTGTTATGTACAGGAGTACAAAAAGAACTTTTTCAAGAATTAGTCCTAATACTAAAAATATTTACAATTCTACCATAACAAGATGAATTAAGCTGCAATGTTGGAACTAAAATAAGAGTAAAGCTAAAATTATAGCTAACTCTAAAGAATGCCTCATTATATGAAACTGGTTACATTTGATCATTTAACTGAGGCCCAAAGTCTCTTTGTTCCATTGTAATGACTGGATATCTTAGTTTAGTAAACCAAACCAAAAAATGAGATGAAAAAGCATGATTCTTTCTATTATGAACGTGATGAAAGTCAATATAAATCCACACATTAGAATGTTTATGTCGGTAATGAAAGCAGGTTTTTATTGTTACTTTTATAATACAATTACGTAATTGTAATACGTTTCTAATCACCCTGTCTTATAGCTCATAGATTGAACGAAACCTCAACCCAGAGAATAAGACTAGGGTAGATAATATACTGAAAGATGAGATTTATTCCTGCCTATTGATTTAAAACATTCCTTACGAAAATGTACAAGATGTAAATGAAGATATTCTGGGCATGTTGTATTCCTTTAAGCATGTCACGAGGGCGGGAATTTCTTGACAATGTGATTTTCCAGACGAACTTGTGCATGTATCATGCACCAAGATCTAGTTGGATGACTTTTTAGTTCAATAACAAAACCTTTACTTTTCAATGAGGGAAAATCATAGCTAAGAAGGCAAAAAATTATATTTGGTGAAAGATATATCAACAGGGGAATAATTGTTACCCATCTATCTAAAATTATAGAATATAACAGTTGACAAATCTATTTCATTTATGCGAAACCTTCACCTCAGAAGAGCAAGAACTTATTTATCCAATTTGAGTTCTGACAATAGATAATTTTCGTAATGTAATCAAATTAGATCTATAAATATTTGTTAAGTTATCATTTTTTTCTTCACCAGTTATGAATAATCGTACTTAAAAAGTCAGAATGTAAATTGCAAACATTAATTGTTGCTAGGTAGGACAAACATTATGGCTTGTCTTATTGAACTACACGTATTGTATGCAATTCGGATTCTGACGATTGAAAGACATTTATTCGTAACAGGTGAAGAAAGAAAAATATTTGTAACGAGGCACTTGACAAAGATTACCAAAATGGGAATTACTGTAGATTAATGGACATGCATACATTAATCCTCGCAGAATAACTAAAGTAATTTCTTGGGGTGAGGTTTCCTTTAAAGTTCATTTACACGTTATCAAAATAAACCACTGCGATTCACCGCGTGATATGTGAATTAGTGTTTATTCTGGTTTTATTTCAGGGTATGACTTATATTCACCGTAGCATTTTAATTATTTATTTATTCATTCATTTATTTTTTATCTTAAAATTCTATTATGTTTACTCATTAGGTCATTCAAGACAATAGCCCTGTTTACTAATTCTATGTAGTCCTTTCGAACAAACATTTCATATACAACATAAAAGTTTGCAAGATGCTTGGCCGACATAGCATCAACTAATGTATGCAAAGTGGATTCCGTCTGTAGATTTGCCATTTTATGCATATCAGGTAAATAAAGTGATAAACATGCATCAACTGAAATACATTATAGTAAACGGGTCTATTTTAGAAACAGTGAAATAAAGCTTCCTAATATACAAATGAGTTTCACAAATATCTATACAACATCTTTTCATTGATTTTCTTTGGAGTATACATGTTTTATGTGGTCAAAACATCAACTCCCTGTAGATGTGCCCGCCTATATACCTCTACATGTGACAGAGGAGAGGGGATGGTAATAAGGCATATAGCTAGTGTTGTATATCCCATATCCGAGAGATATAGGATGAAATATTTTGAAAGCATTTCCTGACGTTATATTTTCAAAGCTCCAGGAAGCTGAAGGTACATCAACAGCGGTTTTTCTAGATTTGTTCTGGATTCATTAGCTTTGTGATTTTACAAGCACATTTAAGCAGCAGTATAAAATGACGTGGTATACTATCAGTGGTTATTAAATATGTAATATAATGTTGATTACTGGTATGTTAAAATTCCAACAAGTTTCTCATTCCATATAATATACAACAATATAGTGTAAGAAGTTTTGTTTTGAACCTGTATTGCATACATCTATTTTAAGTTAAAAATACAAAAATTTCTATCGGAAATGCCTGTATGTATGCCTCATGCAGGAATGTGCCTTTATGCTTTTTTTAGGGAGAAGAAGTAAAGTATATTGTAAATGTGTATGCACTAGTAATCCTAGCATCATTTATTTTGTATTGTATTGACTAGGTACTAGCACCATAGCAAATATGTTCCCGAAAAACAATAGTGTCGCAACAGAGTATTGTGATGGATAAGTGGATATCTTATACCATGGTCACATCTACCTGTACAATTCTCTGCGTCTGGTCCATGGCAGATTTTGCAGAATACCACTATAGTGATATTAAAGGCCTTTATAATTATGCTCGGCATTGGTCAAAACTTCATGACATTAAAAAATATGACTTTTAGAATTCAAATATTTGCATTTTGTTGCAAATGAGTGATTAATTGGTTGCTTTTATTCATATTCAACGCAAAAATAACAAAGCATAATACATTTTTCAAATATTGACATATCTTAAGGAAATACATGTATGGAAATAAGTAATTGTAAATCATAGGAATGAATAAAATGAAAGAATTTTCTGTAAATGTATAAGATAGCTTTCATTTCTAAATTGCTATTGATTACAGTGTAATGAAATTGAAATGTTATGTGTCACATCTTTAAAAAAAAAAAAAAGGAAAAAAAAAAGAGAATCCATTGTGATAGTTATGCATTATGTTTTGAAACCAAATAATGCCATGCGGTTGGAAGAAGGTTATCAAAGAGGAACATTTTCCAAACAAAAGTTTGTTTTGTTTGCTTATGGGTTCATGGCTGTATATTCGATGAACTTCTGATGGCTACCTGTAGAGAACATTGGAAATGTAAATACCGAAAATACAGAATATACAGAAACCGAAAAAAACTCCTAATAAATACAACATAGCGATAGAGAGAGTTTGGTTCATGCTTATCGATGTACTTTGATTACCGACATTATGTCCTGGGGGGGGGGTGTTTCACAAAGATCCTAAGTTGAACTTATCTCTAAGTTGGACTTAACAATTATGGAAAGCCGTTAGCATCTTTGAAAATATTTTGTAAAAGTTATTTTAAAAGGCATAAAATGTTGATTCAAATCATTCATGTTTTCTATTATCAAGGAGATTTCATGTTCTTGATGTGGAATTTATGAAAAGTCTAAAATACTTGAATTTTCGCTTTTGAATATATTTTATTTTAAGGCTACAAATGGCTCTCTATAATTTTTAAGTCCAACTTAGAGTTAAGTTCGACCTAGGATCTTTGTGAAATACCCCCTGGTATTTATTCTATTACATATTTAGGCAAACAGTGTAAATATTCTATAACCGTCAAACTATTCGATTTGTAATCCTTTCAACTGAATCCACTATCTTTCACAAATAAAATGATTCACTTGTTTTACTGAAAGCTACACCCCCTCCCCGTAGGAAAAAAAAAACACAAAATGCCTTTAAAAAGGGAATTTTTCACTGAACTGCAAACCTGTCATAAGTGATATCATTATTTCTCAGCATTGGTAACAAATAGAGACGTGATGATAAAGAATGAACGCCATGGCGACCAGAAGTGCAATGAATCGTGCACGACATACACAATCATCATTATCCTATCAATGAGCCATGGCATGAACATCGATATTAGTATAATTGTTGACAACCGAATTCAATTCTACTATGATTAGGACAAGTCGGTGATCATAAACTGATGAATACAGTGTTGAGGCCATTCAAGACCAATATTGTAATGCTAAAATGCAACCTAAAAATAAACAGAGGAAAAAATAGAAAGATAATGGCCCCATAGTTTACGACGTCAGTATATTATCATTAAACCTCCCCCTATGTGTGCTCGCCTACCTCTACATGTGCCCGAGGAGAGGGGATGGTAATAAGCCATACAGCTAGTATTGTATATGAATATCCGAGAGGTACAGGATGAAATAAAGCTTCCAAAGATACAAATGACTTTCACAAATATCAATTCAACTTCTTTTCATTGTTTTTCTTTGAATAATAACGTGTAATTAATTGGTCAACTATATCTTCCATGCAGATGTGCTAGCCTAATTACTAAATTTCGCACAAAACTGTGGTTCGATTTGATGTTTCCTGTCGAATATATTCAAGCTTTAAAGCCCCCCTCAAGTGTTGGGAGCCCCACATGTCCCCCAAAATCTTATCTCAACATTTCACTTCAAAGTTATAATGACGTGAAAGAGGATATCATTTAACACTCACTTGTGCAAGGGTTTTCAAAATAAATGTGTTAGACAAATATTAATGAAAAAATGCAAAATATGAGTATTCTGCGTACAACAGAAAACCCAAATTGTGTAATCTTTCATCAATAATATCTTTCTTCAAACACAATTGCCCTCCTCCACTTCATGATAGAATAGAATTAAAATTTTGCCATCAAATGTTGGGGGCTCCCAACACTTTAAAGAGGCTTTAAGCTTAACAAGTCCATATGGAAGGGGGTAATGCTTTCATAAAAACCTGAAAGGTTCTGCAATGGAGACTGGATGTAAAATGAAAAGAAACACTTTTCTGTTCTTCCCCCTCTCATTCTCTCTTTCTCTCTCTCTCCCTATAATCTTTGTTCAACGTAGTATCATTAAAAATTGAGAAAGCCTTATGGGCGAAATATCACTAAATTCGTCCAACAGAGTTTTATTTAATATTCTCTTTCTGTTTCATCTTAAATATATATGTACATGTAAATGCATTACAGAAATTCTCATAAGACACCAAGATTTCGAAACTTGAGTAGGTGATGCTTTGATCACTCACACAACTCACCACTCATTTTCTGCACCTGCATGTTCAAAGCTAGTTTGTAAGCACAGACTGATACTTAACGTAAATTTCCATAAGGCCATTCATGAGCGTAGTCTAACTCTGTCAGTCTCTGACTGTGTCAAGAGCAGCTACAGTACATGACGTATGCCATACAGTATAATTATAGTCTCAGAGTTCAGACTGACAAGGGATTGTGCGTGCAAACTACACTGAAAAGCTGAACTTCGGGCAGCTAAGTCAAGACTGCTGGGCTAGCATAAAGCTGTTTTCCAAACTAGTCGGGCCTGTTGAACTAGCTATTAGCCTGCTGGACTAGTTTTTGATTAGTCCAGTACGCTTGACTAGTGTGATTTGTCCAGCTGGACTAGTTTAAGAGCTGGACTAGTTTGAGGGGACTAGCTTTTATGATTGGTCCACCTCCTTGATGAACTAAGATGAAAAGCAAACATGTGGTGTGCAACCACATGGCCCGACGTGTTTGGATTATTATTATCGGGCTAGGCAAGTTTCAAATTCCAAATTCTTCCTCCAAAATGGATTTTTGAAATCTCTCATGAACTCCACAAGTCTCGTTTATTAGGTGAAATGAGGTGAAATTCGAAATTGTTAGGCCTACCATCATATTTCTATGTACTGTCTCTATTCAGGATACACCTATCAACATCCCTCACGGCATCCATATCTTATCTCTCTGGTACTCTCACCCTTCTCTTTTTCTCTCTCTGTCTCATTGTCTCTGTCTATCTATCCCTCGTTCTCTAGCTCTGCCTTCTCTCTTTCTTTCTGTCTCTCCTCTCTCTCTCTCCGTATGCCTGTCTCCGTGTATCTCTGGCTCTCCAAACAACGAATCCCTTCCTCCCTTTTTCGAATTCCCTCTCGTCATCTCCCTCCCATCTTCATGCTCTCCCACCTCCACCATTGGTCTTTTATTCTTAATCTATACATCATTCATTATCTTGTCTTATTTTATTTAACCTTATCTCCTTTTTAATACCCTTGGTCTTCTTATTTTCTTTTCTTCTTTTCTTCTTTTTCTTCTTCTTCTTGTGGGTCTTCCTCTTATTGGAGGCCATTTTCTTATATCTTTCTTTTTTTCTTAGTTCAATTGCATGTCTATTCATGAATGAAGCATTTGATATTTGATATTAGTATTAGCTATCAGTTGAATCGAGCTTCATCATTGTCATGTTAATTCTTTTAAATGATATAGTGACGTCGTAAACTATGGAGGCCTTTTTCTTTCTATTTGTTTTCCTTTGCGTTTTTTTTTTTTTTTTGGGGGGGGGGGTTGCATTTTAGCATTACAATATTGTCCTCGAATGGCGGAAATTGTATTTTGAATAATTGATACACATCACTATTCCTACATTATTTTTTACTTGCGCTTTCTCAACACTGCATTCATCAGTTTATGATCACCTACTTATCCTAATCATAGTAGAATTAAATTCGGTTTTCAACAATTATACTAATAGCGGTGTTCATGCCATGGATCATTGAATGACTAAGGATGATATGTGTATGTCGTGCACGATTCGTTGCACTTCTGGTCGCCATGGCGTTCATTCTTTCTCATCTCGTTTCTATTTGTTACCAATGCTGAGAAATAATGATTTCATTTTGGCAGGTTTGCAGTTCAGTGAAAATGGGGGGTAGCTATAATTAAAACAAAAATGAATCATAATATAATATATACACTGTTTGCCTAAATATGTAATAGAATAAATCCCAAGACATAATGTCGGTAATCAAAGTACATCGATGAGCATTAACCAACTCTCTCTCTATCGCTAGGTTGTATTTCTTTGGAGAGTATTTTCGGTATTTACATTTCCAATGTTCTTTACAGGAAGCCATTAGAAGTTCATCGAATATACAGCCATGAACCCATAAGCAAACAAAACAAACTTTCGTTTGGAAAATGTTCCTCTTGGCTAACCTTCTTCCAGCCGTATAGCATTATTTGGTTTCAAAACATAATGCACAACCATCACAATGGATTCTCTCTTTTAGGTGTGACACAAACATTTTAATTTCATCACACTGTGAGCAACAGCAAAGTAGAAATGCAAGCTATCTTGAACATTTACAGAACATTCTTTCATGTTATTCATTACTATGATACACAATTACTTATTTTCATACATGTATATCCTTAAGATATGTCAATGTTTGAAAAATGTATTATGCTTTGTTATTTTTGCGTTGAATATGAATAAAAATAACCAATCAATCACTCATTTGCAACAAAATGCAGATGTTTGAATTCTGAAATTCACATTTTTAAATGTCATGAGGTTTTGACCAATGCCGAGCATATAAAGGCCTGTAATATCACTATAGTAGTAGTATTCTGCAAAATCTGCCATGGACCAGACGCAGAAAATTGTACAGTTAGATGTGACCATGGTATAAGATATTTACTTATCCATCTCAATACTCTGTTGCGACACTATTGTTTTTTGGGAACATATTTTCTATGGTGCTCGTGCCTAGGAAATACAAAAGAAAACAAATGAGGCTAGGATTACCAGTACATACATATTTACAATATACTTCTCCTTCCTCCCCAACAAAAAGACAAATATTCTTACACGATTGTTGCGCCACAAATTGTCGCCGCAGCACAAATTGTCGCCGTCGACAATTTGTTCCGATTTTTGCAAAACCTGACGGCAAAAATTGTCGCCACATGCACAAATTGTCGACAGCCATGATTAAAGCACATGACATTGACAATCAAGTTCAAAGCCGTAAGTGGCATAACTTCATATCATGCACACAAAACAAGCGGCCAAGGTCATGTTAAGTGTGTGTGTGTGTGGGTGGGGGTGGGTTAGGTGGAGGGGTGTGAGTGTGGATGTGTGTTAGGCGGGTGTGGGGAAGTGGGGGGTGCAGGGGGCAGGGGGCGGTCGCCCCCAAACGAAAAAGTGGAGGGGGGGCAAAACCTATTTTCGCCCCCAAAACCCAAAAAAAAAAAAAAAAAAAAAAAAAATCAGCAGTAAAGGAGTAAAAATGGTTTGTATTTTTTAACCAAAAAGAAAATAAAAAATAACAAAACCTGAATTGAATAACATAGAAATTATATTCCATTTAAAGAAAAGGAGAGCAAACAAGAATTACATTTCCTAAACATTTCGCATGCCCCTATATTTATCAATGGAGGATTTTATAATGGCGATACGCGCATATCGTGGAAATATCGTTGAAGACATGAACCCCTGAACACTGGCGTACTGATGGGGGGCTTGAGGGGCAGTTGCCCCCAAATAAAATTCAAGCGTGGTTTATTTCTAATTTGATACCAGTGATTTACAAATGTTGCTGAAATGACATGATTTTCCGGGATTTTTGCTATTGTTTTTGTAAATTATATATACTTTGTTATGCGTTTGTTGGAAAATTACTAATTCCCCCAAAATATGCTTATTTAGAAGCCTTCATGTCAGCGCCTGCAGAACGGTGGGGCTCGGGGGCTCGAGCCCCACCCCTCACTTTTTTGAGAAAGTATGTTAAAGAGAAAAAGAAAGAAAGAGAGAAAGAAAGAATGAGTATAATGCGCTATATAAGAATCTAATTATAATTATTATTTAGCCATGTAGTTTAGGGTAGCAGAACGTTTTTCAGTTGAGGGGGCTGCATTGACGTAAATTTACATGGAGGCATGCAGAGAAAGGAAGCAAATCTGAGGGGGAAAATAAAAAAACTGAGGGGAAAAAATCGGTCTCGTGGACCTTCGGTCAAATGGTCAGACCTCGAATTGGTTGTGTAATTAAATTTACTCAAGGTTCAATTTTTTAACATAAAAACACACATACCAACAAACAAAGATCCATTCCCACACCCACACACGAACACGCGCCCATCAACAAACATATACACAACACACGTACACATACCCACTCCCACACACACACACACACACACACACACACACACATCCGTCTTTTAGTCCCCTGAGAACTTTGAGTTCTTAAGTTCGGCGTGGACAATAGCAGTGGTATTATTATCATCATTGTTATCAACTTTTAAATGTAGGGGGATAATATTTCAAATCATCTCCCCACCCCACCTCATTTTTTGGAGAGGGGTATATTATATCTCCCCCTCCCACTCCCCCATCCCCAGTCATGACTCAAGTTTCTCATCGTTGTTATCTTCACCGCTACATATTCAGTGACTGGCGACAATTTCTGCCGGTGTCGACAATTTGTGCCGCCAGCTTTTGTTTTCCCGGCACAAATTGTCGCCAGGGAGGCAAAAAATTGAATTCAGCAAGACCGGCACAAATTGTCGCCGTCGACAATTTGAGCCGATGGCGACTATGTGTGGCGTCAGGTTTTGCAAAAATCGGCTGCGGCGACAATTTGTGGCGCAACACACGATATTGTTGTATATTTAAACATGGAAATTTGTTGGAATTTTAACATTCCCGAAAGATTGGATGATTTGACCAGGATCGTCACCTTCTTTTGCCCTAAAACGATTTTCATTTCTTAGAAAATAATGCATTAATCGTAATGCATCCTATGCTACAACCAAACGAAAGAACCTTTTGAACCATTTTTGTTTGGTACTAAATTCATCAGGGTACCCCAATATCGCTAGCGTTATCGCAAATTTTATAATATTTGGCTAGTAAACATATAACGTGGAATTGCCCATTATCCGAGTTGGGCATAGATTTACCCACCGTTGGTCGGTCACATAAGTACGCTCATCACTACCCGTAGATTATCATGTGATTTATGTTTCAAAGGAGAAGCCCACCTTGATATTAAGTTGGTTTTAATACAAACAGAAAAATTAGATATAAACAGGTAAGTGAAAGTTTGAGCAAAAACCGATTAAATATAAGAAAGTTTTGAATTTTGGAAGGTTCGATCAATCAAACACTTATTGGCATTTATGTGACGTATCTTGCGACTTGCGAGGTCCCCTCCTATTTGCCCTGTAATAAGAAACTTAAGATAATTTTTTGTTCATACATTCACCCTCTATATAATTATCGCAAATACGTTTTTATGCAACCAATGTATGAAAGAAATCTATTCCGTCATAATTAAGAAAATGAAAGTTTATGATATTTTTTGTACAGAGCAATTTGGAGAGAAGCTCACAAGATACGTCGGAGTGTTTTACTGATGACTATTTCTGATGAAATTTTGCTCAAACATTCGCTCTATTTGTATCTCTATTTTATCTGATTTTATTTAAACCAACATAATATCAGGGTGGACTTCCCCTTTAACCCTAATGAGGCGGGGGGGGGGCATTATGCCCCCCTCCCCTCCGCAATTTTTTGATTGTTCGGGAACGCATACGGATGACGCCCCGCCGCTTCATGACTTTTTTCTTTCGAGTCTTGCGCATCTTTTAAAACATTTTTTTTTGAAAATCGGACCTACCGTTACAAAGTCACGTGACCTTTTGTCTTTACATGTCGGCCCGAAAATCGCTCATTTTCGTGATTTGTGTACAAAAAGAGATCAAACATTGGTTATTTGCTCTTGTTTAAAGTTTAGCTGTTTGTTTTGGGGGTCAAATTAGTTGAATTATAGTTAGAAATGAATAAAACAACAAAAACAATGAAATACATAAGAAATTATCAAAACAAGAGATAACATAAGGAATAACCTGGCTCTTCCAAATTTGTTTGACGTATTATTATTCCAAATGGTCTAACAAATATATGTAGTGGAAAAGAAAGCTTAAATATAAAGAATATATGATTTATGGGTAAAAATGTGAACTTTTTGACCTTATTTGCATAATTGACCATAAATTTGCAAATGAGTAAATTTTCATAGTATTCTATATACTTCACTTGACATGCATGCAAATTTTCGCGGCGATCGGCCGTTTCACGGCCGAGATCTAAGGGGGGCCATATAAATGCCCCCCCCCCGGCCGTATTAAGACCTCAAATAGCCCGGCCTTTTTAGGGTTAATGTAACTTGCATATTCATTGGTGTCGTGCCTTGATCGAAATAAAATCAAATATTATTGTCACTACTATATTATCATCACCATGCTAATGTTGGGGGAAATCTCTACCCAATATGTGTTTAACATTGTATACCTCGTACATCTTTTTCTTATCAAGTTATTGCTACTCAAGTAAAATCATCCGGGGACTGTCCAAAATTCGTCTGTCCAACTGTTCACGATGATATCGCGGATGATGAGATCCAGCTGGAGGCTGTACAAATACCTCGTCCACCAATCGGTGATCTGCAGAAATACGGTATCAATCAAGATATTACCCACTGGTCGACATGTCAAAGACCCCTAGAAGGTAAGTTTAAGAACTTCAGTATGTTCAAGTTAATAATGTTTAGTTTAGTTTCGGTATTTTTTCAGCTTATGCCTCAGTCACATTTGCTCTACGGCTAGAATACGGCGGCCGTAGGCCCACGAAATCGAGAGGTACATGCGGCGGCCGCAGAGGATCTGCGGTGGCCTTAGGGTCACCATAGGGCGTATCCTCATCTTTTACAGGCCGTACGGGTCGCCGCGAAATTAGAGCCCGGAGTTATAACTTTTATCATTTCTAGGTTCGCCGTAGCATTATTAATTTCATTAGCACAACGCCACAGGCTATCGTCGATCCAACAGAGCAACAAAAAAAAAACAAGAGAGGACCAGAAACGACGCCCTCTCACATTGCCTGGCGAAAATCATCCAACGACGATGGAAAACGCCATAAAAACCAACAACAGCAATTAGACACGCTATAGCCATGCCGTAGAGCGGTTCCACGGCGACCATACGTCGGGCATACGGTGGCCTAGCAATTGCAATGCGACTGCCTTAGGGTCTTATGAATTACAATTGACTTTTCGGACCCCAAACAAAATGTGGCGGCCGCAGGAATTCCACGGGCGCCCTAGGAAAGCCTTAGGGCGGCCCTGCGGTGTCTTTTCGGTGTCGTTGCGGTATGTGGCACACCGCAACGCAAGGCCCACCCACGGCTACCGTACGCTCGCCGCATGCCATCTTCTACGGCCCCGTGGCAGTCTGCGCCGTGCGTGGAGCAGGTTTATATACCAGGTTTTTGTATATATGTATATTATATCATCCAAATCTGTCATATAGATTGTAGACAAAGTTATATACAGATGGCGCTGGTTGTTCCTCAACGGGTGAGGATGGGCTACCTGCGGATGCAGCTGAGGCAGTTTTTAATGAAATGTCTGTTGTGAAATTTCTTGTGAAATGTCCTGATGTATGTTGTTGTTGTTGTTATTGGTGGTTGATGGCGCTCTTCAATCTATTCAGATTATCCGCGCCAAATGTATGTGGCAAACCCCTCCTTATAATTATAATCCAGTTGTGTAGCTGTAGCGTCAGTCTGGCCGCGCGGTCGCCGTATGGTCCAACCTGCGGGCTCGTAGCGGGTAGCTTGCATCTGCCTTGGTATTTGTCAAAAAGCTTCGGCTGCCGCAGATTTTCTGTCTCCACAAATTGAAAATACGCCGTGCGGCTACCCTTACATATGGGAATGCTGCGGAAGCCCTATAATTGCTATTAGCCGTAGATATTTTAGACCTCACGGCAGCTGCGGCAAATGTGACTGAGACATTATTGTTCCATATTGCACATCTTCACATTTCACATTGTTTTTACGAAATAATTGGTATTAAAATATGAATTCTATTGTAAAATACAAGAACAGAGTAACCGTCTGGAAGCAAAGGTAAAAGGTTCATTATATGTGTCGTAGAGGGGTCGTAGTCGAGTGGTTTAAGCACTTGACTTGAAAAATGCAAAGGTTGTAGGGTCTATTCCTGACATAGCACTAATCCCTTTGGCAAGGCACTAATCTACATTTGCCACTCCATACTCATGAGAGAAATAGGTACCTGGTAGGATGACGAAAGCCTTTGTGTTATAATTGCAATATATCCTCACCATGACTATATGGTAGGAATATTCCCAAGGGAGTGGAGATGGCGCACATTGTGCGTGTAAAAATCCAAAGACAGGGGTAATAATATCCGCAAAGCGCTTAGAGATGGTAATTTCTATTAAATGCTATATACAAATACAAATAAATATTATGTTTTTCATATCCAATTGTTTGCATGCAGTGTTGATTGACAAGACCGAACTAAAAGAAGAGTGAAATGGGAAGGGGGCTATGGTGTAAGCTATCGTTGCGGATTATACGCCCCCAAAGGCTAGTGAGATTTATTTAGTGGTAATATAAATTGTCTTGTGATTATTCAACAGAAGTTCGATTGGAATGGAACGAGAATTCTAACGGCGAGGGACGAGTCGAGATCTTCTATTTCAACCAATGGGGCACAGTGTGTAATACGACATGGGACATGACGGTAAGCTGTCGTCCTGCATTCACTCAACTCTTACATTACTCGGCCTCGTTGGATGAACATCTCTTGAATTATTTATGAGATTGGTGTCTAGATTGTTTTCTCGTGTCATGCTCCTTTATTGGTGATACAATAATAAAAAAACCAATTAACGTTGAGTGGTTATTTGTTAGGAAATATGGCATTGCAATGACGTAATGCCAGATACTTAAACCTAGGGTCATTTTATATGATGGGCAAAACATTTATAATTTTGATCTTGTTTTTTCCACACACACACAAAAAAAAAATCGTCAATACTCTCTTTCTCTGTCTCTCCTTTACCCTTTCAATTGGCTTATATTAAAAATTGATAAAGGAAACATAATTTTAGAAAATATCAAACTGTCCTTGTTTAGAATTATTAATAATTGGAAACCCCTTCGTGCATCTAGGCTGCCAACGTGGTGTGCAGACAGCTTGGTTTTTGGCGGGCCTATGCCTCCGTGGATAGTGGCGTCTTTGGATCTACTGCAGGACCAGTGTGGCTCGACAAAACCGAATGTTCCGGGGACGAGAAGTCAATGTACAGGTGTAGAAAGGATCGAGTAGGGCAGAACCAATGCCAACATAAAACGGACGCTGCCGTCATCTGTGACCTTACAGGTGCGATATACTATTCCTCTTGGTCTGTATGGAAGGAACATACATTGTCAGGTTTATGACATACACACGCACACCATCGCGCGCGCACTCCCATTCACCAAAAGTATTTTTTTAAAGCAATAACAAAAACAAAAACAAAAACATGAAACCTGAACGACTTTGTATTATTTTGTCTTTCATGTGCTAGGTATTTTTTCTCCAAGGTGTGTTTTGTGTAATGCTGATTCGAAAATTAGTCATGTGTAAACTAAGCAGAACTCAATACTTTCTTATTTAGATATATATATGTATATATATATCAGTGGCTAGTGAGACAAACCTTTGAAACATACCCATCGGATGTCGTGTGTGTGTGTGTGTATTGGGTTTTTACAGACGTGTATCAATCAGATTTACGTCTGGGAACCGACCTTTAAACGTCACCATCCGAAAGACGTGACTCAGCTTCGAACCTGCGTCCTCGGCTGAATCAGTTTGTAACACTGTTAGCTGGATTACAGGCGTACGCCACAACGCCTAGTTGTCCATCAGTTTGTCCGATTGATATAATGACTTAGCCATTACACATTTATTGATGATGCCAGACAAAATCATTGTTCTCGATTTTTTTGCAGGTCAATTAATTGTTAGCACCACTGGCGGAGAAAACGGGACGTTGTTGCATTCCAACACTTCAGATTCATCTGGGTTCTATGAAGGAGCCCCGGTTAACATACCTGCGATTACTATGCACTACCATAAAGAAAGAAACACTTTGTACTGGATCCAAGACGTAGAGGGCTCTTCGTTGTGTGAACTGAGACGTATGGTTATGAATGGACGTAACCAATGGGAAACGTTTGCATCGGTCACTGTGTGCAACGGTTTGTATTTCGACATTAATCTGGAATTAGAGTACAAAATGGGCGAATACAACAGATATTAGTCATTTTTGTCTCTCTCTCTCTCCCTCTCTCCAAATTAGCAGTACCATTTGTATTTTGTTCGATTTTGTATTTGTCTCGAGTATCTGTAATATATTTTCTGTATGTTAAGTCAGTAGTTTAATTCGGTGAACCTACATGCAACAAGCACAGCTTTTAAGTAGGTTCACTTTTCATTTTTATTTATTGATTTACAGAACATTCTTTCATATCATTAATTAACAATTCTGATAACCGATTTCACCAATGCTCTTTCAGCATTTAATTGCATTACTTTTTTAACATGTTGTATGAGGATGTAAGCTGCTGAATCGATTCCAGGCTTCACTACTGTTACACACAGTGCATGTAAATCAAACGCTCGGTTCCTAATGATGGGCATTAATTACAGATCGAAAAAATGAACTCGGCCTCAAATGGCTTCTGCATCTTTTACCTGGGTCAGGATCATATTATTATACAACTGATTCAATCGAATGAGTTCATTATCATGATTATAGGCCTACGAACTATGTGCATTCAAGTTGGATATGCGTGCATCTATCGTATGAAGCAGTCATGTGGCTGACTACGATAGGTTCACACAGCTTCAACGAGAGCAGATAGATCATACATACACATACATTTTTTGTTGTTGACGAAAACAAAAAGTAGAAGTCATTTTAAGATTGGTCTATGACATCATCCAAAGCAAATAATTCCCGAGAGGGCTCACTTCAGGGCGCACAATTAAGTGCACAACGCACTTACCTCTATAAACATAGACGCGTAAAGGTTTGTTGAAATATGGCGCGGTAAACCGCCGCAAAAAAAAAGCCGCGGCGGTTTTTGTTTACGTGTAAAACGAATGGCAACTATGTAAGATTACGAAATGTAAGCGTACACTTTACATCCGCTTAAAATCCGCCGCGATTTTGCCGCGAAATATCTGAACGAGCCCTAATTCTACGAATGTATTAGCCTCGACAAATATTAGTGCATATACCTATACGCGCATTGGCGTAATTAAACATCTTTGAATAGTACTGAATCTGTATCCGGCCTTTTGAGAGGGGAAGAGGTGTGACAGTTTCAATGACAGATGTGACTGCTCTTGACTTGAACTAATTCTAGTCATGTTTGGAATACGAATGAATTTCAAGAGTATAGTTCTTTTCATGTGGTACTGAAAATGCTACTTTGATATTTTAACATTGTACATGTATAATAATAAAGAACGAGAAGTTCAGAAATTCAAATACTTTTGACCTTTATAATTATACCCAAACTCATCCTTATCTTTCACCCATAGCAGTTTAGTGTCACATTTTGATGACTTTTCATTTTTATCTGCTGATCCGGAAAGCTCTCAATTATCAATTGTACATGAGCATGATGAGCAAAGAGTGCAAAAAATTGCAGGGGAATTTAGAGTCAAATCTTGGTAAAGTACACTGTACCGTACATTAATGAGAGCAATTTCATTGAAAATAATCTTTGATGTCTCTAAATTGGCAACGCAGATAAAACTTTATAATTACTATTATCCTGTACCAATTGTCAATTTATTGTTCATTTTTGTTGTAGTAATTTCAATTCGCACTGTTTCATATATACACTTTTTTTTCTTGAACTATGAAAGAGTGGAAAATACAAATAGTTGTCAATGAGAGGAAGAAAAGACCATTAGAAAACTTTGATCTACCGTGGGTTTACAAACCCTGTTCCTATTTCTATTGCAGAATATTCATCAGTTACTGTAGATGATGCCAGTGGGCTTGTATTTTGGGTTGAGCCACCACCCTCAAGAAGAGTCAAGAAGAAAGCTATCGTTGGATCTAACCAGATTGTTACACTGCATAGATACGGACCAGGCGTACACCCAAAAACAATCGCTATCCGCAAGGCCACAAGGTAACGCAATTAATAGCACGACAAGTCATCGACTGGCGGATTTGAGCGACAGGGTAGCGGCACTTTCGGTCCCTGACTCCACCCCCCATCTTTGAAACCTAAGCGCATGCCTTTAGTTCAAAAGAATCTTTATTTGTTTGTGTAAAATAAATGGACACATATAAAACAATTCTAATTAAACGAAAATCAAATGATCAAAATTGAAAAAAACTTAATCAACTACCACAGGAATTAAAAAAACCTGACAAAAAACCCGCTAAAATAAAATAGAATTGCAACAAAAGGTGGATTACCAAGGTAAGCTAGTACAGTAGATTTTAATGACTGGATTGTGGAAATAGTTCTCAAATTCGATGGTAGTTAATTATATATTGAAGCTCCCCGCCACATACACACACGTACACAAAGAAGTTCGTTTTGTTTGATTTGGATTGAGTGGAAAGTCGGGGTGCATGCAGCAGCTGTAAATGCCATGTCATCCCAACTCATCTTTGTTCTTCATGGAAACGTAAGAACGGATACTTAAACGTGTAGTACACGACAGTCAGAGTTATCAGATCATGCCTCAGAACTTACCCATTTCGGTAAATGTAAACATACTAACCTTAGTCGAGGAGCCTGCGCCTTTGGATGTTTTTAAATAGAAATATGGCGCCATATAAATGATGTATACCATGATTATCACCATCATCAAGTAAGTTTTAAGAACTTAATAGCTTTATTCCAAGATTCTGTTGTCTTAAAACGAAAGAAGGACAATGAGAATAAAAAAAGGAGAAGGAGAAGAACAACAAGAAGCAAAACAATACTAAGAAGAAAAAAGTCACAATCACAGAATCGACTCTTAAATGATTTCAAACTGACCATTTCTCGGCCATACGGAGTAATGTAATCCTTTTCTGATTCTCGTCGGCCTGGCATCGGTCTCGCCGATTTAACAACACCGAAGCTTGTTCAACAAAATAACCTGTAGTTTTATTTAATTTTTTTGTCCTCATCAAAGACAACTGTACATCCTAAGGTATAGTCGGATAACACAAAGCAACATGGATTATACAAATGCTGTTGACGTAGTTGTGTTCTCACACACCGACACTGGCAAGTGTCTGACCTTAGACGAACCAGGTCAGTGGTCTTTCGTATTCTTAGAAGCCAGTGCCATTGCTAAGAGGAGTTTGGCCAACCTGGTTTGACTTGTGCATAACGTGGCGAACTCTGCTTTGTTGGGCAAGCAAAGAAAAAAAAATGCTCCATGTTGTAACTAACTGGAATCAGGTTGGCCACATTCTGTATATAAAAGGCTCTGCTATAAGCGCCCCGTTGGTCTTAGTATGCCATGCTCTAGTGTGGTTCAGGTTTTGATTTACATGATTAGGGGCAAGGGAATAGGATAAGGCAAATGCGGTATAGCCACGGCCAAGAAGAGAGAGTGATGTTTTCTATCCGTGGTTTGGCTTAAGACGTATATCTTGGAAGTTTCTGAATTGTGTTAAGATCTTTGTTATAAAGCTCTGAATTGTGTTATGATCTTTGTTATAAAGCTAATAAATGGACTCAGGGGTACCTCGTCCTCGTAACACAAAGTTCTATGTTTCCAAGTAGGTTAATGTTAATTTCATTCAGATAAAAGCGACCACTTCCCCTCTTTAAAAAAAAGAGGGGGGGGGGGGCTAATTGTTGATATTTTATAGACTTTTCATTTTTCAGGGTTAAAGTATACTGACCAATATCGCTACCAAGGAGTAGACAAATAACACAGTTAACACGAACACAATGACTTTCGAAAAATCATCATAGGCCAATTTCAAATTTGAGATGAAATCTTGAAAGTCCTTGCGATCGTGTACTGTTAATTTAAAATTTGGTGGCTATTGGCCTCTATGCACTGTAGACCCTTTTTTCTTCTAGGTGGTATGATGTACTACGTGAATGATCCTGGTGTCGTGAAAATGGCTCCTATTGAAGGCGGGCAGGTGCAGGTAGTCCCTTTGGACATCAGTGAAACACCAACGAGCATGTTGTTTGCATCGGGTTGGCTGGTATGGGTGGAACCCACTAATCGACGGGTTGGTCGCATCGCCTTGCGGGGAAGCTCTCAAGAGATCATATACCAGGAGCTTAATGAGGAGGTGGAATCTCCTTCGGGTGTTGCATTCATTCCATAGTCAGGAACGATTGTAGATTATTATCATTATTATTTGTTGTTGTTGGGGGGGGGGGGGGTAGTTGCGGTTGTTGTTGGTAGTGGTGTTGATGGTTTTGCTTTGCATTTAAAAGCGCTCGTCATTCAAATGTCAGTATTTGGGAGTAGCAATAAAGAAAGACGTGATCAAGTTTTAAATTACTGACACATTAGCATTTAGAATTACATGTACACAAAGAAGTAGTACGTGCATGTATGCAGCCGTGGTCACCCAATCTAAACAACGAAAGCGTGTAACTTGTGAGCCCGGTAGTGATAGAGAGAGAGAGAGAGGCATGAAAGGCAACATTTTTTCGTCACACTTATGCATTTTAAAAGGAATCTTTGAGGTAACGCATGACGGAATATAGTAAGTGTGGTTTGGTTATTTCTATGTCCAAACTATTCCAAACTATTGTTATTTACAAAGACTTGTTTGTATAAAATACAATGGTTTATTTGCACGAAAATGTGCATAAGATATTTCTTTATGGTTCATTTTTGTATTTTCAAGTTTGATTTAATTTTCACTTTAGAACGAATCTCCCTACGCTAATATTACATAAGTCAAAGATGGAAGTAGTAACGTATTATATAAGGTTCGTAATATATAAATATATATATATATATATATATATATATATATATATATTTGTTTGTTTTGTTTGGGGGCTGTAATGTTAAAGTCTAATGATAACACCTAAATGTCTTGAAAGTAATAATGTTTATATATTAATACACAGGAAATCGGAATGGACTTTCCATCATAATTTACAATCAATATGAAGACCAATACATTTTGTAGAATCTATGTGTTTTAACTCACAACCATTCATTAAAAGCCGACCAGGTTAAGCATTTAACGTATTACTAGTAATGAAATAATTATTTTCCCTAAAACTAAGGAACAACTTTAATATATGCCTGTATCCGATCTTCTAAACCACCCTAAGGCCCTGGATAAGTCCAGAAAGATTCAAGCAGTGTGAGATTTGCAGCCAATCGCCTTGGTGACTTTATCAATTAAAAAACGAATCGCATGTACTGTTGAATGTTTTTGAAGCAAAGCTATTAAAGAGTTTGTCAGAATATTACAAGTGTTGACAAACTTGATATTGCGAGAATGTACAAGATTTTTCAATAATTGTTGAAACTGAAGTGAGTGGACTTGGACAATAGTTTCCCAACTCATCCTCTTTCCCTTCTTATGTAAAGGTATTACTTTGGACAATGTAAGTTTGTCAGAGACAGCACCATTTTATAAAAGCAAATAAAATATATGAGGTAATGGCAAGACAATTACATGTATATACTTTTTTTTGTAGGACATTCGAAATTATATCATAACCCGAACTGTTTTTCGCCAGTAAGTTGCTAACAATATCCATAATGTTTGCTTTAATGACCTGGGATTTCCATTCATTACAAATGAATGAAAAGGTTAATTTATAGTCACGATCGAATTTGGGCCAGTAGTTACAAGGCCTAAATTAAATGCTTCAGGGATACCTTTGGGGATCATTTATTTCTTTTTCCTCATGAATAATTTTATGAATATATTTTTTCCATCCCTTTTGAGAACACTATTTATAACTTTGCATGTGGACTTGAGTCTTTTTGGTGAATTGGAGCACAGACGTTAGTGCATTGCGATATGTAGAATATTTTTCTTTTCTTCTTTGTCCGTTTCACTTGATTTATATTTGTAAAAAGAGACTATTTTCCTATTTGTTGATTTGAGGTAGGATCTTGTGATCCAAGGAACCTGATTTATTGTTTGATATTTTGATCTTCATGATTTTTGCAGTGGAAATAAAATTCGTATAAAGGTAGTATGTTATTCTATTAATTAATTTGAGTAAGGATCTTGAGATCCAAGGAACCTGATGTATTGTTTGATATTTTGATCTTCATGATTTTTGCAGTGGAAATAAAATTCGTATAAAGGTAGTATGTTATCCTGTTAATTACTTTGAGAAAGAATCTTGCGATCCAAGGAACCTGATGTATTATATGATATTTTGATCTTCATGATTTTTGCAGTGGAAATAAAATTCGTATAAAGGTAGTATGTTATCCTATTAATTAATTTGAGTAAGGATCTTGTGATCCAAGGAACCTGATGTATTGTTTGATATTTTGATCTTCATGATTTTTGCAGTGGGAATAAAATTCGTATAAAGGTAGTATGTTATCCTATTAATTCATTTGAGTAAGGATCTTGCGATCCAAGGAACCTGATGTATTATATGATATTTTGATCTTCATGATATTTGCAGTGGAAATAAAATTCGTATAAAGGTAGTATGTTTAATATCCCATTAATTGATTTGAGTAAGGATCTTGCGATCCAAGGAACCTGATTTATTGCTTGATATTTTGATCTTCATGATTTTTGCAGTGAAAATAAAATTCGTATAAAGGTAGTATGTTATTCTATTAATTAATTTGAGTAAGGATCTTGAGATCCAAGGAACCTGATGTATTGTTTGATATTTTGATCTTCATGATTTTTGCAGTGGAAATAAAATTCGTATAAAGGTAGTATGTTTAATATCCCATTAATTGATTTGAGTAAGGATCTTGCGATCAAAGGAACCTGGTGTATTGTTTGATATTTTGATCTTCATGATTTTTGCAGTGGAAATAAAATTCGTATAAAGGTAGTATGTTATCCTATTAATTAATTTGAGTAAGGATCTTGTGATCCAAGGAACCTGATGTATTGTTTGATATTTTGATCTTCATGATTTCTGCAGTGGAAATAAAATTCGTATAAAGGTAGTATGTTATCCTATTAATTAATTTGAGAAAGGATCTTGCGATCCAAGGAACCTGATGTATTGTTTGATATTTTGATCTTCATGATTTTTGCAGTGGAAATAAAATTCGTATAAAGGTAGTATGTTATTCTATTAATTAATTTGAGTAAGGATCTTGCGATCCAAGGAACCTGATGTATTGTTTGATATTTTGATCTTCATGATTCTTGCGATCCAAGGAACCTGATGTATTGTTTGATATTTTGATCTTCATGATTCTTGCAGTGGAAATAAAATTCGTATAAATGTAGTAAGTTATCCTATTAATTAATTTGAGTAAGGATCTTGCGATTCAAGGAACCTATTTTACTGTTTGATATTTTGATCTTCATGATGTTTTCAGTAGAAATAAAATTCGTATAAATGTAGTAAGTTATCCTATTAATTAATTTGAGTAAGGATCTTGCGATTCAAGGAACCTATTTTACTGTTTGATATTTTGATCTTCATGATGTTTTCAGTAGAAATAAAATTCGTGTAAAGGTATTATATGCGTGATTTGCTTCAGTAGCATTGAGATAAACAGACTAGTCAACATGATACTTTCTTTAAAAATCTCGATGTTTATTTTTTCAGGCATTATACGTAAACCCAAAAATTATGTCTATCTGGTTTAAAACTTTTAATTATATGAGAGGCGGAGACAAAAATGGGAAAATGGTCTGATATATCAGACACCATAATTGTCTACTTTCGTCTAAATTGTGGTGAACATTGGTAAATACATTATCGATAAGCATTTTGGTGACATCAGAATCTATCGTGGGTTTTGTAATACGTGGAATGAAAAAAAGAATATCAATGTATCCAAAAAATCTTGGAAATGCGGCTTTTCATGTTCATGTAACAAAATCTAAATCAAAGTCACCCATTATAACAAATTGTTTACTTTCAACACCGGGTGAGTCTAGAATAGACTAGAAAACGTCTATTAAGTAAAATCTGTAAAGTTGCAGTTTGGCGGCTCATAAGTATATTCTTTCCACTTGGTACTTCAATTTCAATAAATATGCTTTCTAAAACAACCGTTAGATATAGGTTAAATGATTCAATACTTCAAAATCTCGTATAAAAGGCCGCACCACTACCATTTTTACCTGTTCTATTGTTTGAGACAAGATAATAATCATTCATTTGAACAAGAGAATGGAGTGAGAAGGTTAACCAAGTTTCACATTAGGGACTTTTAGATTTACACGACGAGAACGTGGACCGCCACGTCTGACATCCTTTCAAGGTAATGTGACGTCCTTTAAAGGCACTGCCGGGCACGGCCCAGTGCCTTAACACAATGTCACACGTTGCAGTCCACTATGTCGACGTGCAAATCTAAAAGTCCCTATAAACCTACAATAGAGAACGTCGTATTCTGTGAATTATTAAACAGTTGAAGTTGATCAAAATTTCTTACACTACTCAAATTCCCCACACCAATAGACCGGTTTACTAACATATTCAAATTGTATGCACACTTTCTAAACAAAGGTTGTTCTTGACAACCTAAAAGCTTGCCCGAGGCTTGCCCGACATAGCAAAATGGTATGTATGCATACTGAATCCCAAGCATTGTAGTTCATTCATTTATAACAGGTTAATGGAATAAGTCGTCCCTAGGTCCCCAGGAAAGAAACATCCATAAATTTGAATATATGAGCAAACCGGTCTATTGTGGACCCGTATACCTGATCCTAAAGCCTGGCATCCACTCCCAACCCAAAATAATGATATGAGCATAATGAAGTCTATTGGAAGAATAATTGCGGACAAATTGGCCGATACACCGAACATTTGGAGAATAAATGAGATGCAGAATAGTAATAGAATAGTTGACGAAATTGTGTAAAGTGTAAACAATTTCTAAATTCTGGAATCAATCTTTATTTTCACCCTCTCTCTCTCTCTCTCTCTCTCATTCTTTCCCAATTTCCCTCTGTGTTATCTGCATCCTCTATTTTAACTATTTGTCTTTGTTTCTCGCTCCTGAGTGGCTCTTTCTATTTCTCCATCTCTTTCTCTCTCTCTTTCATTCTCTCTTTCTCTCTCTCTCTCTCTCACACTCTCTCTCTCCCTCTTTTTCTGTCTTTCTCTGTCTCCTTTCTGTCTCTTTCTCCATTCCATTCTCTAACTGGTCTATGACCCCCTTAACATTCATTTATCCTATTATCAAGCTTGAGTTTCTCTCTTTCTCGCTTTTTTATTTTTTAACAACGTTCGCAAAGACTAACCCTAACCCTTAGCCTTGTTCATTACTTCTTTGACACGTGTGCACATTACGTAATCTGAAAGCGATTTCTATTCTCGAATGGAACAAGGTTTTGATCATTTAAACCTCGCTATAACGGATTTCCTGATTGGTGCTTTCAGGCTAACATTCAATCTCTCAAGGCTCATCAAGGGCTTTTGGCCCCACGGTGAGTTCTGTAAATTATGGCTAGTCCTAGACTATACAGCAAGCTGGGTGTCTGTTCTTACCATGGGTCTCATCAGCTGGGACCGTTACTGCCTAGTCAGCATGGGTCTAAAATATAAGACATACCAGACCAAAAATCGTGTGGGACCAAATTCTCATATTCGTCTGGACTATCGTGATTAGCTTCTTTTCCTTGCTGACGTTTGCCTGGAGTTCCATGACCGGACAATCGAATGTTGATTATGATGAAACATGCAGAATGAAATTCATATACAGCTGTATTGCTATGGGAGGGAGAGGGAGATGCACACATGAGTAGGAGGGGTGAAGGAGAGAGGGGGAGAGGGAGACGCACACATGAGTAGGAAGGGTGAAGGAGAGAGGGGGAGAGGGAGACGCGCACATGAGTAGGAAGGGTGAAGGAGAGAGGGGGAGAGGGAGATGCATGCACACATAAGTAGGAAGGGTGATGGAGAGGGAGAGAGAGAAACAGCTTAGAATAGCGGAGATTAAGATTGTGGGGAAAGAGAGAGAGAGAGAGAGAGAGAGGGAATAATTATGTGAACCGAGGAAAATAATATCTTTATTCATACATTTATTGGAATAAAAAAGTTTTATCAAAAATATGTTTTTAACGTATACGAATTAGTGCAATAAGCGACTTTTAAATCTTCCTTGCTGAAATAACGCAATATTATAATAGGCCTATATAATTATGTATATATATTTATATATTTGATGTGTATACATAATATTAATACCACGACCCTATATGTATCTTAAAACTAAACTAAAAGCTGTTTTACTTTTTACAAAACATATCTTGAATAATAAACTGCAAACGTGGACCATTTTATATTTTTCATTCTTCAAAATCGCATCGAAATCCATCGAACCAAAATTACTGTAACTCGGTTCATTTAAAAAAGAATTGTTTCGGATATTCTTTTATTTCTTTCAATTCAGTAATATCAATATTCTGTTCAAGCTTTGAAATGAAAAAATCATGAACAAGGTATAAACATAAATTCTTATAATTAACAAGTTCACTTATCTTCAGTATTTACTGGATACTGTATACATTATCATGGCGGAAAGGTCATGCACCATAATCAATGTTTCAAGTTCTGCTCAAAGAAATAGGAATGTTTGGCAAAATGTGTTATGCTTTGTTAATTTTGCATGGAACATGACTTAAGAACCAACCAATCAAGTTAACTTTAAAAACTCAGCTTACTTGAATAACCTAAATCGGTATATCTAAAAGTACAGCGGCTTCAATGAAAGTTTCCATCCCCTCCCCATTTTGTTTTATACCGAAAGAAGAAGTTATAAAAAGCCCATCACATCAACACCCCAACACTGCTCCCCCTTGAAACCCAGCATAATCTAAGTAGGCTTACATAAATCAAGAAATGTGCGTGCCTCCGAACTCATCACCCCCTGACCTCTTTGAGGTGATGACCATTTTTTGAAGTGCTAATTGACAGCATGTTTGTAAGGAATGGATGTTGTGTGCCATCCCCATCTTTGTGCGAAATCCTAGATCAGCCCCAAACTCGAAACAATTTGCAGGATAATAATTATGACACTTTCGAATGCCATGAGCAAAGCCTACATATATAATTTTATGTCACCCTCTGGTTCCTTGTCCGGTGAAGTTAAAGTACAGAGCCATTAGGGACTTTTAGATTTGCACGACGAGAACGTGGACTGCTACGTGGACATGGCCTTTTAGGCAATGTGACGTCCTTTTAAGGCACACTGCCGGGCACTGCCAGTGCCTTAAAAGGACGTCACATTGGCAGGCCCGTAGCCAGGGGTGTTGGTGGGGGCACGTGCCCCCAAAATTTCCAAGATCACACACCCATCCTCATAGACCCTCCCCAGGACGTCGATCAATTACATGTATGTGCCCCACCCCAAACATCAAACTCTGGCTATATACGGCCGGCCTGCACATTGGATGTCCACGTAGCAGTCTATGTACTCGTCGTGCAAATCTAAAAGTCCCTATTATTATGCAGTATGACGTCAGCATAGTCTCACATTGCAGACACTGTTATGAACTGACAAGGATTAATTTTGCGCCTGCATGCACACTAGCCTCGAAAGGCCAAGAATTGATCGGAGTGGAGTCGGCGTTGAGTTGGGTTCGCGGTGTGACTGAGGTATAAAGTTTCTTTTTCGGGTCAGAATTCTGATTCAAGAACCTTTGGAACTTCTTGAAGTTTGTTGTTGATCTATCACACCACCGATCATCACTAATAGAAATTAAAGGGGGGGCCCGGGGGGTAGTGAGCACTAATTTTTTTTGTTTTTGTTTTGTTTGTTTTATGTTTGGCTCCCGAAAATTTGAACATCGCGCCAGCCAAAAATTCGCTCAGTGGGGGGTTGGGGGTGGTAGTGAGCACTTAATTTTGTTGGGGGCACGTGCCCCTGTGCCCCCTGGATCCGCCACTGACGTTTGTCAACACAGTCTTTGCTGCGTAATGATCTCAGTAAATACGTGCCTTCACGGTTGTTTCAACGCAAAGCATGCCGGGACAGATTTTGAGTACGGCAGTAGATTTTCACCTTCGCCGCGATCAGCTTTTCCATTGCCAACAACGGGATTTTTATCCCGTCGAATCAACATCATAATCTTGTACAGGATGCGTTATTCTGCAGTGATTTTCTTTCATTCCAGTATCATTTGTACAGTAAGAAACCAAAGTTTGTGATTGTGTATTGTTATGACGATCCTTCAAAAATAAAGCTGATAATACGAAGTAAAGTGGGCTAATGAGAGTGGGTTCCTTGGTATGAATATGTAGTCCCATATGTTCAAATGTGTGTGTGTGAAGTTTGGGTCGGTGGTTTGCCTTTTTAAGCTGCTAAACATTCGTGTTTTAGGTTGAAGGATCGTCATAAAAATACATAATCACAGACTTTGGTTTATTACCGTACAAATGATACTGGAATGAAAGAAAATCACTGCAGAATAACGGATCCTGTACAAGATTATGATGTCATGTTGATTCGACAGGATAACAATCCCGTTGTTGGCAATGGAACAGCTGATCGCGGCGAAGGTGAAAATCTACTGCATGCCGTACTCAAAATCTGTCCCGGCATGCTTTGCGTTGAAACAACCGTGAAGGCACGTATTGTCGACTTCAATTTTAACG